>CM060080.1:5746051-6946051 GCA_030533445.1 Cyprinodon diabolis
CAAATGAAAGAAAAAAATATCAAGGGGTCCCTGAAAGCGACTTTAGCTTACTTAATTGATTTTAACTGGGTATAAAACCTGATTATTCACTGACCAGATGTACTGGTCAATAAATAACCAGTGTTTTACTGCAAAACACTGGTTATATATAACAAAAATATACTGAAAAATTAAATATCTTTCTCATGATTCAATTTCTTTCATGTAGTATATCATAAAGTCCACTCCACTACTAAATTCTCATTCTGAAGGTATTCAGAGATAACATACTGTTGCGGATCTCGTCCACTATAAAAGGGTTGAAGCGGATCTTGTCGACGCTCTCATCCAAGCAGTAAGTCTCATAGATCTTCTTCACCTCTTCATGCAGCATCATCTTGTCCGAGTCCGAAAGCTCGGGGCAAAGAATCCTATCATTGAATTCCTCTGAGGAATTAAGACATTTAGACAAGACAGAGTCACCGTGTGGAAGGTTTTCACAGGACTGTAGCATCAAACTGAGAGCAGCGCTGGTGCAGCAGAAGGTAGGTTAACCTGCCCACCTCTGTCCAGGTGTGAACGAGACTCACTTACCGACTGCGAGACAGAACTGGAGCACGTGCACAGCTCCTTCTTGTTTGAGGAAGTTCATGAAGCGAAAGAGGAGGTCTTGCTGTTCTCGGATTTCCTTTAACTCCAGCTTAAGCACCTGGTGCAGGAAAAGAAAAAACAGGCGACTGCAAACAGATTCGGCTTTATGTGCTTGTTTGGCTTTTGGTTAAAGTTATTTCACATGTCTCATGAGAACATGTTACATGTATAGGTAGAGCAAAGCACTTACTGAAGGCTTTTTGTTGCGAGAATCAGAATACTTGTGTAAAAATGGAACAAGTGTTGAAGTTGGCTCTGTTGCTTCTTCGGGCTGTAGAGAAAATAAATGCATATAAATGTAATCCTTTATAAATCACAATTATGCATCCCAATCAGGATGTTTGTCAGAAAAAAAGACATTAAACAAACGTCCCAATAAGGGCCAAAATTCTGTAATAATACGTTTTTTTTTTGGCTTTATTTAATGTTTTAGTATTAAATGTAATATTTTTTTAGTTAATAAAAAAACAAGGCTTTAAATCCCCAATCTCTGTGTAATTAATACATATGGGTTTCAAGTAGCAAATTGTTACTGAAAATAAAGCTGTTCAATAATATTCAAATTTATTTCATTAGAAATAAAAACATGCATTTAATCATAAAGTATATCCACTTTGCAACAGCATGACAGAAAATACAAACCAAACATGTTGGTCAAATGTGGTTCAACATACTTACAGGGGAGTAGTCAATGAATATCAAAATTAAATGATTCACTGTGTCCTGTAATGTAAACAAAGGGAGATTTGCTCACGTCTCTGGATCTGAATTTTCATTTTGATGTTTGTTAGAAAAATAAGCCTAATTCGCCATGAACTCACTGGATCAGCCAAATAGTCCATCGAAGGAAGAAAGACGGAACCGGCCAAGACTTCTCTAATCAGGAGAGCTAGAGATCTGACAAAAAAAATAAAGAAAAAACAAAATGAATTACACATTTAAATGGTAAAAATAAATAAAGAAAATAAAAGAAGACCCATTATTTTTCACATTCTCTCCATCAGAGAAGACAGGGTCCAAAAAAAAAAAAAAAAAAGGATTCACACCAACTAAACTTTTTCCCATCCTGAAGATTTTGAATAAATTACACATTAAGACAGAGGTACTTTACTAAGTAGTACAAATGGTTGCATTTCATATTATCAAGGAGAATCACAGTAAAGTGGGGTGAATAAAATGCACAACTTTGTGGTGGTCTGTAACATTAAAACCCAATAAAATACAACGATAATATTAAGGCTGCAATGTGACAGCGGTATATTAAATGTGCATAGTCATGTTATCTGTATATACAAAAAAAAAAAACATTTGATCATGATAAAATACATCTACATACAATAAGCATCAGTCCTGAAAGTGTTTAGTCCTTTTTGAGCCTAAATAGAGATCCAGGACCGGGCGGAATGAGTAGACATACACAGTCATGGCGCCATCTGCTGGCAGTATTACAGAACTATCAGAAAGAGCCGGACTGTCCTGAGGCCCGTCCCACGAAGCTAGGCCCAAAGCTGCACTGTCAGGACCCGGAGCTGCACTGTCAGGACCCGGAGCTGCAATGTCAGGACCCGGAGCTGCAATGTCAGAGCTGCAATGTCAGGACCCGGAGCTGCAATGTCAGAGCTGCAATGTCAGGACCCGGAGCTGCAATGTCAGGACCCAGAGCTGCAATGTCAGGACCCAGAGCTGCAATGTCAGGACCCAGAGCTGCAATGTCAGGGCCCAGAGCTGCAATGTCAGGACCCAGAGCTGCAATGTCAGGACCCAGAGCTGCAATGTCAGGACCCAGAGCTGCATGGTCAGGGCCCAGAGCTGCACTGTCAGGCCCCAGAGCTGCAATGTCAGGGGCCCGAGCTGCATGGTCAGGGCCCACAGCTGCAATGTCAGGGCCCAGAGCTGCACTGTCAGGGCCAAGAGCTGCAATGTCAGGACCCAGAGCTGCAATGTCAGGGCCCCGAGCTGCACTGTCAGGACCCAGAGCTGCACTGTCAGGACCCAGAGCTGCACTGTCAGGACCCAGAGCTGCAATGTCAGGACCCAGAGCTGCAATGTCAGGGCCCCGAGCTGCATGGTCAGGGCCCAGAGCTGCACTGTCAGGGCCCAGAGCTGCATGGTCAGGGCCCAGAGCTGCACTGTCAGGCCCCAGAGCTGCAATGTCAGGGCCCCGAGCTGCATGGTCAGGGCCCACAGCTGCAATGTCAGGGCCCAGAGCTGCAATGTCAGGGCCCCGAGCTGCATGGTCAGGGCCCAGAGCTGCACTGTCAGGACCCAGAGCTGCACTGTCAGGGCCCAGAGCTGCACTGTCAGGACCCAGAGCTGCACTGTCAGGTCCCTGGCTGCAGACCTGCACTGTCAGGTCCCTGGCTGCAGAACTGCAATGTGAGGTCTCCTGCACTGTTAGAACCGGAAGTTTAGTCAAAGACTTTCAAAGTAAAAGCAAAGTTGATTCGAAGCTAGCATCGATAAACCCCCCCCATTGCATTCACAAAGAAGTGGTGTTATGCTGAAAACTTTTGTACACGCCCAATTTTACTCCCCACCAGAGATGGGAAGTAATGAAGTACAAATACTTTGTTACTGTACTCAAGTAGATTTTTCTGATATTTTTACTTTACTACTTATTTTTATGAAGACTTTTTACTTCTACTGCTTACATTTTTACACAAATATCTGTACTTTCTACTCCTTACATTTTAAAAAAATTGGCTCGTTACTTTAGTTTTGAATCATTTTAATGGAGTTACCGTTATTATTTTTCACGTCATCAATACCAAATTCAATCTAATTGGATGGGAATCTACGTTGCATTTGACGCACCACTACAAGATGAATCGACAGATTCGGCGGTATTCATTCGCGGCAAATCATTGCAGCTTTGTGGCGGTGGCGTTAGCATAGTAGTATGGACGACGAGATGATTGAAAATGAACACAACGGAGATCTAGTCCTATTGGCAGACATCCATTTAAAATGTAGGCAACGGCATGAAAAAGTGGTTTCTATTTTTACTTTTATACTTTAAGTAAATTTACAAGCCTGTACTTGGTTACTTTTACTTGAGTAAAGAAGTTTAATCAGTACTTCCACTTTTACCAGAGTATTTTTTAAAACAAGTATCTGTACTTTTACTCAAGTACGGAAAGTGAGTACTTTTGCCATCTCTGCTCCCCACCAAACTCCTATTTCAAATAATACATATGTGCTAGATAGAAATAAGTCTGTATTTGGATCTCTGAATGGAAAAGGGCATTTATAAGATATTTTCTAAACGACAATGCAGGTTGGCTGTCCTATGAGGATTTTTGCTTACAACATAATTTAAACTGCTCCTATGCTCAGTTTAACTCTGTAAAAAACTCTAATCCGGCAGCAAAGACGTGCTGCTACCTATTCCCGAAGGCTTTGAATACAACTTTTGGAATAAACTTTCGGTCCTGACAGTGCAGGAGACGCCATTTGCAGGTCTGCAGCAAAGGGTCCTGACAGTGCAGATCTGCAGCCAGTCTCACTTCGTCTTTTCATTTTACAGCGATTAACTATTTTTGTTGGTATATCATATAGAGCTTCAACTCATTGGGTTAATTTAAGTTAGCTTCAGTTTTAATCTTGTCAAGCGCAGCGGTGAGTTACCGGCAGTCTGTGGCCTTGGGCGGCAGGATGTAAGGGAAGAGGTTCTCAGTCAGCTTCCGGAGGTAGAGAAGCTCATCTCTGCGACTACGGAGCGCCACGTGGAGATCAGGACCGTACTCATCCAGGGCAGCTTGTTGGAGAAACTCTGTGTTTTTTACTGCTCCGGACAACAAGAATAAAATTACACCTGCACATTCTCATCATAATAGAAAGATGTTAGTCCTAGAAATCAGTAATACCTTTCTGTCTGGCTTTGCTGATAATTTCAATGTGTTTCATGGAAACTTTAAGAAGCTTTTGGGTGATGAGTGAAGCAACGTCCACCTTTGACAAAACACAGAGAAATAAGATTTAATCTCATAATCAGAAAGATGAAGCAATCTGATAATTAGAATAATGGACCGGTTGAAATGGGCCAGGATTTGGGCTGGTCCATTAAGTCAGAATCTCTCACTTTTTGAGTTCGGCGGACCAAAACAGCTGCAAAGAAGCGTAAAGTCACCCTCAGCTCGTCGACAAAAGACTCGTCATCCGTGATATCCCTAAAAGAAAGCAATCTGTCACTTAAATCGAACACTATCACTCCCAAAAATAAACATAAAAATATACCAACCTGTACCAAGGATATACAAAATTTTCCAAGACAAGTTCCAGGATCTGTAAAAAAAACAAGAACCGATGCATGAAATTGTTTTAAAATTAGTTTTATTGTTTGTCAGTGATGTCATACCTCAGACAGGGAAGCATCCACCTTAGAGGGTATTTTCAGGTCAAGCCATGGTTGATAGTTTTCCAGTAACAAAGTTGGTCTGACAAAAATGGAACAAAAATTTAAATATTTTAGTGAAAAAAACAGCTGAAAGTAATTTTAGGCAGCCGTGTACCATTTTACATGGTCCACTTTTTAACCTCTTTATCTTCAAATTGGTGTCTTACTTTGGTCATTAATGCGTGATGTGAAAAATGATCACACATATTAGGGTGACAGAAAGAAAACATGGTTTTATTTTCTTAAAATAAAATGGATGTACTGCAGCATGCCTTTGAATCTATCTTTTTTTTAGAACCACCTTGTGTTGAACGTCTGCCAACTGTTGCCCCTTCTGATGCCTCAATTTATACATATTTATATATATGTGTGTGTGTGTGTGTGTGTGTATGGGTGGGTGGGTGGGTGTATTTTACCTTTAATTAGTTGTCAAAATAAAATTTCTAAGCGCTCTATTTATTTTAAAAATAAATAGAAACGTAGGTATATTACAAATTTCTGAGAGCATTTATAATGGCCAGAGCTAATATACACCGTTGGGGACCAGCTGTAGCAGAAACAGTAGCTTGCAAAGGTTCCTAGGTCAACACTGGCTGTGTCCTAACTGGACCGTTTAACTATGCACATGCAATCTGGCTGTTAGAAGGGGTTTGTTGCATGGTTGCAATAATGGACAAACATGCAAAAATGTTTGCAATGCTCAAGATTCACATCAACAAAGAGCTTTTCGTTTTTTTTTGTAGTACATGCAGGAATCCAAAGGCCACAGCATTAAGCCCAATGATTTTGCCCCAAATAATGTCTGTTGTCTGTTCACTAATGTTTCCTTTAGAAACCTCACAACCCTTAACAGAACTACCATATTTACACTGAGGATCAATTTCAGAAGAATTCTGCTCACTAGTTTAGTTACTGTATACTTTCCTATATTTTATTTTGGCTTCATACAAATACCCAGTCATTTTTTGTCTGCAAAAAGATTAAAAAAAAAGACAATTTAGCATTTTCTGAGGGCAAAAATTGACATGGAAGAGCATCAGGATTCAGGTAATTTACCTGTGTCTTTTACATTTAATCTTTCCACAAACTGCACAGCTGTGGCCGAGGGGAAACAGCTCCTGCTGGAAGGACTGTGGGGGAAGGTTATCTCACTTTATCAATCGGTTACTAAAAGAAAATGTGCAGCTTTGCGTTTGGACAGGGCGTGTCCTACCTTCAACTTTGGTTTAATGGACATCAAGACATTTGGCAGCAGAGACTCAGGCCCCAGTGAGCAGTAAAAGGTGACCACCCCGGCCAGGAAGGACCAAAACACCATGATTATGTGGATATATCTGTGAAAACAACTCACATCATTCCAGAGGCGGTTCTAACAGGGGCCAGTGGCCCCAACTGGTCCTGTCCCATGTACTGAATACATACACTGCAAAAATGTAAATACATTTTTACTTGAAATAGATGTATATTAATTAAATGTAAGCAGGTAGGACAATTTGCAGATGGAATAAAATGATTTACGTAAAAAAAAAGAAAAAAAATGCTATCATCCTTCTTTAAATGCATAGTATATAAGTATCTGGTTTTAAGCGCCAAAATCCTCCTTCGTTAAGCAGATCAACTTCTTTACCTGCTCAATTAATAGCAAAAACATTTAACTTTTGTAAATTATGTCTGCAGTGTAATAATAAAACACTTTCTTGTGATTTGCTGACGAAAGAGATATGTCTCTTAAGTCCATTTAATATGTTGTCTTTACAGTTTGAAAAATTGTTTAGAGATAAGAGCCCCAAATGGGGAGTGGCGGCCTAGTGGTTAGGGCGTAGAAGAGCTTAGAATCCTGAGCCCCACTCCCACAAACTGCCACTCTGGGTCTCTGATCAAGACCCTGAACCCCTGGTTGCTCCCCAGGCTACGCACATGCAGAGGCACATTTCTCCAGTGTGAGATTCAGTGGCGGTTCTAGACCACATGTACCAGGGGGCCAGGAGGGGGCAAGTGTGTTTTCATAGGGGGACAGAAAAGCATGAAATAAAAAAAAACAGGACAAGGTATTCAAATATATTAAGATAGCTGCATGAAGTGAAACTTCTATTCAAGGTTTGATTCAAATTCTATGTCTTATTACGTCAATATACATTCATAGTTTAGGGATTTTTTACATATTTTTACGTTTTCTATAAAATCTGAATTAGAACTCAAGAAACACTGATAAATTCAGCTGTAAAAATTAAAAGTATTTTTTTATTTGTTTTGAAAAAATCATTCAGCAGATGAAAACTGGGATCATATCTCAATACCACTGAAGCTATCACCTTATTGTTTTTAGATAATTAGTAAAACAGAAGTTGTAAAGAAAAAAAATGAAATAGATCCAAAGAACCTATCAGTAACCATGTCTGTTCCAGCGCAGATCATCATCAGAATTTCTCTGAGTATTATGTCTTCAGTACAGGGGCCATAACAGGGGCCGGGACATGATCTACAGGGGTACTGGCCCCTGCTGGCCCTCGTCTAGAACCGCCCATGGTGAGATTAAATAAATTCAGTTTATTAATATAGCGCCAATTCACAACACATGTCATCTCAAGGCACTTTACAGTTCAACCAGATAATACAGTCAAATTGCTTGTGGCGACAGTGGAGAGGAAAAATTCCCTTTTAACAGGAAGAAACCTCCAGCAGAACCAGGCTCAGATGGCCGACTGGGATTCAAGGAGACAGAAGCAGAGATGGAAAAAGCAGCTGTAAAAGGCAGCCCCGTCCAGGAAACACACAGCCAGGCAGATGAGCTCCAAGCCAGCTCCCATGTCAGAGGATGAAGAGAGCACATCCAGTTAGTCACAGTCAGAGAAACAGGACTACACTGGAAAACAGGCCAAGCTCCAACATCTAGAAACAAAGGTATTGATGGCAGCAGCACAGCTGATATTTCTCTCCAGGATGTCACAGCCAAACAGGAGAGGAAGCTACTATGAGAAAAAGCTGAGAGATTACAATAATATTCAATTATTATTATGTTATAATAAAATAAAAACATGGGTTCTATTTCTGTTCTTTTTTGTTTTATTGTAAAGCCCCCCGCTAAACTTCGATAACAAACCGCCATGGCATCATTCCTAATCAGCTGACAAACAATCATTGCATCATGTCAGGTCAACACGTGATGCGTTCAGGGACCCCTGTTTAACTTACCTATTTAAAAGCAGAGTGGAAAGCAGCAGGAGCAGCAGCAGGAAACAGAAGACGGGGTACTGCCTACCGAGCTCTCTGAGCCGCTCCAGCTTCATGCCGCGCCTGGTCAGCCGCAAAAATGCCCTGATGCTCCCCATCTTCATATCGCCATGAAAAACAAACAAAAAAATGACGTCACACTCAGCTGAGCTGCAGCGACCCCGATTATTGAAAATATAGCGTTATGCTGCAGGTTTGTCCACATTTACAGCCGGTTTACGGCTGAGGATGCGGTGGATGTTCAGCAGCGATGCAGCAGAGGATGAATCTGCAGAAAAATTATAGAAAGACCGGAGGATCGGCGCAGGCGTGGATCGCCGGGAAGCCTCGGAGGGTCGGGGTCTGGCTAATGGCTGTCCATAGAGGGTCTGCCTGCCTGCTTGTCAACACTGGAGACGCGTGATGTCACCGCGCCGCGCGCCCGGCTCCGGCCTCTGGCTCCTGTAGTTCTGCTCAGGTCCGTTCATCCAGGGGCGTAGCCAGAAGATTTTTATAAGGGCGGCCGAAAGTAGATAGGCACCAAAACCTCAGCGTCAGTCTTCACTGTTCCAACAGGAAATTAACGAGCACAACGTCCATATTTTCTAAATAAAGACAAACTATACTTTCCCACAAACTTTGCTAACCAATAGACAAATATATTCAAACATCCCTGCTTTTTAGATAAAAGGTAAAGTGGATAAAATTCTTTCAAGTTTGAGGCAAACCTACTTTTATCAATAATCATTCTGCATAAAATTGATATTTACAAGTACTAATATCTGCATAAATTGATTATTTAATAAGTTTTTATCAAACTAGTTATTTATCTATTATTTTACTGAAGACTCCTAGATGACTTGCAGAGACGCATCGTTTTCTCTTGACCCCATAAAACTCAAAATCTATTTCTGAAAAGAGCATGAATTCTCTACTGCTCATCTTTAATGTTAGTATATTGATGTGCATAATTAGCCACAGTGTTTTTGTTGTCAAGTAATTGTTTATATATGAAAAATTAAAATGTTTGAATATTCCACTTTAAAGTTTTACTTTTGCCACCATCTGTATTAGATGGAAATAAATGGTAGGGGTGGCCAATGATAGACCCTGGCCCCCATCTAGCTCCGCCCCTGGTTTCATCCAAACTGCACCTCCGTTATTTTCAATTGGGCACGTTTTTATTCTATTTTAGTATTTCCAAACCGTTGTATTTGTACCGTCTGATCTGTTATTCCATCAAGATTATTCAAAGATTAAAGATATATATTTTTTTTTATTAAAAAGATTAAGTGCATTAATCTCAAAGCTTCTCCCCAAATTTCCAGTTCCCTTTCGAGGAACCCATGAAATAACCTGAGATCTGAACCAATCAAATGGTTAATTTTAATGTGTGGGATGGAGCCAATCATACTGTCCGCTGATCTAGGCCTCTTTTCCTTCTTAATTCACACACATGCTGCATGTCTGCAGTTTGGAGACAAGGAAACACCCAGAGGTGAAAATGAAGAGCAGATTGAAAATAATAGATCTTCTGTTACTTTTATCGAACTGCAAACCTTTTGGATTCATTTTCTAGACCCAATGTTTGCTGCAGAACAGCTGAATCATGTCTTACATCTGGAAAGTTGAAATTGTCATACTTCTATTGCAAATTTTGCTTTCAAGATTTTTTTCTTTCCTATTTAATTTAATCCCCAAATGCTGGACCAACAGACTGCTGAACTCCTCACTTTATGGAAGGAGGTGGTGATAGGAACGGACAAAGCTCAGCACCCCCACCTTCTTGGACATCTTATGGTAAACATTACTTATTGTCACTCATGTGGAATATTCTTTTACTGTGCAGCCTGTGTAATTTTTGAAACCTATTTATAAGGTCAGTGCAAGTTCAATTATCTAAGTCAACTAGTGCCCCCTTAGCCTCTACTATGCAGATATTTTTATATCTAAAAGAAAGATTTCCAGGACATTAAATTTTTTCTTGTAGGCTTTTTTTGGTACTATATACTCTTTTTATATTGTCTGTCATATTTTTATCTTTAATGGCATTTTGCTTTAACTGTTGTACTCTATATAAGCTACTGGAACCAGAATTTCCCTTAAGGAGTAATCCCAACAGATAAAGTTGAGTCCAATTTGAATTTACCTCCCATAATACAAATGCCTGCACTTCCAAAATATTTAAATTCTTACATACAAGTCTTCAAATTTAAATCTATTTTAAATGTACATATATATTTATGAAACAAGCACTTTGTCTAAATTGTCATAGAACAGGGTTTATACATGAATGAGTAACTTCTATTTAATGCTTTGTAATGCTCTTAGAAATAATCTTGATATCAAATACCCATGACTTATATACTTATATATACACAGGAAAATCCTTCATCTTCACCGTGGACAGGATGCAGCCATGTCCTGAGTTCCTCGTTTTCCCGCCTCTTTGGTTCAAATTTGCATTCTCCCCATTCTCTAGCCTTTTCTCTGCCTCAAGCTTCTTTTCGGAAGCATTTTAATGCTACGATTTTCAAATTTAATGAATTTTAATGCCAATTAAGGCCTTAATTTAAAAAAATAATCATTTAATGACCTGCAGAAACTCTGTAGAATTTATTGATGTTGAACTATTTGAAGTCACATTGCCTGAATCCACTTGATGCCAGTCTCCAGTGGTCATTTACACCCAGGACAAAGAAACTCAAAACCACCAGACACTGATCTCAGAAAAATTTTGATTAACCATATAATCAGCAAGGTTTTAAGTTGAATTCAAGTTGGAGTACCCAGAGAGTACCCACGTGTCTAAACATGGCAGTTGTGCTACCAAAATGTTAGCTCAAGTCATTGCTCGTCAAACAAAAAAAGACCATTTGTACTATAAACTCCTTTCTTTGCCCATAATTTAAGCTGACAGTCATTTTAAATGGCATGGCTTCTAATAATTCAAACATTAGTTACCCAAAGAGTAGGACACAGATAGAAATCAAAAACTTTATTACAAAAATAAGTTACACTCACCTCCATTTTACAGTATAAAACAATTTATTTGCAGGAATGCAAAAAATGTTGTTGGCCACCAACAATAGTTTAAAACTGCTAACATTTTTTTTTTCCAAAAGGTGGTTGTTATGCTTTTTTTTTTTTACTGAGGGAGTTAACTGTATAGAAAACTGGGATTGACAAACAGTTTCCTTTATGCTATTACTTGGAAACGATTAATTCACTGCAGTATCCCTTCTACCACTGCGGGTCTGCGATCCCTTCCAGTCATGACAGCTGAAGTTAGGCACACATGCTCATCGACTGGAAAATATGGCAAATCAGTCATCCTTCCGAACCAACCTTCGAGATCTTCAACATGGATGCCATCTTTTGACGTAGGAAGGGACCAGTCAGGGTGATCATGATTTAACGAGATGGTTTTCACTCTGTTTGTTGACATTATTCTGATGTTTGAAAATGTATTTCATGAATATAAAAACCAACCCTGCAAGATAAAACAGTGGCACAAAAGGGAAACTGCAGGGCCTTATTTCTGTATTTTTTTTTTTTTCCGATCAAAGGCATATGGATGCCTTTGACGCTTAGCCTTTACAAAAACGTAACATTTTCCGAAAAACTATACAACCAGTAACTACATACTCTGAAGAAGCAAGGCAGCTAATTCAGTTCAAAATAGGATAAAAGCAGGGCTCGTTCAGACTCATCATATGAGATTGTTTTGCATGCCCAGCTTGACTGTTTACAGCCTGCAGAGCTGCAGCTAAAAGGAGTAGATTAAATTAAGTACATCGTTTTAGGGCTGCAGCTCTAGTGCATATTTTGTTGGAAAACAAGCCCTGCTTTCATCTATATAGTTTCCCTATTTACAGTACAGGCCGGGTAGTTTAGTCCTCTGTACTGAGGTAGTCAACCAACCCTTAAAGACCAGTTCTGAAAAGAACCACTTTCCTGGAATGCCTGACCTATCCATGCCAGGTGGGTACACCCTAAAACCCTGCAAATGTTCTATTTCAAACATCCAGATCAAACAATAACAAGAATATTTCCACAATAAAAATTGCGATTAGCACAAAAATATACAATAGTATCAAGCTCCTTTGAGCCACTTCAAACCTAACAACTTAAAAAGTGCAATTTCTTCAATAATTATTTTTTTCTTTTAATGGCATGTTTAGGGACAGGGAAGGGGTAGATTGTAAGGGCAATTCATCCAGCCCTGAGATCCAGGGCAAAAAAAAAAAAAAAAAAAAAGGGAGTTCTAACAAAAAGGCTTTGATGGGTATATTCAGAGTATTCTGATTATTATCTTCTTTTTTTTAATCTTTTTTTTTTTTTTTGCTTTTTTAAGGGTGGCAGTTCATGGAGACACGGAGCAATAATAAAAATGGGTGGAGGGGAGATGTTTCTTCTTCTGTAAGGCTGGAATTTCACTGAACCTTTTTCTTGCTGTTGTCTTTCAACATCCATTGCAGCTTATGGTGTAAACCCACACATCGAGTCAGTCTTCACTGTGACAGGTCAGGAACGCCCTCGGCCCCGTTTCCCTGCTGAAATAAAAAAATAAATAAATTTTTTTTTTTTTTAAATAAGTCAGACAAAACACTTTATTTTTCTCAATTTACAGTCTTAGTTCACCACAGATGCATGTCAGGGGGAGTAATAATTTAATGACTTTCCGGGAGAAACCTACATGAACCCTTATGATCAAAATACCTAAAATCAAATATTAGGAGTTTTGAATCCCCTCAAGAGGCTTTCCAAAATTCTCTCTCAGTGCAATGCAGAGATGCTAATAAGTGTTCTTATAACTAATAGAATATATTTCAATAATCTGTTAATTTGCCTTCCTATAAAAATAAAATCCTGACGTTATCCATAAAGCTTTCCTATTGTCTTCTATTCGCTTAGACTGACTAACATTTTTAACTGGGTTTAAAGTTTGTCTTAACAGTAATTAGTCTCATTTTAATTCATGTCTGATAATAAAAAGCCTACAGGGAAGCCCTCCAGATGGACCATACATGTCTTAAAAAGCCAAGTTAAAGCTTTTTCAGGGTTCTTGTTTTAAACAACTTGTCATCATTGTGATTATTCCTTATTTAAATTAATTACACACCAAGGAGTTTTCTATACTTTGTTTTCTAATACAATTATATACCATTTGAAATTCATGTAGCCTGCAATTTAATTTTGCACTTGTCTGCATTTTGAAAATACTTTATTTGTTAAAACGAGTCAGAGTATGATAATTTTATCCAAGTCTCCCTGTAGTGCTTCCTTAAAAAGGTCATCGATCCAAATGACCACATCCTTAGAGGATGTTTCTGAAATATTTTCCATGTTTAAAATTCCAGCTATAGATTGTATCACAGAGGAGATGTTCTATATATAATAGATTGGAAATGGAAAACATTCATTTACCTCTGATTGTTCCGAGGCCCCCGCGCTGGGTGAAGCCCACTCGGCCCCTCGGTGTGATTACACCGCGGCCTCTGGTCTGACTGGCACCTCCACGGACTCCTCTGGCCCCTCGTCCTCGCAGAGACCCTTGGAAGTCATCATAACCATAACCGTAGGGGTCCTCGTAGCCCCCCCGGTAGTTGTGGTAATCATATCCATAGTAATCGTAATAGTCTTCATAGCCGTAGTAATCATAGGAATAACCGCCCCTTCCACCTCTTCCTCGGCCTCTTGTGGGCGGCGGCATGTGAGGAGGCCCATAATAGTAGTATTCATCATACCTAAAAAGAAATATATAGATTCCATCTTAGAGTGATAATTTTGTGATTTATACTAATTTGTATGAAGCAGTTTAGAGGGAATAAAACTGCCTCTCACTTGATCTGTTAATTACATGTTGCCAAACCTAGCCTGAGTAGCTTTGTTCCTGCTTACATTTGTGTTTTGGCAGCTTGTCTCTGGGCTTTGCGTTCTTTCCTCTTCTGGTCAGGGGGCTTGGCAAAGACTATTTCAATGTGCTCTCCTTCCAGTTCCTTGCCATTGAGATCAGTTAAAGCCTACAAAAGCAAAAATACTTTATTTTTTAAAACATCCTGTGGTGACATGTCAAATACATGAATAATGCTAGAATTCTTTCAAACCTTCAAAGCACCGTCTCTTTCTTCAAAGTGGATGAAGGCGTAGTCTTTCAATTTTTTCACTCTCTCCAGCTTCCCAAACTGACTAAATGTTTTCTCAAGCGCCTCCTCTGTAACAGTGGTAGCTAGATTCCTCACGAAAAGCACCTTCACCTAAAGAAATCCAGGTTTTATTTAAATTTCAACAGAAGATGGGCCACTTCAAATCAAAGAGACAATATAGACTTCAATATGGCCGTGTCCGTCTTTTACGTTTACTTACCTTAGCCATGACTTCAGGGTCTGGATCCTCAATCGGATCGGCCCATTCCACGGTAACCACGTTTCCCCACACCTTGACCTTTCCGCTCATGAGTCTGCGCCGAGCCTGAGCTGCCGTCTTATGGTCTTCATACTCCAGGAAGCAAAAGCCTCGGTTCTTCTTCTTGTCGTCTGGCTGGTGGTATAATATGACATCATTTAGACCTTCTGCCGAGACAAAAACAAAGAAGAGAAAAGCTGTGAGTATTTTTCCCCCACACACAACTTATTACACATCAAGTCAACATCAGATGAAAATTTTCCAACATTATTAGTGGTAGGTTATAATTTAAGCTTAAATTTTTCATAAAAAAATAAAAATCACTTAAAATATCCAAACTGACTGCAAGTCAGAATTAACACAAAGCCCGGTAAGACAAACCTCCGCCTAGCTCCACTCACATACATCTGGGAACCCGCCATAGGAATTGCCTTTACTGAAGGCTGGGCCTTATCAAAACTCCTTACATATGATTGGATAAGCCACTTGTCTGTCATCTTTATTGGCGTGCTATATCAACCACTCACACCGAAGCTAACCCGTGACGCTGTGAGAGGAGGAGCCATTTGGTAGATCAAGCTCTTGCCAAATCCGGTCGGGAGAAGGGCGACAACATCGTTTCCACCAACAAAAGCCTTCAAAGTCGTTCTGATGTTCTTTTAATGAAACAATATCAGATAGATTGGACAACACAGAAGAAATAGCATCAATGCTAACGCTTGCTTCCTCAATGCGAGCCGCCATTGTTGTTGGAATCTCACGGTCGCTTCTCCACTCCAGGACACACCCGCCCTGCGTCCTGATTGGACAGACCATAAATTCAGTTGGGGAAATCACTTTCAATGAGCGGGTTCCCAGATGTATGTGAGTGGAGCTAGGCGGAGCGAGACATGCATCTGGCTGTGGTCAGGTTACGGTAAGACAGCTTTGGTGTTTTGTTTTTGTACACAGACTTCACCAAGTTAATAAAAAAGGGCCTACAGCAGCTTTATTGATTGACTTTATTGATCTCTACCAATTATTTATGAACGAAACTTTGATTTACAAAGAGCACGCTGCTCTGGTATCCTATCTTTAATTTAGCAGTTTTTGCCACTTTTATTACCTAGAGAGAACATATTCCTCTACTTAATGACATGTTGTGCTTTTTTTTGGTTTTTAAAGGCCAATTAGTTGCTGTGAAGGGCTTTATTTGACCAAAAGGGCCACAAGTTTGATATGTGTGCTGTAAAAGCTGCACCCACTAAACGTAAAAAAATAAATAAATAACAGAAAAAGGGCTGACAAGTCAGAGACTCACCTGTAACTTTAGCAAATTCTTCGACAATCTGCTCTTTTGTTTTACTCTTGGGGATGGAGCCAACAAAGAGTCTATTATTGGCCACAGAAATGCATACGCCGATGTGTTTACCCGGTCGAATTTCATTGTTGTTGCACTGTGGATATTTGAAGAACAGTTTCAGATTAAAATCTAAAATAAAATTAAAAAGTCAAAACTACTTTTCATCTTATATCAGAAACTATCCTCTACATGTAGAAGTAAAATACTAGCGTAGCGAATGCTACGCCAGGTTCCCTCCGTTAGTGTAAAAAAGCTTCATAATTGCAGTGAAGCATGCATACCAATTTGACAGCTTGTTGTGCAGACTCTTTTGTGCAGTAAGTCACAAAAGCATAGCCTCTGTTGAGACCACTTAGAGGATCCATCATCAGGCGGAGGTCCCAGATGGTTCCAGCTTTCTCAAACAGCGGAACCAGCTCATCCTCAAACAGGTCTCTGGGAATCTTTCCAACAAATATCTGTAAGGTAGATTTTTAAAAAATAATAATAAATCATGAATATTGTTGAAATGTGAAGAAACAAAGCAATGGGTGAAATTTGGGGGAAGGTGTCTCGTCAGCTCTTAGCGGTAAGCTATCACTGTAACCTTGGTTACTACAGCAGACAACAAAGCTTCATCATTTGGACACCAAGACCCTAAGCAACAATAGATAAGCCTTAAAAAGAATGAACCAACAGAGCAGCAAAGTGAAGTGAGGGTTGCATACCTCTGTACCGATGGTGGGTTGTGTTCCAGAATGGGCAGCCTCTGGTGGAGGTCCCCCATACTTCCTTTGTCCCGTTGTCACATCAAGCGTGTAGCCAGTTCGATCCAGCAGAGCCTAAAATCAAAGAACAAAACTCAGCTTTAAAAATAATTTCATACATGTGAAATAAAAATGTAAAAATTCTATTTATTGTTGTAAGAAAAAAATTAAGCAAAAACAAATAGTTGTTAGCCACTGTTAAAAGCCGACAAACTCCTCCACAAATTAATAATTTGGATGGCTCCTCACTTTGATTTTGGCTTCATCTGGTCCTTTGTTGGTGTCCGACACTTTGGTCCCTTGTTTCTCTCTTTGTCTGTATGTCTTCATCACGCCACAGAGAAAGGCACTTTTGTTCTGTAAAAAATACAAAAGAAAAAGAAAAAAATCAGAACGAGGAGGTTGCAGATCACATCAGCCAATGTCATCATAACCTTATTCAATGCAACTGTTATGGTTCACATTCTTAGAATATAGATTCTAGATTGGATATTTTAATGATAAAACAGTGAACATTGTGCAACAGATGTGCATAAAGAAACCCACTTCTCTTTCATGATAATTCAGTTATTTGTAAGGCATACCTGAACATGTGAGAGGTCGCTGTCCTTGAATTGTAAAAGGACTTGGAGAGCACCTTCTTCGTTGAACTCTTTCAGAGCCTCGATTGCTCGGTCATCTAAATCACTGTGTGACACCAAACCTGCAGGATGGGCAAAAGAGAAAAGTGCTACCAAAACGTGACACATATGAAAAGAACGCTGTGTGCAAAGTTTTCCACATCAGCTCCTGAGAAGCATTCAAGTAAAGAATTACTACAACTTAAAGGGGGATTGAAGTGGTGGACAAGCCTGCATTTGTTGTAATCATCACAGTTATAAGAAATAATCACAACACATGCAAAGTGCCTTCCGATACCACCCTGATTCCAGATTCAGCCCCATCTGGCCAAGACAAGAGGTGTCTTTCTAGATATGACAATTCCCTCCCCAAAACAAAATTATCTGAAATAAAAGTGACCCAAAAATGTTCAACGTAGAAACTTAATTGGCAGTCCGGGTGAGGTCATCCAAAAACTTGGGAGAAAAAGATCAAGGCGCCATGTTGGGGATATCGAATCACACAGATGGTGTATAATTAAATATTTTGAAGCACTGCAGTACCCATTTTGGTTGGAAACCACAAAAAGTTGCTTCAGGATCCCAATTCCCCACCCCCCACTCAGAAAGGTGATAAAATAACAGTACATGCATGAATTTATACAAAGAATTGCATATTAAATATGCAAGTGTATTCATAATGCCTTACCTGCTATGTAAATTTCATCTAGTTTTTCAGCAACTTTCTGTGGTAAACCAGCTTCTAATAAAGTCTGGAAGTGCTCAGAATGGGTAACTGCAGCAGAGGTGTCCATTGGCTCTTCTGGACCATTTCCATTTATATGTTCTGTGGCCATGTCTCCAGAAATCTGTATAAATGCAATGAGCCAAATTAATCCTGGGTCAAGGGCAAGACTTTGGATGTGTTAAAGCCTCAGATTTGTCAGCAATATCATCTTAGAAACACACGAATACAAACAAATAATGTCATCCTTGGATATGGAAAAATTGTGACCAATATATAAATGGGACAGTCCATTGTTAAAGAAGCTGTGGTTTTTGCAGTCCTTTAGTGGCAACAAACTTTACATCTTGATATTATAATGGCAGCTTCCAGCTGGGAAGGAGCCCCAAATCATTAAGGCAAGACAGACAATACATGTCATTTTATTAAAACCAAAAACATAAAACAAAAACACTGGTAGTTTTAAGGTTGGTTTAAAAGAAAATGGTGGAGGAGCTTTGTTATTAGCTTAAAATAAAAATAAATCAGACATTAAAGTTTTATCATCTTAGCTTCTTATATCCAGAAGTGCTGCTAAACTAACAGTTAACCACCTTCTCACCACTTCCTTCAGCAGATAAACGCGTTCAGACAAGATGCCATGGCTTCCGGTTGCTGACCATTAAGAAAAAAATGTTTGGGGCACACCGTGAATGCTTAAAATGTACCTAAAATGAAGCTTATTTTACGGTAGTAAACGGATAACCCTTACAGATAAGATCAAACTGCCCCCTTCACATTTCAGCAGCAAGCTAAGCTAATTCTTTTCGGGGCTAAGCTTTTGGCTCTGCTAGTACTAGCTTGAAATCTAATTACTTCAAACGTCTGCTGGTCAGTCTCCCAAACACGTGTTGTCTGTGGTTAAAATATTACTGCTGAAGAAAAGTGTACATTTCACTAAATACAACAAAGTCAACATTTCAATGCAAAAATCGCAAGGCATATATTTGATATTTGTATTTCTGGTTTATTTCCGTTTGAGGTTATGATGTTATGACACATACGATACCGTTAGCAGGCTAGCCGGCTAGCGCGCAAAGCTAACTCCGGAGCCTTTCTGGGACAATAACACGGCGCTCGTGTCTGCTTTTTCAACGGAAAGTGCGGCTGCTGATTAAATAAACGCAATACATGGGTTACAGTACAATTGTAAGACAGTTTTTAACATATTTTGTACGCATATCGAGCTTCCTTATTGAGCTATATTAGCATAAATTGACAATGAGCATGTCAGATCCACGATCTGTCAAAATGAGCTAGCTGAAGCTAGCATGCTAACTCGCACGGTGTGTGAGGCCATTGTTAGAGCGTCATTTCTGGGTACAAACTTACTAAATAATAAAGCAAGCTTTTTACATTTAAAGTGTTTTAACGGGACCTTAAAGGCTAAGCGTTTAGCTCATCGGATGCGTGGTTAGTCAACGTGCCGCCACATAGGAAGAGTCCATTTTCAAAAAGCCGGTCTGGACAACTCGTTCCCAACCACCACCAGTTTCCACATTGTTTGAAACGGCGCCGCACGATTCGGGGGGTTTAGCACTAAATAAAACATCGCTGACAAGACAGTTGAGAAGCATTCGCCCTACCTGCCACTGGCACACCAATGTGTGTGGTGCTGATTGTATAGGAAGATAAAAGTGATATTTAAAAGACGGAAAAAGTGTAAAACTCCCGGCACTGATCCGACTTCAGTCATTCACTCTTGATGATGTAAAATGGCTGCCACGTTCACGCCTCGAGTTTTGTCTCGTCGATGGGGTTTCTTGGACAGCCCTGCACGGGCTTGCCTTGTAGAGCGGCGGGTCATCCGCAGCCTCATCCAACACAATTACCGCGTGGACAGCAGACACGTTCCCTCCAAACAACAGCGCATTCAGACATGTTGTTCTATTACTGAGCAGACCTGCTACAGTTAAACAAAAAAGTAAACACAAACGGATTGACATCAAATAAAAAATTGAAATTGGAAAAATGAACGAAACAAGAAAAAGGTTCCCCTGTCCAACATCCCCACCCACAAAGGAAACAAAACAAAGAATTGAGGACTAAACTTAAAATCAGGATTTTTTTAAGGCATATTTTACATTTTACTGTACTCCGCAAAAAAGAAAAGAGAAAAAAAATTAAATCATACCTTCATATTCATTCCCACTTTTCATAACCACATGATCCTAATCTAATCACTTTTCATAACCTCATGATCATAATCTAATCTAATCTAATCTGATCTTAAAATAATTTTGGCAGGATTTTGCAGTAACCAGCATAGAAAATGACATAAATAAGAACAAACAAAGAAGGTTAAGATTTTTTAAAGCATAATATGTGTGGTGTAGATGTACGGAAGAGAATTAGGGCCACTGAAACAATAAAAAATAAGTTAACAGATTTTAAAAATTATTTTATTTATGAGAAAAAAAATAACTTTAATCTGACCTTAATCTCAGAATTCTGACTTTTTTCTCAAAATTCTGACATTATTCTTAGAATTCAGACTTTTTTCTCAAAATTATGACTTTAATCTCAGAATTCTGATGTTATTCTCAGGATTCTGCTTTTCTCAGAATTCTGACTTTTTTTCTCAAAATTATACTTTTAATCTCAGAATTCTGATGTTATTCTCAGAATTCTGCTTTCCTCGGAATTCTGACTTTTTTTCTCAGAATTCTGAATTTAATCTCAGAATTCTGACTTTTTTCTCAAAATTCTGAGTTTAATCTCAGAATTCTGACTTTTTTTCTCAGAATTCTGACTTTAATTTCAGAATTCTGACTGAATTCTGACAGGTAACAAACATGTTAGCATCAAGCCATAGCCATGTCTGTTTTAGAGACTAAACTAGCTCTCTTGTATTAATGACCTTCTGCTCTTCCATTAATGAAGTAGCATCACCTGGGACCCCTCAGGCACGTAAAAAGTCACCTAATTCCATCCTTTTCCACCAATGTGTTACTGGCCCTCCCAAAAAACTCACATCTTTGTCAGTGAATCTAAGTGCTCCCACATCTCCGGTGCCCATCGACATTACGATCCAAAATTCTGAGATTAAAGTCAGAATTCTGAGAAAAAAGTCAGAATTTGGAGATTAAAGTCAGAATTCTAACTTTTTCCCATATTAAACAAAAATAATATTTACAAATCAGTTCACTATTTTTTTCCAGTGGCCCTAAACCTCTTCCATGTAAAGGTGTCCACTGTAGAACCATCACTGAAGTAACAGATGCAGATCTTTGAGGACTGAAATCTTTTCACATGATTTACAGAATAACAGTCCAGAGGCGGTTCTATAACAAATTCACATGGGGACGGCGGCATGTTTTCATCTGGGCACAGAAACAACATGAAATAAAAACTAGGGCAGTAGTTAATCATTTAAAACCTATATGTTAGGTGAGATTCAGAACCAAAGAACCCCTTGCAGCTCTGCATTGAATGGAGTTACATTTCTACATCGTTTAGTTAAGTTCAATGTTCCAATTGAAAACTTGTATTTTTGGCTTGAAAATATTAAGTATATGTTAACAAAAATTAAAAACCCCTTATCATAGAAAAAAAAAACACTAAATCATGGGTAACCAATTAAAAATCAGTGGGGTCGAATAAAGAAAATCAACAACCAATAAAAGTCCGGAGACATTTTAAATTATAATCTGTTACTTTTAAACAGAATTTAACACTGAAATAAAATAAGGTGTTCATGCATCCATGTTATTCATGACACCTGAATTGACTGTTTTTGTTTTTTCTTTCTTTTTTATGGCTTAATTAGAGAAGTGGGCTTTACCCTGCCTTGCAAGGCTTTAAACCTGGGTTTGATTGAAGACATAGCCATTCTAAAGCATATCAAGGTGCTCATTTTGAGCCTGGATCCATATTTATTTTTGATTCTGTTCATGGTGGAGAATCCTGATTCACAGCAGCAGGCTGAGCCAAACATCCTCTAAATGTGCAGGGTCAACTTTGAGCACAATTTCACTTTTCTTTCACCAGTTCACCGCAGTTCTTCCAGCAGTCCACACTTTCTCTGCTCTCTTTTTCTCATCGTCTTCTCTTTGTTATCCATCGCCCGGCTTGCCACAGGTTTGCCTGCTGTGTCTAAAAGTAGCAGCAGCAGCAACCCAGCCTGACTGCTCATTGGCTAAAATCTATCATGTGCAGCCTGGTGCCGAACGCTCTGGAGGGCTTTACCATTTTACCAAGAGAAGCGGTGCAAGTGACGTTAGACACTGTCGTCGGACAATTTATAAATGTTTTAAATCAGGCTGGGTCCGGATTAGCCAGCAGGTGGATCCGGATCTGGACCCTGGTCCGCTAATCCGTGACCTCTGCGCTAAATAATTAGTTGGTCTATGTATATCTATCAAAAGATGAAAACAAAGCAACCATTTTGAGTATTAGGTCAATGTGCACTCAGAATTCAGAAATATTATATATTTTTGACTTATTCTAAATGAAATCAGAATTAGAACTTTAAACTGAGACATTTTTTTTTCCAAAATGACATTCAACAGCTTTAGGACTGAAGCTATCCCCTTAAAGTTTAAAAAAGAAATTAAAATCTACTGGGCTGCTCAGTGGAGCACTGGGAGGCCTTGCAGCAAGGAGGTACCGGGTTCAATTCCTGCCCCAGGGTCTTTCTGCATGGAGTTTGCATGTTCTCCCTGAGCATGCGTGGGTTCTCTCCAGGTACTCCCATTTCCTCCCACAGTCCAAAAACATTAGTGTTAGGTTAACTGACTTCTCTAAATTCTCCTTAGGTTTGAATGTGTGCGTGAATGGCTGTTTGTATTTGTGTCGCCCTGTGATGGACTGGCGACCTGTCCAAGTTGTACCCTGCCTCTTGCCCGTAGACAGCTGGAGATAGGCACCAACCCAGTTTGTGACCCCAGCAGGGATAAGACTAGAGTGATGGAAAATGGATAAAATATACTGCCAAGGGGAAAAAAAAATTAAATAGGTCGAAGGAACTGATCAATTGCATATCATCTTTAGAATTTTATTTTAGTGTAATGTCTTGAGTACAGGGTCCAGGGCCGGCTCTACATTGGCTCTGGCCCCTGTTTGCCCCTGTCTAGAATCACCAATGTCTCACTCTCTGTCAAATTGGCTCCAGAGATTATCAGCCTGTGATCATCGACCTTCAAGTCCTGCCATGCATTCAGAGATGGGAAGTAACGAAGTACAAATACTTCGTTACTGTACTCAAGTAGATTTTTCTGATATTTTTACTTTACTTTACTACTTATTTTTATGGCGACTTTTTACTTCTACTCCTTACATTTTTACACAAATATCTGTACTTTCTACTCCTTACATTTTAAAAAAATTGGCTGGTTACTTTAGTTTTGAATCATTTCAATGGAGTTACCGTTATTATTTTTCACGTCATCAATACCAAATTCAATTTAATTGGATGGGAATCTACGTTGCATTTGACGCACCACTACAAGATGAATCGACAGATTCGGCGGTATTCATTCGCGGCAAATCATTGCAGCTTGGTGGCGGTGGCGTTAGCATAGTAGTATGGACGACGAGAAGATTGAAAATGAACACACCGGAGATCTAGTCCTATTGGCAGACATCCATTTAAAATGTAGGCAATAGCATGAAAAAAGTGGTTTCTACTTTTACTTTTATACTTTAAGTAAATTTACAAGCCTGTACTTTGTTACTTTTACTTGAGTAAAGAAGTTTAATCAGTACTTCCACTTTTACCAGAGTATTTTTTAACACAAGTATCTTTACTTTTACTCAAGTACGGAAAGTAAGTACTTTGCCATCTCTGCATGCATTCATACGTAGATTTAGGGCTGGACTTTGGATAGGCCGTTCTACCACTTCAATATGCTCTACCCAGCTTCTCAGGAGCCACTGTCCAGCATGGTTTAGAGTTTTCCAATGATTACAAACCTGACTTAAAAATGGGTATTAGAGTGGAGACACATCTAAAACATGCAGGACAGTGGATCCTGAGGACCAGGCTGTAAAACCACTATTCTAAACCATCCTGTAGTCTTGAGCTTTTTGCTGGCTATTGCCAGTTTTCCTCCAAGAGTATCTGTTCAGTGTGATGCTGCACTCACTGTGTTTCAATAAGAGGATGGTCTATGCAGGGTGTGGTTCTTGGCTTGCTTTCTGTATACATTTAGGCCAAAAATGTAATCTGATTATTAAAATCTGTTAGAATCCTTAAATGTTATCAGTTCCAGCCTCTGGTTCAACTGTCTGCATCAAAGTGTCCTTTGGCAAGACAATTCCCTTGCAGGGCCTTTGGTGGTGGCGTTGTTCCTGTCACTGTGCCCTAGAGAAGCTGTGGATACAATGTAGCTTGCCACCATCATCGTGTGATTATCTGTATATGTGAAAGACTGTCACTGAATGTAACATAACACGCTTTGGGGTCTTTCTTTAACAGCTATTCAAATAAAGAATAATTTCCCAATGGGTGTTTTAAAATGATCCTAAGCATGGATGATGCATAGAAATATGGGACTTTGTAAAGCACTGCAAGAGCTGCAATGAGTTTAGTAGGTGTGTGAATGATCCAATCCTCAGACTGTTGATTGTATCAGTAGCCAATATTGACAAAAATAGAGGCCTGACCTTGAGTAAAGTCAGTGTTTATGAGTGGTTTATCAAAAACTCAACAAGGGGGGCTACAAACCTACCCAGTAATACTGCTTCTATCAGGAGGGTAAAACTTCCAGCAAATTATAGTCAGATGTTTGGGAAAAGATTTGCTAAATGTTTTACCCTGGTATACATTTTAAAAATGTTAGCTTACCAAATACTAAGAAAAAACAAACTTCTTTATAAAAAAAAAAAAGGAAATACATTTCTTAAAATCTCCCTTATTGCTCTGCTCTTTATCTAATATAAATATAGTAATCCTAACACACTCAAAACAGCAAAACTTGAGTCCAATTTAGTATCAACTATTAAAAAAAAACATAGCTTTGTCTTTTATATGCTGTGTGTAGATATCCAGTTCTAGTTGTGTTTGAGCAAAGATCTTTTTTTTTTTCCACTTTCCATAACAGCCTTGTCTGTAATAGTCCTGGGATGAGTCCATCTCTTGCTTCTCACCTCATCTCCAAGCCAGCAGCAACAGGGTTCCATTCCTTTGATACTTAATGCAAAAACACAGATATCAGCTTGGATGAACAGAAAGAATCAGTGCAGTATGAGAGACAGGAGTGATAAAACAACACAGTCAGAACGAGGGGTAGACATAAGACAATCATTTATATATATCGCATTTGGTACAGCGGGTGGTCAGAGGAGGCAAATGTATTCCACTTTCACCCCGCGTGTGATTAAACTTTAAATCTGTGATATAAATCAGAAATATTTTATGTAATAGAGTTTTCAATAAGAGTTATCCAGGAAGTCCCATTATTCACCACACTGTGTCACCCCTCTCACAATGTTGCAACCATAAACAACTAGAATAAGGTCAATCCAGTAGGCTGCATTTTTTATTGGCATCAAATATATTTTTATTCACTTAAAATAACATCTATTGGAGCCATAAGAGATGTGTACCCTTTAATTTCAATTATTAAAAATCAACAGTGAAAACGAAAACCTATTTTATCAGATTTTATCCATAACAGCCATTTTTATGTCAGTCAGTAGAAACATAGTTAAACCATAGTTAAAGTCAGATCAGCCCAACTTGAACTTTTTCTTCCTTCTTCAGTGAAAGTAAAAAGTAGTCATTCATGAAATACTTAAGTACGAGTAAAATGGCTATTGATTAATTGCACTGATTAAATGTTGGCTTGACTGATTGATTGACTTTATTGATCTCACAGTGGGGAAATGTACTTATAACATCTGATTTAACATTTAAAATCACCAGACAGTCACCAGATAGAAATTTATATGCAAATTCAGGTATTTATAAGTATACATTTAAATAGTAGAAACATTTCCTGCATTATTTCAACATAAACTTATGAAGCCAATCTTTACTGGAGGTAGCGCATTCATTTCAGGAAAGCATAAAGAACTTCCATTTTCAATATCAGTCGTTTGATGCATTTTCACCTGATCTCAGAATATGATGTGTAAAGTAACCAGAAAATGTACTCAATTAAGAATAACGCTACTCTCACAAGAATGTTACTAAGCCCTCGCTAAAAAACTTTTTTTTATTTCTTAAGTCTGAGTTCATCTTGATCCTCTAATAGGGCACCGGACCCTTGAGTTGAGAGACTTGGAGGGGGGGGTAACACATTTTTTATGTCACTCTGTGGTAGGATTTAGTGACATGCCATTCAAACAATGATATTGGAAGTCTTTTGTCTGCTGTCACACTCTGAAGCTGCGTGGTAACTTTTACATTTTTCATTTTAAAAATCGGTTGCACATTTCATTTCTTTTCATTAGCCTGACTTTAAGTTAACTTTTTGCAGTGCACACATTTAGTTAACTTTATTTGTCAGGTTGTTGTTTTTTTTTTTTTTGTCAAGATGCAATTGATTAATTTCTTTTTCTTTGAGTTGCCAGTTTCCTTGAGAACCGCTGGTGGAGGGCTGCAATGAGCTCCAGCTTTCCTCAATTGGTGGTTGCAGGCCAATCAGCGGATTAAACCATTTGTAATGGGAAGGGAAATTTGTTTATCATTTGTTTAAAAATT
Source organism: Cyprinodon diabolis (assembly GCA_030533445.1). Classification (NCBI taxonomy): domain Eukaryota; kingdom Metazoa; phylum Chordata; class Actinopteri; order Cyprinodontiformes; family Cyprinodontidae; genus Cyprinodon; species Cyprinodon diabolis. The sequence continues at coordinate 5,772,814 of CM060080.1, forward strand.
CTTAGTTTGGGTAATTTTGTTAATTAGTTAAATTTGAAATTTATTTAGTGTCTGGCCAGTATTTATCTGTTTAATTAAGTTTATTTGTTTATTAGTTTGTTAGTCAGTTACCCCCCTTGTGTGTCAACAGTGGTCTGATCAGCCACTATTAAAGTTTCCCTCATGTCCTGTTTGTCAGGTCAGTTTGTGCTTCAGTTCTTTATGTTAAAGTCTGAATTCAATTCAATTCTGTTTTGTTGACCTCTGTTTTTGGGCCCAGTTTATCATTTTTTTGAATTTTTTTTGGAATAAATTAAGACTTTTTTTGAAAGATTTCAGTGGTTTTCTGGCTGGTTTGTGCAAATCCCTCACAAAGTCCAATATCAGCTGGATATTAATATATTCTGATCAAGCTTTTTCTCACATCCCACACTCTAAAATGATAAATAAAAATAGGTTGGATTTATGCTGATACCCTGTCGGCCCAATATCTGTATCCTAACAGAAATGAAAAAGTTCAACTTTTTCGTTTATGGGAATCACTAGGTTTGTAATCCAGCTTTAGTAAGCAATAACAAATTAATGGATAATTTTATGCCTTAAAAAAGTAAGAAAACAATTTAAATACTTTGGAAATAATAAAAAAAAAGTTTTCAAACTCCCTTTCAACCTTTGATAGATCAGTCTACTTTCTTATCAGATACAATTTCCTACTTTCTATTATTTTTTCAAACAAGTTTTTCATATTTTCAAACCAAAATTTTATTGAGCACATCAGTTTAAATCAGCAGTGCACAGTTCAGATTTACAGTTCATAAATAAAAAGAAATGAAAAAGTAATTTAAAAAATAAAATAGGTAGAATGCTTTTAGCTGCAAACATTTTATTACTACTCAAAGTTGTTTTGCTGGAGCAAATCAGTTTAAAAGGATTTTAACAATCTTGATGTTCACTTTATTATATACATACATCTAAAAATGTGTTGATGATTTGATAGAAACATTTAGAAACAGAGATATTCCTCAGAGATCAAGTTAATATTTACCCAATGTTTGGAGCAGCTTGACAACAGTCCACATAAAAGTTTGAGAAGATCTGAGCTCTTTGACATGGTGCACTATTATCAGTGCACACAGTAAAAAACAAAGTGCTACTTTAACACCTACAGAGTTGAATGTAACTCTGTTTCAGATAACACATGGTCCCACTCCAAATCAGTGTAAAATATATTCCATAGCCTTGTCAGCTTTTTAGAAATAATTTGTCAAATGTCAAATCAACTCGTATAACAGGCTGGATTCCTAGTTTCATGTAGCCTCGTGAGACCATCCTGATCTTGTGAGCTTTCAAGGTTTCACTCGCAGATCAGTCTGGAGACTCTCCGTTGAAGAAAATTTGGAGCCGTTCACCAAACGAACATCCAATCAGCGTTGGCTTTGAGGCGGGTTGAGGTGTGACGCAACGAGAAGCGCGACAGTTCAGTCTAAAGAACATGGCGGCTTCAGCCGATGAAACTAGCGTTAGCGTGGCTATCGAGCAAGTTTTATCGGAATTACAGAGTATTTCTTCACTGAAAGAAGAGCAAAACACTGCTCTGGAGGCTTTTCTCAGAGGAAAAGATGTTTTTGCTCTTCTCCCGACTGGTTTCGGCAAGAGTAGCCTGGCTTGTGGTTGTGCTTTCGTCGTTGCTCTGTTAGTACGTCATATGCTTCGTTGATCTGAATGGTTTATTTTGCCCGTCTATCACCAACATAGGCCAATCAGCTAACCAGTATTTTCGCCCCTTCCCAAAATTACTTCAACGGAAGGTTTCCAGATGGATATGCGGAGCAAATCCATCTGGTTGAGTCAGGTTAAGTTTCATGTTGTTTATACTGTAATCTGACTGTCGTATGGAGCCTAGGTAGAAGTTCAAGTTAAGAAACAATCAGTTACTCTTCTCCACCTCCATCACAGGCCAATTAGTTTTGAACCACACCTCCACAAAAGCCAATCAGCATCCATGGTTCATCTTAAAAGGTCTCCCAATACACATCTCAGTCTGCTACCCAAAGCGCAGGCAGTGGTTGCACTATGTCGGACTTCGATTCAGATGACCCGATTCAATCCCGTACTCTTACTGTGTTCCCGTTCATCTCAACCGCTTCGACAGAAGACCGCCATGTTGAGCCTGGTTCTGCAAAAGGTTTCTTCCCAAAGGGGAGTTTTTCCTCTCCACTGTTGCTTCATGCTTGCTCATCATGGACTGTGTTACCCAAGCTGGACTTCCATCTTCAAGGTCCCTGAGTGAAGCATTAGTATCCGCTCAGGCGGGCCACTGGATCTCTTCATACAGCTCAAGCACACCGTCTTGCCAACCAGCAGTCATGGACTGACCAACTTCATCTATCTCCACCACCAGTTTCAGGCCTGGGGGAAACATTCCTATTATTTACTCCTGTTTAAAGCAAAATTCAGCGCCAATGTTTCCTGCCATGGTCTGAGCGCCAAAGACTAAAGTAATGGTATCAATACAATTCTTCTCATCGTTTTTTCTTTCTGTTTGAGTTTTTCAAATTTAACTTAATGTTGTGGCTGAAATAAAGACTAATTGGACCAGGGCATTTTCCAGTCTGTTACTTTCCCATTTGTCTGTGTGAACTGATGTAACGAGAGGACCTCAGAGAACCCAATAATCACCCAAACACCGGCTGGGTTTAAAAGGTTTTTGAAACAGGCGGGCAGATGACGTCTTAAGCAGCAGGGAGAACAGACAGGTGGCAACCCTCTGATGGCAGAATGAACTGGCTGATTGCAGAGCTGAGAAGGCAGAAGACCCCTTGCTCACACTGGCTCTGGTGCGGTTACCGAGCCGACGGAGACCGCAACTCCCGCACACCCCCTCTCACACCGCCCTTTTGACTACGGTGCGGTGCGACTCTGCGGCTCCGGCAACAGGTCCGGAGATTTAACTCGTGAGAACAGAAGTTCACTTGAATTCACGTAACTTCACGCGATAACACGGCCCAAATGTAAATTAATCAAGTGATGGGGCCACAAAGTTATGACCCCGTCTTACTAGCAGGCGGCAGTGACATCATATGGGTTGTACAGAGGGAAGGCGGAGAGAAAGGACAGACAATACATACAAACGAACGTGTTTTATTTTGAAAAAAACAGGAAGTCTTTTATTCTCATTGGAAAACTTCCTGTTTGTGCCGTGATATTTGCGAGATCTTGTTGCGGCTCCGGCACGCCGCAAGGATAGCTTTCTTGCTGAATTTTCTGCAGCGCCGGAGTGTCTCGGTAACCGCAGCCGGACAGCTCAGTAGCCGGTGAGAGAGGTTTACGTCTTTTTAATGACTTGGAATCACTGCGGCGCCGCACCCACCGCACCGCAATGGTAAGACCGGAGTCGGTTCGGTAACCGCACCGGAGCCAGTGTGAGCAAGGGGTGAGCCGGGGGAGATGAGGCAAGCCCCTCCATCCGAATTAGAAAAATTAAACTACAGGATTATTAAGTGGAAAACCACAGCATCAGAATCCAATATGGCTGTCTTGTATATAATGGTTTGTGACTGTAACATTGAAAATGATCTCACGCAATGTTTTTTTTTACATTGAATATTTCAATCAAACTGTGCAAAATACTTTTAATTAACAAATTGCTACAAAGAGGAAAGTAAAACTTAGTGAAAAATACAGTGGTGGAAGCAAATGTTCATGGATTTAGAACTTGGAACTGAAACAGTTAAATTGGGTTTGGTGTAATTCCCAGAAGAAAGTTTAAATTTTGCACTTACAGTATGCTGCCCTCATGTCATCTGGTAAAGATGATCCTTTCCACTTATAAAGTGGAAATTACCAGCACATCGTGTTCAATTGCTTTTTGTTGTGGCAGAGAAGAGAAACATGTTTGATCCAAAGATTATCCTGACCTGCTACTTGGGCAAAGCAGTAATAGACCTCATAGCTGATCTGCTAAAGGAAGAAGAGGATGCATCAAATGCATCGACTGACTGCTGGAGAGCATCTGATAAAATCAAATGATAACGGCTCACTGTGGCCCAGTTCACTATCAAATATATAACTCAAGTTAATATATTTTTGATGGATTATGAGTCTTGTTATCTGCATTAGAATACATTTTTTCATTTTGGTCTTCTGTGACAAGAAAGGCATTACCATATACTGTATAACAGGCTTAAAAAAATCATAATATCAGAAGAAATATTCAATTGTTACACACTCTGTGCATGTGTATATCAAGAATTTTTTCCTGTTGAATGTTATCATTATAGTTTACAATAAAAAATTATATAACTAAATAATGAATTAATTTCACTAACTCAGTTTATTAAGTGAATTAATTCAAGAGATATTTTACACACTGAATAATGGAAAGGTCCTTTTAATTGCTTTTAATGTAATACTCTAATTATCTGATCAACAGAAGGCCAGGATCATTAAAATATACTAAGATAAACTTGACATGTCTGACTTTGTGTCTTAAATTTCAGTGTAAGTTTCACGGTTTTACAAATTGAAATGAATTCCATCCATCTATTCTGTACCTTAATCTGTTATGGGATCTTCTGCCATCCTCCAATAGTCTATTGGGAGAAGGTGAGGTACAACCCGGAAAAGGTCACCAGTCCATTGCAGACGCACAAACACACACGCCTAAAGCCTCTCTCTTACTAAAAATAGTGTGTTAATGCATGTTTTTCAGACATGGGTCTACCTGCTATAAATCTGCATTTGGCTTCCTTCCCATTGGAAAATAAAGGCAACTCCTAGCTGGCAGGTGTGTGGCCTCTGTCCCTCCACTACTGCGTGTCTGGTAAGATCATCATGCTGGGTTAGTGTTGGTGCTGTCACCAGTGCTAAAGAAATCAGGAAAGTAAACAATGGAGAGCAACATTAAGGAAACCAGGGCGTAGTCACTGTACTTTATTGTTTTGCTTTTTTATCTGTCCAGATCCCTCTTACCAGAGCTGCTCCATGATTTTTGAATGTAAACAGTTGTTTCAGCTTATTAGATCAGATGTGACTGGTACAGTGTGTGGACGTCTTTATGTTGCATTAATGATATCACGTAAATTGGCTTGTTGACCTGGGTCTGGTGTTCCGACAGCATGCCGACCAGAGCCGAGGCTATTTTAACATGGGTTGCTTGCCGAGTCGTGTGACCCAGTTAGACACGCGTCAGGGAGCTTTTCCCACACTTAAACCTGAGTGTTCCCGGGTTTTAACTGGTTTCTCGGCCAGTGGGAAAGGCTTTAGGAGGAAGCCAGGCTAGATGAAGCCGGTCTTACACTGTGAGATTTTTTTGCTCTTTTCGGGGCGATTTTCCAGTCATGTGAGAATTTTCCGATCGGGCCGACTTTCAGCCTGATCGTGCGTCATGTAGTGTACAAGGGGGTAACAAGTGGCAATCAGCCTCTTACGACCACCTCCGGACCATGAATCGTGAGGTCGGGAGAAAATCAAACATGTTTGATTTTCAGTCGACCGTCGTGGGCAAATCGCTCAGTCGGCAAACAAGGATTCTTCTTCTTCCTGCGGTTTCGTCATACAGTGTAAGCTGTAGCTGCGTGCAACGACTGAAAAAATTGCACAGAACATGCCAACTGCATGCAGAAAGAGACCCAAGGCTGGGATTTGAACCCAGGACCTTCTTAATGCAAGGCAAATGGAAATGTAAAATTCCTTTATTGTCCCACAATGGGGAAATTCACTCTCTGCATTTGACCCATCCCCTTGTGGAGCAGTGGGCTGCCACTGTGTGGCACCCGGGGAGCAGTGTGGTGTTTAGGGTTGTGCTCAGGAACCCAGGCTGGAGGCTGTAGGGATCTAATCGAGCAACCGGTAAAAAATCCAATAAAGATTACCACCATGTGGCCTTGAAATTAGTCTATTTTTTTGTATTATTCTAATTTATAGAGATGCTGTGCATGTTAATATGTCCTTATGTTGGGAGACATAAGGGAGATGAAACCTAACACTACGCTTGTTTAACAGTTCAGAGCCTGTAGGGCAGCTCAGTCAGAGGAAGTTAAGCCACAGCCTGATCCTCTGTGGACTCAGAGAGAGGTTTTTTTTTCAGTGAACCTCAAATGAACCCTTGAATAATAAGATGAACTAACTTTAAAGAGCTGAATTGTTAGACATCTATTAATATCTGCTTTCTTTCATCATAATTGTGGTGAGAAAAACAAATCCAGAGATTCTATAGAATCAATATTATAATACAAATGTAAGCTTTAAAATAAAGGATTATAATTATAGTGATAAAATAGATTGTGAACATTTGGCCAAGTAAAAAAACTGATAAAAGATGTATCAAAACTATAATTGTCCTCGGCTCTCCTCCCACGAGACTGGCAGAGAATTTATCACCAACACAACCAAGGACACAGAAGATGGGAGCTTGAGCAAAGTCGCAAATCAAAGCAAAAAAATTTTCATATTCATCCTTGACATTTTCAGGTACTGCGTGTGGACAAATGGAAACTCCTTCTAAACTATCACATGACTCCTGGGTTATTCATGGAATTCTTCCAGCCTTCCCAAAACACAGACAAGGCCAGAATAAGCAGAGGGAAGCAGTGTTTAGCATTATTTCCACTGTGGGTAACATAAAGGTTTAGAAAGTATCAAGAGAAAGGGAAAGTGGAATCCTTTTCCAGTGCTAAACTATGTGCTATATGTTTTTAAATGTCCTCTCTGTTTCTTTTTTTTTTTTTTTTTTTTTTAACACATAGACCATTTAATTAGGGGTTACAAGTAAAAAACTTACCACATTCAACAATATGCTGAGCCTTTCTAGAAAAACACATTATACCAATAAATTTAAAAAGTTGAGTTTGACTGCAGTGTTTTATAACTAGGAGTAAATTCTAATGAATGTCAGTTTGTGTCTGCCATCAAATTCTTTTATTCATGACAGTATTGATTTTAATTTCAATTATGTTTATTTCTATAGCACTAATTCACAACACATTTCATCTCAAGGCACTTTACAGTTCACCAGATCATACAATCAAATTGAAAACCAGATGATTGTATTGACTCATTGACTCTTCAGCAATCCCTCACACTAGGCATGCTTGTAGCGACAGTGGAGAGGAAAAACTCCCTTTTAACATGAAGAAACGTCTAGCAGACCAAGGTGCAGTGTGAGCGGCCATCTCCTGAGGCCAACTGGGGTTCAAGGAGACAGAAGCAGAGATACAAAAATAACTGTTAAAGGCGGCCCCGTCCAGGAAACACACAGCCAGGCCGACGAGCTCCGAGCCAGCTCCCATGTCAGAGGATGAAGAAAGCAAATCCAGCCAGTCACAGTCAGAGAAACAGGACTACACTGAAAAACAGGCAGATCTCCAACATCTATAACCAAGGTGTTAATGGAAGCAGCACAGCTGATATTTCTCTCCAGGATGGAGTCACAGCCAAACAGGAACAGACCAGATGAAGCTACTATGAGAAAAAGCAGAGAGAGCAGAACGTTAGAGATTGAACTAACAGATTCTGCATAGTCGGAGAATAGAAATAGAATGAAGAAGAATGATTAAATAGGGGTCCCTATGTCCTCCAGAAGTCTAAGCCTATAGCAGCATAACTATAGAGATAGCTCAGGATTTCATCTTTCTGTGTATTAACTGGATCTGTATCTCTTGTAAAGCACCTGGAGCTTCTGAGAATTTTATCACTCTATTAATAAGAACTGAAATGATAACAAGCAGGACTAAAGGGTGGTGTGACGGACTGCTTTTGTAAGACCTGGGATATTCAGTCATATGAAATTTGTCACGACTCAATTAAAGGACAGAATTTTCTCAATATTTTAAGATTTCTGCTTTTTTCCCTCTTGTTTTCAATCATGTTTTGATTTTATTCCTATTTAACAAGAATTGAACAAGACTCTTCCCAACAATACACCACCTCATGTTCATAATCTTCTCTCCATAACCAAATTAGTTGTATTTTCTGTTGTGTTGAGCTCTAAATGAAGTTAAAACACTTGTATAATGTTTTATTATGATCATTATATGATATTTTTGCCAACCTATTTAAGCTACCATTTTTTCTGCCACTCTGAGAACATGAAACAATTTTATGTTAAACCTAAATATTTATCTATAAACTTGGCAGCTTATTGTTCAATACAATTCAATTCAATTGATTATATTTATATAGTGCCAATTCATAACACATCAAGGCACTTTACAGAGACCACAGAGATCATGCAGTTGTTGAGTTAAAGCAACAGTGTAGAATGTTAATGATTGAGATGTATTGTAACACATTTAACACAGCCAACATAAGGGGTATATTTTTTTATGCTGTGCTAGGAAGATGGAGAATTCATAGAGAACCCACGCCTACATGGAAAGACGTGGATTTTAACCCAAGACCTTCTTCTTGCAAGGCAGCATTATTACACACTAGTGCAGTTGTGCAGTCCACCCTTTTACATCCATTTCAACTAGATGCTTTTGTAAGTTAAAAGTCATTATAAACAGAATTGATCTAGAGGTCCAGAAAGATAAAAGCCTGTACCAAAATTAGTTCCAAACATTTGCATTTTCAGCTCCACAGTCTGTAGATCCATCTATATCCATACAGCAAACCCAAAGAAGAGGTGCGCCAGCAGTCGCCATGATAGTGCTGGCAGTAATTAAGGAGGTAGGAAAAGGAAGTAGGATGCTTCCTATAATTTTTAATGAAGCTATAAAAAGCTTCAGTCGTTTGCAACATTTGTGTGGCCTGCGTTTCCTGCAGTTCTTTTTTAGAAGGCTGCAGTCCCAATTAAACAACCATCAGGCATACGGTATGTGATTCTGTAGTAGGAGCCATAAGTGAAAAGATACTTTGATGATCGTAAGTCTGTGTTTATTGGCGTTATGGTTTTGTTTTTATTTGTTTTGTTTGTTTGTTTTTTTGTTGGAGCACTGCTGGGAGAGAGTGGGTGAATGGGCCGCTGTATTTTTTGTTGACCACTATACAATCGCTGTGATTTGTCTAGTTATATTTTGGATATGTTATCCTACAATGTTTATTTATTGCTTCGTTAATAAAGTTCACACATCAGCACCATTTTGATCTCAGCGGATACAGCCCAACTTCAGCCTCTCAGCAGCTTTTTTGTTTCCTAGTTGTGTTATAACGTCCAGCAGCCCAAAGGTTTTGCAGATTCGATACAGCAGTTCCTTTCCAACCCACAACAGTGGCCAGACTGTTGACCCTGTAAAAGTTAAAGGGACAGGAGCAAGGAGCTACAATTTGCTGTATTTGGATTGACGGAGCAACCATGGCATCAGGATTAAGACTAAAGTGAACCATTAGTGCACATTATTATTATTCTGTGCATGTTAATATGGGGTCACCTATTTTTATCAGTAAAAAAAATTTATAGCAAAAATTTGTTGAAAAGACATCATGATTTACGTCCAAACGATGTCTACATTTTGTTGAAAAATGAAAGGTTAAAAGCTGTAATTTGAAAACTGGGTTTGCAACGTCTTTTTCATGTCCATTACTGGACTGAAGTGGGATAAAATCAAACCAACCAAACACTGACAAATTTTCAGAAACTATTTCTGGACTAAATCAAGACTGTGATGGACCGACCAGATTTAGTCTAAAAACCGATGTCTCAATGACGTCTGGTGTTTGGGGGATTAAACGCCAAACAAAGGTACTTTACCCTACATATGGGGATTAAATATCCCGCACACACAATTTAATGACCATGAATAGAAACTGACACCCCCACCTATGTGAAAAAAATCAGCACACAGCCTGAATGGTTGCTGCTTCGTCAATGACGGTTTCACAGTGCTGCTTTTATTTCAGAGATACTAAATATTACTTTTTCAGGTCATCCAGAGTCAACCATTCCTTCATTAGGCTCTGAATTGATCCAAAGTGGTTTAATTTTTGGCACTTCTTTGGCACAGGTCTGCACATTTAGCAGTGCTGCTTTTGTTTTTTAAAATCTAATCATCCTTAATTTCAGCTGATGATGTTTTAAGCAGCGTTCTCAAACTCCAGTCTTCAAAAACTGGTTTCTTGCAACTTTAGATACATGTATTCTTCAAACATCTGACTTCAATATGAGCTCATCAGCAGAGCTCCTTTAAACTGCATGCTATAGTGAGGTAGATTAGCCATTTTATTCAGGTGTGCAGAGTAACGGACACATCCAGAAGTTTCTTTGAGGATCTGATCAAAATCCCCTGGTTAAATGGACAGGATGAAGGGAAACTAATCACCTTGGCAAAAAACCTCATTAGCCGTGGCATGGCTAAAGTTCTGGGGTCCATTCCCGGCCCGGGGTCTTTCTGCATGCATTTTGCATGTTCTCCTTGTGCATGCTTGGGTTCTCTATGGGTACACCAGCTTCCTCCCAGTCCAAAAACATTTTAGATTAACTTACTTCACTAAATTCTCCTTAGGCGTGAGTGTGAATGGTTATTTGTTTCTGTGTTGCCCTGTGATGGACTGGCGACCCTTCCAGGGTGTAACCGCCTCTCTCCTTTAGACAGCTGGAGATAGGCACAAGCACCCCTTGCAAGCCCAGAAGGTATCATGCGGGACAGAAAATTTGGTTTGACAGAAAAGTTTGTTGGTACAATTACTACCCCTGTACTGTATTGCTTTGAATGGTTTCTATGTCTAGAAATGCTTTGTTTAATATCAGAACCTAAAAATCTAACACTTACAGACCTAAAACATTCTGCCATGTCTTTGCAGCTCTGTATAAAAAAGCTACCTAACAAATGCTAATAAAGATTAGATTCCTCATGAGTAAAAAACACTTTTATCAGCCTGCATAAATGCTTCGGGGTTCTAGATGCTGCTTCACAAAATCCCTAATTAATGTGCTTCTTTCTGTCTTGACCTGAGAGACAACAACAACCTTGGGTTACCAGGTAACAAAAATCCAGGGATTAAATAGAACGTCCATGACCGGAACGGGTGAAGGATATTATGAGTTTCCATGACTTTTTCTAATCATTCTAAGCTCTATATGGATTAGAGGGAAGGGTCAAAGTAAGCGGGTGAATCATTGCGATCAGCGATAAGGTTGGCAGGTATCAACTAATCCAGGAAGTAACCAGGTATAAAATTAGCTAAATTGAAGCATGAGTCCCCAATATAAAGGGGTCTTGCAAAGAGGCACGATGAAGAGAAATTTCGTCTCGACATGGTAACAGTCTGCATCTGACTCTCAGTCCCCTGCAGCTTAACACATTTCAATCATCATGTCCTTTTGTCTCCATGTTACAGGTATCTGCTACGACTATGGGCTGCGTGAGGTCAACCAGAGTGTCTCTTCTCCTGTTGTGCTTTCTACTGAATGTAGCGGATTATTCAAGCTGTAAGCATTTACCCCACAGTTAAAACTATTACAGTCTTGCAAAGTTTCAGCTTTACAACAGATATTCTTTTGAGAATCGGAACATAAAGAAAGAGGCACAGAGCTAAAACTAAGAAAAGAAGCAGCATTTTACTTTAACTTTCATTTGATATCAGCCCTATTCCACTCTGTTCTCTCCATCTGCTCTTGCAGTGGCCTGTGAGGGATGCAGCCTGAGACTGAACAAGTTTTTTGCTCACTATGGGTCAATCTACCAGTGCATGGGTTGCTGCTTCTCTCGAGCGTACCCCACCCCTCAATCAGCCCTGGAGACCATGTCAGTCAAGAAGAACATCACTTCAGAGGCATGGTGCTGTGTTGCAAAGCACAGCTACGAGGTAAAGGCAGCAGGGAGCCAAATAAACAATAAACATACCAGAAAAAGTAATAAATAAATATACAAGTTGTTAGATGTTGTGCTACCCATCAATGACTCAATATTTACAACAGCAATAATATGTTCTGGTTAATTATTAGATGTCAGAAATGTCATTTTGAAAAGACATTTGGATTGCTTTTGTATGAAAATGTGAGGAGCAGATTTTTTTAGCTTTAATTCCAAGGGCATTATAAGTCTATGCATTTTTTCTTAACCATATGATATGGAAAAGAACCATTTTTTCCCCTTATTTTTCTTTTTCTATTTATTTTTATTCCTAATAAACATTTTCCTCCTTGTTTGCACCTTCTTTAAGTACTATGCCAATATGTGACCAGTCAATTTCTCCTCTGTGAGATAAATAAAGCTAATCTAATCTAATCTAATTTATTAGATGTACATATAACAATATATTCTATTTGATTTAATCTAATGTGTTGCTAAGTCTGACTTATTTACCTATATTTCATGTAAAAAGGTTAGAATATTGGAAATTCGATATATATATTTTGACCTGGTAAAATGAGCTGTAGCTGATTTTCAAAGAATTAGTTTTTTGTTTAAAGATAAGAAAAAAAGTCAAATACAGGATTTGTCAATTTTTGCTTATCTTTTTCCTTTAACTTTGTTTCTTGCAGATAGTTTTAGGAGGTGAACTAACAGTGAGAAACCACACAGCGTGTCACTGCAGCACCTGCTATTACCATAAGGTGATTTGAAACGTGGACGACTTGCAGCCATCTACTCAGCCCTGCTGTTTGGAAATGCACAAACCTTTCTCTATTGTGGACCTCACCAACTGTTTTTTGTTCGTCTTTCTTTATTTTGTGATGTGAAACTAGCCTTCATGTTAGCATTGAAAACTGTGTATCTCTAACTAAGAACTTTAACGTGTAATTAAAAAAGTGCACCAAGAGGTCCGTATGAAGATAATGTGAATTATTCCTGGCTAAATATTTAATGTTGTTGTCTTTTGAAACAAGGTCATTGAAGTGATTTATGTGATTACCACCTTTGTTATTTAATGCATTTCTTCTCTGAGAATGAAATAAATACTTTAACAATCCCCAAATGTAATGTAAAATAGGACTTTTGAAGCGTATTTACCCTACCATAAAAAAAGGATGTTCACACTCTGGAAAAACGATCTAGAAATAAATAAAAATGTCTTAAATTAAGTGTATTTACCATTAATTTCAGTATGTAATTGTGATAGTTTGCCAATGGAATGAGTATTTTTACTCTTGGAATAAGATATTTAGTAAAAATGCACTTGAAATTAGACAAGGCAATTACTTATTTTAAGTGTAAATGATCTTGTTCCATTGGCAAAATGTCTCTTTTACACTGCAAAAACAATCTAGAAATAGGTCAATGTTTCTTAAATTAAGTGTATTTACCCTTAATTTGAGCAGGTAAATCAGATGATCTGCCAATGGAATGAGTATTTTTACTCTTAAAATAAGATAATTAGATAATATGCACTTGAAATAAGACAAAGCAATTGTTTTTTATTATTTTAAGTGTAAGTTGTTTTGTTTCATTGGCAAAATTTCTCTTTTACCTCCTCAGTCCAAGAACAAATGCAATTATTTTAAGAAAAAATAATTTTTTCCAGTGTAGTTCCTGACATCACTATAAATAACCATGTTACAACCAGATACTTAAACATATTTAATAAATTCTTCTGGCTTTCTCTTAACAGTGGCTTTCATTTAGCTACTAATTCAGTGTATTAAAAGTAAATGCTCTTAGAGTCTTAATGAACTCGTTTTTATGGTAAAGAAACATTGCCTAGGTGTATTCAGCTCTTTAACTAAAGATAACCCAGCCCTTTTCCCATTTACAATTTAGACTTCATATACCTTTACATTGACATCTGTTATTAGAAAGAGTCTATTAAACATGTTTTCAATGATTGTTTTGTTTGTGGATTAGGGCTTGATTAAACCTTCTCTAAGCAGTTCACACTGGATCCAGGTTGGACTTAGTCTAAGACAACTTTTACTGTCCTTTTCTATACACAGTGCAAGAATTTATACAAAACAACATTTCATTTAGCAAAGCTTTCAAGATAGTAAATTAATATAAAGTGCAGCAGTGATCAAATGTAAACAGTGGGAGGAAGAGAAAAAAAAGTTGTAAAATATCTCCAGGGATGCACTGTTTTCATTCTAAGGGACCGAAAAAATGAGAGGATTTTAGTTTTAGTCCAGACGATGGTTTATAGCAGCGGTCACCAACCTTTTTACAGTTGAGGGCTAATTCAGGGGCACTGAGTCACAGGAAGGGCTACCAATACTGACCTATGAATGGCAAGGGTCAATGTTCACCTAAACTTCATTATAAACATATCTTTAATGTTTCTTTAAATTTATAATTTTCTTTTAGACATTTTCATTTTTGAAATATTTATAAAGGCTTAAATGCCATATATGATTAAATGATGAAATGTTCTATAACTGATTAAAAAAAGAAGAGCAACAGAATACAGTGAAATTTCAAACGTAGCTCACTGTTGAGTTGTTCTATTTTCAGAAGACTCTAAGGGCACCCCTTGTGGTCCTTGAGGGCCCCTTGGTGCCCGTGGGCACCATGTTGCTGACCCCTGGTTTATAGTATCCATCAGGCGGGTGGAGTTTCTGATGTTGTACGTACAGTGCAATGATACAGATTTTTTTTTTCAAAGATTGTTTAATTAATACAGTGGTTCCCTGGCTTGGCCATCCAGAGTGATTTGCCTCATGGACACGGCGTATCAATCTGGAATGGAGCAAGACAAAAATAAGAGTAAAAAGTAAAGCCCGATTACAAAGGTGGGACTAAAAGAGAGAAACAGTGTAGAACTAATCAGATAACTTTGGATGTGATGCAAAAAAATCTTTTAAAAAAATGAAAAACTCTGACAGCAGCCAGATGGTAAAATTTGCAGAACTACAGGCCAATGTCAAACCTAAAAAAAGCTGCATTTCATATATACTAAAGTATATCGATGTCTAGTGTGCATGTATGGGGCACATTTGGGTCTGTTGTCTAGGGCGGCGGAGAGGGGATCTTCTACTTCATATGGGATCCACCCAGATAATGTCAGGTTTCTGTTTCTGTTATGTTTTTCTTTTCAGTATTCAGTCTTGCTTTACTCCTTGTTTTCTAGTGTTAGTGGTTTTATTTTTATTTTGCTGCGTTCTTTGGTTTTTTCCAGTTACTGTCCTAGTCTGGGTTCTGTTATGTTTTCTATTGAGTGTTTAGTTTTCTTTTCTCCATGTTTTATAGTCCTAGTAATTTAACATTGTGGTATTTCCAGTCTTCCAGGTTTCTCTTTTGTTGCTCTCTGCTGCCCTCTTATGTTCTCCTTCTTCCCTAGCTCTTTCCCTCTTTTTCTGTGCACACCTGCTCCCAGTTTCCTCATTAGCCCCCTCTTTGTCTCTTTCTCCTTTAAAAGCCCTCTCTCTTAAGTTCCCCTTTGCTGGGTCCTCGTCAAACACTGCCAAACTTTGTCAAACTTCCTCCAACTCTGTCTTCCTGAGTCTTCCTCGTTGTGACAGTGATTCCCCTGATGTCTCCATGGTTCGTTTTGACTAGTTTTTATGTTTGATTCTTTTGGATTTTTGGACTCCTGATTTCATGCTTGTTTGAACTTTGTTTTCATTTTTGGATTTTTGGATAACCTGCCTTTGTTTTCAGTTTCTCTTTTTAATTAAATCTAAAGAAATTCACCTCTGCCTTCCTGCCTCTGCTTTTGGGTCAACACTCCATAACCAAATCCTGACGGGCCTATTGTTGTGTCGTTACGCCATTGGGAGGGAGCCAGCCGGGGATGGAACGACCAAACCCGACCCAGTGACGGTAAATGCGGCCCCGCATTTACCGTCACTGGGTCGGGTTTCACATTTCACATTTACCCCAATCTGGTCACCATCATGACTTATTCCATAAGTCATTATTTGCTCATTTGTTTAAATGTGAATAAATGTGTTTTTTTTTTTTCTTTTTTTTGCAGAACATTTCTAACCAAAAACGGGCCCCCAAGTGGACCGTGTTCAGGGCCTCATTAAATCACTTATTCCATAGATGACTTATGGAATAAGTGATCTAATTTCAACATGTGAAAACACAGAAATTCAGCAGTGCTAAAAGCTGTTTCATGATGCACATCCTAAATGTCGCATGTTGAAATTAGATGGCTTATTCCTTTCCAAAGTTTTTTTTTTTTATTAGTCAACACAAGCTTCTGTTACTGTTCTTGCTTTGTTTAAATGTGAATAAATTTTTTTTGTTTTTTGCAGAACACTTCTACCCAGAAATGGGCCCCCAAGTGGACCGTGTTCAGGGCCTCATTAAACCCTGGATCCGGCTCTGCTGCAGGCTCTATAGACATCAGGGGTCTTTCTTTTCTGGAGGAGCCCTCTGTGAGCCTCCCTTCCCCCTTCTGCGTGCTCGTGCGGTGGCAACGTAACATCTGCGCGTAAGCGGTCGTGGTTGTTGTGAAGATGGCGGAGGGGGAGACAGAAAAGGAATATGATACACGGAAAAGCACCGGGGAGCTGCGAGGGCGCTTCCAGGCTCTGACCACGGCTTTAAAAGAAAGTCCGCAGCCTCCGCTGGAAGCCTCGCTGCGCTTCTGCCAGGAGTTCTGCCAGGTTAGCCCGATGTGCCGCTGCTCATCCCGGCCAGCCTGCAGCCCCTCTGGCTTCCTGGCCGAGAGATGCGCGTCTACGTTTGCTAAACAATGTAGCGGGGGAGCTAGTAGCCTAGCTAGTCGCCTTGCATTTCTAGATGTAGAGAGAAAAGAAAGAAAATGTCTTCTTTCTCTAAATGTTCACACAGATGCGGATATGTGCAGATCTGTGTAAAGTGTGAGTCTGTGAATGAGGGCGAGCCGCTGCAGAGTCTGCCAACTGTGCAAATAGAGCTGCTATTTTCCAGGCCAGATAGCCCAGAGCGGATGAATGCTGCTAGCTGGTATGCAGGGTCCCCCTGTCCTGTGCAGTGGTCATGCTGTGCAAAAAAAGAAAAAGAAAAAAAAGACCGGATAGCTGCGTTAGCGGCGTTTACCCATCGAATGTGTTAATGTGCATTAAAAATCCCTCCTTTAGGCGATAGAAAACGCTTCTTTTTCATCCATTAAATGCTGCTTTACTTTGTGAAGCTGTTTCATTGATCGCGGAGCTTTGATTTTTTTTTTCTTCACAGGATGCTAACGCGGGCCTTTTCCTCTAATTAATCCAGCTAATTACATCACTGCAGATGTTAATTACAGCGTTATAGCCATCGCCATCATAACGCGTTTACAGTGAAAGAAAGCGACCCTCCTTCATCTGTCTGCCTCACAGGCGGAGATTTAGAGGGAAAACTGTGCCAGTGGTCACTGACTCCATTACATCCCCCTGATTAATTAGCACTGGCTACCTGGATAAGAAAGAGATGTCCATGTGACGCCATGCTGCTCAAATTACTACGGAAGAGGATTAGGGACACTGAAAAATAGAAAAAAGTTGACGGATTTTTAAATTTTATTTCAGTGAAATATGAGAAAAAAGTCAGAATTTTGACTTTTTCCCTCAGAATTCTGACTTTAATCTCAGAATTCTGACTTTAATCTCAGATTTCTGACTTTTTTCCTCAGAATTCCGACTTTTTTCCTCAGAATTCCGACTTTTTTCTAAGAATTCCGACTTTAATCTCAGATTTCTGACTTTTTCCCCTCAGAATTCTGACTTTTTTCTAAGAATTCCGACTTTAATCTCAGATTTCTGACTTTTTTCCTCAGAATTCCGACTTTTTTCCTCAGAATTCCGACTTTTTTCCTCAGAATTCCGACTTTTGTCCTCAGATTTCCGACTTTTTTCCTTAGAATTTTGACTTTCTTCTCAGAATTCGTACCTTTGTATTGAATTATGAGATTGTAGTCAGAATTCTGACCTTAATTTCAGAATTGTGACTTTTTCTCTCAGAATTATAATCTCAGAATTTTGACTTTAACAAACATGTTAGCATCATGCCGTAGCCATGTCTGTTTTATTTTTATTTATTTTATTTTAAATACTCTAATAAACCCAGAGGGAAATAACTTCTCAGCATTTAAGCCATCCCATTGGGCTGCCATTGTACGGCACCTGGGGAGCAGTGTGGGGTTAAGAGTCTTGCTCAGGGTGCCCAGAGTGGCAGTCTGTGGGAGTGGGGGATCAAACTCACAACCTCAGGGTTCAAAGCCCTAGGCTCTGTTTTTAATCACCTTCTGCTCTTCCATTGATGAAATAGCATAACCTGGGACTCTTCGAACATGTAAAGTTTTATAATTATGAAAACAACACAATCTGTCCACTCTTTACTTTAGGATTACAGTGATGGTCACATGCATTATGATGCATGTACAACACTTTTGATAGCTGCGAAAAAAGAAAAATAGAGATGCACCAATTTTCTTACCTTTATTTTTCTTTGCTTATCGGTGACTATCACATTTAGAGAGAAGATAGCAAAGAAATCCAACAGAAAATGAAAGAAATAAAGTTTGTGATCGTAGAGTCCCTAAACTTTATCTGTTTTTGTGTACAATTCTAAAAGGCATGTAAAAACCCGCAGAGCGGATTGGACATTTATTTTTCCATCAGCGTATCAGCTGCAAATTGACAAGCGAAGGGATATTACGCCTGAAATGAGCATTAATTACAAAAAATAAAATAACTGTGTAGCAAAAATGCGTAGTAGGGATCCCTAATGATAGACATAAATATTTCATGCAGATCTTAAAAACAAAAAAACAAAGATCAAATTGTATTATTAAATGTATTGGTGCACAAACTCTGCTTTTTTATGTTTGTGTTTGTAACCGCTGGGTAACATGTTTTTAGACTGCAAATTACATTAGTTATGAATCATGATGCACTAAATTTATAGGGAAAATTATGCATCTTTTCATCATTTGAACCACCGATCATCAATTCAGTATAAACCATTAACAACGTAGAGATTATAGCATTAAATGAATGTATATATAAGTATACTTTTTGTTACCTTTTATGTAAACTGAACATTATGTTATGGGGATTTTAAATGGATTTTAGTTTTGATGCATTTAATTAAATAAAAAAATCAGCCAATCACCAAGTACCTTGAAAATGAGTGATTTGTGTTGGATTGATGGGTGCATGTCTGTCCCAAATAGAAAATATTCACCTATATGTTCAAATAATAGGCATTTTTTAAATTTTATTTTACTTTGTAAAAATAGTTGACTTTTGTCACATATTATATGTTTAATTTAATGCCTCACTAGTAAAATTTTAATGAGTTTAAGAAAAGTTATTAAAGGAACTAAACATGTAGCTATCTTCCAACTTTAAATATCATTGTAATTACATTCTACAAACTAAAAGTGACTTTTGGACGAGCTGAACCTTTATTAGATCTATTTAATACGCATCAGAGTACCTTTTGACTGTAAATGGGTTTATATTTAGAGGGTTTCTTTACCCTAACCCTCTGATAAACTGAAACCTGTCTGTGATTGGTTGATTATTATTTTGAATAACTCGTTTACACATCATTACATCAGATGGAGTGTTCCAATAACCTAAAAACAATTATGTTTATCTATCAAAGAGTTTTATATTTTTGAAACTATTTTGAGTTTTTCAGAATGAGATGCAGAAATGTATCAGTAGTAGATGCAGATCACAATCCACCAAACTGGGAAATAGGATTTCCCACAATCATAAACGCACCAATCACCTGCATTTTAGTTTAGTAAAAAAAATCTGATGGGACAATAATGTAATTTCCTTATTTTGTGTTCAGGAGGAACTATCAACACCTTTTTGGGTTTTACTTGGCTTAGAAGAGCTAAATCAATTCATTTGTTAAAGAAATTCAGATGTTTCTAGATTGTTTTTTTATCTTTTATTATTGTCTCCTTTAAAAACGCTTTGATCCGAGTGCCGCCTTGTCTTTTACGCAGGTTCTGGTGGAACATGCTGGTCGTTGGAAAACCGATGAAGACCCGCTGCCTTTGCTGGAGGTTTACACCGTGGCCATCCTCAGCTTTGCTAAGGCTGCTTCCTGTCTCTCCTTCGATTGTGAAAATGTGTCACTTCTACTTGAAAAGTTGGCATTGTGAGTAAAACCTGGCACTCCTAACTTTAAAGAAGTTCCATTGTTTCTAGCTTTGCCTTTAACATTTTTCATGTAGTCAATGATATGAAAATGATTAATAGAGGAATGATTTAGATTTAGATGAGCTTTATTGATCATATTATGTAGAACCCAGATAATTAAACGTAGGGGTGGAAAGGTTTGCACCGTGATTTGAAAGCATGAGTTATTTTAAAAAGTCTCAGAAAGTCTTGATCCTTCATCCTTATTGGATAAATTTATTGTTATTGGATAAATTTATTGTTTCATCTAAACCAGGGGTCTGTGACCCCAGAGCCACATGTGTCTCTTTGTAAAAAGCTTTAGAAGTTTTTTCAAAATACAATAAATTTGAAATCTCGAAACACAATTTTTTCTCTCAAAATCAGAACATCTGTGTTTCCTCCATATTCAATTTTTGTGCTTTTCTTTATTCTAAAACCTAAAAAACAAGACAAATAAAATGTTGGCTCTTTAAAATATACACGCACTTCCTATTTCAGATGTTTAGCAAAAATTATAAGTTGTCTTTTATCAAAAGGTCATATGATATTTGTCTCTTTGATCAACTCATTTAGCTGCAATCGGGGTCAAACTGCTCTTTCGATTAAAAAGGTTTCAAACCTCTGATCTAAACCAGGGATTAACTTTGATAAGGTTTTTAATACGTCAGCATTTCTATTTTTACCTTACCTCTTTATCGACTTTTTTTCTTAAGGTATAGACACATTCAAAGCATATGAGTAAATAAAAAAAAAAGTTAGAAAACAATCCACTGGACTTTTACTGGAAAAACAATCTAGAAATAATAAAAAAAAAATGTCTTAAATTACCGTAAATTCCGGACTACAGAGCGCACCTGATTACAAGCCGCAGGCTCTAATTTTAGAAAGAAAATCAATTTTGTACTTTTATAAGCCGCACTGGATTTTAAGCCGCAGGTTTCCCATGTTGTAGGAGATATTTACAAATAAAGATATTACACGTGAGCATTTTTTTTAAACGTTTGATTTAATCCGTATGATAAAACAAACAAATACGGTACATATTATGAATGCTTTTTTTTTTTTTCAAACTACCTGTTACACATTTAAATATACGTATGTGTCGGTAAAACGCAAATAACGCTGCATATACCGGTACTTTTAATTGAACAACGCACAGAACATTGCAGCCGACCAGGAAAAGTCATTAATCACTTTCTTCTTCCTCCTGCGCACTAAAACCCTCAAAGTCATCTTCCTCGGTGTCTGAATGGAACAGCTCCAGGATGCTGTCACTGACTTCAGTCTCATCCTTGTTGCTCTCACTTGAGCACCCGCGCTCCTCTTCATCCCGCAGCAGCCCAGCCTTTCGAAACCCGCCAGTGATGCTGGATGTTTTCACACGGCGCCATGAAAAAAAACATGTATTAGCCGCGCTGTATTATAGGCCGCATTGTTCAAACAGCGGGAAAAATGTAGCGGCTTATAGTCCGGAATTTACGGTAAGTGTATTTGCATAGGTAAATGAGATAGTTTGCCAATGGAATGAGTGTTTTTACTCCTAAAATAAACTCATTTTGTCATTTTATTTCAAGTACATATTAGATAATATGTACTTGAAATAAGACAATGCAATTGTGTTTTCTTATTTCAGGTGTAAATTGTCTTGTTCCATTGGCAAAACATCTCTTTTACCTCCTCAATCCAAGAACAAGTGCATTTATTTTAAGAAAAAATGACTTTTCTAGATTTTGATTTTTCCCAGTGTCGTTTCCGAGTTTGAAGACGTTTCTCTTCCCATCCAGGAAGCTTTTTCAATTCAAAATGTCAGAAATAGCGTTGAGTTCGAGGCTTAAACACTATTTCTGACACTTTGAATTGAAAAATCTTCCTAGATGGGAGGCGAAACGTCTTCAAACTTGGAAACAAAGTCCAGTGGATTGTTTTTTAACTTCACTGACTATGACCTGGATGACTGATAATCTTCACCAGCCGTATGAGTAAATCCATTTTTTTTGTGTGCGCAGTGTAATAAAAAAAACAAAAAAAAACACACTTCATCATATAGCTGTTGTCCCAAAGAAGCCTATTTTAAATGGGTTTATTTCTCAGAAGTGACTGTAGGGCTATGATTGCTGTGTCATGCAGTTACCTTAGAATGTCTGAAAAGAAGCAATAAAGAGTAATTTTTTATCATTATGGCAATCGTAGCACAAAATATGGGGATAAGTTTAAAGTCGGAACTGAGATAAAGTCACTTTCTGGATGTTTTTAATAAAATCTGACAATAATTGTGCTTCGAATTTTGACACGTTTTCAAGTTTCCAATAATGCTTTTAATGATTACTACATTTCAGGAGAAGCTAAAGGAGAACCTTCTTATCATCATTTTTTATTCCCCTACAGAGCGGCACGCAGAGGGAGGAGTTATCCTCGCCTGTTTTTCCCATTTGCTTTCGAATGTGCGCACATCCTTGACCTAAATGTTGCTTTAATAAATGACTGTGTTGGATCCACAGGAGCTGTGCGGAACTGCTGATTTCAGTGCCCCAGCATGTCCCTGGTGCCTTATGGGAGGAGTTCCAGTCCTCCGTGAAGGTCAGTATCCTGCAGCCCATTAGAGCTTTACTGATGCTTAACTTTGCTGTCATAAGAAGCTGGTATATTCTGTCTATACGTACTCAAAGACATGTTTGGAGATGTTGGTTTGCATCAGTGAAAAACCCACATGGGTTTCTTGAGCTCTATAGTACTGAAGCTTTATTTATGAATTTATTGTTCATAATTTCTCAATGCTGTTCTGCAGTTGGCACACAGCCTTTTGCAGGAAAGTGGGAGCACACAGCTCCGTCTGCTCTCAGTTCTGGCACAGCAGGACGGCGTATGGGCCAACACCACGTTAAGCAGCATCCTGTCCAATCAGATTCCACGGACTGAACAAGGTTAGCCCTCCCGTCGTTTCCCCAACTTAATGATCCGAGACGCACCACGCTAATTTCTACCGCCGTCATTTAATGAAATGACTGCTATCTGTGATCTTTTTCCCACCTTTCTTTCTCTTCAGTGCACGAATATCTTGAGTCTGAAGGTCCCACACTTCTCAACTTACGGATCAAGCACCTTATCAAAGTGGACAGCGTCGACAAAGCCGCTGCGCTCGCAAAGATTTGCTCAGAGTATCCAGGGTATGAAGGAAAAGGCAGCTTCAAGCAAACCTACCTGGTTTGCATCTGCATGACAAAAAGTCAGGAGCAGCTGATGGAAGAGGTACGACACTGCTGCTCACTGACAGTTATCTGGTGAAAAGCTCTGAAACGTGTCCAAACTTTTAAAGATTCTGTTCTTTAAGATGGAAATCATTAATTTTCTACCATTAATGCGACAAAGTTTGTTTACACTTAAGAGCAGATTTTCCTGGCAATTGATTGGTTTATTGGCTACTTTCGGAATTACGTATTAACAGGGTTCCCGCAGGTCCTTAAAAAGTCTTAAAAGGCATTGAATTCTTCAAAATAAAAATAAGGCCTTAATTGGTATTAAAATGTCTTAAATCAGTCTTTCGTAGGTCTTAATTTTTGAAACATCATAAATAGGATTATGTTTATTATGATTTATTTTTGTAATCTAAATAAAACATTAAAATTGACCTTTTTTTTATAAGAAAAAAATAATGGCTCGCCATTATTGGTTCCGTCCCGATAGCGGAACCAATAAAAGCGTTGTTGCGGCCGGGACATTTGGGAGATGCACCATTAACTTTTTGTCTGGAAAATATGAGCAAGTGTAAATGTAACCAAAATTGTCTCCAGCCAAGAGTTTTCTCCATGGCTAAAACCAGGGAACATACATGAGGAACACTGGATTTTGTGCAAGAAGCGATTTAAGCTCAGAACGATGGGAATTAAGGCAGTGGAGTCGCACATGCGAAGCACGAAACACAAAGCGTCAAAATGGAGTTACTGAGAAACAGACGGTATTTCTCAGTTTAGTTCCACCCTTTTCTCTGCAACGCCTCCACTTATCACCAAATCAAACATACTAAGAAAACCATACAAAGAAAAATACACTATATTGCCAAAAGTATTTGCTCACCTGCCTTGACTCACATATGAGCTTAAGTGACATCCCGTTCCTAATCCATAGGGTTCAATATGACGTCGGTCCACCCTTTGCAGCTAGAACAGCTTCAACTCTTCTGGGAAGGCTGTCCACAAGGTTTAGGAGTGTGTTTATGGGAATTTTTGACCATTCTTCCAGAAGCGCATTTGTGAGGTCGCACACTGATGTTGGACGAGAAGGCCTGGCTCTCAGTCTCCGCTCTAATTCATCCCAAAGGTGTTCTATCGGGTTGAGGTCAGGACTCTGTGCAGGCCAGTCAAGTTCATCCACACCAGACTCTGTCATCCATGTCTTTATGGACCTTGCTTTGTGCACTGGTGCACAGTCATGTTGGAAGAGGAAGGGGCCAGCTCCAAACTGTTCCCACAAAGTTGGGAGCATGGAATTGTCCAAAATGTCTTGGTATGCTGAAGCATTTAGAGTTCCTTTCACTGGAACTAAGGGGCCAAGCCCAGCTCCTGAAAAACAACCCCACACCATAATCCCCCCTCCACCAAACTTTACACTTGGCACAATGCAGTCAGACAAGTACCGTTCTCCTGGCAACCGCCAAACCCAGACCCGTCCATCAGATTGCCAGATGGAGAAGCGCGATTCGTCACTCCAGAGAACGCGTCTCCACTGCTCTAGAGTCCAGTGGCGGCGTGCTTTACACCACCGCATCCGACGCTTTGCATTGCACTTGGTTATGTATGGCTTGGATGCAGCTGCTCGACCATGGAAACCCATTCCATGAAGCTCTCTGCGCACTGTTCTTGAGCTAATCTGAAGGCCACATGAAGTTTGGAGGTCTGTAGTGATTGACTCTGCAGAAAGTTGGCGACCTCTTCGCACTATGCGTTTCAGCATCCGCTGACCCCGCTCCGTCAGTTTACGTGGCCTACCACTTCGTGGCTGAGTTGCTGTCGTTCCCAAACACTTCCATTTTCTTATAATACAGCTGACAGTTGACTGTGGAATATTTAGGAGCGAGGAAATTTCACGACTGGATTTGTTGCACAGGTGGCATCCTATCACAGTTCCACGCTGGAATTCACTGAGCTCCTGAGAGCGACCCATTCTTTCACAAATGTTTGTAAAAACAGTCTGCATGCCTAGGTGCTTGAATTTATACACCTGTGGCCATGGAAGTGATTGGAACACCTGATTCCAATAATTTGGATGGGTGAGCAAATACTTTTGGCAATATAGTGTAGCTGCAAAAAAGACTTAGCACTGGTTATGTTGTGGCTTTAAAACTGATTTGTTTTATTCCCTGCTAAAACAAAGTTTGTGAATTCAGTTAAATAATTGTTAAAATATATCTGTCATTTGTGTGTTTTTAGCTTTCTTCCTGTATGGGAATATATATATTTATAGACCAAGAAGATTTAACCTACTTTTGTACAGTTTTTGTTTAATTACTGGGTTTTTCTGAGTATGTCTTACAGCCTGTATCCTCCGGTTAACCATTTGATTCAATTACCAAGTTAGCGGCCGGTTATTTAAATAAGCTATCAATCCGATTAAAAGTTTCAGCCTTCGCTAAAACCAAGTTAATCTGTTTAGGGAAATTTTTCTGTCCCCCTGAGTTCACACCTGTCCTTAACTACAGGCTGTAATCTGTTTAATTTGATATAAAGTCCAGGCGTTTGACGTGAACTTTGCTGACCTCTGCAGAGGGATAAATGCTGTTTAGTCACTCACCTGATGACCATCCTCAGTAGGCAATGCAGTTAAAGCGCCTTGCCTGACTGAGGTGGACAGAGCTGGGGTTCTGAGGCAGAAATGCATCACTGTCGTCGTGTAAAAACAGTAACTGGGTCGGGGAGGATGGCAGAAGATTTTTTTCTCTACCTCCACGTGCTTTGCCTGAGAAGTTGTACTATAAGTTAGTTCCTTCTTCTTCCAAACATCAACGCTTGGCTGAAGTCTTCCCAGAGCATTGTGAGGGATTTAGCTTTAAAAACTTAAACTTTTGAAGAAAAATAAAAAAAGAAAAGCATATAGATTCGTTTTAAGCTACTCAAACCATCTTTGTATTAGTTGAAAGGTGAGGAACGCTGAAAAGAGACGCTCTCCATCAGGAGCGGTTCTAGGAAAACATTTCCAGGGGGGCCAAGGTGGGGCCATTGTTTTTTCACAGGGGCACAAAAAGAAGAATGGAAAAAAAGAACTTTTTTGTTTATTTAGAGCACCAATGAAACAAAAATTTCTATTCAAAATATTTCACATACAACACATGAGAACAATAAACCTTCACAAACCTGTACACTAACATTTAGGAGACTAACCGTCAAATTTTAATTCCAGTAATCTCTCATGCTCGTGTACTGGCAATACCAAATCCTGCAACATTACAACAATAATATCCTGCGTTTGCGGTTTTGTGCAAAATAGTCCACAAATGCATCAAGATCCAAAGCCTTTGCCCTTCTGGATTCAATGCTTAGCATCCCTAAACTGCTGAGACGTTCATCAGTAATAGTGGACCTGAGGTAGGTTTTCACTAATTTTAGTTTGGAAAAACTCCTCTCACAGGTGGCATAAATTAATGGGAGTGCAACAGCTTGCAGAATACGTCTTTGTATGGCTCAATGAAACGGATCAACTCCACTGTATTAGAAGGGTTTCCAATCTCGTGACTCTTTAGTTTTCTTTCTAAAAGTCTCCTGAACTGATGGAGTTCAGGTCTCAGATCCTCAATATTGGCATCATAAAGACGGCCAAATTCAAACAGAGTTGTGTCTTTTAAAAATGCATCACTCTTGGAGTTAAGAGATTGGATAAAACTCATCAGCTCACAGTTGGTCTTTGAAAAACGTCTTCAGCTTGCCTGGAAGCTGCGTCTTCTGTCCGCCATAGCTGTGGTTTGAAACATCTTTAAATTAGGCTACACTGGTTGATCATCCTTAGACTTACTGATATCTGAAGAGAAATTAATGAAAACATGAGGGTGTAAGCGAGAGCATTAGTGGATTCATTCGCTTGTAATTATATATATTTATTCATTATAATACATTAAGATCATATTGAAAAAAGATAACTAAATTAAGTGATTGTTTGAAATTATTGTATTTGTCCTTGATTTGAACAGGTAAATATCTGCCAATGAGAAAGATTTTTGCTCTTAGAATAGTAAAAAATTATCTCTCTCTCTCTCTCTCCAAAGTTTCAGATGCACTTTACAGGCACTTTACACATAGTCACACAGGCAATGTCTCTTTTTCTTTTCATGACTACTGACGTTTCCTGTGCTGCAAGACAGTAATGGATAATATCTAATTGGCATAACCGTGACAGAATCTCAAATATCCTTAAGTTTAAAACTAGCAACTTTATATTTAATTCACTGGTAAAGTAAAACCATGAAAGAAAATATTAAATCAGTTCCTAACCCGTATGGACTGCATTAGGCAAAACAATGACGCCAGGTTTCGTTGCAGTAAAAACGACAGTAGCACTCAAAGATGAGCCAAACAGCGCATCAAGAAACAATCATATTTCTTGCTTACCTCCGTCTCTTTACACTATTTTCCGTTAGTCGTCCGACTCGTCTGTAAATGCTATTCTTCTTACTTTTTCTCGTTGAGAAAATCCTATGTGAGCGCGCACCGCACTAAAGATTCCGCGTGAAACGTTGCGGCATATTAGTTCCAGTTTCCGTCTCATCGCATTCGGTTCGGCGCAGGGGCCATAACGGGAGCCAGGGCCGGTTCTACAGGGGTATCGGCCCCTGTTGGCCCCTATCTAAAACCGCCTATGCTTTCCATATTAATTCGGCGGCAAATGATTCTATAGAATATAAACTAAAGCTAGATTTAGCTAGAAAGCAGATTTTTTTGAAGCACTAAAGTCAATCAAATGACAAAGAAATGTACAGCAGGTTGTATCCCATTGTGTAGTAGGGCTGAAACAATTAATCGGATAATCCTTGAGCAGCAATTATACCAAAATTGTAAAGTAAAACAATTGTAAACATTTTGCATTTAAGATAAAAAAAACATTTTTCTCTGTCAATATGCTCTTCCAGCCTTCCTCAAGTGGAAAAACTTTATTTCACTTGGTTTACCTTCTTAAAAAGTCTTTTTGAGGAACCTTTTGCTATCCGATTATTGATCGATGAATCGAAAGAATAATCAACATATTAATCAATTTGCAAAATAATTGTTAGTTGCAGCCCTATATTTAAGTAGGCTTCGGTCCAAGTTTGGATGCATTTTTAATGAAAAAGAAAAATCTTTATTTTACTGTTCTGGACTTGCTGATCTGAGTCAATCTTTGAAAAGTTGTCCAATTCTGATCTGTAGTCAATCTATTTCAGCATCTCTTATCTTTTCTCACTTCAGAGATTTTTTATAACTAAAGAAAAGGAGTCAAAATGGCCTCATATGTTTCACTGACTGATATTCTTGGTGCATGTTTAATAGATTTTACCGATCGACTGCAAAGATGCTCTGGAGATGATCTGCAATCTGGAGTCGGAGGGAGATGAGAAAGCAGCTCTGTGTCTGTGTACCGCCTTTCTGAAGCGACAGCTGCTCCAAGGAGACGTTTACTGTGCCTGGTGAGAAACAAAAGATACATTCATCAAGTTTATCCTCAAGCAAAAAGTAGAATATATTTAATTTCATCTTTCTTCCACAGAAAAAAAAAACACTTAAAAGAATATGCAAAAATAAAGTAGCCACTAAATGTTAGCATTCTTAATTATCATTTCTTTGTTGTTTTTAACCAAATATCAGTCACTAGGGTTGCAACGTATTAGGAAAGTGTTTTGTTGTGATTCTTGCTAATTTAATTTAATAGCTAAATGTACATTAATTAACCTGCATAACCCCACCCACATCCTATATCATCTGTGAGCTTTAGCATCCATGCTGCTAATATGGATCAGATATTGTTATTTAGAGCAGTCAAGAGTCAATTAAATGGGTCGAATATATCGACCACACAGAGAACGAGAACCCATGGACTTATATGCATCTTATAAACCTTATACTGCAATATTGAATTCATTGATGATGCCAAGATGAATGTTATTTGATGTGTTGTGTAGCTCTTTCACTCCTGTTGCACAAGACTTATGGCAAACTGATTAAAATATATATATTTAAAGAACAAATAACGGCAGCCTTTGGGTGAAAACAAAAGATGGACCGATACAGGTTTAGTTAGGCTGATGCCGTTAATTTTGACTCAGTCCAACTGATCCTCGATATGCGCTACTGATATTTTTAGGCCGATCCTTATTGCTTTATCTTCCTTTATTCACATGATAAAAAATAACAACAATCCCATAAAATTATATGAAAAACTGAACAAAAAAACAAATATTTAGTAACAAATCAAACTTAACATTAAAGGTATAGTGGAGCACCCTCTTCACTTAAAACAAAAATGCATATGCATAACCCTGTACCCACTCCTGAAAGAGAACGCCTATTAGACACGTGCGAGAGCGTGCACGAGCCTACTTCTCCTCGTGCACGCTCGGTTTAAAAGTTACTGTTTGCATCGCTCCTACAAGCTTACTTTCCAAAAGAAGATTTGCTATTTTTCCAATACGTCAGACTCACCACTGGTAAGTGAAAATGGGGACGAGCATGTAGGACGGACTTACGTAAACGTATCAACAGAATGATTGACAATTAGGAGGACCAGTTATTTTGATGATCCACCCGGAAAAAGAACATCCTCCACTATCCCTCTAACAATTGATAGCAAATGGAAGGAGCAGAAATGCATGCGCTTAACCTGATTTCAAGGAACTGATGCGGTGGTCCCCAAACTTTTCTTGCTGGGCCCCCTCTTTTGTATTCAGAAAGTTTCTACACCTCCTTGATCTCAAACCCTTCTCCAACAGTTGAATAAAGGTGGGAAAGATAAACAACAGCTTTAGAATTTACTTGAAATAACTAAATCTACCACCTTTAATGTGGAATTAAGTGTAGCTGTTTATTCTACTGTAAAACAGAATGCAACGTTGATCTCTTTATTCAAATCATCTCTACCACACCCCAGCGTTTACACTGCACCACCACACTGGGTGCGCCCCCTTGTTTGGGATCCACTGCACCTATAAATTAGCTCATCCAACACATCCACGTATCTGCTGATACGAGAAAAAAAACGCTAACGTCACCCTAAAATATATGCCGGCCGATGTCTCAGTCTGTCTCTAATATAGGCTTCTTTTTTTAAAGCAAGTCAAATGCACTTCCTGTGTCTGATTGTACTTAACAACATGGAGATGAAGCTTCTGGATGCTGTCAGTAACCAAATCAATGAAATAATGAGCGACTCCCCTTTAGCAGATGATTTTATCCTAAACAGCCTGATTTGCCTCAGGTCAGTTTGGGTTTGGCACATGTCATCACTTTGATGCAGCCGTTTATGAAAGGAAAAAGGAATAGAGCGGAAAACTGTGGCCTAAGGCTCCACATAGCTTGCTAAGCCTGTAATCCTACCCTGTGGTATACTCCCTGTTTTAAATGTAAACCATTCATTGGCTTTAATTTGGCCTAATGCTGCCATTGTTTATTTTAGGAACCTCAACTAGTCCTGTTTTCTTTCTGCTGCTTTTTTTCAGGGAACTTACGTTGTTCTGGAGTAAACTACTTATGCGGTTGGAGGCGTCCGCTGATTCGTTCCTCAGCCACAGCAAGCAGATGGCCCTCCTGTGCGGAAGCGTCTGCCACATTCTATTTCTCATCAAAGTTATTCAAAATGAGGTAAAAACCAATCTGTCTGAAAGCAACAAGTGCACAATTTTGGTGTTTCCACTGACATCAGAACCATGATGATAAAAATAAGTGATGTAGTGTTTCTCATAATTAGGCCAATACCCTATAATGAGTTAGACCTACTTCTAAGGATAAACTGTGTGCTTACAAATGCCTAAGTGGGATAGAGCCTATTCCGTGGCATTTATCCTGTATTTTTTTTCTGTTTTCTTTTTTTTTTTTTAGGTTGGTGAGGTGGGACTTCCAGTGTGCATAGAAATGTGTATTCAAGCTCTAAAAATGACTACCAATGATCACAAAGAAAGCAAGTCTACCATCTGCAAAACCATTTCCTGCCTCCTGCCAACTGATCTAGAGGTCAAACGGGCATGCCAGCTGACCGAGTTCCTCTTGCAACCGACTGTTGACTCGTACTACGCCGTTGAGTCGTTGTACAACGAACCCGACCAGAAGCCGGAGGAGGACGGGAGTCTGCCGGTGCCGAATTCTTTACGCTGTGAGCTGCTGCTGGCCTTGAAAACACAGTGGCCTTTTGATCCGGAGTTCTGGGACTGGAAAACACTGAAACGCAATTGCTTAGCGATGATGGGAGACGAGGCCGCTATAGTGTCATCTATTGACACACTCAATGACACAGATGAACAGGAGATGGAAAACGCTCTCGGAAAGCTCCCAGAATACAAAGATCTGGAGGATTTTTTGCTTACCACTACAAATGAACTCAATGAAATCACGGATGAAAAAGAGAAGAACAGAGAGGCTAAAAAACTTCGGGAGCAAGGGTTTGTGTCCGCTCGCTTTAGAAACTGGCGGGCCTACATGCAGTATTGTGTTTTGTGTGACAAGGAGTTCCTGGGCCACAGAATCGTCCGTCACGCCCAGAAACATTTCAAAGATGGGGTGTATCTTTGTCCAATTTGTGCTGACAGTTTTGAAAGCAGGGAGGTGTTAGAACCACATGTAGCATCACATGTAAAGCAATCGTGCAAAGAGAGACTGGCAGCAATGAAAGCTGCAAGGAAGGTAACCAAACCACCTCAGTCGCCTAAAAGTCCGTCAAAAATGGTAAAAGTCGCAGCCAAGACTAGCATAAATCCTGTTCAATTCAATCCTCAAATTGGCAACATCCCCACACCCCCTGTGAAAATGGAGCAGCCTCAACCCAGCACTCAGATCAGTCAAGACTGTTATTGTCCTGTTACAAACTGCACAAAGGCTTTTAAGTTCTTTCGCAACCTAATGGCTCATGTCAGATCGCACAAGGATGATGAGGAGGCCATGAGGTTTTTGGAAATACAGAAGCAGAAAGTGGTGTGCCAGTACTGCCGGAGGCAGTTCGTTAATGTCAGACACCTCAATGATCACCTGCAGATGCACTGTGGCAGCAAACCGTACATATGCATACAGCTGGACTGCAAGGCTAACTTTAATTCCAACTCTGAGCTGCTCATGCACAGAAAAATGCACCCTGAATTTAAAGCTCAGTGCATGTTCCCAAACTGTGGTCAAGTTTTCAGCGAGGCCTATTTGTTATACGATCATGAGGCTCAGCATTACCTCACGTACACCTGCCAAACAGATAACTGTAGTAAGATTTTCTACTCACAGTCTGAGTTCCTGTCTCACCAGGAGCATCACAGAGAAAATGTTGCAGTGAACAGTTATGTCGTTATGAATCAAAACCCGGCTGTCCCCGTAAACCCTGATCCTCTACCTGAGAGCTCCCACATTACTGAAGATGCGCGCCCCTCTGGTTTTGGTTTTGAAATTAATAAGCGAGACGGATTAATGAATGAAGTGTCAAAGGTAAACGAATCGTCATGCAGATCACCAGAGGTTGCTCAAGATCCTATGAAAGTGAAACACTCGATTGAAAACATGCTGAATTCAATGGCAGGTAATGGAATGAAAGAACCAGGGAACTGTTACACTCCACTCACTAACCCCACTCCAGCACCCGATGATGCAAACCTACCACCAGATATTCCACATGCACACCATAATGCGGCAAGGCAGGGTGACATTCCTCCAGCATATCCTGTTCCCTGCGCAACCAATCCTGTAGCAGCGCCTCAGGAACCCATGCATAAGGAGGTACAGAACGAGTTTCAGAAAATGGTCCCGCCTATCATCTCGCCAAAGCAAATCAAGACAGAGATTCCCAGTTCCATGCAAGGATATCCCTCAAACAATCCTGTTGTTCCTGCAGGAAATGAGGAAAACTTGCACTGCTGCCCAAGTAACGAATGCTCAAGGGCATACAGTACAAACAAAAGCCTGTCCAGGCACGTTAAGAAGCAGCATCCTGAATTATTTGAAGATTGGAAATTGGCTAAGAAGTATAACAAAGTTGCCAAAATCACAGCAAAAAAGAGGAGCAAGCAGTCCAACCCAACAGCAATACTATGCAACAAACCAGCAGTGCAGCAGATGGACTATCCAATGGGATGCTCAGCCTCACCCTCTCTGTGTTACCCTGGATCAGTTGAGCCTGTGCCTATAACCCCAATGGTCAATCCCTCATTGTATCCCTCCTGGGGGTGCCATAACAATCCCAATGCAATGATGCAGTCAGACATGTCCCAGTCTTGGTCTCCACCAATGAATAATTGCTACCCTGATGGCTTCGGCATGAACGAATACTCCTCCCGCAGCTATCCTCCCTGGCAGGGAGACCCATACCACAACCCCATGCCTCACGCTTCTGACCGAGATCCTTCAATGGCAGCTATACAGAGTTCCCCCATGTCACCTGCTCCTTCAGAATCAACTCTGATGTCTCAGTATGTCTCCAGTTCTCTCATGCTCGACAATGGGGGACACATGCATAATGGAGGACATCAGTATGGACTGATGCACGCTGATGGTCCTGGGGACCACCCAGATGTGAGTAAAAGCAGTGCAAGTATGATAGGACACCTAGATAATGGAAACAGTCTCTCAACCATCGACACGCTCCCTGATGGAAGTTACCACACTCCGTATGCTCCAAGTGAAAACTCGTGTCTCACTCAGTGCTCTTCTGTTGACATCCCCATGAAATGCGTGAGCCCTGAGCCGCAGATTCCCTTAAAGGATTCCAATGAAATTGCTAAAACTGAGAACACATCCAACCCTGGTTACGAACAGATCGACAATTCAGTCGACGGTGTGATCAGTCCTCAGAACACCGCTCACAATGATTTTCCTTACGAAGAGGAGTGTGCCGATACTGATTGCCAGGCTAACCCTTCAGAGGAAAAGGCAGCAGACCCCGAGATTGTGAAAGGAAAACGCAGCCGGCTGAGCAAGCGTACCAAGTGGCCTGCAATTATCAAGGATGGCAAGGTCATATGCAGGAGGTGTTTTAGAGAGTTCACAAGCACCAAATCTCTTGGTGGTCATCTCTCGAAACGCTCCCAGTGCAGACCATTGGATGAAATTGACCTGACAGCAGACCTCCCTACGTCGTTTCTGGATTTCCTCAATGATCCTCATGTCCCTGACACTAACGGCTCAGTGTTCAACGTGCCAAACGGAGATTTCACAGATGGATCCAGTAACCTCATTCCCCTGACTTCACAAGCGATGTTGAAACAGGAGCCTCAAAATACAAACATAATGGAGGATTCGAGTTCCTTCCCCACTCGCCCCGAAAACCAGCAGGACAAACCAGCAGAGACTGCAAATCCCCCACATGGCGGGCCTTATCGGGAAGATAACCTAATGGAAATTTCCAGCGCGTTCCAAAGGATGGATTTGATTGAGGCGGCACAGGAGAAGATGAGGAAAGCTATGGCTTTAGAGAAGAAGGAAAAACCTTCTATAGTGGAAAGAGGTAAAAGTAAATTACAAAGTAAAAGTGATGAGAAGCCCATTGAAAAGGAACTCAAACCTTTTAAATGTCAGCAGGATGACTGTGAGTTCTCATTCATGACGAAGGAAGCCTTATTCAAACATTTGAGTAAAATGCATGATTTTTCTAATGAGATGATCGACGAACTCAAAAGAACACCATCCAAACTGTCTCCGTACCCTTGTCAGATCTGCCCTAAAACATTTACCAGAACAACAGGCTTGAGAATTCACTATGAAAAAGTCCACCGCCTATCAAAGGCGGAAATGCAGAAGTTAAAAATCAGTGCTCGGAATCGGCGTGCCTTCAGACTTAACAAAGACGGCGCAATTAATAATCAACCAAAAGTTGAGCACAATTCCAATCCCCCAGCAGCATCAGCACCTGTAATGCCTACTTTAAAACAAGAACCGCTTGACATTGCGATAGCACCTCAACCAGAGTATGCAAATCCCCCACTTGTTACTGAAATCCCTCCAGAAGATGCTGTGAACCGGGTTTCCGTACCCGAGATACAAACTGTTACTCGTCTGCCATTACCTCAAAATTATCTGGCTGAAAAGCAGCTTGGGGAGGTGGCACCACCGGCTCCTAAATTGACTCCAGAACGTCTTAAATTGGCTGTTGTACATAGAAGTCCAAAAAAGAAAGCAAATTCCAGTGTTAAAGCGAAACTGAGTCCTGTTACCAAAGCAAATGGGCAGCAGGAAAATTCAGACGTATGTTTGAATATAATAAAGGAACCAAAGTCCTCCAATGGATCTGTCTGCCTTTCCCCAGAGAGGCCGAGCAGCTCTAAAAGCACACCGACAAAGGAGGAAAGGAAGGAGAAATTACCGAAAAGGATAAGCCTCAAATTGTGTGAGACAGACAACGCCTTCAGCCCGTACAGACCGTATCGGTGTGTTCATGAAGGATGCACTGCAGCATTCACCATCCAGCAGAATTTGATCCTCCATTACAGGGCCATGCATCAGGCATCGCTCCCTCCCACCAAAGCAGAGTCTGAGTCTGAGAAAACTTTCCTGGAGGTTGAAACAGAGATCAGTCCCAGTATAGGAAAAGATGACGAGGTCAGGTGCCAGGTGAGAAACTGCTCCAGAGTGTTCATGGGAGTCACAAGATTAGTCCAACATTACCTCTTACTTCACAAGTTCACTTGCGACAAAGCAACTTCCATGATGGCCAGCATGGCCTTGGGTACTTTTAACTGTGATCGGCCTGAATGTGCTCTCCCCTTCGACTCCGTGGAGAAGTACATCGAGCACATCAAGAACTACCACAAGGAGATCGCTATTTCCGAGACAGGTTCGGTCGATCCAACATTCCGGTGCGAGTACGACGGGTGCGACCGCGTGTACACTACAAAATCCAATCTGCTCCGTCACCTGATCAAAAAGCACGACTACGTCTACGATCCCAAAGCAACTGATGGGAGACGGACCAAATCAGTTGGGCTCTTTCCAGGGATTAACAATGGAAAAGAAAATGTTGAAAATAAATTCAAAATGAAAAAGAAGAACACTAAAAAGAAAGATGGGAAGGCCATTGAACACTGGACCAGTTTTGGTAAGCCTACACTAAAATCTCACGAAGAGGCATCGGCCATGTGCACCAAGAAGTGCGCCCTGCAGTACCCGTGCATGATCATAGGATGTGATGCAGTGGAGCGGGCTGAAAGGAGTATATTTAAGCATTATGTAACTCATGGCCTCACAGAGAGATACATCGAAGACCAGAGGAGTCAGTTCATTTTCTGCAAAAAGTACTCTCGCTCTAGATTCAAAGATGCAAGCAAGTCAGAAGGTGCATCAAGTTCCTCTGAGACAGAAGCAGATGAAGGAAAGCCTAGTGAGCAACTATGTGAGCAGAAAATTGAGGAAGAAGAGGAGAAAGAAGAAGAAGAAGAGGAGGAGGAGGTGGTGGCAGAGAAAATACCTGAAGAAGAAAACAAGGTGTCAACTGACAATACTGTAGAATCTCAAGCTTCCATGGCGACAGAGGGAGGCCCTAAAAGAGGGCGTCCCAGAAAACCTCCACATCCCACACCAGCTTGTCAAGAGAGGATGCAAACCCTAAGAAACCGCTTGACTGTTAACAGTTCAACAGAGAACTCAAATCCTGGGACCCCAACACCCCAGGAGCCACAGGAAGAAGGGGCTACTCCGGGGTCTCTCGAGCCTTCAACACTAGAGGACTCAATCGTTACACTTTTGGAAACATCGGAGACGACAAACGCTTCTAAACGCAAACTGAACGAAAAACCCAACGCAGAAGTTCCCCCCAAACGAAAACAAACTCACAAACGGAGGGCTGCATTTAAAAGCAAAAAGACTCATGAACTGAAATGTGGCAGCAATGTTGTAGATTTCAGAAATCCACTAAATCTTAAATCTGTGAGTAATGTAAAAATTGTTATGGATAAAACATTTTCAGAAGGTGCAGATTCTGTACTTAAGCAGTTACAATATATGAAGCCAATGGTTATTATTAAGAGGTGGCTTTATAGCAGGTCATAGCCCGATGTTTTGTTTTTAACTCGATATTACTCAGGATTTGAGATTTTATGCTGCAGAATGGATTGTTTCATAAAGCATCAGATTTCCAACTGTTAACAGTCATTACCACAGGTGACGATAAAAAGGCCTATTTTATACTTCATTAATAATGTCTCGGATGATTTTAAGTATGTATGTTAGTTATAATAACCAGGTAATCTATAGGGCATAGATTTTAGAAACATGTTTGTATTTATGCTTAGTACTGAAGATGTTTTTCTGTTTTTCTTATTTTTTGTTTTGTTGTTTTTTTTTTTTTTTTTTGCTAAATGGACACTTTTAAAGAAAACTATGTTTTTAATATATCCCTATGGGATTTCAAGTTCTGTTTGTATTTATTTCATCCTTTTTCAACACTAGTAGACCTATCTGTAATATTTACATGTCTTCCACAAAGTGTTCAATAAAATGTTACTGTTTTTTTTGTAAAACACTGAGTCGAAAACGTAAAATATTTTCTTTGCTATTTAAATGAATCAGTTAACCAAAGCCTCTTCTCAATCTGAAAACAACCGAACATGGCTCACTTAAGTTTTTGATTGTTTTTTTTATGTGTCATCACAACTTTATTTGTAGAAGCGCCAACTCATATCCAATTATTGATGATAAAAGCAGTATTTCTTATTTT
The DNA here is from genome assembly GCA_030533445.1 of Cyprinodon diabolis. Lineage (NCBI taxonomy): Eukaryota > Metazoa > Chordata > Actinopteri > Cyprinodontiformes > Cyprinodontidae > Cyprinodon > Cyprinodon diabolis. The sequence goes on from CM060080.1 coordinate 5,810,561, forward strand.
TAAATGGATTATATTTATAAAGGCTAATTCACTTGTGTCAAAAAAATTACTAAAGCTGTTAAACTGCAGTCATACTAGCATAATAAACATGCTATATAACTACAGAAATAAATATAAAAGTAATGAAAGGAATACAATGAAAACCTAATATAAATTTGATGCATAAAGGTAAATTGATTTAATTGTAAATTAAACTTGATCCAAAATTATTAAAACTAGTTTAATTTGTTTTATTTGTGGACAAATGGAGTATTTGAGATTTCTGTTGCTTAGATTGGTGGTAAACCTATAGTTTATTGTAATATAACCACCTTAGATCAAATAAACTACTAAGGTGAACTTAAATATATTAGTAATAGTAAATACTGTAAAGATGCTTTGAATTTTAATTTGCCTTTTCCTAAAATATTAAGGATAGGATTCAATTGTTTACTAAAATAAAGAACATAATATTCCTCTGTTTACATATCCAGTCTGGCTGTACTATAATAAGTATTTTTTATTATTAAATTAATCGTGATTATGTCGTAAATCGTAAAATGAAACGTTTTATTTCGAAAACAAAGTTTGCAAGCAGGCTTATTGTGGTTTATGAAGAGACCTTGCCTCTCAAAACATGGCGGCCTACGTATCGTTTCAACGTAAAAACGTCGGTCCTCTTGTATCTGTGCACATGGTTTTCACAATTTGTATATGGTTTATATATAGTTGATATTTTCTGTACGTTCATTACGGATTTTTGCCTACCGAAAACACAACTTAGTTGTATATCAGAGACGGACTAACTAATTATATGCCGAGCCCTCCCCTCCATGGTTCTGCTCCTCCTTGTTACGTCACATTGGCGGGAAGGTGGTGCTACGTCACTCTAAAGTGCCGGAGTTTTTGAAACGTGAGAAAACATCCATCAGGTTAACTCCACGGAGGGTTTCTGCTGCTTTATTCAACAATGGCGACGTCGTCTTTCTCAAGGGTAACAATGTTTACAACATTCAGCTTTAATATGGTTTAATATCGCTTTATTATTGCATTTTTGTGACTGACTGTGTGTTTATGACGTCTTCCACAAAGGGCTGCTTCGTCTTTAAGCCCAGTGTTAAAAAGAAGAAGAAGAAGAAGAAGACCTTTGATTTGGGTGAGAAATATTAAAACTAGTCCTCCAACTCGTCCTATGGACTTGTTTTTTCTTTTCTTTTGGAAGGTGTCTAATCCTGAATAATTTCTTCACAGAGAGTTATTTCACCCACGGCTGTGAAGATGCTGACAGCAGTAAAATGCGTTTCAAGCTCTGTTTGGATCTGTGGAACAAGATCAAATCAGAGACCGAGGTATGAGCAGGGGCGGAGATAGTTGGGAGGTCCAGGGGTGGCCATGACCCCCCTTAGCCAATCATTGGCCACCCCTACCATTTATTTCCCTCTAATACAGATGGTGGCAACAGTAATAATCTCAAGTGGAATATTCAAAACATTTACATTTTTCATATATTAACTATTACTTTACAACAAAAACACTGTGGTTAATTCTGCACATCAATATACTAACATTAACAATGATAAGTACAGAATTTAAGCAGAAATGTGTGTTTTATGGGGTAAAGAGAAAATGATGTGTCTCTGCAAGTCATTCAGGATTCTTTAGTGAAATCATGGATAAATAACTATTTTTAATAAAAATGTATTAAATAATCAATTAATGTAGAAATTAGTACTTGTAAATATCAATTTTATGCAGAATGATTATGGATAAAAGTAGGTAAGTAATGACAATGGAAGAGATGTTTGCCCAAAACTTAAACCTGAAAGAATTTTATCCACTATACCTTTTATTTAGAAAGCACGGATGTTTGAATATATTCGTCTATTTGTTAGCAAAGGCTGTAGGAAAGTATAGTTTGTCTTTATTTAGAAAATATGGATGTTTTGCTCATTAATTTTCCTGTTGGTACAGTGTAGATTGACTGTGAAGTTTTTGGTGCCCATCTACTTTTGGCCCCCCCTCAGTGTACATTGTTTATTTGCTGGCCACCCTTATAAAAAATTTATGGCTATGCCCCTGGGTATGAGCAGATAACTGAATTGGAAAACTCGTAATAAATTAGCTCTGGTTTAAAAAGAAAACAAGATAAGCTAAAAATATGAAGAGATGCAGAATACCCCTCAAAGAAGCCCAGATGCCTTCAAAAGCAATCTGAACTAAAGGGGTGTTTTATTTAATCTTTATATGAATCTATAATAGTCAGTCAAGACTTTGGAGGTTTGTTGGAGAATGAAAACATAAAAAACACTAAAGAGCTCAGCAAACGAACAACGGCTTTGCTGCAATGCAGCTAAACCAAAGCTGAACAAGTTGTTATTAATCAGAGGAGCAGCCAATAAATAAATGGTTGACATGCCAAAACCTCTGGTAGTTAAACACTTAACAATATAAAAGATAAAATAAAGAATGGATATGAAAAAAACTGCACCAGGATACATAGGGCTTAAGCAAAGGAGTAACATTGTGATGAAAGTTGGTGAGGACACTCGGGTGGTGGGTGATGGACCTACAGTCACTCCACCAGAACATTTTCATAATGAATAACAGTCGATTCCGATGCCAAAATCGATATATCACGCATCCCTAGAAATAAAATTTCAATTCCTTCCAGGAAATATGGATATGCTGCATTTGAAAAAAAAGCATAGCATATTTTTTTCTCTTGTAAACTTTCTGGAAAACTTTGAGATATATTTTATTGCATGTTGCATATCCCAATAAATCTGTATCACCTTTAAACCTGCAGCTCTCCCTACTCCTCTCTGTGCTTTGTTAAAAAATATTTATGAACCTCTTTCCTAATATAATGACACCAGAAATAAAATTTCAAAAGAATTCCAGACCCTTTAAAGGTTTGGCCCTTGAATACAACTCAGCCATGCTGCACGTTTATTACACACTCTGAGCTTTTGGTCTAACAGTTATTTTATTTTTTTTGGTTTGAATATGACTAGTAAACTGGCATTGACATGGAAGGGATTATTTTGCACACTGTTCAGTTTCCTTTCGTCCCTTTCTTGTATTTCTTAAAATTTTTTATGCTCGGTTTTGTTGTTTCCTGTTTATTTGATACATTTCATTTGTGAATGGTGTGATTGACATGTATCCATGCCATGTCTCTGCAGTGACTATTCAGCACTTCACATTTGTTATAATGTGAAATTATCGATAAAGATTTTGACTAAAAAAGAAGCAAAATTTCAAGATGTGTAGAAGCTCTGCAGTCTGATTCTGTCTGCACAATAAGAAAACATTTGAACCTGTAACTGGGAGCCATGGTCCTCTAAGAATTCAAGCTTTTTTAACTAGTAAAGAAGAACAAACTGTTTTCTCAAGCTTCTTGTATTATATTACTAACTTCTATGAATGCAATTTTTAGCTAAAAAAAAAACTCCATATGTCTAACAAACAGATTTTTCGGTGGCGTGATCTCAATTTTTTTTTAACCAACCCGCCTCCTAACTTTTACTTAAACACCGAAATGGCTGCTGGTTAATATTCCCTGAGTGCTGCTGTGTGTCTCTCCTCCAACCACGAAGCGACTCTGTACGCAGTGAAATGCGACCTCAGTTGAGATGTCTTAAAGCGACAGATCTGATGTTGCAACGAGAGGCGGGACACGGGAGCAGCGGGAGAGAGGAAAAAAAAAACACTGACTCAAACGGTCTGAACTCTATGGAAGAGGATTAGGGCCACTAAAAAAAAAATAAAAGTTAACAAATTTTTTTTTTTTCTTTCAGTTTAATATGGGAAAAAAGTCAGAATTCGGACTTTTTCTCAGAATTCTGACTTTAATCTCAGAAATCTGACTTTTTTCTCAGAATTCTGACTTTAATCTCAGAATTTTGGATCTTAATGTAGATGGGCACCATGAAGGAAGAGATGTGGGAGCACGTAGATTCACTGACAAAGATATGAGTTGTTTGAGAGGGCCAGTGACACATTGGTGGAAAATGACGGAATTAGGCAACTTTTTACGTGCCCGAGGGGTCCCCTCATTAATGGAGGAGCAGAAGGTCATTAAAACAAGAGAGCTAGTCTCTAAAACAGACATGGCTATGGTTTGATGCTAACATGTTTATCTGTCAGAATTTCAAGAAAAAAGTCAGAAATCTGAGAAAAAGTCAGAATTCTGAGATTAAAGTCAGAAATCTGAGAAAAAGTCAGAATTCTGAGATTAAAGTCAGAATTCTGAGAAAAAAGCCAGAATTCTGACTTTTTTCCCATATTAAACTGAAATAGAATGTAAAAATTAGTTAACTTTTTTTTTTTTTTTTTCAGTGACCCTAATCCTCTTCCGTAGAACTCAACTCTGTTATCTAAAGTAAATGAGCGTAAGGGGAAATTATTGGTGGGGACATTTCCACACCAGTCCTTCAGAAAGTTGCACCTGTGGGCTTAAACATGCTGTCAGAATATTTTCACAGCAGCCATTTTTAATATATCCTTGCACTGATCAGGATGTGCTTCTGTTTCAGGCTTTGCAGGACGAGCTCAACCGAAACATTTTGGACAGCCTGCTGGAGTTCACCAGGAAGTGCTCCTCCGACCGCCATCACAGCGAATGGGCATCCAAGATGAGGGCCAGCGAGATTCCCACTGCTGCGCTCGTGCTGGGTCTGTTAGGAAGAATCTGTTATCTAGAGCTTCTACCAAATCAATGCTAAATGCATTCTATTGATCCCGCTCTAGGTGTGAATGTCCCAGATCACGACATGACCTTTCAGAGTTTGTTTGACCTGCTTCGGATTTCTGTCACTCCTCATGTGGTTTCCTTACAGGCGAAAGAGTGCGGAGGTAACGTGTGGAAAAATTCAGAGGCGGTCGCTTTATTGCACAGATTTGCACACTGAGGTCCTGTTTGATTATTTCAGCTTTGAAGCAGCTGATGAAAAGGGTGCTAGAGAGAGTGATGGATACAGTTGTGGCAGTGGATGACGAGGAGGAAGAAGAGGAGACTCAGCATTCCGGCGCTCAGCTCCACAAGAGCATTCACTGCTCTCTGGCTGCTCTCTGTGATTGGTACATCTCAAAAACAAAGGCAAGAGGGAAACATTTGGACGGTTTTAAGGTTGGTGTTAAGGATTAACAGAGTAACCATGGGAAATGTTTTTTTCTTTTGGCCAGAAATCCAGCTTTAGCTCTCCTGGAAAGAAGCGCAGCTCTTCAGTTGTTGAGGAGCAGGATTCTCATCCTCCTGTTGTGATCATTTTCAAAGATTTGGAAGCTTTTAACCCAAGAGTTCTGCAGGACTTCATTCTGATCTGCAGGTAGTTAAGAACTGAAAGCTAATTTATACTCAGAAACCAGGTTGTCTGCGTGCGTGTCGCAGAAATGCAGGTGACCGCAGACAGGAGGCCTCTGATTGGTCAAATCTACATCCGCTCTACACTATGAGTTTTTTTTAATTGTTTATTTAAAAGGGGACAGTGTACATTAATCAACATTAAAACAATGTAAATGTACATTGTTAGCTAAGGAGTGCTAATTTTCATCGGTAGTCCCCCAGCCAGGTATAAAAAAGGCAACCTTAAAAATAAACACAAGTATCAAATCACAAGATAAAATTACAATACCAATTACATAAAAAAAAACATTATTGTTAAGAAATACAATTCATGTAAAGTAATTATAAATTAGAAAACCTTAGTGCCCACAAATTTGGCTCTCTACAAGCCATTTTTTTTTGCATTCTTCTTGAATGAAGAGAATGACAAAGAGTCTCTGATGGTTTCTGGCACTGTGTTCCATTGCTGAGATGCTCTTACGGAGAAGACAGCCTGACCAAAGGCTGTTTTTCTCCGGGGATGATGCAGTCACTGCCCCTCTGGTTACCCTGACCTGACCTCTGTATGACCGCCATCATGGAAAACACCTCGTAAGATTGACCAGCTAGAAGAGCGAGGTGCACGATAACGCTAGGACCCTTTATCCACCTGGATCCCCGCTCTTTTTCGCCCTCATGTCCCTCTGTTGTCGCACAAACTTGCCCCCACTTCCTCACCGCCTCTGCCGTATCTAGACCCACAGCTAGTTTGTGATTGTCCCTCTTGCATTGTAGTGGAATAACAAAGTGCAGACCCCGCTCAAATATTGGGCATAAATCAAAAACATCTGCAACAAGCTCACTGCGACACACTGCTGCGGGAGGATAACCAGCCCTTCAGTCTGACGCTGCATCTCAGAGGGAGGAAAACAAACCTCTGCCATTTTTGTCCCACAGTCGCTACATTCACCGCCTCCCCCTGGTGTTCATCTTTGGGGTCGCCACGTCGCCCAGCACCATCCAGCACATGCTGCCCAACTCCGTGTCCTCGCTGCTCTGCATAGAGCTCTTCCAGTCTCTGTCCTGCACCCAGCACCTCACCACTGTTATCGACAAGGTACGCTCACAATGGGAACTTCAATTCAAAAATACTTTGAAATGTAGGCATTGATTCTGTTTGTTATTTTAGACTTTACCACAAATCTTCAGTGGGATTTTTAGTGAAGGACTTTGACTAGGACATTCTAACTTAAGAATGGGATTAGATCTGAACCATTCTGTATACCTGGGCTTCTATGTTTATGATGTGAGTGTTCAGATACAAAAAATGCTCAGCTCAGTTGGATAAAACTGATTTCTAAACAAGAGGTTGGGGTTTATGTCAGTCCTCGGTCTGACGTGAGGCCATCTGAACATCTGTTGTAATCTTGTCGTTCTGATTGGGCAAAGATGAGCTGATGAGATCTTTTCTTTCCCCTCTTATGTTTCACAGAACATGCTTGTTGCTTATTTTGGATCAGTTTCTTTTTTTGCACACATATAAACATTATATCGAGATGACTTCATTTATTTTTGTTAAACTCAGATGTTTTTTCTTTTTAATTAGATAAAGTAATTTACAGATTTCAACATTTTTTTCCTCATAGTATTGTTTTGTTTAATTCCACCTATTAGGATGATACAGATTTGTGGACTCTGGGACTAACAGTGATCCTATCCTCATAATCTTCCCCAAACAAACGTACTTTATGTTTTTAGTTTGCGTTCCTCCCATGATTCACTGCCTCCTGTTTCCCTGCAGCTCATCCTGACGTCCAAATTTCCCTTTAAACTAAATGGGAAAGTGATGCAGGTGCTAGTGAGCGTCTTCCTGTACCACGATTTCTCTGTGCGAAACTTCATAAAGGGTCTTCAGGTAAGGGTTCAGCTTTTCCAGCTGTTTCCTTAAATACATGTAGCCCAGAGGTGCAAACATGTCAGGCTGAATTTCTGGCCCCGCTCTGAACAGCTGGCTCTTCTGGAGCACTTTCACTCCCAGCCTCTCAGCTCCCTGTGCTGCCGGAAGAAGGAAGCTCAGCTAAACGTGGAGCAGCTGGGGCCCGGCGACCTGGAGCGGATCCGGCAGCTGCCGTCATTCCAGAGGTGCAGAAATACTCTGTTACTTTAGGAGTGATCTTTATTTAGCTGTTTTATGTCTTCTTTATGGTCAAACCTTCTTTTCTATGGTTGCATGATGCAGGTATCTAAAGGAGCAGGAGGAGCAGAACAAGCTGATGACAGACGACGCTCTTTTAAAGGTGATTTCTTTGCACTATCGAAACTAGGGATTAATTAATCCATTTATTTTAGTTCAAGCTGAGGATTCTTGAAACAAATTTCTGTTTTTTTTATTTAAGGTTGTGTCTAAGAAACTGTTAAAGGATCTTCATAAATACCACAAGAACTATTATCCCGTCCTGCGCTGTCTCCACACCCTGACCTCCTCGTTACCTCGCTACCCTCTGGGCAAACAGGTAAATATTCTCTCCTCCATGAGCTGAATCCTTTGGTACAAAGATGCACTGTGTTTTTTTTGGTGCGTTGGAGCCCTTTTTCTATCTATGCTAGGTGTGCTGCTGTGTGTTGCAGATCAGGGAGCTCCATTTGATTTGTCTGGAGAGGAATGTGTGGGAGAGCGAGGATTACCAGTCAGCCATGAAGCTTTTAAGGTGAGGCTAAACTCTTTCCTTTTTTTGTTGTAATTTTCTAGTTTTGTCTCCATTTTTTGACCACTAGATGGCACCATAATCGATGACTTTCTGTGAGTTACCTCGTCTGGTGAAAGAAATGCATGATACAAAGTGGATTTTACTGGATGTTTAATTTGTCAGTAACCAAATTCAAAATGCATTAAATATTCACAGAGTTTATGTCTGTTATTTTCAATAAGATCAACTAAAACAGATTTTTATGCATAAATCTGACCATATTAAATTACCAGTATCTGCAGTATATACTATATACATCAGTGAGTGCTTCTTCTGCATTGTTTAATGCCCTCTAGAATTTTTCACTTTTTTTGAGTTTTTAAAGCACTAGTGGCTCGTTTTTATGGACATTAGGCTGACAGTAAAGGGGATATAAGAGAGGGGGAGAGACATGCGAGAAAGGACCACAGGTCGGATTTGAAACCAAGTTGCCAGCGTCGAGGACTAAGGCCTCCATACATGGGTCGTGTGCGCTAACCACTGCACCACCTGCACGCGCTAATGCCTTCCGGAATTAACCGGTAGAAGCTAACAGTAGACGATGCAGCTCCTCGCTGACTGGAGACCAAACGCTTGTTTCTCCTGGAAGGAGGACCTTGGACAGCTGACAGTCAGTGGTCTGAAGTTGTGATGTGGTCTCTGGGACAGGAAAGGCTTAACATCAGAAGTGAGACCGTTGTAGCTCACGTACTGCATGTGTTCAGGTGTGGTTGCTCTCTTGGCGCCATTTCAGCAGCAGTTCACATCTTGTAAATCTCCTCCAAACTTCTATTCAAGTTTTAGTTTACAATCCAAAATGAGCTCTATTTATTTTTTTCTGTGGCCTGCCACTTTTTTCTGCTACGTTGTTTTTATTCCTTCCACTTAACATTTAATGAGTATAATCCTCCTGGGGAGCAGTGTGCTGCCATTGTGTAGCACCCGGGGAGCAGTGTGGGGTTAAGGGTTTTGCTCACCTCTACCCCACTAGGCCAACACTCCACCCATGCCTGAATATGCCTGCATACCAAGTGTTTTCAGCTGTGAGCTTTTATGGGTGGCCCTCAATGTCTTCCTGATGAATGTGTCAGCCAGGATCGGTCCTGCTTTCTCCCTTTGGGGTCCTCAATCCAGTGGATGTGAATCAAAAGGATCCTCAATATGCAGGGTCTCCAGAAACCTGGTCAACCTCTAATTATTTGGTTCAGGTTAGATTCTACATTGGGTATAAGTGGAAATGGAAAATACAAATTCATTCGGGCAGATCTTTTCAGTTTATTTCTATACAAAAATTTTCTCGGACCTGCTTCACGTGGCAGGATTTGTGCCAATTTCTGCTAAAAAAAATTTTCCCTTCCAAGAGCTCCGGACATCTTAAGCGGAGTCAAGCCAGTTCAAATTAGATGTTTTATAATTCTGAGCTTCAACACACCCAAGAGGCTGATCCAGGAGCTGGATCTCTGCTCCTCCATAAAACAATGAAACATTAACGTTTACAAAGGGGTTTAAAAGCCTGCTGCCTGAAAACGACTAAATAATACTTAAGTGCTGGTGAACTGATTGCAAAGATAAGTTCAGGTGGAGTTTTTTTTCACTTAAAAACACCTGAACATGACTTTTTTTGTTTCTGTTTTTATCCAGTCATCACGGCAAAGCTGAGCAACGCTCTGGATTCTGTCCGCCGTTGTACGCAGACTTCCTGCAGAGTCTTTGATTCATGTGGTGTAATCTGTTGCGTTTGTGGAGAGAACGCACTGTGCGACTAAAACTGTTCCGTGCAGATTTTGTTTTTATCGTCATGTTTGGGGTCTCTTTAAGTTTTGGACATGTTGTCATGTGAATCCACCCTTTGGTTAAAATTTGAACCCTTACAGTTCCCAATTTGTGTTTGGGGTGAAATTTGTCCTGTTAGCGAAACGTTCTGTTTTTATGTCTTCCTATTCGGACCCTATTCTAATCTCTGGTTGCCTTTTTGGATATACACCTGTACATTAATATGTTAAAGTTGCTTTTAGAGTTCAAGACAGTCTGTCAAAAAAAAAAACAATTGACAGTAATGATGATGATAACATTAAATCAAACAGAGCTCTTGATCAGTATCCAGATCTGCAGATATCCATACTTAAGCACCGGAATTAAATTGGCAGTGAACGAATGTTCATCACTGCATCCCTGATTCTGGGACACATCTGAGGGATCCAGGACTGCGACCCTCCAGGACTGGAGTTAGCCATCACTGGTTTAGATCAATATTTTAGTCTGAAGTAACCTTTGAATGACTTTATTCATCTCACAGTGGAGAAATTAACTCGTTACATCAGTTTAAAAGGTCAAAGAAGAAGAATGTGCCAAAGGAAGAAAAAGGTTTATAAATATATGTAGAGTAAAAAGGATACGTCCACATATGACAGGGTTTTTTTTTAAAATAGTAGGATCATTATATTATTATTATAGTTTAGATTATTTAGATGAAAAACACCTACCAGCCGCCGCGGTGAACCGCGAGGAGGCGACCGGGCCAGAGGCTGCTGTTGACTAGGATTCCTACTGACAGCGCACTGCTGGTATGTGGGGGTCTGAGCGGCTCCGACAGAACTAATATTGGAAGGCAGGATGGTAATCTGGATGAACTGACTGCAATAATTAAGTTTTCAGGTGGATTTTCTCACTTAAAAACATATTAAAACTACTTTATTCCCACTGATCACAGCAAATATAGCTGCAAGGCAAAGAAAGGATAGAGTAGCTTCGCCCAACGCGCGTCAGACACTTTTGCACCCGGGGGGGGGGGAAGAATCATAAAGTTGGACAGAATTAAATACATAAGCCTAGTACTAGTTTTACCTTAATGACTTACTAAATGAAATTCATTCATTCTGATTTATTGTTGGTGAAATGGTCCTTTTATGAGATGACTATCTATCTGCAGTTATATGTTGCAGCCTCAGCTGTACCCAGTGTTCTTTATTCAGGATGCTGGCAAAAGATGAGCTGATGTCGCTGCTGCAGAAGTGTGCAGATGTTCTGAAGAACGTCAACTCAAAGAAAATGCAGGCTGCTTTTGTTCAGCTGGAGGAACTACTCACCAAATTTAAGCAGCTCGATGGTAAGCTGTGAAAATATTCAACCCTGCTTTCAGTTTAAAGTAGCTTTCTTTGTTCACGATCTTCAGTCTCTGAAACTCAACAGTAAAATGTAGGAATGGGCTTTTTTAAAGCAAACTTTTAATCTGTTGGTTCGTTTTTAAAACAGCTGCTGGAGAAATGGCCCCCAGTGTGGAGGAAAAGTTAACCTCTCCTGTGAAAAGTCTTCAAAAGAAAACAGATCTTTTCCAGCTGCAGAAGGTAGCGCCGCCTTCGATCCATCCAGGAAGCCACACTGGGGAAAAAAATGAAATCTCAATAAGTCTTTTTTTCTTAAAATAAATTAATTTTTTCTTGAATTGAGGAGGTGAGACTTTGCCAGTGGAACAAGACAATTTACACTTAAAATAAGAAAAAATGCATTGTCTTATTTCAAGCACATATTATTATCTTATCTTATATATTATCTTATTTTAAGTGTAAAAATACTGATTCCATTGGCAAATAATCGTATTTACCTGCTCAAATTAAGGCTAAATACACTTAATTTAAGACATTTTACTTATTTCTAGATCATTTTCCCAGTGCATGTTCTGTTCTCTTTTGTCGATTTGAAACTGCTGTTAACCACTGGGTGTAGACGCTGCTGGAGATGAATGAGTCCCGTAGGTCCAAGAGAATGAGTCCCTTCGAGCTTCTCAGGAACGAAGCCGTGGAATTCGTTGACAGTTTGGTGAAGTAAGAAAAAGCGGCCTACTCAAAGTATGAAGAAAATGCCTACATACAGAAATGAAAGCTGGTTTGTCTGCCGACGTTCATCCAGGGATCATCTGCCGCCGCCAGAGTCCAGGCCCCTGTACGAAGTCTGCTACTACAGCTCATCAGCCACCGTGAGGCGCCACCTCAACGCAACGCCGCGTACCTCCATCCAGGCAGCGCTCAGCAGACCCCAAAGCTACATTCAGGTATGATTTCTGGGTCACCTTTGATCTCTGAGCTTTATGAAGTACTTGAATGAAAGAAAGGACTTTTGGCTGCAAAGAAGATAAAATGTGGGAAAAAATTAACCTGACTCCGCCAGATGGATTTGCTCCACATATCCATCTGGAAACCTTCCGTTGAAGTAATTTTGGGAAGGAGCGAAAATACTGGTTAGCTGATTGGCCTATGTTGGTGATAGACGGGCCAAATAAACCAATCACATCAACGAAGCATATGACGTACTAACAGAGCGACGACGAAAACACAACCACAAGCCAGGCTACTCTTGCCGAAACCAGTCGGGAGAAGAGCAAAAACATCTTTTCCTCTGAGAAAAGCCTCCAGAGCAGTGTTTTGCTCTTCTTTCAGAGAAGAAATACTCTGTAATTCCGATAAAACTTGCTCGATAGCCACGCTAACGCTAGTTTCATCGGCTGAAGCCGCCATGTTCTTTAGACTGAACTGCCGCGCTTCTCGTTGTGTCACACCTCAACCCGCCTCAAAGCCAACGCTGATTGGACGTTCGTTCTGTGAACGCTCCAAATTTTCTTCAACGGAGAGTCTCCAGACTGATCTGTGAGTGAAACCTTGAAAGCTCGCGAGATCAGGATGGTCTCACGAGGCTAGGAAAAAATGCCTTTACAATCATTCCAAAGGAGGAATAAATTAGTTAACCTTATTACAAATAAAGAAATGGCATTTCTCTATAAAAAGATAGCTGACCTTAACTTCAGTTTTACTATTTACCAGAAGAGAAGAAATCTTTATATTGTATTACTTTTAGCCCATGTTTTCATAGAATTGAAATTTGAAATGATTTTAAGGTTAATATCCAGCATCTGCTGCGTATCGATGTACCTTATACCCCCTTTCAAACTGGCCAAAAACCTGTTTAAACCCGGAAACGATCAGCTTTTGGTATCAGTGTGACGGGTGTCTACCTGGGTCAAACGACTCAACAAGTGATCCGCGTTAAAATCGTCTCTGATTAGCATGCAGTGGGAACACCACAGCTGAGTTGACCTGCTAAACTACGTGATGACTTTGAGCGCTGCTTGCGTGTTAAATAACAAGCCCAAACAACTCTGCTTGTATTCGGGAAACATGGCACAGCACCGGCAAGATGGAGAGATTTGTGAGCTCCTTGTGACCTGCGGAGAGGAGGAGATTCGTGGGCAGAGTTCAGGCACGGTTCCAAGTACGCTCTGGCTTGCGTCCATGTTGTTCTCCATTTTTTACTTCACAGATTTCCGTCACTTTGTCGACATCAATGACAGTGGCTGCCTAGCTTGCCAGCAGGGGGTTAGGCCCGGCGACCTAAAGCCGATTGTTAGCGGGTCAACCAGGTTGTGTTTCCAGTGTGAAAGCGGCTTCAGACATTCGGATCTGTCCCTTGATGGAGCCAGAATGCCGCTTTTGTAGTTTAGGCTTCCCTTAAAAACCAGAGCTAACTAAGCTAAAAGCTAAAACCTTTATGACCCTCACCTGATAAGACTTATTTTTGCTTCTCTGATGTAGGATTTAATCAAGAGGAGTGAATGTCCCTTATCTTTACAATAAACTCCAAGAATTCTCAATCTGTGGGATCCAAAGGGATCTGCTAGCAGATTAGAAACAAAGAAACTGTTTCTATTATTAATGTGTGCCAAACTATGTCAATATTCTGCTAATTACAAAATGCTTTTAAAATTGCAGGTGAATACATTTGTTCATGAGATAACTCTGAAAACAACATAAATATGTTGATAGTTACTTTCAGGGGTTGACGTTAAGGATTTTTACCACTTGCCCTTTGGGCTAGTGACTTTCACATTTCATTTGCCCAGAAACAATTTTTACTTGCCCAGTATAATGATTGATAAATATAGTTCCTAATATTCATTTTTGTATATATATCAATGAAACATGTTTGTTTTTTAAATGTTTTTTTGTAATTCAGTATTTTTTAAGTTTCCAGGTTCCTGGTGTGTATATGCATGCGTCAGATAATGAACTCAAGCCTACATTACCGTGTTAACATGCTTTTCAATCCTTCCTGCACATTCTTTTCAAACTAAACTTTGCTTTAAACTGTTGTGTGCTTAGAAAAATATAAATTGTAATGTTAAAAATCTAAAAAAAAAACTTGACAGGTTAAAAACTTAAGATAAAGCACAAGACAGAAGTCAATGTCACAAATGAATAATTTTTATTTTAGAGTCAGTATGTTTATACAAGATAATACTATTAATATAATGTGACTTTTTTAGAGAATCATTATACATAGTTATTTTATTCAGGGTTTCCACAGTCTGACATCATTTCAGAATTCCCTGACTTTTAACTGACTCAGGATTAGTTTTCCCTGACAAAATAAATGCAGCAACAAGACAATATTAATAACAGAACAGGTCACCAATTTAACATGTTTAGCTCTATAACATTTAAATGCACCTCTCCAATGTCTAAAATAAAAAAATGTAATGAACATTTTTTAATGTATGACCTGCATCACTGTACAGCAGACTGCCATATGATAGCGCTTTCTAGCTTGTTTGTCCTTTTGGTAACTACATCAAAATTACCGCTAGCTGGACAAAAATCACGCCATCTTGCGGAAAATCTCGCAGCTTTTTCAAATCACGCGAGAATTATTACAAAACAACAACAATGACGCCGGCAACGCTTGTCGTCGTTTTTTTAGCAAATGTCAGTGATTTTAAAGTAATTTTGAGTGATAAATAATTTTTTTTTTGCGATCACTGCACTTGCCCGGCGGGCAAATGCAATGAAATTTGTACTCTCCCAGCAATAAAAACGACTTGCCCCGGCCGATGGTTAACATCGAGCCCTGACTTTATTAATCCCCGACAGGGGAAATTCACCTGCCCAATAGCAAAGATAAAAACATATAAAATAGGATAAAAAATATAAAATTAGATTAAAAATTAACAATGATTCAAAAAGACTCAGTTTTTCAAGAGGTATTAAACTGTCTAATGGCGGCCAGGACAAAAGATCTTCTGCATCACTCTGTGCTGTTTCTCACAGAGATCAGTCTCGATCTATGGATGCTTTCCTGAGCCACCATATTGTTGTGCACAACATTGGCCCTTATTGACTTCATCGTTGCCCTAGTCCTTTGCTCCTCCATAGGGACTGCCTCCCTCCCCATGACTGCTGCACACCTCCTCGTGAACTTGTTTATTCAACTCCTGTCCCTGCTAGTAATGCTACAAACAGAACAGCACTGACCACAACCGACTGATAAGTGGAAAAGCATGTCCCTACACACATCAGACGACCTAAGATCTCTAATCTGAGGAAGTAGAGTCTGCGTTGCCCCTTTTTTTATGTCGCATTTGCCTGCACCGACCATTCCAACTCATTGTCAAGCTGGACTCTGAGGTACTTATATGTGGAGACCACCTGGATTCCCACACCATCCATGATGACGGGCAGCAAGAGATGTAAAAACATGAGATGTTTCCTTCCGTAAAAATTCAGAAAATATCCACTGGACTTGGTTTTCAAGATTTGAAGACGTTTCGCCACCTCTCCAGGAAGCTTTCTCAATTCAATGTCTGGATCCGCAGTGAGATGAGTCTTATATGGACAAGGCCTTGTATCGCTTGGAAACATGCAAATGGTAACTGATGAATGGGTCGTTTAGTTCCATCGTTAGCCTGTAATATCTGAACCTGTCTATGATTCTAGTCTTCAACGTCTTTAAATCTTGAAAACCAAGTCCAGTGGATATTTTTTGAATTTTTACGGAACGACTATGACCTGGATGACTGAGAATCTTCATCAGCATATGAGATATTTCCATGTTTCTGCCACTACTACTGGTCTTCTTCCTCCTCGTTGGCAGTTATCTCAAGTTTCAGATGAAATGACTTTTGTGATGTGAAAAAATAGTTTCCATTGCAGTTTTTAAAATATAAGGATTTTGATGAGGCCAAAAAAAAAAAACACCTCATCAAAACAAACAGATCATAAATGTGAGCTATTTGTTTTTGTTGTTTCAAATTGTAATATTGCCATTTAGAAAGTTGATTATTTTTCTAATTACGATTTGCATAATCTGATTGTTAATAAAAACGCGGTTCCAGAGAGACTGGTTCATTTAGTGATAATTTTTGAGTTGAGGTCAATTTATGCTTATGACGCATAGCCTCTGCAACCGTCAAATCTGTGTCTGTGCGCGACCACGCCCCCTGCGCAGAGGTTCTGCAACCATCGTCGCGCACCTCATAAAAATCCTGGCTAGGCGTTGGACGGTTGCAAACCCGCGCAGACCTCAAGCGGAAGTGCGTAGACAAAAAGCAGCTACAATTGGTCCTTTGTATGCTTTTCCGGCTGTCTGTGTGGTCATCCTTCTCGATTCGGTGCCGGCACGCGCCATTTTAAAAAACCGAGGAACAACTACGACGAAATGTCAATCCAGGATGTTCGGAAGTACAACCACTTGTACGATGCCGCAGACAGATTATATAAAGATGCCAAGGTCTCTGCCAAAACAAAGTTCACGTGACCATCCGCCGAAGTTCTCGCGAGTTCTCGAATTGGCTCCAACTTGCTTATTTGCGGGAAACCGCTGTGATCCCTAGAAATTCCAGAACGAC
The DNA here is from genome assembly GCA_030533445.1 of Cyprinodon diabolis. Lineage (NCBI taxonomy): Eukaryota > Metazoa > Chordata > Actinopteri > Cyprinodontiformes > Cyprinodontidae > Cyprinodon > Cyprinodon diabolis. The sequence continues at coordinate 5,827,263 of CM060080.1, forward strand.
TGTGCAGAAGCAAACCAGCAAAACCGGTTCGCGACCCAAGCGACATTTGATGTGTGCGGTTGCAGAAGTCTAATCTGCCCTTTAGTCTCGGGGAGATTAACCAGGAAGTTACAGGTCTAGCACCCCTTGTGCCTAAAAGTAAGCAAAAGATTTTTTAAAGAAAATGAATATATCCCTAACTAAATCTAATAAAAGAGGCATGTCTTTCTGCCTGGTAAAATAGATGTTAGAAAATTTTAGAGGATTTATCCAGGAATGGTAAAGGAAGGGATAATTTAGGTTGGAGTTAGGCAATTAACCGCATTAGGATTGTAATCACAGTTTAATAAAGCACAATTTTCAGATCGCAGAGGAAGCCAGTTTTGGTCACATTAAATTTAACAAGACTTTTACATTGCATCAACCTAGGTGGCGGTAATGCAGGTGTAGAACATCGGATAGATTGGTCAGAAGGGAGCAGAAGGAGTCTAATTGTAAGGGAGGAACTAACAGATTCAGCAAAAACGGTTTAGACCAGTCAGATAAAGTCCGACGTGATGCAACAACATATTTTTTTAAAAGAAAGATGAAGAGTATTGAGCCTTAACAGACTGACCTATGCTCAACCCAAATCAATCTGGCCGGCAAGGCTTTGCTCTGCTATCAATAAGAAGGGAGGAGAGTCTTAGCTAGCAGTCAGCCAGTGGGAAGCATTTCTTCATAATGGTAAAAGTTCTGCAACAGAAGAATAAAACCCTGGATGGGAATATCTGTGTGCTTTTTAGTGCTGCTGAAAGTCAAAACAAAATAATTGGGTGTTCTTAAAGGAATGAACCAAGCGATGCAGGTTTGAGGCATTTCGGATGAAAATTAGGTATCTTAAAAATGGAAAAACAAAATCTTATGGCACAAATATTTATCATAAATCAAGAGATTGAGAGGCTGATCAGCCTCTTGACTTTATGGCGCAGAGGCGTCATGAGGAGTTCAGCCAATCAGAAGCTTGGAGTCATTTTCACTGTTATTTGAGCCTGTGATCATTTGATTAAGGAGTTTATCATTTGGTTTATTTTGAAATTGTAACTTTGTAGATGATCAAAATAAAATCATTCATTATTGCAATAAAGACGATTGTATTTTAGAAATTTGGGGAAACTACCTGCAGAGCAGAGATGGTTTAAAGGGACTGGGAAGGACATTCTGAAAGTAAAATCTTGACCATTCACTTACCTTAAATCCTTGTTTTCCCCCAGAATGACAGCCTGAAGACAGAGGACGGGACGGTGTCAAACGCCGCTCCAGATATCTGCATAGCCTACAAGCTGCACCTGGAGTGTGGCCGGCTGATCAACCTCTACGACTGGCTGGAGGTGAGTCGTCTCTCCGAGTCTAATCTATTTAGGTCATGTCTTTGGTTCGATAAGACAATCAGCACCTTTCAACCTCTCTTTGATGCAAGCTGGTCTGTCTGTAGAAGGTTTTATTGATCAGAGTGTCGTGTTGCTGACTTTAAGATCAAAATCTGGATTTGTTTCGTAAAGGAAAATCTGGATTTGTTTGTGAGCTTCTTTTTGTTTCCAGGCCTACTCCACCGTGGTTTCTGCTGCAGAGGGAAACGATCCAGATTCTGATGGTTTTGGAAAAGTGGACGAAGTCAAACAGTATCTTTTTATACACTGATACGCTTTTTAACTACAGCTTTATAAATAAAGCTACACCTGCTATAGTATCTGAAAAAATAATACCCTTTAGATCAGGGGTCCCCAACCACCGGGCCGCGGACCAGTACCGGTCCGTGGGTTGTTTGGTGACGGGCCGCACAGAAAAAAGTATATATATATATATTAGGGGTGGAACGGTTCACAAAATCCACGGTTTCGTGGTCACGGTTTTCGGTTCGGTTACACCGAAAAAATTATTTTTTTTAATTAAAATTATAAAAATTAATGAAAAAATTAATGAAAAAAATCCAAAATATTTAATGAATTGTAATTATTTTTAATGATCCGCCTAAACTATGGTTCATTTCCGCATGTTTTGCTGCTTTGAATTTAATCATCTCGCGCATGCTCTCTACGATCTCCAAGGAACTCAGAGCGGAGCGGACGGGAGCCACAGTGGGGGCTGTAGGCTTTGCTTTGTGCAGGCGGTCTGGAGCGCAGCGGGGCGGAGCGCTGATGGAGCATGTGGGGCATTTCGGGGTTAACATAAACAAAACATGTTGCACAATGCTTGCACACTGTTGCACTTTTATCCACAACTTTTCTAAACTGAACTAGAAGGAAATGGTGTGTGAAGAACATTACAGCTTTATTCTGGTCCTCAGTTTAAATCCTGAACTTGTCCCTCAGCGCTTGTTTTATCCGTGCCGTGTCGGAGCTGGAGTTCCTGGGCTTCATCAAAGCGACCAAGAAGAAGACGGATCACGTGGCCCGACTCACCTGGGGAGGCTGCTGACACACTCGTTTCTTCCCCCCCAGGGACAGTTCGGCTCTATTTTGTATTTATGTTTTTCCTTATATCATTTCTGCATTTCTTCCTGTGTAGATTAAACATTTCAGCACCATGGAAAGTATGCTGGATTTCTTTATAAACTAACTGTAGTTTCAGTGCTGTGAAGGAGCAATCACCTGCTCTCAAGTCTTATTTCTGTTTTTTTTGTTTGTTTTTTTTGTATTTTAACATGGATTTGTTAAAATCCATCATACAATTTATTAGCTAAAAACAAAACACTAATTGATTGTTCCTTTGGTTGCAACAGCTGCTCTAGAGTGTTCGTTGTTGACCAACCCCTTGCTGAATCCCTTCATCTGGTCTGGTCCTGTTTGGCTGTGAGTCCATCCGGAAGAGAAATATCAGCTGTGCTGCTACCATCAACACCTTTGTTTATAGATATTGGAGATCGGCCTGTTTTTCAGTGTAGTCCTGTTTCTCTGACCCCGAAATCCAACATCCTCCGGCATCCAATCTTTTAAATAAACTGGGTTTTTTTTCTCAGACGTTCTTTTTCCTGTTTGGTGCGATTGCGGATCTTGACCTGGACAAGAGCGGAGCAAAAAATAGCTCAGCTCCGTATTTTCATGGTGACTTGACAGAGAAGGCTTACATGGATGGTGACGTGTTGAGGAGTAGCGGTGGATGTGGAACACTTCTCACTGATGAACATGAGAGATGAGCACTCCGCAAGACGTATGTGAGCGAAGCACTGAGTATGTGGAATCTGGGGGTGACTGTGACTGGCTGGATGCGTTTTCTTCATCCTCTGACATGGGAGCTGGCTCGCAGCTCGTCTTAATGGCTGTGTGTTTCCGCCTTTTACAGTTGCCTTTTGTATCTCTGCTTCTGTCTCCTTAAACCCCAGTCTGCCTCAGCAGATGGCCGCTCACACTGAGCCTGGTTCTGCTGGAGGTTTCTTCCTGTTAAAAGGGAGTTTTTCCTCTCCGCTGTCGCTACAAGCATGCTTAGTGTGAGGGATTGCTGAAGAGTCGATGCAATCAACTGGTTTTCATTAGAAAACTTTGAATCAATTCTATCTGGTGAACTGTAAAGTGCCTTGAGATGACGACAGTGGCGTTGGATGTAGGAGTTTGCCCTGAAATCGAAGGATTGATGGTTCAAGCCCCGACTCTGATTTTCAGTGTCGCCGTGTCCTTGTGATGATGGTGGTCACAGGGCCCGGTGGCGCCAGTGTGCGGCAGCCCCGCTTCTGTCAGTGAGCCCCAGGGCAGCTGTGGCTACAATGTAGCTTGCCACCATCAGTGTATGAGTGTGGTGTAAAGCGCTTTGGTCAAGTCTCCTAACTTGAATAAAGGCGCTATATAAGTAAATGCCATTTACCATTTGAGATGACATGTTGTGAATTGGCACCATATAAATAAGCTGAATTGAATCATGATCAGCCTGTTTTTGGGCATCCCACAGCACCATGTTCATTTTTTTTTTAGTGTTTGTGTTGGAACTCTACTCAAGGAGGCTTTCTTTACTCCTTTTCTTACATTTGAATCATGATTTGTCTACAGAGTATTAGATTATTTTTTTTTCCCTGTATGACCTTGAGTTCTTAAGAGTTGGTATGCTCTCTACTCCTGGGAAGGCTGGTCACTGTTCTGTATTATCTCCATTTGTGGGGAACTTCTCAGAGGGTCACTGAAGTCTTTAGTCTGACCTGTTCCTTTGTTTCAGTTTGGAATGCTGTGTTTGAGGACTTTACCCATGACCTGGTTCTTGTTTGTTCATAGCGCCATGTTGTTTTTCTTTGATGTCAAAGAAAACTGGTCTGATATTTTTGACTCCGCCCCACCAAGAAAGCAGTAAAAGCAACAAATTAAAAAAGTTCCACAAGTAAAGATTCAGCTCTCCATTTATTTTTTCTCTCCATTCGAGTACATTGGTTGCAAAAATGATACCAGTTGGACAAAATAAATAGAAACTGGTTGGAAGAAGAAAAAAAAGCATTTACCTATTTAATTTAAAAAGCAATAAATGAATGAAATGGTGCTGAACCACTCCATTCACTTCTTAGATTGAGCAGTAAACCTTGTAAAACTCTGCAGCGCCTCATCTGTAACAGAAACAAGGCCTGGAATGCTGGGAGTCGATAGAAAAAGGGAGATAACTGCATCGCTGCGTAGAGCTGGGAGGGGGAACAGAGGCCACTTGTAGAGATGGGGTCCATTAATTTACACAAGGAAGCACCAAGCTGCTGCCACTCGAGTGCCAACAACCGCTTCGCGTAAAGACTGATATATGCCAGAAAAAGTTTCATTTTAACTAGCTAAATTAAATCTCTTAGGATGAGAACTCTTCTGCCAGAGATCACATGACTGCTTGCAGCCGGAGGTCTTCTTCTGCGCCACACTCAGGAAACATCTGGAGAAAAGCAGAGGTGAAGTGAAATATAGAACTCAGATCGGTTGGTTTGAACTTCCTGACGCCGTGCCAGCGAAGCAGGAATGTGAAAATAAAAGGAAAAGAACTCACAGCTTGCAGGCTGCTCGCCGAATCGCCGCATCAACTGATCATGTGTGAACTTCACAAAGGTGTCATATTGTTCTGGAAAAGAAACGGCAGAGAGTCAATCAGTCCTGCTCTAAGGTTATTTATGAACGCCCAAAAAAGGCCTAATTGATTGCAGTATATCGTTTAACAATATACTGCAGCAATATTTTGTTCTGAAATGATTCTCAAAATATTGGCCCAAGCTGTTTTTAAACATCGCTGATCTTTTACAGATGAAATAATGTAAGTGATTTACTATGCTAAGTTAAAAAAAAAAAGTATTTGCACCAAGGATGTTATAAACTGAAATGATTTGTTTAATGTATGTAAATGCAGCATAGTTTGAATCATTGAAAAAGTAGCTACCTGCCAGTTTTGAGGTCATGGTCTCCTCGTACTCCTCCCGCACCTTGTCTTCTCGTTCTTTAAGCAGGCGTTCACAGATCATTCCAACTTGTCTGAGGGTGAACAACGGTTGTTCTTTTCTGGTTGGAGAGACGCCGCCGGAGGATGGCCCTGTTAGAAGAAACATGGAGCATTAACATGAAGTACAAATGCAAAACACCTAAAGGTTGCAGGGGATTCTGGAATGTTTTATGACAAATTTCTAGGGATGACAATACATTTTATTTATATATATATATATATATATAATATACTGGTACAGGAATCATACCACTGTTTAAGCAACATGAAGATACTAGTACAGAGGCGTAGCCAGGAAATTTTTATAAGGGTGGCCAGGCAGTAACCAACGTAGACAGAGGGGTGGCAGATCGGGGATAGGCGCATAAAGCTTAGGGTCAATCTACACTGTTCCAATGGGAAAATTAACAAGCACAACATCCATATTTTCTAAATAAAGACAATCGATACTTTGCTACAACTTTATGCATATATGCTAAAAATATGATGTATATATTTAAACATCTGCTTTCTACATAAAAGGTATAGTGGATACAATTCTTTCAGGTTTGAGTTTTGGGGCAAACATCTTTTTTTGTCATTACTTACCTACCATTTTCAACAATCATTCTGTATATAAGATCTACAAAAATGTATTATTAAATATGTTTTTATTCTCCTAGATGACTTGCATTTTCTCTTTACCCCATATAACAAAATCTAGTTCTGAAAAGAGCATGACTTCTGTACTTATCTTTAATGTAAGGATATTGATGTGCATAATAAACCACAGTGTTTTTGTTGTCAAGTAATTATGAATATATGAAAAAATATTCCAGTTGAGAGTATTACTGCTGCTACCATCTGTATTGAAGGGGAAATAAAATGGTAGAGGTGGCCAATGATCAGCTAGCTCCAACCCTGTACTAGTATTATTTATATTCAACAGCAAATTAATAAAATTGTGTCATTTAACGGTGGCTCTAAGGTAATTGGAAAATGCTTTAAAATTAATAGAGCTTAAAAACATAATATTTGGTTATGTGAATTCATATGAGAATCGATACAATTCTTCTACACTTTTTTTAAAGCAGCTCACATACCATTCTGTAACCATAACCGACTGCTTTGATTTGTGTCTTTCTATAAGGGGGAAAATTTTAGTTTATTGCATCATTTTTTTTGTGATCAACGATGATCCTCATGCCCTACACATTGATTAATGGTTTAATACCATTTTAAAATAGAGTGAAATTTATAATTGCACATAATTGTTTTTTTTTATCAACACATGGAAAACTGTAATAAAAGAGGCCTTTATTGCTCCTTCACCAACCTGCCATGCTGGAGACATTCATAGCTAACTGGGAAGGGGAGTCTGGAGAATAACAGCACTCTAGTTGTTGGTGACCTCCATCTAGATGTTTCCTCCTCTGAATACGTTTGTACTCCTGTTTGATGCTGTTCAGGATTTGTTCTGGTGAAACCACAGATAAAGGGGAGAGTTCATCAGTCACGTTATTGAGAGTAACCTGAGAGACTGGTCATCCAGGAGACCAGTTTAACCAACAGTAGCCAAGTTTACCTGCGCTGAGTCTAGACGACGACTCTCCAAACGGCGAGGGCTCCATGCTGAGGTACCTCCTCGGTGAGGAAGCCGACGGGGCCACCGGGATGCATCTCCGTCTTTTAGGGGACGCGGGGCTCATCAATGGATCGAAATCCATGGTTCTCTTCAGGGTGGCTCCACACGCCATGACTTCAAAGTTGTCAAAGAGAGAGGGGGGTTTAAAAACCGCAGCGAGCTTCGATTTACCAGAAGAAAAGCACTGAACACACTGTGATGTAGAGGATTTAACCAGCGGTCCGCTAGCTTCGCCTCAAAGCCAATAAGCAAAAAGAAAACAAAGCTAACACTACCTTAGACTACAGCTGGCCCCACACTGCATCTAGATGGAGATTATTTGTTTTACCTTTACAGCTTAAATAGGTCCAGGGAAGTTGTTTCGACGTAGTTTTGTTACGGGAGTTGTTTTTCAGAAGTTAAAAATCCCGACCAGCCAGCAGCGGCCAACTGTTGGTGTGGAGAGCTAACGCTACCTAGCAGCTTGTTTTGCTATACGAGGCTGTTGGCGGCTCCGCCTACTGACGTCACATCTTCTTCTTGAATTTTTTTATGGCGGTTGGCAAAAACGTTAGGTGAGCATTACTGCCACCAACTGGTAAGGAGTGTGGACTCGTCACATCTTACAATTGGAAGTAATGTATTATGGGTAATGTAGTGACATTCTGAAAGGAGATGACGAAAACTGGAAGAGTTGAGGAAAGAAATGTATTTGAATAAATATTGTTGTGACATTTTAAAGACTGCAATAAAATAGTGAACCTTTTACAAATTATATTATCTTTTTATAATAAGTTCAATTTTGATTTTTCTGGGATGGTTAGTACAAAAATGTCTGTTACTTTTATTCTGATCCATCTTTTTCTTTTAAATCCACCAGAAAAACTCAGGATACTGGTTCTATATATGGTTAGGACCATGGAGGTCAAACATTTCAATGGTTTAATTATCTTTATTCTGGTAATGTCACTTTTAGCGATCAATGTTTTCCTCAGTTTGTGTCTGTCTTAAGTACAAAACCGTTTGGGATTTTGCTCGGTTGTTCAGAATGCCCAGATGACTTTAATAATGCCCTTTATCATTTATTCTGGTGTCTCTTATCTTCTTCTAATTGCTCTTTTATTTTCTGTTGTATTTAGGACCAGGGGCAGAGCTAGATGGGGGGCCAGGGGGGGCCATGGCCACCCTTAGCCAATCATTGGCCACCCCTACCCTCTAATACAGATGTTTGCAGCAGTAATTCTTACAAGCAGAATGTTCTAACTTATTTAACATTTAAATTTTTCATATGTTAACAGTTTATTGACAACAAAAAACACTGTGGTTAATTATGCACATGAATATACTAACATTAAAGATGATAAATACAGAAATCATGCTCTTTTTGAAAGAAGACTTTGCCTTATGGGGTAAAGAGAAAATTATGTCTCTGCAAGTCATATATGAGCCTTCAGAGATAAATAACTATTTGAATAATAAGTAATCCATTTAATGTAGATATCAGTACATGTAAATATGAATTTTATTCATAATAGGAAATTATAGTTAGTCTTTATTTAGAAAATATGGATGTTGTTGTTGCTACTTTTCCTTTTGGAACAGTGCAGATTGACCCTCAGTTTCTCGCGCCTATCCGCTTTTTGCCACCCCCCAGTGTACATTGATTATTCCCTGGCCACCCTTATTAAATTTTTCTAGCTATGCCTCTGTTTAGGACATGGCTGTTTTCTGAACAAGCTTAGTCACAGCACAGTCCATAAGTACTTATATTTTTAGTATGGGGTCAGTTTCAAAGCCTCCTGGAAAACGAAACCATGGCATCTTAATAAAACCTTTCCACAAAGAAGCAAATGATGAAACTAATTTGACTTGTAACACCTTTTTCTGGCACAGCTTTTCCTTCCACTTTTCATAAAAATCCTTTCATACAGCACCCTATGAATAACCATCATTTGTTAATGAACTTATATAGTTTTCTTATGATGCTAAGAGTTTAATCCCATTCTCCAATACAATATTAGGCAAACATCTTTCCCTGTGATTCTGTATGCCAAAATATGAAATCTCTTTAAGAGGTATTATCTAATAATCAGAGAAAAACAGAACTGTAAGCTAAAAGACATAAAAGAATATAATTTATTACGCAATATAATCATATAGTAGAATAATATTGTCAAAAAGGCCAATTGTTTCTAAAATGAATTATGTAAATGCTATTTTTTTTATGCTGAAATTCATGCATATACCTGCAGACCACTCTATGCTTTTTTTATCGAAATCTAATTCCTAAATATGTTCAGAAGGGGGCAGTGTTATCAATTGAAAAGAAGCAATGTTTTCTAAATCATCTGGTAACTTCTCACTGCTCTTAGAGCTGGGTCAGACAGAAATATTTAAACATTTAAATTTTTTTTTCCACTTTATTGCCCCTGAGAGCAACATTTTATGGCTTCAAAATCCAGATTAGAAATGTACTAACTTTACTCAGCTGGATTTAGAAAGCAAGATGCAGTACCTGGGTTAGGAAAGCAGCTGGAGCCTCTAGCTTCCTCTCTTCATCCAGAGACATTCATGTTAAGTTCAGGTGGAAATGTCTCTGTTTGTCTCTGTTCTTCCATCCTTCCAGTTCCAGTGTTTCCTCTCCACTTTCATTGAAGGATCTCTGCAGTCAACTATGCAATGTCATGCACTCGATGATGCTACAGTTTGTGAAACCGTGGGGAAGACCCACCTATATGGTAACAAACTGAAATATTCAAAAACGCAAAGCAGAAAAAAAAGCTTTTAATTGACATGAGGATGGGGAAATTCATTTTACTTCAAAAAGACACCAAACAATTCAACAAAACGTGAACAAAAATAGATCTAAATCACACTTTACAGAATTCCTACTTGTTGGCAAATACTGTTACGGGAAACAATGCAATGCAGAAATGTTGTAAAACCTATTCATTTAAAAAACATTAAAAGGCAACTCATAAATACATAAATAAACAAATAAATAAATAACATTTTCACTTTAGCCCATAATAAAATAAATAAAAAAATACAACACAGAGGAGGATACTGAGCTAATTTCTACATTTTAAGCTGGAGCAAAGGCAACAAAGCACCAATTGATCCTCCTATAAGATAAAAGAAACGGCCGTCATAAAAATTTGTCTTTTATTTATAATAAGAATCCACCATTTAAAGAAAAGGACATAAAGTTCTATGATCTATTTTGTATCAGTGATTTTTGGCACAAATTTGCAGTAACAAAGCTAACAGGCCAGAGACTATACAACACTATTAGCTTCACAGTTATACAGAAGCAGGCTTGGCTTCAGACGGGCTCTGCTGTAGAAGACTCTGTACCTCCAGAAACTCGAACCTGCGCTGCTTTCTTCTGCATTTTTTCACAGCAGCCACCACCTTTCCCCGCCCTGCTTGCTGCAGCGGCTCTCATGCTCCTGCTGTTCCAGTCGCTCTCTGCGCTGCTGTCCAGAGTTTGGGAGCTGCCGCGCCACATGTTGCAGATGCCGTGGAAGGCCCTGCGCAGGTCCTTGCTCCTCATGGCGTAGATCACCGGGTTCACAGTGGAGTTGAGCAGACACAGCATGCTGCAGAAGGCGAACACGGTCTTGATGAAGTCGTTCACCTTCCCGAAGAGGTCGTACACCATGATGGCTAGGAGAGGGCCCCAGCAGATGATGAGGGCCACCAGGATCATGACCAGAGTTTTTGCCAGGCGGAGGTCCATCCTGGCCTGCTCAGGCCTCACAGTCTGAACTTTGGCTCCGTCCGCAGTGTAGACGATCACGCTCCTCTGGGAGGTCCGGCTCAGCATGCGGACGGCGTGGTGGTGGGACTTCCAGAGGATGAACATGTAGGCGTAGATGATGAACAACAGCAGGACGCTTGTTATTCCAATCCAGAAGGTGAGGTACCTCTGATCAATCAGAGGGAAAATATCAGAGCAGACCGTGCCGAGGCGTTTGCAGTTCCAGCCCAACAGCGGCAGCAGCGAGATGACAATAGAGATGGTCCACATCATGCTGAAGGCAATCACCGCCTTCGTTTTTGTTACGATGCGCTTGTACGCCATAGGCCTGTGGATGGAGATGTAGCGGTCGATGGCGGTGAGGAACAGACTGCCCACGGAGGCGGTGAAGGAGGCAATGACTCCAGCCAGCTTGAACAGGAAAACGTTTGGGCTGTCCTTTCTGTGGAGGACATGGAAGTCCAAGAAGCTGTAGACAAAAATTATGCTTCCTATGAGATCAGCAACAGCCAGGCTGCCGATGAAGTGGTAAGAAGGTCGGGATCGAAGAGTCTGGGAGTGAAGGATCACACAGAGCACAACAAAGTTCTCCAGCACAGTGAAAGTACCCAGAGTGAGCGCTAAGATGGCAACTGCAAGCTGCTGACTAGGGGTAAGGATCATGAAGCACTCTAGGTTGTCCACAAGGTTCTCTGCACACTGTGAAGCATCTACACTCTCCACAGCAGTGGAGTTACCCAACACCAAGTCTGAGATGTTGGTGGGAAATACAGGAAAGAGGGCAGTGTAAACGACATCCTTGTTTCCAAGGACGAGGTCGGTGAGGGAGCTGGAGACGGAGGCAGAGTGAGGTTTCTGAAAGCCCAACCTGTTCTTTGCCAGGCCGGAGTCGATGGACGGGTCGTCGTAGCTGGCGTCGTTGGAGCCCAGATACTGCACACCTGTGGTGAGCGTGCTCATCGCTGTGCCTGCCATCCTGTGCGCAGCCAACTTCATGGCTGCAGAAATGCTCAGTGAAGAGGCGTGTTGTGTAACAGCATCAGACGCAGGTGAAAGAACATCTACAAAAACGAGAAAATGTTTGGTTTCCATTACCAATTAAAATAATTAAGCTTTAAACGATTTTTATACTTAAAAGTGATTTTATTTTCCCATTGAAAAATAAACATTATTAATGAAGGGAATGATAAAGATTTTTCTGGGATGTTTTAAGGGAATCTGTGCATCAGCAGCAACTCTCAGCTGGATCCCAAACAATAGTGGGAAACTGAACAGTTGACAAACCTCTGCAACCCTTAGGGTGGGGTGGGGGGATATAAAGGGAATCAGGGGCATTTTCCTTAATTAAAGCAGGTCATTAAGCATTATAATGGGGTGTTTTTTCCGTAATCACTGGATTAATTAGGCATCACGGGGCCAATTCAGGGATTAACCATATCTGATCCATGAAGCATTAACATTTGATACCTATGACATTAATTATTTATACTCAGATTTACATGATTCTTTTAAAATAAGACGTCTACTGAATTCCAAGAAGACCAAACGAACAAGCAACAATTAAATGCGATATTTAAATATATATATATAGAATATATAAAAGTATAAATCGTGACAATATTTGCACGTTGTGGAGTTTGGAAAACACAAACCTTCGTCGTTTCGCTCCGAATATCCTGCAGTAATCCATACAATGGAAAATGAAACTCCTGGAAAAAAACAAAAAAACAAAAGAAACTCCTAAAAGTAAGATGTTTATAACAGGGGGTTTTGTTTTGGAGTTAATCGCAGGTCAATAATCCCGTTTGGAGCTTTCAGTCAGACAGCAGAGGCAGACTGGCTGTGCGCTGCTTTATGCGCCTGCTGTGGTCACGTGACCCGAGGTGTTGGAGCGCATCACTATCTGAATAGTCTATCTATGAACAACAATATTAACAGATGATCTGCTCCTCATTTTAAAGCAGTAAGCGCCTTTACTGATGCTTCTTATTTGAAATAACCTCAGAGAAATAAACCCGAGTAAAAATGTCAGTAAACTCAATCAGCTAATTTATATTAAGTATGAATCTACTGTGAAATGTATCCCATTTATGTTTACTTTCAACTTAGAAGTTTGAAATGTATTTTGAGCAATTAAACTTCCTGAACGCTCAACTAATTCTCATCAACTGAAATAAAGTAAAACATAAACAAACCTTGGGGGACAGGGGTGGAGATAGATGGGGGGCTAGGGGTGGCCATGGCCACCCTTAGCCAATCATTGGCCACCCCTACCATTTATTTCCCTCTAATACAGATGGTGGCAGCAGTAATACTCTCAAGTGGAATATTCAAAATTCAAGACTCAGCCTGTGGAGCTGCTGCGCCATGGAGTCTATGCGCCTCTGGAGGATTGATTTCATCCGCTGTCGGGTCTCCATTCCCTCGGTCCAACCCTGGAGCTCCAACCGGAACCAGAGTTTTATTTCTGCATTCAGTGAAACACTTTTCAATAGGAGACACTGATCCCTAAAATCATTTCTACAGGTGCTGGTCATAAAATTAGAATATCATGAAAAAGTAGATTGATTTCAGTAATTCCATTTAAAAAGTGAAACTTGTATATTATATTCATACATTACATACAAACTCATATATTTCAGATGTTTATTTTGTTTAATTTTGATGATTACAAATGACAACAAATGAAAATCTCAAATTCATCATATCAGAAAATTAGAATATTGTGAAAAGGTTCAAAATTGATGGCCCCTGGTGCCACACTCTAATCAGCTAATTAACTCAAACCACCTGCAAAAGCCTTTAAATGGTCTTTCAGTCTAGTTCTATAGGCTACACAATCATGGGGAAGACTGCTGACTTGACAGTTGTCCAAAAGACGACCATCGACACCTTGCACAAGGAGGGCAAGACACAAAAGGTCATCGCTAAAGAGGCTGGCTGTTCACAGAGCTCAGTGTCCAAGCACATTAATAGAGAGGCGAAGGGAAGGAAAAGATGTGGTCGAAAAAAGTGTACAAGCAAGAGAGATAACCGCACCCTGGAGAGGATTGTGAAACGAAACCCATTCAAAAATGTGGGGGAGATTCACAAAGAGTGGACTGCAGCTGGAGTGAGTGCTTCAAGAACCACCACACACAGACGTATGAAAGACATGGGTTTCTGCTGTCGCATTCCTTGTGTCAAGCCACTCTTGAACCACAGACAGCGTCAGAAGCGTCTTGCCTGGGCTAAAGAGAAACAGGACTGGACTGCTGGTCAGTGGTCTAAAGTCATGTTCTCTGATGAAAGTAAATTTTGCATTTCCTTTGGAAATCAAGGTCCCAGAGTCTGGAGGAAAAGAAGAGAGGCACTTCATCCACGTTGCTTGAAGTCCAGTGTAAAGTTTCCACAGTCAGTGATGGTTTGGGGTGCCATGTCATCTGCTGGTGTTGGTCCATTGTGTTTTCTGAGGTCCAGGGTCAACGCAGCCACATACCAGGAAGTTTTAGAGCACTTCATGCTTCCTGCAGCTGACCAACTTTTTGGAGATGCAGATTTCATTTTCCAACAGGACTTGGCACCTGCACACAGTGCCAAAGCTACCAGTACCTGGTTGAAGGACCATGGTATCCCTGTTCTTAATTGGCCAGCAAACTCTCCTGACCTTAACCCCATAGAAAATCTATGGGGTATTGTGAAGAAGAAGATGCAATACACCAGACCCAACAATTCAGAAGAGCTAAAAGCCACTATTAGAGCAACCTGGGCTATCATAACACCTGAGCAGTGCCACAGACTGATCGACTCCATGCCACGCCGCATTGCTGCAGTAATACAGGCCAAAGGAGGCCCAACTAAATACTGAGTGCTGTACATGCTCATACTTTTCATGTTCATACTTTTCAGTTGGCCAACATTTCTATAAATCCTTTGTTTTTATTGGTCTTCAGTAATATTCTAATTTTCTGATATGATGAATTTGAGATTTTCATTTGTTGTCATTTGTAATCATCAAAATTAAACAAAATAAACATCTGAAATATATGAGTTTGTATGTAATGTATGAATATAATATACAAGTTTCACTTTTTAAATGGAATTACTGAAATCAATCTACTTTTTCATGATATTCTAATTTTATGACCAGCACCTGTACATTACTCATAAAGGACTCAAATGGTCGGAGCCTATGACCGGAAATAGTTCACTTTGACCTAAATTAATCTAGATTACCTGGATTACAAATATGGAGGTTGTAATCTTTTGCTCTGTTGGCCAAGTTTTATATCCACAAATGTAAAATTATTATGACTAAACCCTCATGTATCTCTTTTTTAAAGAAAGCAACTACTTATTTTTCTACATTGTCCTCTTCCAATAAAAAAAAAAAGACTTAAAGCTTTATCTCTATGCTCTAAACAGGGCCGGAGCTACATGGGGGGCCATGGCCACCCTTAGCCAATCATTGGCCACCCCTACCATTTATTTCCCTCTATAAAGATGGTGGCAGCAGTAATACTCTCTAGTGCAATATTCAAAATATTAAAAATCTTCATATCTTAACAATTTCTTGACGACAAAAACACTTACTGTGTGGTTAATGTGGTTATGCACTAGCCTGGGTGCCATTCCGAACTTAGTCCCGCCAACAAGGTTTGAGGTCGGGAAGTTCGGTCTGGCATTGCTCCATAGTAGCGCGAGTATGATCGCCCATATGGAGGACCAACTCTGCCATATTTAAAAATAAAAACAGAAATAAATAAATGCTCAATAAATATATAAGCATACAATTAATTGCCAACAAAAATACAATAAACAAGTAAATGTAAGTAGAAATTATTTATACAGTGAGACATAAATGTATATAACTTTTAATTAGCTTCTTTATTTATTTGCCTTTGTAATATTTACCTTATTTATTTTTTTGTCCTTTGTAATCTTCAACTTTATTTTTTAATTACTTATATTTTTAAGTATTTATGTGCATGTTATAATATTTTTGTCTGTTTTATTCCTCCTTTGTATTTTTTTACCTTGGTTATTTCTTCGCCACTGTTTATTTCTGTCTGCCCTTTTTACATTTCTGCCTGTCGTATTTACATTTCTGCCTGTCGTATTTACATTTCTGTCTCATTATGCAAATGAGGAGGGGGCGTGTCCTAGAGAGTCAACTTCTGCTCATTGGTTGGCGGTCCATCTTCTTAACTCACAGAGCTCAGAGTACTAAGTGAAATTTAAGTTCTCTTTTCTGTTGCTGTTGTTCAATAAAAGTATGTTTTAAGATTATTTGAGGCGAGAACATTATACTTTTAAGCATTACCATATGGCCCATTCACAGATTCAAAGCGTAATTTAAAAGAAAATGTTCCGAACTTGAGAGGACCGCGGCACCAGCAGAGCTCCGAACCACACGGCAGTCGGGTCTAACGGCATGCCCGTCTGCAGCGGCCCTCACTCGGCATAGCCGTGTGTGAAGCGTGTTGGTTAGCATTTTACTACATCGGTCGAATCTACAAGATGTCGAGTCTGAAGTCATTAGAACGCGATGTCATGATCTTGGCGCTGACGGTTTGGTCTTTTCCTTTGTTCCTTGCTCCCTGTCTAATTGGTTCTGCGGCTGATTATCGCCGATCATTCCCACCTGGTTCCTCTACTATCTAAGTTGTGTGTTTGCCTCCCATCAGTGCCAGGTTATTTGTGTGTTTTTATGGGAATGCCTACTATTTACCATAATATATCACCTTTTCAATATGATCAGCTTTCCTTTCCCTGCTGGAAAAAGTCTCCCTAGCAATCTGTAGTCTGTCTGTTTTCCTGATTTTGACCAGTTTCTGCCCTGAGGATCTCGAGTTTTGCCTTGCCCCTGTCTGCTCTGTTTGTCCCATCTGATCTTGGATTCTACCGGCTTCTGAACCTGGAACTGTCTTCTGACTTCGGCCTTGGATTTCCCTTCTGGACTCTGTTGCTGCTCGGCGTCGGCTGGCGCCCGCTCCGCTCGCTCTCTAGGAACTCTGGGGGCGTCGCCCGCCGCAACTGCTGTCAAACCTCCCTCCTGGATTCTGCTGTGTTCTCTGCGACCGGACTGAAATGTGAATCAGGTCAGTGACTTAGCTCCAAGTCGTATTTAGTTCCACATCCAGTCACTGACCTGTATTCTCCTATTACTGCAGACATCCGCCCCGCAGCAGACGAGCAGCCCCGCGCACCTGTATGTTTAATAAACGCTTGTCCCACTGCCTGTCTCGTCTTGAATTCTGGGTCGAATATTCTGAGATCATTACACGCGTGTAGGGACTTTGCCAAATACAACAAAAAATCGGCATCATAGTCAGCGGTCCTTCACACACGGCTATGCCGAGAGAGGGCCGCTGCAGACGGGCTGCGGTTTGACCTGGCTGCCGTGAGGATACGGAACTCTGCTGGTGCCGCGGTCCTCTCAAGTTCGGAACATTTTCTTTTGAATTACGCTTTGAATCTGTGAATGGGCCATATGGTAATGCTTAAAAGTATAATGTTCTCGCCTCAAATAATCTTAAAATATACTTTTATTGAACAACAGCAACAGAAAAGAGAACTTAGATTACACTTAGTACTCTGAGCTCTGTGAGTTAAGAAGATGGACCGCCAACCAATGAGCAGAAGTTGACTCTCTAGGACACGCCCCCTCCTCATTTTCATAATGAGACAGAAATGCATACAGAAATGTAAATACGACAGGCAGAAATGTAAAAAGGGCAGACAGAAATAAACAGCGGTGAAGAAATAACCAAGGTAAAAAAAATACAAAGGAAGAATAAAAGAGACAAAAATATTATAACATGCACATAAATAAATACTTAAAAATATAAGTAATTAAAAAATAAAGTTGAAGATTATAAAGGACAAAAAATAAATAAGGTAAATATTACAAAGGCAAATAAATAAAGAAGCTAATTAAAAGTTATATACATTTATGTCTCACTGTATAATTTAATTTCTACTTACATTTATTTGTTTATTGTATTTTTGTTGGCAATTAATTGTATGCTTATGTATTTATTGAGCATTTATTTATTTCTGTATTTATTTTTAAATATGGCAGAATTGGTCCTCCATACACCCACTCTCTGGCGATCCAATCAAATTGTCAGGGCGGGCTTTATACGATGATGGACAGTTGATCAACAGTAACGTAATCAACCACGTGACCAAAGCGCGCATGGGTGACAACAACAATGGCTGCCGCCGGAGAGTTTAGGTGAGTAGATTCTGCTATTAGGTCTGTTCTAGAAGATATCGACAGCAAATTAATTTTAAAAGGGGAACAGAGAAACGCGATCAAGCCTCATCTTCTTATTCTAGGCGTGCAACTGCATGCTTTGATTTTTGTTGACAACAACTATGCGTCGCTTAACATACGTCACGCACTCCGTTGCTCTTATTGGTTGTAGGTCTATCCGATTGAGTGCAGAGGCATTTTTTTTCCTGGTTCGTTCGAAACACACCCCATAATCACAGCTCTATGGAGCAGTATCAGACTCATATTCTGACTAGAATTTAGTATTACTACGTCAGGCTAGTTATGCACATCAATATACTAACGATGACAAATACAGAATTCATCCTCATTTCAGAGATAGATTTTGTCTTATGGGGTAAAGAAACAATTATGTGTTTTTGCAAGTCATTTAGCAGTCTACAGTGAAATAATAGATAACTAATTTAATAAAAACATAATAAATGGTCAATTTCTGTATATATTAGTACTTGTAAATATCAATTTAATGCAGAATGATTATTGATAAAGTTAGGTAAGTAATGACAATGGAAAAGATGTTTGCCCCAGAACTCAAACCTTAAATAATTATATCCACTATACCTTTTATGTTGAAAGCACAGATGTTTAAATATATGCGTCTGTTTGTTTGGAAAGGCTGTAGGAAAGGATAGTTTGTCTTTATTTAGAAAAATATTGATTTTTTGCTCGTTTATTTTCCTGTTGGAACAGTGTAGATTGACCGTGAGGTTCTGGCGCCTGTCGGCCACCCCTCAGTGTACATTGGTTATTTCCTGGCCACCCTTATAAAAAGGTTCTGGCTACGCCTCTGTTGGGTGATAAAATAGCACCTGCTTAGATTCATAATGGAATTCATCTTTTGTGTTTTCTTTCAAGGTTGTCGTGAGTTTAGCTCAATCCATCTTCTAATCAAGGGGTTTCTAAAAATTTCTGCCTGTGCCCCCCCCTCTAAAAAAAGAAGAAAATAAAAATGAAACATCAAAATAATGATAATCACTGCACTCTATATTCATTTATACATTTATAGTGTAGTCCTCTTCTTTATTTATCTTGAATCAATTCATTTTTTAAATAAAGGTTGAACTGTTTCAGTCATTTTAATTGATAGACTTGAAATGTATTTTTAAGTATTTAATGGTATGTACAATTTTTTTTCTTATATGCATCTTACAATTTAATAGGAAATTTCTTATTTAAATAAATATTACAACTACTTATTTTATGGTACATTTGTTTATTTCATTTGACATTCACATGTACAGTAGTAGCCATTCAAAATGTCCCCAATTTCTTCGATGGGTCCTTAGCTGGTCCCCTACAATTCCTTTTTAAACATAAATCTTTGTACTAAAATATTCTTTCTTTCATGATTTATGGACATTAAGATCTATAGAGAAGTGTTATCTTTAGGTCAGAACCTGTAATTTAGTGAAAGGAGGGAGTCAGAGTAAAAAAATATGCATGCCCAGGAGAAGGAGGGAGTCATTGCAGTGGCAGGAAGTTGGAGGGAAGTATGCTGCCATTCGGCTTGCTTTTGACTGGGAAGGTCCTATATTGTTCATGATATATTGTTCCCATCTGTATACCTCAGGGTTTGCATCACATTAATTGTAAAACCAAATTGGAAACCCCCCCGGGGTTCCCAACCCCCACTTTAGGAATTGTTGTTCTAATATATAATGCTGCCTCCACCGTGCCTTATCATGGGGATGGTGTTTTCTGGGGTTTAGCCTTCCTTCATATACATTTTTTTACCTCACATTCTTGGTTTTTATACAAAACTCAGCTGATCTTTTTATGTAGCTTTCTATAAATTGTCACATTCCTTCATCTTCACAGGTATTGAATACTTTGAAATTGTCTGTAAAAAAAAAAATTAACAGATCATATAAGAGACAATAAAACTCTGCATGGATCTGTGATGATGGTTTAGAGGAGAAGCAGAAATTCTGCAGTGAAAATCATTGCATGTATCAAACTAAAGGCACTGTGAGGTTAGACAATTCAGAGCTGTTTCAAGGCTGCTACCTTTAGAGCTCATAACAGTTGGAATGAGCCTGATCGCTGCAAAACACTCTGACAAAAACGTGGTTCTATAATCCCAACCACAGTGTATCTTGGACTCATTTCTTTATCCATAGCTAAAGGTTAACAAGAGCTACTGTATCCTGGTTCTTCACTACATCAACAAAACAACTGTTCCGGTAATTTTATGCTCATATATTTTTGAATGGGCACCAGGCAGTGCAATTCTAAAGCAATTTTAACCCCAAATTGCTGCTCCGTGTATAATTAAACTATTTGCAGCAGTTTTGGGTCATGTGCACAGATGAGTTTGTTTCCTGCCCTCTGCAGCTGCACAATTATTTCCCCTGTGCTCCCTCAGCAGCGCAAATTACACATATCTTCTTGTGGACTCATAATGTTGGGTTTAAAGCACACACGAGTAGCTATTGATTCTTTGTTGCAGACCAGTATGTTCAGCATGTTCTCTTTGTGAAGAAAATTCACAGAGACTGATGAGTTTTTCTCATGATAGAGGTAGAAATTGAGCTGCAGGCAATCAAAGGGCATTTCTTTTGTTTGAACATTTGCTGTTAGCCTTCAGATTTTCTTAACTTTCAAATTAAGAGTGTTAATTGGGCACCATGCTTCTTTTGGGAGCACTATATGAGAAGGTTCCTCTCCCATGGCTTACAAATACCCTAAACCTAATCTTGCCAGGTACTTTCCTGGAACTTTCTAGTAACTTAGTGGTTAAATTCCAGGAATGTTCATAGTTCTAACAGGCTACTCTGATAGAGCTTTCCAGGTACTTTCGTATAATGTAGAGGTCAGCCTCAATGACGTAAAAGGGATCTACAGGAGATTCCCTGGCAAAAATTGAAAAAGTAACTATCATTTGCCACGAAATTTCCTTTAACCCTTTATAGGGCACTCAATGAAATGCCTTTTGAAATCCAAAAATTACCGTTGAAACTTTTAAAAATATGTATATTTTGATGCCTAAAATCCAGGTCAGGGTATTAACAATAAAAGGTAACTTGTCCTAATATGTAAAAATAAGATAAACAAAAGTCATTTTATAAGAGATTAATGAAAAACATTAAGAATAAAAGAAACTAATTTTTTTTGTTAAAAAATAACCTTAGAGCATTAATGCTGAAACAGGCACTTACATTTTTTTTAGTATGCTTATTAACTTATTCACATAACCTTTTAATTTTTCAATTAGCTTTTTACCTTTTTTCTTAACTTATTAACTTTTTTCAACTGAATGTACTGCAGGTAACATCATCCAATGGCTCATCTAATTGGTCAAATGCCAAAATGACATGTGCAGACACATAGTAGTATCTTTGCTGAATGGCTGAAAATGAGTCTTTTTTGCTTCTAGACCTCACTGACAGATACGAGGGGCGTTCAATAAGTAATGCCTCTCACCCACTTCCAGATAGTTGATTGAGCTGAAATTTTGCATGTGAATTATTTTAAATCTCTATAGATTTAATAGCAAATTACAGCTCTGAACTAATTGTGGTTTCTGATTTACTGGTGTTAAAACTGAGCCAAATCTGAGTTTTTGCATTTGAAAAAATGCACACAACGAGAGACTTTTGATGAAATTAAAGTAACTTATGGTCATGATGCACATCATATGACCTTGCAAAATGTTTCACAAGGTTACATTATGGGACATTATCACTATAAGTTACTTTAATTTCATCAAAAGTCTCCCGTCATGGGAGACCTTTCCAATAGAAAACCTGGATCACTGCTCGACACTCAACAGGCTCCATTTCAGACTTAACTCATTTCAAACACCTGTAAGTCAGAAACCACAAATATTTCACAGCTATAATTTGCTCCTTAATCTATAGAGATTTAAATAAAATCACATGCAAAATTTCAGCTCGATCAAACTTTTGGAAGTGTGTCAGGGGCATTAGTTATTAAAAGCCCCTCGTATGGTATAAAAGTGACCAAAAGCAGTAACTAGCCCTATAAAGGGTTAAAGTACTGGAGGACTCCTGGGGGTGTAACTACTATCTATAGCTGGATCATTTACACTTAGTGATCTCTGAGATGTGTTTAGGTTGAATGTAAACAAAAACGCCGGCATTTGGTTGCTTGACTTTTCGCCTCTCTCTTCATTCAGCTGATATCACATCATCGTATAACAGGATGAGCTTCAATCTATCTACTTGCTAGTTACCCTTGTCTTTTCAATTCAACATGGCGGACCTTGATTTTACAAAGTGAGTCCCTGTGCTGTATGTGATGTTGAAAGTGGATTGACATTGTTGGCATCCCTATATCCACCAAGGTTGTCTGGAGATAATCCCAGTTTCATGACTATACCACTACCTGCTCCAGGAGCCGAGGCTGAGTGACGGTCGCCTCCAACTGTACCTCTGTCCGTCCCCATCCAGAATCAGGACCACCGGCCCCACGTCAGCGTACGGATAACCCTCTGGTGATTTTTTAAAGGATGGTACATCCACACTATGATCACGTATATTTCTTTTTATTATAATTTTGAACAATAAGAAATGCAACATTAACAAACATTGTAAATAAAATACTGACTTACTCAGGTTTTGCAGAACACATTTTGAGATTTGAGAAAACATTGTTTCTGCTCATTAGTTTTATCAGAATTGTCTCTAAAACTCCTTCCATGCCACCTTCTTATATTAGGAAGGCCTTAGATTGAGACTGAATCATTTTCAAGTGTGACACAGTTAATCTAGAAGTTTGTTGGGGTGTGTAAATTAAAATTACAGACTTACTGAAATGTCAGTAGTTCATATATCTATTTTGGTTTTTATTTTAAATCAGCTTTATAAAAGCATTTAATCGTTTATATATTTTTAACGGATGGTGGCCTGTCTGGCTTTCTTTACTGCTTTGATACAATGTTTATTTCCTGAAACATTTTACTGAGAAACAGTTAAATTAGTTAGATGATAGAAAATATAAAATCCGTCCATCCGTCCGTCCATCCATCCATCTGTCCATCAACCATCCATCTATCCTTCAGTCCATCCATCCATCCATCCATCCATCCATCCATCCATCCATCCATCCATCCATCCATCCATCCATCCTTCCATCAACCATCCATCCATCCTTCCATCCATCCATCCATCCATCATCCATCCATCCATCCATCCATGGACAAGAATTTTCTTTCCCTAAAGCTTTGGTGAAAGAAAACTCTTGTCCATGGATGGATGGATCCTGTAAGGCCGTTCAGATTGTGCATGTGTGTGTGTGGATGTGTGTGAGTCCATATTGCACCTCAGCCATCATGATAATCATGGTCATTATTTTAGAGACAACAAAGACAGTTTCAAATCCATCTGGCTTTTATGATAAATATTGCAAGTGGTTTGCATTTACTGGTACTATCAGCAGTCCACATGAAAGAACCATTATGGAACCCATTTACTATTGATCTCTGAATATTATTATACTCTGTGAGTGCCAGTCTTCCCCATAAGATGCACTCAAGCATTAACATAATATTTAAAGGAATTAGATTTCTCAATTCTTTGCACTTCAATCATTGTTGTTTTTCATCAACAGTTATTTAGTGGGATGAAATGATAAACCTGTAGCTGCAGTCTCAGTGTGTTACCAGCCGAGCCTCCAAAGCAGCGGCCTGTCCCTGATGTGTTTGTTGTAAAGGAAGGGAGGGATATGGGTGAGGGGTAAGAGATGCATAAATAGCGGAGGGGAGGAGAATGTGGCTGATCACGGGCAGCTCCGAACTGTTTCCTAATCTGCCACTTCTATATTCTGCTCAACCCCAGCTGGAGACACTTCAAACTGCAGCCAAGGTGACACCATGCGGCAAAACGGAAACCACATCAGATCCGTTTGGTCAGGGAGACTAAGCCAGTACATAATTATTAGGTCATCAATGCAGTAGGCATTTTACATGTCGCTTCTTGTCAGGGACGTATGGATTACCCTCTTCCCTGAACAGCCTGGTTTTACGAGGCAAACAGACAGACCATCCAGTTTCCAAAGACTTTTAATTAGACAAACTGCTCTAGATCCAGGATATGAAACATAAAACAAAACAAACGAAAACAAACTGGGAGCTGAAAAATTTGAAATTCTGATAGTTTCTTTCCTGTTTCCGAATTTTTTTGCATGCATCACCATCACAGGGCAAATCAGCACAGCTAGCGTTGAAAAAAAAAAAGTTGTGACTCAGTGCCTTCTGTGAACAAATGCTCTGCTTATCATCTCTTTACCCATCCATCCATTTAATTCCCACCTAATACTGATCAGGGGTGAACGCCCGTCTCCAGTTATCCAAAAGACATCTATGATTACTCCATATTAAAAATCAAGGTATATACTTTCACTTTGAAAGATTTAAACTGCAGTTAATTATCAGATTACTCTTTCTATGAACAAGAGTATCTCTAAGTGCAGAGCAGGGAGACTGACAACATAATGGTCAGTTAGTAGAATCTCCTTCATGCGTCATTTAATCATGTAAAGACCTTTTTTATCTCTGCAGAACACACTTGCAATCAGAAAGACTTAGCAGGTGGTTGAGTAAATGTTCACATGCGCATATTCTGCAAACGCTCGCTACAGGCAGAGATGATTTACTCAGGCAGAAACACTAAGCTTTACATAACACCTGACTATCCCTTCCTCTCATCTCCTTTAGTCTGAGCAGCCACCCAGGACTTACAGTGGTACATGCCCCTTTCACCATTAAAAACATTTGCTGAGAGTCACTCTCCTGTCTGAATGTCCACCAGTGATGGCCCTGTAAAAGAGCAAAATTAGCATCCAGAGTTGCTTGGTTTCTTTCCAAGAAGGGAATCGTTTATTTGTGCTTGGTGCAGCTGCAGCAGTTTCGTAGATTGACAGGAACCCCAAATAAACCCGACTGCCATGACACCAGCAGTCCCTTTACCTGTAAACACTTGGCCCGGTCCTGTCAGAGAGAAGAGGAGTTGTGAAATCAAATGTTCATTTTTAGCTCTTCATATCCCTCACTTTCTACAAAGTTCATGCAAAATAGAAGTGGATCATATGCAGTATTCGAGTTAAGGGGGAATGAGAGGGGATGGCTTCCCCTTCTTAAAAATCACCCCCCTTCTTGAATAACCATCCCTCCATACCATCCCCTGTGACATTTTATTATTGAATCTGTAAAATATCTACTATATATCAACAGTAATAGCAATAATATTGCCCTTTCAACATTTTGGGCTTAGGAGTAGCCTAAGCAAAGTAAATAAAATCAAAGAAGCGCCCTACCACGACTATGAAGCTGATCCCAGTGGGAAATTTGTCCTCTGCATTAGTCCCTAACTATGTAGGGGAGGTGGTAGCCATGCCAGTCCAGGGACTGACTGCAGTTCTACGGTAAGGTGCCTTCATCAAGGTTAACAACCATACCATGCATATTACTTTAGGTTAATAGACTATATTAATTAGGCTATGTATCCTTCCAAAAAAAAAAAAAAATCCACCAACCCCCTTTTTTACAACTAGACTGCTGATCATATGTTTATTCAAATGGCAAACGTGATTGTATTTTATAACCAGTAACCTGTGGAATCTTGAATTGATAAACAAATCACTAAAGGGCTTTCCCGTTGGTTTTTCAAGCAATAAATTATTTTAAAAACTGTTATTCTAAAACATTCCCTCTGCCGCAGAAAGTCCCTCCATATATGGATGATGATGATGAGGAGTGTCTGACCACACTGTCTGGAACCTCCAGGCAATACGGTCCTCATGACAAAGAAAGATTTCCATCTGAAATACATTGGATTGTTATTTGGTCTCTTGGCAACACAGAGAAAAGAAAGAGTAAGGGCTCCTGCTTTCTCAAAAGATCTTCTACACAGTAAAAGTCGGTGAGATTTATAAAATGAAAATTTCAGGGAAGATATCTCATCTCCCAGACGAAAGGACAAAGTCACAACACAATCGTGCCACAACATAGTGATGACTGTGGGTGTTGTTTATGAGCATAAAGATTGTTTGTACAAATTATCTGCTGATTTCTGCAAATTTCACAATTATCTGCAGCTGGAAGTTGTTTTTCTTGGTGTATGAGCCAAATGAGATAACATGCCTCATCTTCAAGGATTCCAAATAAGGAAAGCTAAATACACATGTGGGAATTGTTTTGCGAATGATCTACAAAGATTGCTGTGCGATGGCACATTCGCCATCAATACATTTGCAGTGTTCATGCTTTAGAATATAAACTGCATATTGATGAAGGTTTGCACACACACTGTCTGCTGGATTACAAAAACAAATCATGTTGCACCTTCTTTGAAGATCTGTTCTGTGCATACAAACTTTTTTTTTAGGTGTTTTAAAACATGCAAACTTTCAGATGATCAGGCCATTAGTTTTTTTTAATTATTATTATTTTTTTACATCACTCTATTTACATTTTTGTTTTTATCCACAACAGTTTTAGCATGATCCAAATTTTGGGGAAAACTGTTTGGAAAACGTATTTATAGATAAATCTAATAGAACTTGAGTAGATTTCCAGACCATGACCTATGAATAAAATTTGAATTGAGTATAAGTAGAAAATTATTTATTTTATTTGGTTGCGTCCCATATTGCTTCCTTTTACATATCCATTGCTCTTCTCTGTGATATCAGGTATCCGGATGATGGAGTCCACATCTGTTGGTCAGAACAGAACAAAAATGAAAAGATCTAACCAAAAAAACACAACAAAAAAACGGATATGAGCCTGTAGAGATCTGGTGAAGACATTTTAAGCTGGGTCTATTGCTTCATAAAATCCCAGAGGAAGATAAAATCAGTGATCTGCCTTGAGACCTGCAGCTGGTCGGACCTTATTGTTCCCTAAGCTGCAGCTGGCTGAAGATTTGATTTTAATCCAGCTCCACCCAGAGTTGCACTGTTGCCGTCTGAACACACATTTACATACACAGTTAAAATAAAACCAGGTACGCTTGTATTTTGAAACATGCAACTGTTGGGCCAATTCTGATATACTTTATATACCTCTATTTTGGCTTGATCTCTTGGCTTGAGGTTTTATACAGAGAAGTACAGACAGGAGAATATTTATTATACTTTTAGGTCACTAGAAGAACATTGTCATTTTTAAGAAGCACATTCTTAGCCTCGTGAGACCATCCTGATCTTGCGAGCTTTCAAGGTTTCACTCGCAGATCAGTCTGGAGACTCTCCGTTGAAGAAAATTTGGAGCCGTTCACCAAACAAACGTCCAATCAGCGTTGGCTTTGAGGCGGGTTGAGGTGTGACGCAACGAGAACGAGGCGGCTTCAACCGATGAAACTAGCGTTAGCGTGGCTATCGGAGTATTTCTTCACTGAAAGAAGAGCAAAACACTTCTCTGGAGGCTTTTCTCAGAGGAAAATATGTTTTTGCTATTCTCCTGACTGGTTTCGGCAAGAGTAGCCTGGCTGTTAGTACGTCATATGCTTTGTTGATCTGATTGGTTTATTTGGCCCGTCTATCACCAAGATAGGCCAATCAGCTAACCAGTATTTTCGCCCCTTCCCAAAATTACTTCAACGGAAGGTTTCCAGATGGATATGCGGAGCAAATCCATCTGGCGGAGTCAGGTTAGCACATTCTAGCATCAGCATCTGCAATAGTGTATGTGGATTTTGATTTAATGATTTCATTTAAGTTGGTCTTACGTCACAGATTTGACGACTTACTGAAGTGGATAGAGTAGGCAAAACATTTACTCAAGAATGGCTCTACTTTGAAATATTTTAAATCATAATTGAATGAATTAAAATGAAATCTATTTCAAACAAACCGGTAAAAGAAAAATAAAATAATTAACATGCAAATATAAATATAATTGTTTACATATAATTTACTGCATATATCTGAAAAGGTTTATAAGAAGTGTAATTTATTAAATAATACCTCTTCACCTTCCTATTGGCCATAACATCAGCAATATCTCTAGTTCGTATTTAACTCACTCGTCCATAGTGCTCCAAAAATACATTAAATGAGCAAACAAGTTTCCATATATAAAAAATATATATATTCACACATGCCTACAATCATATTTATTAAGACAACTATGACACATCTACTCCATTTACAGTACTCTTTTGAAACCATGCCTTGATCGGTCTGAGCACGGTAACCGAGATAACGGTTGAGTGTAAATGGCACGCAAACTAAACCGGTTCTGGCTCAGTTCTCAGATAATAAAGAACGCATGAGACCACGTCATCTTCTTACAGTCAGCCTCCATAAACATGAAATCTCACACATTCATAAAGATACCTGTATTCAAGGCGAGACAGACAATGGGGAAGTTCAAAACATTCATTAACACAAAACATAGCAAACAGAAGCGCTGAGCAGTGGATCTGCGGGGCGCAGGGGCTGCAGGGGGGAGGAGGGGCACCACCCAATCACTGACACTCTAGATGGAGAAACACGGCTAAATTACCATGATCATCCTGACCGTATATAAAGCAGACTGAACAGGTGGATAAGATGAATAATTAGAGAGCGGGGAGGGTACAGCAGGTAGGGATGGGAATCAAAAACCGGTTCCTGTTCAGAACCGGTTCCGGGTGTTCCAACTACATGGCATCGTCTGGCAGCTTGCTTAACGGTTCTCTTAACGATTCCAGGCAGCACCAGAGCCTAGGACTGGGCAGCATAACTTACGTCACGTTTTTTACGCAAGTTACGCACACGGCATTCAGTAAGCAAGTATGACGTGACAAGGAGTAAGTCTAGAAAAGCAAAGCAAAAGTGGTCAAATCGATCGAAGGATTGGCTTCATTTCAAGGAAGAGAAAGATGGCAACAAGGCGCTTTGCAATCATTGCAAAGTGGCAAATACATCCACGGGAGGAAATACATCCAACGTGCACAAACACCTGCGCACACAACCTGGCATACATTTTAACGAATAAAGTTAAGAAGCTACTGGGGCTGCAATCATGACAATACAAGCTTCCCTACCGTTCCACATGATTTCCAGTGTTGATTCTGCATAGCAGTGTGATAAACCTCAATGTCTGTTGTTGTTTCCAGCTTCTTTAAGGCCTGATTAGAGTATTGTTTGTCATATCCACTTCCCAAAAAACTGTCAAGTGTATTCACCAAAAGCTGCCTTGTTTGCATGACTCTAATATAGACTAATAGAAACTTCCTGAATGTTACAGGCGCCACCACGTTGATTTGATTGTTTACCTCTAGAGAGCCCACAGAACCAAAACCATTGCAAAATTGAATAGGAATGATGATCACTACCCTTCTTCCATCTCACATCTTTTAAGAAAACCAGTCCTAAACAGGCTCAGATGAACATTTATTTAATTCAAAGTAACTTTCACTCAAAGGCAAGCTTTGCGTACTTGGCAAAATGGCTACTAAAGTTCTGATCTGTTGTTGTATATTTCCTAAATTGTAATGCTTCCATCAAGACCCCTGTTTATAGATGCCTGTTTTCCAGTGTGGTCCTGTTTCTCTGACCGTGACTGGCTGGATGTGCTCTCTTCATCCTCTGACATGGGAGTTAGCTCGGAGCTCGTCTGCCTGGCTGTGTGTTTCCTTTCACAGTTGCTTTTTGTATCTCTGCTTCTGTCTCCTTGAACCCCAGTCGGCCTCAGCAGATGGCTGCTCACACTGAGCCTGGTTCTGCTGGAGGTTTCTTCCTGTTAAAAGGGAGTTTTTCCTCTCCACTGTCACTACAAGCATGGTTAGTGTGAGGGATTGTATTTGAGCCAATGAGTCGATGCAATCAACTGGTTTTCCTTAGATAGAAAACTTTGAATCAATTTGACTGTATGATCTGGTTGTAACTGTAAAGTGCCTTGAGATGACTTGTGTTGTGAATTGGCGCTGTAGAAATAAACTGAACTGAATTTAATTGAATTAATGAAACATGCTTGTGCAAATTCTTAGTTATACATAATGGATAACTGTCATGGCAACTATGAAACAGACTTAAAATGGATGCAACCAGGCTGTTCATATCTTCTGAAACAGTTTCAACGATTAACCAGGAGTCTTTGTCAGCTCACACATGAGCGACCTGTTGTCAGAGCGCTGATTTTTTTAAGCACCTGGAGGTCCATTCTCCTACAAGCACACTCCAAGTCAGATACGAATCAAAGACCCACCTGTTGTTCTCCTGGGTTGTTGGAGTCTGCTGTTGTGTTTAGAATTTTGAATCATGAGTGTGCTTCTCACAACACACAATTAGTCTTGTGAGTCCTGTGAGTAAATATGACGATTTTAACTTTCAAAGTATGTCTACCCTAAAAATTTCACCAGAGATGAAAAGGTTTAGAACAAAGATTATTGATGTCTGGCAATGGCCTAGTTAAAGCTCAAATCTAAAGTCAAGAATCTGATGGAAGTCTTGATGAGGGAACTTCATATATGCTTTTTCTTTTTTAACCTGACTGAGCTTGATTTCTTTTAGCAAGACGTTTTGAACCAAGATTCATCCCAAACTTTCACAATATTTTTTTAACAAATCTGAAAACCTACATAGTTATTATTCCACCTTACATATTTGGTCTGTTTTGTGTTGATCTTTCACGTAAAATCTTAATAAAACTTGAGTTTTGCATTTGCAACAATGAAGCGTCTAGAAATATTAAGAATATAAATTTGAATATACTGTATCTGTAAGGCATCATATCCCCCTGAGTTTGAGAAGATCAGTGGCATGTTCGGAAACTAAAAGATCCACCGCATAATTCCGAAGTGATAGCCTGAGCTCCTCCACGTGATCTGAACCTCCTCAGGTAAAGATTGCATCTTCTCCTCCAAAAGCAATCATGGCCATCTGGGCTGGAAAATAAGCTGTAGAGTTTAACAGGGCTGCTGGCAGACAGCCACCACCTATCATACCGAACACAGATGATCCCTCACTTTATTCCTATGAAGCCCCCCCCCCATCCTCCACACATACACGCACATCCAGGCAGAGAAGGGCACACTTTTTATCACTTCACAGCTTGTGGCCTAATGACTTCAGACTCACACATAGACATTTTAAACTTTCAATTATCTGTGAATTATCACACTGAGGCAGCTCACCAAATCTAAAGCTGCACAAGTAAACACCTTTAACACACCTTTTCACAGTTCATCTTCAGCCCATTTTCTAAAAACTGATTTAATAATTCAAAATTTTTATAATAAAGTTCATTTTTAAATCACTTCTTAAAGAACTGCCCGAAACTTTCATTTTTAAGGTAAGCAGAGACATTCAGTGTTTATATTAGCAATGAGAGGAATATAAAAGCCGTTTGTTCATGCTTACAGTAAGTGCATCACCATGGTAACTCTGCAAGACCATAACCGTCCAAGGTCACCTGTTTTAGTCCACGTTTAGCTGTGTGCGTCTGGGTGTTAAAACAGAAGGTTTCTCTATGTCTGCATTAAAACCACTGCAGAGACGCTGAAATAATTCCAGAATCAGAGCGATAACAGCGTTCAGATCATGGTGCATCAGTGTGCCGTCTTATTATTCACGACTGTCATCAGCTCAAGGCTGCCATCACAACAGCTGACTGTTTCTGATGACGCTGGGTAGCAAGTGGTCTGTCATACGGCCTCTTTGATGCCTTCTGTCACATTTTGAGCAATTTTCTGTCTTTGCATAAAATTTGTTTCTGTGTTTTTTCTTCATTCATTCCTGATCCAAGTAATTAGTTGCCTTAAAAAAAACACATGTAAAGAGTTTTATCCAAACCAACCAACAAGGCCAGTTTAGTTCTGCCTTCGGGTTGGACGTTTTTAATGTTTCCTCCTGCTGAATGTAGACAGAGATAATAGTGGATCATTAAATGAAGCAGCTGAGAGGATTATATCAGTACATTTCTAATCAGTCGGATCTATCCAAACACTCTCTGGAGACTCAATTCCTTTGATCAATGAGCCCTAATATATTTTAGAAGAATGGTTAAAATAAAAGTATCACGTAAACAGGGGTACACATTCCTTGTATTTTATTAGATGATAGAACATTTTAATCTATTAAAACATGTACCAATGTCTCTCTCTCTCTCTTTCTCTTTTTTGTTTGCAATAAGGAAGGAAGACACAATGTCTAAGACTTTTAGAAACAAGAACTCAGGCTAAAATTATGTATAGAGGCTTAGATGTGACAGATATATTTAAGCATTTAGGGGCCTTTTGATAAAAGGCAGGTATTTTAATCTTAAAGCAGCACAATTTAACGTTTGTTTTATATATATGTATATATATATATGTATGTATGTATATATATATATATATATATATGTGTGTGTGTGTTTGTGTGTGTGTATTGCTATAGAAAATAAAGAGAACACTAAGCTTTTTTAATAAACGTCTTTCTTTGAAGTTATCACTGTCTGTCTCATCTGAACTCTGGGTCCAACGTTCTGAGCCTTCTGACAGCTGCTGTTTTTAACGAAGTGACCCAAACTCTCACCCTGGATGTAACAATATCGGTCAGGATGGTCAGACTCAGAATCAACACCACCAACATTTGAGTCCACCATGAAAGTGAAGATACTGGAACACTGGCTGCTTAGTTACATGGAGGTCAGCCTAACATCGAAATGAACCGATCAGGTTCCAACCGAGACCCGAACTCCAAAATCATCCCATGCCCACACGGACAACCCAAATGTCTCCAGAAGAAAAAGTTATCTATGTCAGCTGTATCTGACATACATAAGGCACTGTACGTGTAAAACACTGATTAACAATAATGGTTTTTATGACTCTGATTCATATTAAGCTATAATAATATGAAGACTTTACTGATAATGTCAAAACAGGTATTCTCTGCAACTTGCTAAAGCACATTTAATTAATGGAGTATATGTATATATTTAAGCATGAGTGGATTTGAAATCATCCATCCATCCATTTATCCCTGCTTGGGTTGGTGAGAGGTGCTGCTGCTTATCTCCAGCTGTTTATGGGTGAGATGCGGGGTCCACCCTGGATAGGTCCCCAGTCCATCGCAGGGCAGAATTTGAAATCAATCAAGGTATATTAGTAGTTGTGTACATATTTTTCACTTTAAATCATAAGAAAAGAAAGCAAAAAATGACACATTTCCAAAACCCTACTGTCCTTCATGCTGATGTTGAGTGTATTTGACCTTCTGAATTTTACATAGAAATATTTTTATTTCATGGACAACTCAGTCTGATTTTTGTCTTTCTTTCTTATCTTCAGCAAAATTAGTACGTTACTCCTTTCCTCCATGACTCGCTGGTTTAATGCTGTCTGCTAACAGGTTCAAACCTCATCAATCAGCCTCAAACAGACGTTCATGATGAGGTCAAAGATCCCGACCACCAGGGTGGAGAGTTTATTGTTAAGTTTTGATTGATTAATGACATGTCATGCTGCCACACCTGTTCCTATGGTGAAATTAACGTTTAATCTCATTCTTTTTTTTTTCAGATGGAGCTTTGTTTGTCAGAAACTACAGCAACGCGATAATCTAACTCTGAGTGTGTGTAGTTGCGTGTTTATGAGTCACGAGGATCTACCTTCTCAGTGTTTGGCTGATTATAACAGGCATTTTGCTTCATTGAAAAAATAAAATAATTTAAGCTGGAATAATACTTGTAATGTCTCTATATCATATCTTGAAGGTGTTATTTTTCATAAACACTAACCTGATATGTCATATATGCAACTGAATAGGTCATTTTAACAAGCATGAACACTAAGAATCAAACTTTTTTGTTTTGCTGAGGGGAGACATTCAGACATATGCCCCATTTACACTACCTTTTTGAAACCATGCTGAGAGCGGTCAGAGCTTTAATCAGTTTACCGCGCCAAGGCCGGTTCCTTATGAGCGTTTAGACATCATGCTAGCATTGCTCCATGCCTCCTTGTGACGATATACTGCTCTCTATTTATATTTACTTGACAGAGTCAGCTTTTGGGAAGTGGACACAAATGATAGTCTAATCAGGGCTTACAGATGCAGGAAACAATGACAGATGTTGAGGTTTATCACACTGCTAAGCGGAATCATCACTGGAAAGCTTGTGGCACAGTAGGGAGGGTTGTATTTCTTATGAATGTCTGAAATTTCATAATTACATAAGCTGACTATAAGGAGATGACGCGGTCTGCTCATGCACTCTTTGTTATCTGATAACCGAGCCAGAACTGAACCGCGCCAAGCTCAACTGATGAACTAGTACCATGTTAGCGCAGTTCGGTTGTGTCTGGCACAGTCCAGTTCAGTTTGCGTGCCATTTACACTCAATAGTTATCCCGATCTCAGCACAGTTTCCATTAGGGTACTGTAAACGGGGCAATAATGAAGACCTTGATATTGCATTCATCTCTTATTCTCATTGAATTATATTTTTTTCATCCAAGTCAAAGCCAACAAGAATGTCTGCAAAATGATGAAAAAATAAATGCAGAAATGCTGACGTGTTTGAAATAAATAAGTTGCATGAGGAGGTCACGTTTTTTAAGCATTTTGCAAATAGTAAATGTAACTATGTATTTTACCATTAGCTACTGGGTCAGTTTACATACTTTTTAGTTTCCAATTTCCCTCTTTTATTTGGTTTGTTTTTTGATGAATAAGCAACTATTGACGGCTGCATGGTGGCAGTCTGTAGCAGTGTTGGCGTCCTGGGTTTGATTCTGGCCTGGGGTTCTTTCTGCATGTTTGCATGTCCTCCCCGTGCATGTGTGGGCTCTCTCTACTCTGGTTCCTCCCACAGTAAAAAAAAAAGGACTGTTAGCTTAATTGGCTTCTCTAAGTTTTCCTTAGGTGTAAGTGTGTATGGTTGTGTGTCAATGGTAACACTTTAAAATAAGGAACCCCAAATTTGATTATTTTCTAGAGAGCGCCTAGGGAACTAATCAGGAACTAATGGGTAGTTAACTCGTGCTTGCTGGGGAACACCCAGCCCAGCCCTATTAAGGGACTACTGTCCATCTTTCAGAGCTTCCTACCACAGCATCCTGCCTCTGTACAAATCACTATCAAGGTGACTTGAGCTGAAGAAAAAGACAGTTGAAGTCTGGAATGAAGAAAGAATTTCTCCTCTTCGGGCATCACTTAAATGTATACCTTGGGATTGCTTTATAGATGCTTATATTGACATAAATGAACTTAATGATCCTGTGTCATCCTACATTATATTCATTGTTGGGGTGCACCGATTGATTGGCTGGCTGATTTATGATGATTTCCTTCATTTTCAGAGATCGGTGATCGGCCGTTACTTAAACGTGAAACCGATTTTTTTCCACAGATCTGATCTACCTGTGCTGATCTGTACATCATTGCTATAAACTTTGATTTATATCTCAGACCAGTAATTACATACGTTTTATTGTTTAACAGGTACTCATTAATGCATTTCAGTAATATAAGATGAAGATATTGAATGTGTCTTGTGATCTTATAACAACTGACAGTGTCAGTAATTTAAAAAAATCAGTATTGATCAAAATTGGGATCGGAATGTCTGTCAGGTTTGGTGGAGGTTTTGGAGGACCCAAATGTAGAGACAGAAGCTAAAGTGGTATCTTGCAGTTTTAATGTCCAACAAGTGGCAACAGACGCAAAAATCAAAAAATTGCAATACAGAAACAAATACAAATACAGATGTCCAGGAGACATCAGGGAAAACAAACACAAAGAGCCAAGAAATAACGAGGAACCAGCAAACAGTGACTGAACAGGAGGTGTACAAATAGGAGACTGAACAAAGACCAGGCTAATCAGCAGATTGGGAGCAGGTGTGCACCGAGGCCAGAGATGGGAAGTAACGAAGTACAAATACGTTGTTACTGTACTCAAGTAGATTTTTCTGATATTTTTACTTTACTACTTATTTTTATGGCGACTTTTTACTTCTACTCCTTACATTTTTACAGAAATATCTGTACTTTCTACTCCTTACATTTTAAAAAATTGGCTCGTTACTTTAGTTTTGAATCATTTCAATGGAGTTACCGTTATTATTTTTCACGTCATCAATACCAAATTCAATCTAATTGGATGGGAATCTACGTTGCATTTGACGCACCACTACAAGACGAATCGACAGATTCGGCGGTATTCATTCGCGGCAAATCATTGCAGCTTGGTGGCGGTGGCGTTAGCATAGTAGCATGGACGACGAGATGATTGAAAATGAACACATCGGAGATCTAGTCCTATTGGCAGACATCCATTTAAAATGTAGGCAACAGCATTTAAAAAAGTGGTTTCTACTTTTACTTTTATACTTTAAGTAAATTTACAAGCCTGTACTTTGTTACTTTTACTTGAGTAAAGAAGTTTAATCAGTACTTCCACTTTTACCAGAGTATTTTTTAACACAAGTATCTGTACTTTTACTCAAGTACGGAAAGTGAGTACTTTTGCCATCTCTGACCGAGGCTAAACATGAAATACCCAATAATTCAAAAAATATAACCAAAAACAACTAAAATAACACAAAATGGAAATGAGAGAAAGACATGAATCAAAGTATAACTGAAAAGTAAAACTTAAACAGAACCAAAAAGTGCAGATTCATGAAAATGTCAGACTTTCTAAAGATCAGAAATCGGTGATTGGCCAGAAACCTCCAATTCGTGCACCCCTAATTTTATGGGTACAGCAACTCCAACAAAAGAAGTGGTCATGTTCCCTAATGATAAGCCAAAGGTGACCAAAGAGCTTGTTTTTCTCAAATAGTTGACCTATTAGAGAAAATGGCTGTCTCCAGAGAGATGTGAACTTAGCTTGAAAATACATATAAACTATGGAATCAGTTAACCAGTCTAGTCTTATAAGTTATAAGTGTCAGTGGTGTAAATGTTGCTGACTTGGCAGATGGTTTTTGTGAATGTGACTGGATGAATGTGAAAATGTATGGCGAGAAAATATATCGCGAGTTTAAAAGGAGAATCTCTGTGCGCAGAAAGGCTACCCGCACAAG
The DNA here is from genome assembly GCA_030533445.1 of Cyprinodon diabolis. Lineage (NCBI taxonomy): Eukaryota > Metazoa > Chordata > Actinopteri > Cyprinodontiformes > Cyprinodontidae > Cyprinodon > Cyprinodon diabolis. The sequence continues at coordinate 5,864,275 of CM060080.1, forward strand.
GGAAAATGACACCGAGCACATGGAATTACAAACTCAGTAAGTCCTCACGCTAGAACTTCAGAACTCATCTGCTTACATAGGTGCGAGTTTGCATTGCTGCACTCGCTCTCTGGAATACTTCTGGGCAAGTTCGGATCTTGTTGGCACCATATCATATATCTGTGGATGGCCCATGCTTCCACCCATTGACGAAATTTGAATTTCAAAAGTCGGGGGAGACGCAAATATTTTTATATATAACTAACTTCAGCGTGTTTGGCCATCCAATCACAGACCTGATTCTGTGGCACATCCGATGTCTGTAAAGTGAGCTTCTCAGGAGTGACAGCTGTGACAGCCAATCACACAAGAAAAGACGATGGGCCAATCAGGGGGTTGTTAGCGGTGTAAACTCAGGGAAGCAGGCTTCAGTTTGACCTGTGGTTGTTCGCATGGTCCAAGTGCTCAACGAATGTCTGTGTACTGTAGCATAACATTGTTATTGGACAGTAAAACGTGCAGGGGACCAAAATGGACTTTTGAACTTTGTGTTTGTGAAGTCCATTAGAATTTTGCTTATAACACTACTAACATTATTTTCCTTTTTGAATCATTGCTGTAGTTTCGGCTGAAGTAAAGAAAAAGAGGAGGTCAATATCTTAATGGCCCAAAGTTTCCTTTTAAGTTTTTGTATGTTTGTTTGTTTTTGGACAGCAAATAGGACCTCTGTAACACCTCAATAGTCCCATAGGCTGAAAACATTTACACCTACTATTCAGGACACACATTTTGCAGCTGCATACTCCCTGCATACGCAAATTCAGTTACAACATTTCCTGTATCTTTGTCCTCTCCATCATATTCTGGCACTGTTATTCAAAAAAAAAATAGATAAGATCATTTTTATTTTGTATGTTTCCTGTCCTGAAAGGCAGGTGAAAAAAAATTTGTTTTTTTAAGGCAAAAATCTTCAATCTTTGTTATTGTAATGCTTTCTTTTGCCTCTAGAGCCGCAGTTCTCAAAGTGTGTGGCGCGACCCACTGGTGGGGAATTGAGACGTGACAGGTGGGGCGCGCCAAGTTCCAGTGTGTGTGTGTGTGTGTGTTTGTTGTGTGACTATAAATGTAGAACGTGTGAGAGCAAACTGTCCTTATAGCTGTATGTTGCCGCTTTTTAGATCAATCAAACCCACAAAGTAATCATTACTAGCCAACATGCAGTCTAATTAAAGGAACATTAGATATGAGAAAAATTTCACCTGGAACTGAAATGCCAAAATAATGATTGACGTGACGTCGGCATATTATTTGTAACGGAATAAACTTTGTCGCTATATTTCAGACCCCTCCAGCGACTCTTTTTCAAAAAAGCGACTAGCGACAAATCTAGCGACTTTTGGAGACTCTTACGGGAAAGCACGTATCGTTCCTTTTCTTGTCCTCCAGCGGCAGGTGCTGCCGTGGGGCGCCTCCTCCATCCCAACCCCGTTCTCCCCCGCTATCGCAGGAGTCCCTCCCAGCGCTGCAGTCAGAGACACAGCATGTTTACCCTCAGCGTCCAGACTGCAAATGAAGCGCACATGCGCCGGGATTGACGGCGCAGGTTGATCATAAATAACTGAATTTGAAATATTTTATCTTAAATAAATAACGGCGTTTGATTCACACAGCCACATGTTCATGTTTCTGGTTTGGAGTGGAGAGGGAGTATCCACTCATCGGGCAGAGAGCTGTGTGCATTCTTCTTCCCTTTGCCACATCATATCTCTGTGAGATGGGCTTTTCAGCTGTTGCTTCACTGAAAACAAAGCATGACTTGAGAGTGGCAGTATCAAGCCTGCATCCCCGTTTTGAGAAACTGTGCAATGCAAAACAGGCTCATTGCAGCCACTAATGCGGGGATAAATAGACCTGTCTTGCCAGATGGATTTCACTTCTTTTCTTTTATTAACAGATTGCAGAGTGGCACTTTAATTTTTTCTATCTTTGAGCTTGATACAAATTTTGACACAGCTGCATTTTTATTTTCTTTATTTTTGAGCTTGCTGTTATTTGATGTAGATAGTTTGTATTTAGATACTACTTGTTACTTCAATAAAATTGGAACATTTTAAGATTGTTTCATATTTCATTAGCATTGTGTTGGGGCGATGGGGACAGGCGGGGCTTGAAAATTCCCCCTTGTCCAAAGTGGGGAATGACAGAAAAAGTTTGAGAACCACTGCTCTAGAGGGACTGAAGTAAAACCACAAACCTTTCATCTTCTTTTTCCTCCTGTCCGATGGATGATCGCAGAGGACTGGAACTGAACTCAATCATGGGCCAACCATAGATACACGATTTGGTGCCAGCAGGACCCGCACACTGGAGCTGCCCAAAAGTATTTCTACGAACAAGTGTAGCATTGCAAACTACGAGTGAGCAGCAGGTAAATCATGTGTACGCGCAAGCAAAGAAGTTCTATGCGTACACAAGCATATGAGTTGTGGAGCACTGGCTGGGGTTTTCATTCAACATGCGAGGTGTCATTTGTGCCCGCGGGGGTTTCCGTTTATACTTACTATAATTATGGCAGGGTTTAGACGCCATACATTTGTCTTTGTCTACTTGTCAGGTTAAGTGGTTGTCACGTCTCCCACCAAACAGAACAATCTATGGCCCAAGTATGAACAGGGCCTTTCTCCTTCCCCCTCTTTTGCTCCCTGCAAAGGAGAGGTTCCTTTGTGTGCTAGCTGCACTTATGGTTCTCAAGGTGCTGGGTTGGGTACTTCAGTGGACTCTGCCTCTTTTCTGGTGGCAGCTGGGCCGGGCCAGAGCCTCCTGGTGGTTTGCCCCCGGGCATGGGACCCCGGAGTTCTCATCTAGGTCCACTTTGGGCTTGAATGGCCGCTAGCAGAGACCTTCAAATTGCTGCCATGGCCTCATGAGACTCCGGCACTATGGCCTCCTGGCTCAGGTCCCTCAGGGACTCGGGACTTTGGGGATTGGCCCCTTGGGTGTCAGGCTCTGGGTGCTCTCGTCCACCCTTATCTGGGGGGTGCGGCCATTCCTATGTCTGTCCTCCTTGTGTCCAAGAGATCTGGGGTGCCTCTGGATATCTGGGGCCAGGAGCACATCTTTATCGGTCCTGGGCCCTGTAGGGTGATACCCAGTGTTCTGGAAAATTTTTGATGTTTACTTTGGTGTCTGTTATCTTCTTTTTGCTGTTATGTTCTTTGTTTTCTGTCTGGGTCTTTAGTTTTGTTTTCTCTCTTTTCATGCGCACCTCCCTCTTTCCACTCTCTTTCTCTCTACCCTTAGATGTTATTTTCTCTTTCTTTTTCACCTGCCTTTTCATCTCCATGTCCGTGGTATACAATTTTACTCCCTAAATCCTTTTCAATACAATTTAATATACAAGCAACAAGCAGAACCCTATGGGAACAGTCATGATGATCTGCTTGTGAAAGCAAATCAGTTGGGCTTTCATCTAGCTTTGGGACATTGATTCCCAGAGCCATACTGGCAAACCAGGACACAAAAGAAAGAAAGCAAAAACCCCACTCCCATGCATGAATCTTATTTGCTGATTTTTCCCCTTTAACAAAATGCAGCCACACATTTTAACTGAGCAACTGACCTCAAAATTTAACTTACCTGACCCGCTTCTGTGGTTGCTTTTAAATGTTATAACCAGCCAAATTCAAAGAGTGTTTATGAATAGGCACATGTCTGTTCTATCACCTCCAACACAGTTTCTCCTCAGGGCTGCAATTCTTTACATTGTGCATACAGACAGCTGCAGGTCCTCACAGCAGAGCAATTATCTTATTAAGCAATGCCTTCAGATGATACTGCCCTGCTGTCTTTGATACAGAGAGCAGATTTAGACAATGTCCATGCCTTACATGATGTCATTAAATGGTGTAAAGACAAGTGATTGACAACTTAAGGACAAGATCCAGTCCTATTCATGGTGAGGTAGTAAAAATGATGGAGTCTTACAAATATCTTGGTGCTGTGTTCAATTCTGCCCTGAAGTTCGATAAATACAGAGCCTGATTGTTAACAGAGCTCAGCAAAGCGTTTATCTGTTTGGTAAACTGTTCTTCCAGTTTATCAGGCAGTATTTTAAATGACTTAAATTAATTTATTGAAAGCCTTTTAACCATTTCTTTTATGTGGTGGTTTCACAGACAATGCGTCAAAGACAAAAATAGTCTGTGCAGCGCATTTAAAGTCTGCAGAAAGATGAGAGGAGTCCAGATGTAAGAACTGAGTTTTGATTGAAGGAAAATAGTCTTTCAGCAAACTAAATTCATCCTGAGCCATCCTAAATAATAATAATAATACATTTTATTTGTAATGCCCTTTACATTTAAGAAATATCTCAAAGCGCTACAGGTAAAATCATAATAAAAGGTAAAAGCAAAAAATTTGAAACAAAACATCATTGTAAATTAAATATGAATAAATAATTCGGTGGAATAATTATAAAATTTTAAAGGGGGGGTCATAGAATGCAAAACCCAGTTTACATTGTCATAGATGAAAAACGATAGTTCAGTGGGTGAAATGGACGTACAGAGAAGTTCAAACCCCATCAACACCTCCTTTTCTGCAAATCTCACAATTCTAAACTTCCACTATAAAACAGGCGAATCCAAACAAAGTCCAGAGTTGACGTTAACTCAGTGATGTTGCCTTAATTGGTTCTGGCCTGTACTTTTGTCACACCCCGAAATTGACATACAGACCAGCCCACTTGCTCCCTGCCCCTGTCCGCCAGGCTTCTTGGACCAGCCCCGGAGCTGATGGCTCGGTTGGAATGCCCGGTGTGTTTCAACTACATGCTGCACTGTAGTCGACCAAAATCCCGGACGATTTTGAAATTCCCCATGACATTTTTTAGGTATTAGAAGTAGGACATGTCTGGGAAAAAGAGGACGTCTGGTCACCCTACCATATCAACAACTTGATGTTTCAGTGAGTGAGTGCTTGTTGCTATGATGCGTCTTTGCTCAGCAGCTTTGCTCATTGTAAACCAACCAATCAGAGCACAGCTCATCTAAATATTCATGATCATACCATAAAAGGAAGAAAACCAGTCGTTTCATTCTAGGGCTTTTAACCAGGCTGCATTAGGGTAACCTGACTCCGCCAGATGGATTTGCTCCGCATATCCATCTGGAAACCTTCCGTTGAAGTAATTTTGGAAAAGGGGCGAAAATACTGGTTAACTGATTGGCCTATGTTGGTGATAGATCAGATCAACGAAGCATATGACGTACTAACAGAGCGACGACGAAGAGGAGCCAATTGATAGATCAAACTCTTGCCGAAACCAGTCGGGAGAAGAGCAAAAACATATTTTCCTCTGAGAAAAGCCTCCAGAGCAGTGTTTTGCTCTTCTTTCAGTGAAGAAATACAGTGTAATTCCGATAAAACTTGCTTGATAGCCACGCTAACGCTAGTTTCATCGGCTGAAGCCGCCATGTTCTTTAGACTGAACTGTCGCACTTCTCGTTTTCCAAATTTTCTTCAACGGAGAGTCTCCAGACTGATCTGCGAGTGAAACCTTGAAAGGTCGTGAGATCAGGATGGTCTCATGAGGCTAGCATTAGGGCTCATAGAACAGTAAATATGCCATTTTTAGCCCAACCAGTGTTACACACCCTATTCAGAGACCTGAAGGACCAGCACCAAATACCCTATAGAATCATTCTATCACCCTTTTAACAGTCGTAAGTTCTGCTAAAAATAAATGTTTTTAATCCTTGGAGAGGAGGAGGTGGTTTGAGTGTTTTGAGCAGAAGGATCGTGTTGTAGTGAGGTGGGGTGAGCAGTTCCTTCAGGTATGGGGGGTATTTCCATAGATGCACTGGTGGGTGAGAATTGAGACCTTGTACTGTATTTACTTGCAGAAACAGGAAGCCAGTGAAGTGATTGGATAATGTTTATGCTAATGCCCTCAGAGCAGCGCTATGTTGTTCCCCAAAAGAAAACCAATCTATACTCAAGCTCTAAACAAAAACTGTTGTCTAGTAGGCAAAGATGGTGCCATTTTTTTGTAAAGGTTTTTGCACTATCAGTGTTTGTTGAATGTGATTGTTTGTTTTCTGTATTATTTTTCTTGATTGATTGCTATGTTGACCAGAGAGAGCTGCAAACTGAATTGGCCTTTTGTGGGGGATAAATACAATTGTTTGAATGGAAGTGAATTGATTTTGGCTAGGAGTGTTAAAAGTAAGCCTTGAAATAAAGTTATGATTTATTGCAGAAGCACCAAGTCTCAGTTCAAATTTTAGAAAATCCAATCAATCCAATCAATTTGAGGGGGATAAATCCAAGTGTAAAAGACAATTATCTTTTAAAGAATCCCCACTGTTGGTAGCCCCTTTAGAGGCTGAGATCAAATCAATGTAATTGAAATACAGACAAATATCTGCAATAGAGGGAGGCAGGTGGATGAATAGCTTAGGAGATGCAGCCAGCAGTTCATTAATATAATGATACTTATGACAGTTTGAAGACTGAGAGCCTCATTAAACATAAAGCTGAAAATATGCATCTTCTTTTTCTCTGTCCGTCTACACAGTCATCTAAAAGAACCATTATAGAACAAAAAGGACTCTGCTACATTAAAAACTAAATAAAATGAATGAAGACTAACTACTCAACATATCCCTGTGGTTAGGTTGCCCATAAAATATAAAAATAAATTTCTTTTTAAAGATGTTCTAAGTTATCCCAATTAAATAGTGGGATAACTTATGCGGGCATGTTTTTTCAGTCTTTTTTAATGAATGTCAATAAATCAGTTTCAGAATCCAACAGTAACTCAACGTTTACAGACATGATAAAAATAGGCTCATTTGCATATTCAATTTGATCAGGCTTTAAGGAAATGTATCCTGGGGAGGTTAATGATGTCTTTACATCCTGACACATGGATGATTCTACACCACTGTCAATCATGGTTAATGTCATAGTTGCTGATTTTGAATAAATTAACGCTGCGGGTCATCTTTCCAACCTTCCACACTTTGGTTATTCAGTGTTGACCCAAAAGCAGAGGCAGGAAGGCGGAGGTGAATGTCTTTAGATTTAATTAAAAAAGGAAACTGAAAACAAAGGCAGGTTATCCAAACATCCAATAATGAAAACAAAGTCCAAACAAGCATCAAATCGGGAGTCCAAAAATCCAAAAGAATCAAACATAAAAATTAGTCAAAACGAACCAGAAACCGTGGAGACATCAGGGGAATCACTGTCACAACGAGGAAGACTCAGGAAGAAGGAGTTGGAGGAAGTTTGACAAAGTTTGGCAGTGTTTGACGAGGACCCAGCAAAGTGGAACTTAAGAGAGAGGGTTTTTAAAGGAGACAGAGACAAAGAGGGGGCTAATGAGGAAACTGGGAGCAGGTGTGCACAGAACAAGAGGGAAAGAGCTAGGGAAGAAGGAGAAAACAAGAGGGCAGCAGAGAGCAACAAATAAAAACCTGGAAGACTGAAAATACCACAATGTTAAATTACTAAGACTATAAAACATGGAGAAAAGAAAACTAAACACTCAAAAGATAACATAACAGAACCCAGACTAGGACAGTAACTGGAAAAAAACAAAGAACACAGCAAGGAGTAAAGCAAGACTGAATACTATAACAGAAACCTGACACACACAAGGAAGTAAAACATGTAAACAGAATATATGTCAATAAAAAAACAAATGAAAACAATACTACTATCTTTAAATATAAAATATTTGGTTTATTTAAATTTCACATGACATCATTGTGCATTCATCATCTTTGTTCCTTTAACATTTCTAAACACTTTTTTCTTAGGTGCCCATTGTTAAGCTTTTTTTCCCCTAACTGAACTGCATGGTTCTACATGATGCCATTTCGTAATGCGAAAGACATATTACTATTTCATTTACTCTGAAACCTGAGATTATCCTGGTTAATATGCCTGGCTCTCCTCAGCTCTTACTTATTTTATGGCATTGAAAAGCTTTTAAGAGTGTTGTGGATTTCCATCAGTCTGATTATACCACAACATACCACTTTATTTATAGAGCATTTAAAAGCATCTGCTGGCTGAAGCAACGCTGTGTACATAGCTGGAAAAAAAAGAATAAAAAGATGCTTAAAAACACTTGAAAAATAAAACAATAGTGTTTTATGCTGATTTTTAAAGATAGAAAATGATTAGAATTAAACGCAATGACTGTAGAAATCAACATAATGCCAAATGGGAGAAGCCCCATAAGTTCTCCTTTGTGGGACTCCATATTTCCCAAAACAGAACTGCGGCAGTCAGAAAATAGTGGGATAAAAATGGGATAGAAAATTGAAGAAGAAATACAAGCTATATGAGAAGAAAACAAGGTTTCGAATGTGAAAGAACAAACTTTTTGGAAGTGGAGACACAGTTAATACGGAGAGAAATATCAGCTGTGCTGCTGCCATCAACACCCTTGTTTATTGGTGTTGGAGATCGGCCTGTTTTCCAGTGTAGTCCTGTTCCTCTGACTGTGACTGGCTGGATGTGCTCTCTTCATCCTCTGACATGAGAGCTGGCTCAGAGCTCGTCTGCCTGGCTGTGTGTTTCCTGGACAGGGCCGCCTTTTACAGCTGCTTTTTGTATCTCTGCTTCTGTCTCCTTGAACCCCAGTCGACCTCGGCAGATGGCCGCTCGTACTGAGCCTGGTTCTGCTGGAGGTTTCTTCCTGTTAAAAGGGAGTTTTTTCTCTCCACTGTCGCTACAAGCATGCCTAGTGTGAGGGATTGTATTCAAATCAATGAGTCGTTGCAATCAACTGGTTTTCCTTAGATAGAAAACTTTATGAACTTTATAAATAAACTGAATTTAATTGAATTGAAGCGTAAAAAATGGGGAGAATTCAAAAGAAAAAAAAAGTTTTTTAACTTTCCCAGACTCAGACATTCTCTGGAGCTAATGTGAAAACTGATGCTATTTCTACATCTGTAGTACCAGAAATAAAATTTGTAGGAAAGCAATCCTAGAGGCTGTTAACCACGCAAACGAGAAAGATAAAGAAACTATCCCACACATATTGAGAAGAAAAATGACAGAGGTAGTTCGTTCTTATTAGATTACCCCACATAATATCAGCCTATTGCTTTTAGAGCCCGTTTAATTGAAAATCCCACAGAGGATTTCCCAATATCATTAACACCTTAGGAGTGTCGCTGGCAGACATACAACAGAGCAGGTTTCATATTCCTCTGACGGATCATCGCAAATCTGCTTCTGTCTGCTTTGTTTTACAGATAAACTGTGTCACCTAAGCTGAATTCCTAAAAGCATAAACATTGTATTGCATATATTAGGGTCACAAATGTCTGCAAGGAATATTAACCATGTTCATTATTTAGAAGAAGGTGTGATTTCTGAAGAGCTGTGGCATCACATTAGCCAGTAGATGGAGGACATAGAAGATGCCTGCAAGCTCCCACGGGACAGCATCCAATTAACACTTGAGTTTTCACCCTGACGTGTTGGCTATTTTACAAGAAAGGGTGCTAAAAGTCACCCATGAATACAGACTCTAGATCACTTCTCAAAAATGTTTGAACCATTAAAGGTTCCTGCTTAATTTTTATGGGATAATCATTATTTTATTAGTTAAACTGGATTATGTAATGGATTGAATGCTGATTATTTACATAAATTAATGTTGTTTACATAATATAAAACCTTTGTCTTGAGTTTACTGTAAAACTTTAATTCCTATTGTGTTTTTATGTTTTTCAGGATAATAAAAAGAGAATTGTCTTAGATAAATTAAGCTCCAGTATTGCTTTCCTTTTTATTTAATGCTGTAGTGCAGTGGTCACCAACCTTTTTACAGTTGAGGGCTAATTCAGGGGTACTGAGTCACAGGAAGGGCTACCAATACTGACCTATGAATTGTAAGAGTCAACGTTCACCTAAACTTCATACATCATAAATATATCTTTATTGTTTCTTTAAATTTATAATTTTCTTTAAGCATTTTCATTTTGAAATCTCTATAAATGCTTAAATGCCATATATGATTAAACGATGAAATGTTCTATAACCCTATTAAAAAAGAAGAGCAACAGAATACAGTGAAATTTCAAACGTAGCTCACTGTTGAGTTGTTCTATTTTCAGAAGACTCTAAGGGCACCCTTTGTGGTCCTTGAGGGCCCCTTGGTGCCCGCGGGCACCATGTTGGTGACCCCTGCTGTAGTATCACTGAGCATGATTCTGCTGGAGGTTTCTTCCTGTTAGAAGGGAGTTTTTCCTCTCCACTGTCGCTGCATGCTTATTCGGCATTGCTGTGTAGAGTTAATGACAATGAAAACAAGTCTGCTGTCACTACATCTTCATCCAAAGGGAGAAAATCCTGCAAAGTCAATGATTGAATGCAATCAGTAGGTTTTCCTTAGATAGAAAATCCAATCAATCTGCCAGATTTATTTTTTTGTAAAGGGCCTTAACATGACGTGTTGCACATTTTCCAAATAAATAAATAAACTAAATGAAAATAAAATATGAAGGAAAGCAACATGGGGCTGTCACAGCAAAAGCCCCTTTATCCTGACACGCCTGAACAATTAATTACGCACATTGGAACCCCACATATGTTCACTATTTGCTTTCAGATGTCATCAAAAGTTACACACATACCTATGATATGACAAATACACATAGAAGGATTAAAAAAAAGCTGCAACCAGTTTTCTGTTTTTTATTTTTCCATTTATGACTACCTGTCTCTCTCTTCCAATGTTAAGATGATTGTTTTTGTGTGTGTGTTTTTCTAAGATCACAGACCCTTTCATTATTACATATGTTACTACTTTATGCCTTTGTTGAACCTGCAGACATTTACAGCTGACGGCTAAAGGCAGTAATCAGAGGTGCAGGATCCCCTGAAGAGGAGGAGGAGTTTCTACCTCATCTTGAACAGAAAGCTGAATTTAATCCTGCCCCCAAGGAACCAACCCACAAAATCTGACAAAAAAAAAAAACAGCCTGACAGGGATTTTCTGAACCCTTTCTATTCAGTGATTATATATGATTAACATTTCTAAAAAAAAATACCTTATTTTTGTAAGCTTTTAAGTTAAACTACTGAACTTTAATCTTTCCTCAGCTCCACATTTTATGCACCCCGCTGATTATGGCTTGTCTTCAGATTGAAAGACAACTTGTACTCCCACTGCTCACCAGTCTGCAAACAAAAGGCTGATGTTATTGGGACAGACAGCAGCCTTCCCAGCATTGTCAAACAAAGAAAGGGCAGAGAGGCTTTTCCTTATGAGCATCAAAGGAGTAAATCTGCGAATAAAATCCAAGTGAAAAAAGTCAGATAAAAAAAAACAAATCACACTAAAAGCAGGAAAAAACAACTTTTTGTTTAAATTTCCTAATTATTGATTTTCTGCTGTGACTTTTTTCATCATCCGTATAATGATATCAATTTCCTACCAATGTGCTACAAAAACAGAAATAAAAACTTCATTCGATATTATGTAATTGCTTTTTCTGTTTACTGCAAACACATCGAATAAGTGAAAGAAAAAAATAAATGAGTTTTGCAAGTGTTTTCCTCTGTAAACATGGGAATTGAAAAGATTTATTTACTAAAACTGTGCAGATCAAAGGTATATTTTTAATAAGCCATTTAATGCATCAAACCCGGTAATGTATATTAAAATGTGAAAAATAAATGTATAAGCTGTTGCAGTTTCAGAATTAGCTATACTAATTTGTTTTTGCTGTTTATTACGGCTGAGAGGAAGGAGAGAGAAGCCAAATCCAATCATGAGAACATAAAAAAACATAAACAAATATTGCAGCATGTCATTCCGACTCTGCACACGCTGAAGATGCAAGACTAACTGGATAAACTGGGGTGTAAATGTATCACAGCCTGGTGAGTGCAGAGGCAGAGTACGTGCACTGATGTGATGATAATGACAGTAGAGGGACTGTCAAATTCACACGACTCGCAATCACACACACGTTTCAGAGGGCCCTCGGGGGAAGCCTTCTCACCGCTGAGCAGCTCAGTTTGGAATATGAAGCACAACAGGCAGGGTTTCTGTTGGGACTCTTTATGCTGTGCATCTCATTTGATAGTGATGCAGACAGGATGGAGGGAGCTCCAGCGCCATTTCCCTCCAGTGGGCTAGAATTTCATGTTTAAAATCAAGCTCTTTTAAAACTGTTGCAGGGATTTGCAGCTACTTAACACAGTGCAACAACAAAAACCCTAAGTGGTCCCACAGGAACACACAACAGAAGAACATCTAAAAAATGAATTAATAAAAATATATTTAATGCTACTAAGCAGGAAACTTAGATTAATTAAGCCAGTTATCATAAAGAAAGCAAAAAAGGCTAAAACAGATGCCCATAAAGACTAATATTTTAAATCTCCCAGCATTTAGAAAGAACATACTGACAAATGAGTCATTGTGGATCTTCTGTTTAAGAAATGCAAATAGAATAGTTTTCAATATTTAGCACAGAAAAGCTGGGATTTATTTTCGCAGAACTACAGGATTCATAATCATTAAACCGTTTCAGAGCTCTCACATTACGACTACAAACTTTAATGAGATGTGCCAATACAAAGATAAAAGGCTTCCGTTAACTTTATTTTTACAGAATGGCTGAAGAGGTCATGGATGTTAGAATGTTGAATCTGTCTGAATAAAGCTGATTCTGTGTGCTGGGGCAGGTTGATGGGATCCTGGATGTGCATCTTAAGAAACCAAAGTAGAAAGAAAGAAAAATTGAAGTTTAACTTTATTTTCCCACAATAAAGAAATTAAGTGTCTGCATTTAACCCATCCCCTTGGGAAGCAATGGGCTGCCCCTGTGCAGCGCCCTGGGAGCAGTGTGGGGTTAAGGGTCTTGCTCAGGGACCCGGAGTGCAGGCTGTGGGGATCGAACCTTCTCCAAGCACAAGCGCACTGCTCTAACCAGGCAAACACTCCTCCTCATTCTGCAAACAGAGTTAAAGCCATATCTGCAGAATGAATTACAGTTTTTTTCGGTCCACGTTGGAGTAACCAGTACTTCTTTTTCAGGGCCTCTTCCTGATCTGGTTTTATTGTGTTCATGGGCAGAATCCCAAGGAGTAGACGTTGGGGGGTTGGTCTGGTATGGGAACCTCGGGATCTTATTAACTGTTTCTGCAGGTATCTCCAAGCATGATGACCATTAAGCTCTAAAATTGAGGCGTTAATGACAAAAACCATGGCCAGGTAGTTCATCTGCACTGACATTTATTTATTCATCCAGCAACAATGCGGCATCTTAATGTGCAACATGGCTATTGACTGGTTAAATATATTTTCCTATTTGTAAACACACATTAAATTCATTTAAATATCTTTATCTACTAGATTCTCTTTTCTTCTGTTTCTATTTCAGTCTTACTAGCGTTGAGCTACTGAAGTTTTTCCCTCACAAAGATGGCAGCCAGGGCTCAGCACCTGAATAAGTGATAATTGAACTGCACCACCAGCTTCTGATGGAGAGGGGGAATTTTCCTCAGTAAAGTTTCTTTTTGTGTTCAACTTATCATTATTTATTTTTTTATCTAATATTTTTGATTCACATCCTGGCAATAGTTTAGTTAAAAAAACAACCAACCGTACTGTGTTTTTCCCATAGGTCGTTGTTCTATTGACCTCTTTTATTAGCTTGGTGTTTGTTTTCGCAAATTTTTCTTTTTGGGTTAAAATGAAACCTTTTTTCTGTGATTCCTTATTCCATCTTACTCCACGAGTGAGCAGCACAACAGGAAGAGCCCTGCAGCACAGAAAGATAGCAAAGAAAATAAAAACCACCAGGATCACATCAGCGCAGGGTTCAGCAGAGTTTAAAATGGTCCACGTTATTTGAGGTCTGTGCAAAAAAACAAAAAACAAAACCACTCACATCTAAGCAGTGATCCTCAAAGACTATTGGGTCAAAAAGGACCAAACTCTCATAATGTCCACCTTTGCTGAATGTCATATTTGAGAAACCTTGTTATCCAGAGCACATCCAGTCATTGTTGCTGTCAAACCGGTCTCCCTTCAGGCATTCTGCAGCAGTAATGTCTGCACACAGATGTCATCTGAACTCCTCCATCCCAGTCCGGCTCAGTGACCTTTGGCTCAACCTGGAAGATGAGCAGCTTTATTAAACAGAACCTTTAGAACAGAGAGGAAACCTCACACCCTAAAAATCCCCCCAAAGTAATGTGAAACTCAACACATGTTGACATAGCACATGGATCAAGACAATGAGGATGACACATGGGTCTGTTCCCCCTTCATCTAATTGATACACAATGGAGAGTGTCAGCGTCACCAGTGGGGCGTGGATGAACTGACATTCAGGCCATGACAGCAGGCAGTCGTGGTGTCAGCTTGCTGGGCGCCCTGCAACATGTCTCCTCCTGTGATTGACAACCCCCCCAATTAACCTCCAACTCAACTAAAGACAGAAATGACACACATATACACCTGCTCTTTATGCAACACACAGGGGTTTGTACCAGCTGTGAGACTCTCTTTTTCTATTCATGCAGCAACATATTTAACATTTATTCTCTCTTAAGGCCAAATAAAGAATTATATAATTAAGCTGCTCAAATGCACCTCTGAGATGTTAATAATCTTATAAATGTGAGTCTGGCTCCCTCTAGTGATGGTATAGAGTGGTGCAAAAAGCTCTGCTTTATTTTCAGTCCTATAAAAGAACCTCTAGTTAAGATTCTACGTTTCCTGTTTGTATAAAAGACACACATTTTGAAACTCTTAAGTTGCATTTAAAATTCACTGAATTTTATGAGGCCTTCTTTCATTGATAGATCAACACAAAGCAGTAAATGATTGCAAAGTGGAAGAAACATTATTTTCAAAATAAAAAAAGGACAGGAAGAATTCTCTTTAATTAATTTAATCTGGGCATAAATGTTGTTGCTGTTTAGAGGGAGCATTAGAGAAAAAACAGCATCATGAAGACTAGGGAACACTGCAGACCGGTCAAGGAGAAAGTTGTGGAGAAGTTTAAATCTGGGTTAGGTTCTAAAACTGTACCCTGAGAAATAAACATCTCAAAGAGCTCTGATCAATCCATCATCTGGACTTTAAAAGTCCACTTTGCAGTTTGCTAAAACAATGTAAGAAATGCATTCACTATGTGGAAGGAGTTCTTGCAGTCGCGGTTCTAAGCGAAATTTACCAGGGGGGCCAGGATGGGGCCACTGTTTTTTTCATGGGACACAGAATAAAAAAAAAAAAAAAAAAAGCTCATCATTGCAGAGCCTTAAACCAGCAGATGAAAACTGTGACCCTTTATTTAAAGAGCTGGAGCTTAAAACTGACAGTAATTGCTAACTTTAGTTGCTAACCAATTAAATCTCACCAATTCATTCTAACAACTATTAGAGTGAATTGGTCCAAAGGACAAATCATTTAAAACAGACAAAAATATCACATGCACATAAATAAATACTTAAGTAATAAATAAATAAAGTTAAGGATTATAATTGTCATGATGGGTCTAAGGTTCTTAGCCCACCTGCAGAACACAACAGAGGCTGGGTAAAAGTTTAACAGAGTTTATTGAATGTTTCACAAAAACACAAGATAATGTACTGGGTCAGGAACTGGTCCGGGCTGGTTCACTGAAGTCTGCAGAGATGATAGTTTGATTAGAAGGCAGGCTGATGAGTTATGAGTCTTTGATCATTCAGGTTTGTACCTTGACTGAGTCCAGGCTTCTCCTTGAGAGAGAGGGAACCGTTGGGTCCAGAGACTGTTTGTTCAGCAGAGTTCAAGAGCAGCTGCAGCATCTTGCTTCTGACTTTAAATGGCAGACCTTGGTCAGAGTTTCCAGCTCTTAACTAAGAGCAGCAGGGGAATCCACATAGGAATCTTCAGGTTAGGCTCTCTAGGGCAGGTTAAGCTCATCCAGAGCTTCAGGCTAGAGACAGGTTTCCTGTGAGGCAAAAACAGAGCAGAGTTAGAATCAGATCTCTCTCAAGAGACAACTAAGATTCTTCAGGTTCTAGGCTCAGGTTGCTAACCAAACTAAGGTCAACACTGTGGCGTCGAAGCAAGGTCTGGCAGCTGGTTATAAAGGGCAGGTCTCCTGATGAGTAGATGCGTCTCAGGTGTGCTGGAAGACTCCAGCTCCAGGAGACCCACGGCGCACTCTGCTGGAGGAAGGTGGTACAGCTCCAGATCCCAACAATAATGGACAATAAATAAATTAGGTAATTATTACAAAGGCGAATAAATAAAAAAGCTAATTAAACGATATATATATACATTTATGTCTCACTGTATAATTAAATTTCTACCTTCCTTTTTTAATGTATTTCGGGGGGCAATTAATTGTATGCTTATTTATTGAGCATTTATTTAATTATTTTTAAATATGGCAGAGTTGGTCCTCCATACGTATATATATATATATATATATATATATATATATATATATATATATATATATATATATATATATATATATATATATATATATATATATATAAGACCCTTATGATGAGTACCATATTTGGATCCAGCGTTCCCTCACCCGGACGCGGGTCACCGGGGCCCCACTCTGGAGCCAGGCCTGGAGGGGGGGCACGATGGCGAGCGCCTGCTGGCTGGGCTTTTACCCATGGGGCCCGGCCGGGCTCAGCCCGAAGAGGAAACATGGGTCCCCCCTTACATGGGCCCACCACCCGTGAGAGGGGCCATAGGGGTCGGGTGCAATGTGTGTTGGGTGGCGGCCAGGGGAGGGGACCCTGGCGGTCCGATCCTCGGCTGCAGAAGCTGGCTCTTGGGACGTGGAATGTCACCTCGCTGGTGGGGAAGGAACCGGAGCTAGTGTGTGAGGCTGAGAGGTTCCGGCTAGAAATAGTCGGTCTCACCTCAATGCATGGTTCTGGTTCTGGAACCAGTCTCCTTGAGAGGGGCTGGACATACTTCCACTCTGGAGTTGCCCACGGTGAGAGGCGCCAGGCAGGAGTGGGCATACTTGTTGCCCCCCATCTCGGCGCCTGTACGTTGGGGTTTACCCCGGTGAACAAGAGGGTAGCCTCCCTCCGCCTACGGGTGGGGGGACGGGTTCTGACTGTTGTCTGTGCTTACGGGCCGAACAACAGTTCAGATTACCCACCCTTCTTGGAGTCCTTAGAGGGGGTACTGGAGGGTGCCCCTCCTGGGGACTCCCTTGTTCTGCTGGGAGACTTCAACGCTCACGTAGGCAATGACAGTGAGACCTGGAGGGGCGTGGTTGGGAGGAATGGCCGCCCTGATTTGAACTCGAGTGGTGTTCTGTTGTTGGACTTCTGTGCTCGTCATGGATTGTCCATAACGAACACCATGTTCAGGCATAAGGGTGTCCATATGTGCACATGGCACCAGGACACCCTAGGCCGCAGTTCGATGATCGACTTTGTCATCGTTTCATCGGACTTGCAGCCGTATGTCTTGGACACTCGGGTGAAGAGAGGTGCTGAGCTTTCCACTGACCACTACCTGGTGGTGAGTTGGCTCCGGTGGTGGGGGAGGATGCCGGTCAGACCTGGCAGGCCCAAACGTGTTGTGAGGGTCTGCTGGGAACGTCTGGCGGAGTCCCCTGTTAGGCGGAGCTTTAACTCCCATCTCCGGCAGAACTTCGAACACATCCCGGGGGAGGTGGGGGACATTGAGTCCGAGTGGACCATGTTCCGTTCCTCGATTGTCGAGGCGGCTTATCTGAGCGGCGGCCGCAAGGTTGTCGGTGCCTGTCGTGGCGGCAACCCTCGAACCCGTTGGTGGACACCTCCGGTGAGGGATGCTGTCAGGTTGGAGAAGGAGGCCTATCGGGCCTTTTTGGCCTGTGGGACTCCGGAATCAGCTGATGGGTACCGGCGGGCGAAGTGGCATGCGGCTCGGATGGTTGCTGAGGCAAAAACTCGGGTGTGGGAGGAGTTTGGAGAGGCCATGGAGAAAGACTTCCGCACGGCTCCGAAGCGGTTCTGGTCCACCATCCGGCGTCTCGGGGGGGGAAGCGGTGCAGCACCAACACTGTTTATAGTGGGGATGGTGTGCTGCTGACCTCGACTCGGGACGTTGTGGTTCGGTGGGCGGAATACTTCGAAGACCTCCTCAATCCCACCAACATGTCTTCCATTGAGGAAGCTGGGCCTGGGGACTCTGGACTGGGCTCTCCAATCTCTGTGGGCGAGGTCGCCGAGGTGGTTAAAAAGCTCCTCGGTGGCAGGGCCCCGGGGGTGGATGAGATCCGCCCCGAGTTCCTCAAGGTCCTGGATGTTGTAGGGTTGTGTTGGCTGACACGACTCTTCAACATTGCATGGACATCGGGGGCAGTTCCCCTGGATTGGCAGACTGGGGTGGTGGTCCCCCTATTCAAAAAGGGGGACCGGAGGGTGTGCTCCAATTACAGGGGAGTCACACTCTTAAGCCTCCCCGGCAAGGTCTATTCGGGGGTGCTGGAGAGGAGGGTCCGTCGGATAGTCGAACCTCGGATTCAGGAAGAGCAGTGTGGTTTCCGTCCTGGTCGTGGAACGCTGGACCAGCTCTACACCCTCAGCAGGGTCCTGGAGGGTGCATGGGAGTTCGCCCAACCAGTCTACATGTGCTTTGTGGACTTGGAGAAGGCGTTCGACCGTGTCCCTCGGGGGGCCCTGTGGGGGGTTCTCCGGGAGTACGGGGTGCCGGGCCCTTTGATACGGGCTGTCAGGTCCCTGTATGACCGGTGTCAGAGTCTGGTCCGCATTGCCGGCAGTAAGTCGGGCTCGTTTCCGGTGAGAGTTGGACTCCGCCAGGGCTGCCCTTTGTCAACGATTCTGTTCATTACCTTCATGGACAGAATTTCTAGGCGCAGCCAAGGTGTTGAGAGGATCCGTTTTGGCGGCCTTAGGATTGCGTCTCTGCTTTTTGCAGATGATGTGGTCCTATTGGCTTCATCAGGTCGTGATCTGCAGCTCTCGCTGGATCGGTTCGCAGCCGAGTGTGAAGCGGCCGGGATGGGGATCAGTGCCTCCAAATCCGAGGCCATGGTCTTGAGCCGGAAAAGGGTAGAGTGCCTTCTCCGGGTCAGGGGGGGTGTCCTGCCCCAAGTGGAGGAGTTTAAGTATCTTGGGATCTTGTTCACGAATGAGGGAAGAAGGGAGCGGGAGATCGACAGGAGGATTGGTGCAGCGTCTGCCGTGAAGGGGGGCGTTGTACCGGTCCGTCGTGGTGAAGAGAGAGCTGAGTCAAAAAGCGAAGCTCTCGATTTACCGGTCGATCTACGTTCCTACCCTCATCTATGGTCATGAACTCTGGGTCATGACCGAAAGAACGAGATTGCGGATACAAGCGGCCGAAATGGGTTTCCTCTGTAGGGTGGCTGGGCTCTCCCTTAGAGATAGGGTGAGAAGCTCGGTCATCCGGGAGGGACTCGGAGTAAAGCCGCTGCTCCTCCACGTCGAGAGGAGCCAGTTGAGGTGGCTTGGGCATCTGTTTAGGATGCCTCCTGGACGCCTCCCTGGTGAGGTGTTCCGGGCACGTCCCACAGGGGGGAGGCCCCGGGGAAGACCCAGGACTCGCTGGAGAGACTATGTTTCTCGGCTGGCCTGGGAACGCCTTGGGGTTCCTCCTGAAGAGCTGGAAGAAGTGGCTGGGGAGAGGGAAGTCTGGGCCTCCCTTCTTAAGCTGCTGCCCCCGCGACCCGACCCCGGATAAGCGGAGGAAGATGGATGGATGGATGGATATATATATATATATATATATATATATATATATATATATATATATATATATATATATATATATATATTAGTGCTGTCAAAATTATCGCGTTATTATCGCGTTAACGCAAGGCCATTTTAATGGCGATAATTTTTTTAACGTGAGATTAACGCTATGTGGTTTTATGGTACAATTTTCCAAGTACATCCCGCTGCACCCTACGGGAAGGCGGGGCTATTTTCCCCCAGTCTATGCATTTCTCACAGGCTTCGACAGCAAAGCTCCTCAAAGGAAAAAGACCCTCATACACTGGGTAGCGCTAGTGCCTTTTCTTTAAGCCCCACCACCAACAAACAAGTTGAGTGTCTGGTGCCTAGTAGCAACCTGAAATACGCTGAGAAAACAGATTACTTAGGTGAAATGGAATCTGCTACGGCACTCTTGCTGTGTACGCCACTGGTCAGTATCGTGTGTGTGTGTGTGTGTGTTCTCATTTTTGTTAAGAGGCTGAAAAGTAACTTTCTAGAGCATAGACTACCTCCATCTAGTGATGTCGGTCTATTGATTTTGATGTATTGATTGAAAATTGTTCATTATTATCTTGGTTAATTAACATCTAATGTTAACTGTACTACATTTTATAGCAGTAGGGTAAAATGCTTGTCTTTGTCCAAAAGACTGTATTGACTCTAAAGACTGTCTTTTACATCAGCCTGTTTTCAGGGCCTTTTTTTTGGCTACATATTTTTTATTTTTTGCTACATGCCTCCCCATCTTCTTGCCATATGTTTCTATGGCATAAATCAGTGTCTGTGACCTGTTTTAATTTAAAAAAAAGAACATTGGCACAATCCTAGCCTGTACGTATTTTTTGTATGTCATCGAGAGTATTTAAATGATTTTCAATCAGAAAAAAAATGTGCGATTAAAATGCGATTAATCGGGAGTTAACTTAGGTATTGATGCGATTAACCGCGATTAAAAAAATTTAATCGATTGACAGCACTAATATATATATATATATATATATATATATATATATATATATATATATATATATATATATATAAGTTTTAACAGCCTTTTTGTTATTGGAAGAGGACAATGTAGAAAAATAAGTTATTGCTTCCTTTAAAAAGGAGATGTATGAGGGTTTAGTCATAATAATTTTACATTTGTGGATATAAAACTTGGCCAACAGAGCAAAAGATTACAACCTCCATAATTGTAATCCAGGTAATCTAGATTAATTTAGGTCAAAGTGAACTATTTCCGGTCATAGGCTCCGCCCATTTGAGTCCTTTATGAGTATTGTTGAAATGATTTTATGGATCAGTGTCTCCTATTGAAAAGTGTTTCACTGAAGCAGAAATAAAACTCTGGTTCCGGTTGGAGCTCCAGGGTTGGACCGAGTGAATGGAGACCCGACAGCGGATGAAATCAGTCCTCCAGAGGCGCATAGACTCCACGGCGCAGCAGCTCCACAGGCTGAGACTGGACATTTGGAGCAGACCCGAACTCTCCGCTCAGGAAGTGAGCGCTCATGACACTCTGGTCCGGTTCTTCTCCGAGCAGAACCAGGACTGGACGGTCCAAAGCTAATATAAACTGCCCACCGCGTTCCGGGCCAAATGGGGGCCGCTGGGTGTCAGGCGGGGGGCCGCGCTGAACGTGGCTTTCCTGTGCGAGTATGACGCGCTGCCGGGGATCGGACACGCGTGCGGCCACAACCTGATAGCAGAGGTGGGAGCTGCGGCTGCAGTGGGGCTGAAAGCTGCTGTGGAGACCCACGCAGAACCAGTTGTCCCAGTGGAGGTAACAGTCAGCTCCGATCCTCCCTCCATGCAGGCTCCTTTTATTTTGGCTTCGATCAGCGCAGTTAGTTCACTCCGCCTCTGACCTCAGCCCAGCTTGGATTGTTAAAGAGGGAAAAGCAAAAAACAAAACAATCCAAACATGCAAAGCACAACAAAAAAATTTAAAGAAAAGAAAAACACAATCAAAAACCCTGGGAATGCAGTGTTGGTGCATGCAGCACAACCGCATCAACACTACATTCCCCACAATGCAACGGTAGCCTGCAAAGTCACAGCAGCGTGCACAAGGGGGCCATGGATAAACAATTCTTTGGCCTTGACTTTGGTATATGTGATTAAAATGAAGGTGGTAAAGAAAAAAAAAAACTTAGAAGAATTTAGTGTAAGAGACTAATCAGTTATGGTTTCTATGCTAGTGCATATCCGAATCCTGTATTTAGTCCAGGGGCTTTAAAGGGCCAGGATAATTTCCACGGGGCACTGGCCCCTGTTGCTAGAACCAGCCCTGCAGAGAGACTGGTCTTCTCAACATGTCTCATCGATATTTTACTTAATTTTTTAATTTAAAGAAAAAAGATATCTAAAAATCTAACTAACAAAAAAAGACATTTAGTTTCCATGTTTTAAAAGCTAGATTCTGACTTCCTCTTTACGCAGAAAGGTTCCTCATCTCTCCCTTCTAATAGAACTATTTCAGACAGATTTTAATTCACATGACCTAGAAGCTGTTGAAGAAAAACAGTTTGAATTAAGTAAATATAAAAAAATTCTTAACATGAATAAAAAAAATGTGTGCCCCGCTTATGTAATCTAATAGCACAATTTACCATTGCTATTGTTTAAGTTGGCCATTAGACAAGGTATTTATTTATTTTTGTTTCTAAAGAGTGTTTGGTTCAGAAATTTGTCCCTAAGTGTCCACCATAGATGATGAGGGAGCAACAGAGAGTGTCTGGCTGAAGTCTGAGCTCCTGAATCTGATCGCCTGTGAGATTGGTGCTGCTAACTCAGTGGAGCTTGAATATCCAATATCCAACTTCAAACTAATTAACTTCTTGTAGCAGTGTTTTTCTGTTTGTTTTGTTTTTGTTTTTGTTTTTTTTGGACTTGCTTGTTTTGGAGTTTGCATCACGCGTACATTTGTACAGAGCCCCTAAAGGGACATGGAGGGAAAAAATAAACTTTTGCGAGATCCCACAAAAGTTTTGCGGGATCTCGCAAAAGTAAATTTTTTCCCTCCATGTCCCTTTAGGGGCTCCGTAGGATTGCATACTGATCTTGTCTCTCTTCATTTGTGTAATGTTGTGTTTTGGGACCTCTCTAGAAATTAAGAACCTCTCCAAATCATCCTCCATGGTTGTAGCTCACACATGGGCGTATTATCCTCCCTTAGCAGTACACTTTGCACCTCCACCGTTGTGTGTTTGTTTTACTTCCGGTTCGCTGACATGGCAAAACGTTTTGCGAGATCTCGCAAAAGTATTGTGGGATCTTGCAAAGTTTATTTTTTCCTCCATGTCCCTTTAGGGGCTCCGTACATTTGCAGCTCGTTTCATGCTTCACTGCTTGTTTGCACCTGTTGACTGCCGTATGTTTCATATTTATGATCCACTAAAAAGAGAAAAATCTGCCAATTTTCTTTTGATCAAAAACACCAAAATCTATCCTGTTTACTAATGAAACAAGCTGATAGTTTGAGGAATGATGCAAGCTGAAGCCTGGGGAGAGAATCTTCACCAAAGTTTGACACTATCTTTGCTCCTGTCAGTTATTAAAGATGCACAGAGACCTAAAACGCTCCATGTGTTTTAAGATAAGCCAACCTAAGGCCATGTGAGTAGCAGCAGTTGACTTACTGCTGTGGATCATCGAGCATGACTGGCAGGTTTGAGCTAACATTAACTTCAGGTTACTGAACCCTTTTAATCCCAGATAACTGTTCTGGGAACTCCTGCGGAGGAGGCGATTGGAGGAAAGATTGACCTGATCCGAGCGGGGGCTTTCAGTGATGTGGATCTGGTCTTCATGGCTCATCCAGCTCAGCAGGATGCTCCCTTCCTTCCCACCGTCACCATCACAGAGTGAGTTCTTTTATATTGCTTCTCCTTTTAAAATAGAAACCTTAAATGATCACATCTGAAACCAAGCGGGTGGATATTACGCAGGATGTCAGTGAAGTACCACGGGAAGGCGTCCCATGCTTCGGCGTACCCTTGGGAGGGGGTAAATGCTCTGGATGCTGCTGTGCTGGCTTAAAGCAACCTCTCCGCGCTCAGACAGCAGCTCAAGCCTGAGTGGAGGCTGCATGGTGAGGAGCAGAACAAATATAAAGTTGAATGACTTTTAGTTTGCAGCAAACAAAATCAGGAATGCATGATCGAAAAATCTTGTTACCTTTAAACTTCAGTTAACCTAGAAAACAAATACTTCTTCTTACCTTTCATTTTGTTTTCATGCATTTCTTTGCAGACTTTCATTTTTGTTTCGAAAAAACTAAGAAAATGAAGTCACAGTTTTCTTTAGTGTGAATTATCTAACAGGTTTCACTACCGAAGACGGTATAAGAAGACATTAAATCCTGTGCTAGAAGTGGAAACCCTGTTATCTGTGTCAGATAAATAAGCAGAAAAACAAAACAGATGAGTTTCTTTTCGCTTCCTGTTTTTCCTCTGAACAGGCATCATCAAACACGGTGGGGTGAAGCCCAACATTATCCCTGCCTACTCTGAGTTGGAGTTTTATTTGCGAACTCCACAGCTGAGTGATCTGTGGGAGCTGAAGGCCAAAGCTGAGGCTTGCTTCCGAGCGGCTGCTCTGGCCACAGGCTGCCAGGTGAGCTGCTGACCACCTCAGTAATAAGACTCAGCTGTCATGTAAGATTAACTTTGAGGACTTATCGCCGTAATTACGCTCCAGGTTGTTTGTTGCTGTTGCGTAACTGTGACCTTTGAGCTGTATGTCACCTTCGTCTGCAGCTGATCCAAACAGGCTCCCGTTTTAGAAAGTCTGTTGGCCTCTTTAAATATATTCCTCTTTTCCTTCCAAACAGTGCAGTCTGAATACTTTCCTAACCAGCATGGACGCGTGGACACTTTACTTTAAAGGTTTTCTTTTTTGTGTGTTTCTTCTAGCTTTTAAATGGAACTCTGTGTGCTTTTTTGCACTTTAAAAACACGTTTAATTTTCTCAATTTATTTAATTCCCTGATGTTTCAGACCATCCATTTTTTCATTCATCCATTTTCTGACACGCTTATTCCAGCTGGGGTCGCGCGGGGTGCCGGTGCCTATCTCCAGCTGTCAATGGGCGAGAGGCGGGGTCCACCCTGGACAGGTCGCCAGTCCATCGCAGGGCAACACAGAGACAAACGGGACAAACAACCACTCACGCACGCACTCACCCTAAGGAGAATTTAGAGAAGCCAATTAACCTAACAGTCATGTTTTTGAACTATGGAAGGAAGCCGGAGTACCCAGAGAGAACCCACGCGTGCTCAGGGAGAACATGCAAACTCCATGCAGAAAGATCCGTGGCCGGGAATCGAACCCAGAACCTTCTTGCTGCAAGGCAGCAGTCCTTTTACCTTTTGCAAAGACACCTTTTTAAAATACTAAGGATCTCCATTTTTTTTTATTAGAATATTTTTAATTAAACTTGTAAAGCATTTTTTCTTACTTTTAAAGAAGCACCAATCTGATATTGAGTAATTAGCTGGAGCTGATAATAGGTTAATTGATGCCATCCCAGTCCAGTCATTTTCGTTTTTCATTCCTATCACACACACACACAATACAGATATCAGTCAGCTACTTTATATTATATTTTAAAATATCTATTTTAACAATATTTTACATGCTCTTTTGCCGATTTAATCCTTTTTGGCAATAAATAATATCAAATACATTATATGTTTGAATTGGTTACTGATGCAGACGAAAGCCTGATGCCTTCACTCACATGTATCCTGTTCATTCAACACTCGATTGATGCATCTCTAACAGAGATGGGGACTCGAGTTTGTGACTCGTACTCGAGTCGCACTTAAGTCGCATATTTAATGACTTCAGACTCGACTTAGACTTGCATTTGAAGGACTTCAGACTCGACTGAGACTCGTGATTTCCGACTTGTGAACAATATTTTATTCCAGTGTAAAAACACTTATTCAAGTGTTTTTTGTTTTACTAACTTGACTGATCGCCGCTCGCCTTACCCGCACACAGAAAAAAAAAAAGTAGCACTTGTGGCCAGTATGGTCCCACACTCAGTCATTGACACAAGGGGGAGCAAACAACTCAAAGACCCAAACCGTGAAGCACTCAAGTTCAAGTGTTTTATTTATACAAAAAGCCACAGCAAAAGTGGCATAATAAAACAGTCCTTTTCTTCTCCTGATAAAACCTAAAATTCAAGAGTTTTCCTTAAAAATCAGAGGCTGCAAGTTGGGCTCCGCTTGTTATGCTGCTTCTGGTGCGAGTGATCGGCCTGGAGCACCCACTGGCTGATCCACAGCTGACTCTGCGGCGCTCCAGCACTGTTCCACTCCCTGGCGTGCCACACCCCTTTCCAGACCGATCCAGCTAAAAAGAGAAGCAAGGAGAACGCCAGCATCCACGCGCCAAAACCCCGTCGGAAGATATATTCCTGTTTATGCTTTAAGCGAGGGGGGGCGCTACTTACAGGTGAGGTTCCTCCTCTGCCCTAATACTCCTTACTGGGCCATCTGTGCGCCCTCCTGGCGCACGGATCCCGCCTGCCTCTCCCCCGGCAGCGCGTCCGTCTCTGTCACTTGCAGATTCCGTTCTCCTTCTCCTTTCCTTCAGACTCCTTTTATGTCGGCTTTAATCAGCCCTTGCTCACACCTGAGCGCAGCAATTACGCAGCGCAATTAATGCACTCCGCCTCCTCAGACAACTACTTCAGTCCAGTGCGCATGGATTGTCACAAGGGAAAAACAAACCAAAACAACCCAACATGCAGGAAAAATTCAAAAGTCTCAAATAAAGGAAAACAATCATATAAAAAAGAAACATCAAAACATGCAAAGCTCAAGAAGAAAATACAAAGAAAAACAAATCATATCTTCCTCTCCAAACATGCAAAGCATAAAACTAACATTTAAATGAAAGAAAACCATAAATCATATTTTTCCCTGTGCAACACACTGACGTCACTGACGCAACAGTACGTGACATATATGCCCGTGCGCATGCATGCATGCAACCCATACAGATATGGAAGCGATGATAACCCCCCCTGTTTCAGTGCCACCGTTCATAATAACCTTTGGCTACAAAAACTTTACATAAGGCGGGAATAAAAGAGCAGCAAACTGCAGCTTCTTTAGAAAAAAATACACGATGCTTGGTCCACCACATCTAATTTTATCAGCCACAGTGCAGTGCAGGTGTACAGCCAGGGACATCACAGACATAAGGCAATAATTCAGGACCTTATTATTTCATGCAACCTCCCCTTGTCTTTGATCGACAAGCCCAGCTTTAAAAGCTTCATGGCAGTGGTAGAGGAGAAATATGTTGTGAATAATGTTGAAAATTGGCGCTAAATAAATAAACTGAATTGAATTGAAAATACTGCCCGCCAAGTCATTAAGTTACAAAAAGTTATTGCCACAATCTTTCTTTTATAAAAGTATTGTTATTGCCCTGCTATTTGTTTAGGGTTTTTCTTTATCTCTTGTAGTTGCTAACCTCATATGTATTAATAAAAGGCAGGATTGTGATCGTCCTAATTTTCACTTAAAAATAAAAGAGCAGACATTTACTGCTAAAACTAGAAAAAGTTGTAACCTCAAATGTCAGGTAAATACTGTAAGAAAATTGTTTTTTTTGAAAGAAAAAAAACTAAAAATGCAAAATTTATCTGGAAAAAAATTTTGCGTGTGTGCTTTTTTTAATTGTATTTTTCATTTAGCAGTTCAAGATAATGATAATTCCATAGATATAATAGCGACCTTTAAGCTATACGGTGACGGAGATAAAAACACAAGGAGAAACAAGCAAGCACGAAAATTATTGCACTTTTTTTAATTAATCAAGTGATTAGAATTTTTTGTGCGATTAATTGATTATTGCGACAGGCCTTCTCAAGACTTGAGACTTGACTTGGACTTGCAAAAAATGACTTGTGAACATGGCTGATCTCTAATGAATTTTCTTTGTTTCTACCTGTATAATAATTAACTGATTTTGAAATATTTGAATGAATATTTGAATTTGTATGATAAGAAACAAGAAGGATATGATATGATGCAATCATACTTCATTTAGAAAAGTTATTAAGAGCTTGCCCCAAGTCTGTTTTTTTTTGTTTGTTTTTTTGTTAAATCCATGGATGTTTATGGTCCTTTGTGCAATTAGTTAACTTCTATGGAATTAAATTAAAGAAAAAACAGAGCACCTTTAGTTGAAGCTCCATTTGTCTAAATTATGTATTTAATTTGTCTTTATTCTTGTTTTGAAAGGCCTCATAATGGTGAAAGCTACAGTCTAACAATTAACAACATGTATCTGC
Source organism: Cyprinodon diabolis (assembly GCA_030533445.1). Lineage (NCBI taxonomy): Eukaryota > Metazoa > Chordata > Actinopteri > Cyprinodontiformes > Cyprinodontidae > Cyprinodon > Cyprinodon diabolis. The sequence continues at coordinate 5,892,340 of CM060080.1, forward strand.
AATAACCATCGGGGCTGGAAAACCATTACAAAGGGCCTAATGAGGGCTTCTAGAGGGCTGCAAATGACCCCGGGGCCACACTTTGGACACCGCTGGTCCAGTAGTTATTTGCACAACTTAAAGATGGAACGGGATGTTTATTATAGTACTCAGTTTTATGTTTTTTTATCATATCTGGGTGTATTTTCTATTTATGAAGGTGGGCTGGTCAAAAACTCTGTGGGCTCTTAAGGTGGCTTCTATTTCGGTTTGTACTCTATTCTAATGGAGGGTTGGTGACATTTGGGGGAAGAGGGTCAGATTTAAAAAATAAAATTTGACGGTGTTTTTATTTATAATAACCAATTTAATCATTTTAGATCTATGGTCTCTATTAAATTTGAAGCATTTATGGGCGAGAGGCCCCTGATGGTCGTAACCAGCAGCTTGGGCGGGCTCTGTTATGCTTTCTACTATTAAGCAGCAACTAATTGATGGACATAAACAACAAATGATAAAAGCATTCTTCTTCTTCTAATAAGAACTGAAGGAACAGAAGGAAGGAATGAGCTTTCAGCAAAGATGTAAACAATTCTAAGCTTATAGTACTCTATACTCTGAGCTTATAGATCCATGACCATGAGGGGAAAAGGTTCTCCTGTTCATTCTTTGGTTTGATTTTCATCCCACACACTCAGTATGGCCAATAGCAGAAGAGTTACTATAATGAAACGCTTTCTATAAGGTCCATCCATGCAGCATGTTGGTCCTGAGCAGAAAATAGAAGGCTGAAAATGGCACAAACAGGATTAGTATTTGAGGTTTGAATAAACGTTGTTAGGATCATTTTTATTGAAGATGTGTGAGTTTATTACACCTTGGTATTGGCTGCCTGTTGCGTGTCAGAACTGATGTTTTAATCTAATTAAGATAGTTCCTCTTTGTGGATATACAGTTATAATCTTCATTCTGCACGTGGGAAAGATTTGGAATTGGAATGAGAGCGGCGTCCTTCAGCTAAGAACGTAGTGTAATATTTTGATAAGGCTGGAGCCATGGATGTCTAATCATCTGCTAATGTGTATGATGTAAAATATGATGATGTGGCAGAATGGAGATGTATAAAATGCCTTTTTAACTATTAATCGGGGCCACTTCCTGTGAGGTGAGCCCAGAGGTGAGCAGCTGTCCTTCTGTAAACTCTAAACACTCTGATCTGAGTAAGATTACAATTTCTATCAGAATCTGTTTAATAAATATAAGTTATGAAGTGTTATTTAAAGAGCTTGTTCCGAGTGATCTCTTTTCAGGGAAAAGAACTGAAAAGATAGGCTCTGTGTATGCACCCTGATGCTCTATCTTTAATAACGATTACATTAAAAAGAAGATATTTCCAGATATCAAATATTTTTGAGACAATACTACATAATGTACTTTTGTCATAAAGGAAAACAATGTGGGGAGTTTATTATCAAATGATTGGATTATATTATTTGACCCTCTGAGGCTGAGAACACAGAAATATCAAAACAGGAGATGAGGAAAATTTCTTTCCCTTGTTTTCTCCCAAAAAAGAAAGGACGGCTTAATTTCCTAAAGCTAGCCTTAATTAAAAAAATAATAATAATCAGGAATGTTTATTACAAATATTGAGGATTGATATAAATATTGATTATATACCTGCAGGTGGAGATAATCTACCCCGCACACACCTACTCTAACATACTGCCTAATTTCACTCTGGCGAACCTGTATGAGAGCAACGGAAAAGCTTTGGGGATGATGTTTCCTGAGCAGCCAGCCAGCTTCTCTGGTTTGTAAATATGAACGCTTTACAGAAACATTCTTATCTCTTTCTGTTTTCTGCTTTAGAAATGTACAAAATGTAACGTTTAGCATCAGGATTGTCTGTCTCTTTACACAGAATCATTATCCGTGAATCTTTAATTATCTGACAGGTTCCACAGACTTCTTAGTGCCTGGGATCCATCCTTTCTTCTACATTGGCACGGATGCATTAAACCACACAGAGGAATACGCTAAAGCAGCAGGTAGAGATAGGCTTCTTGAAATAAAAAAAGCAAAGATCTTTCATCATCTCCCTCCAAGTCGTGAGGGTTGCTGATTTCTATTTATAGTTATTTTTTCCTTCTCTACTTCTCCTTCTTGCGTCAGGAGCTGAGGTGGCCCAGTTGCACACCCTGAGGGCAGCTAAGGCCCTGGCAATGACAGCTGTGGATGTGATGTGCTTCCCAGATCTCTTGCAGCAAGTGAGAGAGGACTTCAGGCTGGCCAAACTTAGAGCAGAGGACAGCCACGCAAATCCGGAACAAACATAAATCATCAGAACTTGACTAAAGTTAGAAGGTCAAATCTGCTCAGTTGGAATTAGAGAGTACTTGCTAAAAAACTAGTGCTTTGTAAAGTATGTACACTCAGTAAAACCTCAAACTCAAATGTATTTCATACGCTCAGCACTTTCAACACAAGTGATGTAAACAGGTGATGTAGAAGCGTTTAAAAAAACCCCCAAAAAAAACCTATTAAAGTGTGTTTTTCCACAAAAGTTAAAAAAACAATCTAGTGGACTTTGTTTCCAAGTTTTAAGGCGTTTCTCTTCACATCCAGGAACCCTTTTCAATTCAAAATGTCAGAAATAGCGTTCAGTTCGAGGCTTTATAGAGTGGACAGAAAACCAAGCCTTTGTTTTGGCTTAAAAAACATGCAAACTGAACCGGACGAACGGGTCCGCCCTTCAGGAATTGCGGTCGTTTGGGTTCTTTGTTAGCCTGCCTGTCTATGTCTCTGAAAGAGGGGGTTGTTTAAGGGAATTGTTGGCCTGGCTGAACCGGCGAGGTCTTCTGTTCCCCTGTATGGGGGTGGGGGCTGCGATGATAGCAGGATAGAATCAACTGAGTCGACCCCTTTTGTTTAAGGTTGTTTTTTCTTTCTTAACATAGATGGCTTCCTTCACACCTCTCCCAAACCACCTGTCTTATTTGTCCAAAATGTGAACATTCTGGTCCTCAAAAGAATGTCCTTTGTCCATAAGGTGCCGTGTCCATAAGGTGTAGATGTACCACAGAGTCTTGTCCCGAGGAGGTCGCTCTTCTGTGTTGGGATGGAAAGCGAAACGTCTTCAAATTTGAAAGAAAAAAAGTCCAGTGGATTGTTGCTTAAAGCGTGGCAAGCATCTCTCACTGACCCCTTTTACTCTAATACCAATCCAAAAAATTAAAAAACAGTGCAACGAATTCATAATTTGCTCTGTGTTGATGAAGCTGTTCTGTTTCTGGTTTGTTTGCAAACATTGCATCAGTGTTTCTCACTTGTATAGATTTGTTTGTTCTTGCAGTTTTTCTTTAGAAATCAAGGCCTTGTACTTATTGAATGATAAAATGTGAAATTTGAAAAGGCATCTTTCTAATTTCGAATGAAATACAGGAAAGTGCAGATGTCTCCTATTCTCTGAGTCTTATTAGAAGTTATAGCCATTTTTCCTTATAGCATCATTTTTCAGCGAAACTGTTTTTAAACTATGTTCTTTAGCAGCGAGCGGCTAATAAATGAACTTAGTAGAGCGTTTCTTTGATAGAAAGTCAGATATTTCCCCTCAGGCTTCCTGGAGATGAAAACAGAGCTAAAGGATGGTTAACGAAGCTGGACATCTCTCACCATGTGAGCAGGACGGCATGATGTGGCTTTTATGAATGTTGATGTAATTTGCCCACAGTGCAGGCGGGAGGTTTACTGTGAACCTGAACGATTTGATGCTTCCCCTTCTTTCAGCTACATTAAACCAAACAGGTGTTTTTTTTTTAGACTTCTTTAACTCTATATAACCTCTGCTGTAAGGTTGGTATCTTTGCACAACCCCACCCTCAGATTCCCATTGTAGAGATGTTTACACTATTTTGACATCAGAGTTTAGCCAAATGGGTGTCAGGATAAAGGGACATTTTTGACATTTCACCTTTTGATGAATTTATATCTTTTATAGATTTTATAGACTGCATGAATTAAAGCAAATTCTAAATAACAGCATTTTTTATGACATTTATAGATGAATTCAGGCCAAAGCAGAAGAAAACGGAGTGACTGCTTGCACCCTGGGGCAACTACAAGGCCCCTTACATCAATTAATTGGTGTTTTTATGCATGTATAGTACATTCTCTATAAATATATATATATAAAAAAATGAGATTGTGCATTTTTTATACATTTAATTGTTTAGAAATAATAAAACCTGAATGCAGTGATGGTATTAGTGAGTTCTGCAAACGGAAAAGCTAGAAAGCACAGGACTTAAGGAGGGAAATGGAGTATTAAAGTAGAACACTTGGTTAAAGGAAATATATGTTTTCAAATGGAACTTTTGCATATAGTTCATAAATTTACAAAATTTAATATCCTACTTTCATTTCATTTTCTGCTATGGTTAAAAGTAACGTTTTATTTGTTTAATATTAGCTTGATAATTTTTTTTATCTATTTATTTGTATGTGCTTTTACATTTCAGATTATTTTCTTTTACTTATCCGAGCTATTTTATTTGTTTGCTGTTTTTCTTGGACTAAAGGTTATTTTTGCCGCTGCAGTTGAGCTGAATATTTGTTTCTTTCATTACTTTTATTGACGCTAGCTGATGCATAGAAGAATGTAAACAGCACCACCAGCGCTGAAATTATTTAGTAGGTGTGTAAATGATCTGATTATTTAACTGTTAATTGCAGCAATGGATATTATTGGCAGAAATAGAGGTCCCAAAGTTACATTTTATTTAGGGGCCCCATGGAGGGTTGGGCCCCAGCCTGAATTAACAATGACTGAATATAGAATTTATTACTGTAAAATCAAAGTTACATCAAAGAGAGCCGAACCTGTGAGGTGTTCAAGGAGTGAATAATGTGTTCTGCTAAACACATCAGGAAGTTTAGGTAATTAGTAATGAATGACTCTATACTGTAGCAGGTTCCTCAATTCCAGACTTGAGGCCCTGTAAATCAATACACTGATAACACCAAACCAAAATACCCCATATTTGCACAATAGATATTTAAAATGCTCTGAACTTCCATATCAACGTGTTTTTGCACCATGTTTTTCTCTCACACTGTTTACATTTGATCACTGCTGCACTTTATGAAATGGAAATGTAATTTTACTGCTGCTCATTAACTGTCTGAAAGCTTCATAAATACACTCTGTGTATACAAAATGATAAAAGTTGTCTTAGTCTCTAAGTATCTCCATTACAACACTGGAATAAATGGCTGAATTACCTCCTCACCATGAGTCCAGCTAATGACCTGGATATTTAACTCAGGTGGGTTGAAGCAGAGCCACATCTAAACATAAGACCTCGAGGACCACAGTGAGGAACCTGCTCTGTGGTTTGGTCAGGTTTACATGAAGCCGTTATATTTCTAGATATTGGTGAGGATTTTTACAGGTTCTCTAAAAAGAAACATGATTAATTTAAGATTAGTTAAAGTTTTAATTCAGTGACGACTTTCTCTAATTCCCAGAGGTGCAAACATTTCACTTAAAAGCTCAAATCAATGCAAAAAAATACTTTGACCCCATTAGGATTTAGTCATAGAATCCTAAACACAAAGGATGCATGTTTTACACCTATCTCTTACCTCATCAGCCTTCAAGGCCTGGAAAGGCCTGTTAATCACACTTTTATATGTCAGGTTGTGCTGGGTGTCATTCCAGCTTTATGTTAGTCTGCTTTATTTATATACATGTTGGAAAAATACTTGAGGTTTGTAATTAGGATTATTACTGTGTTGCACGGCCAACTATGCAAAAATGTTAACCCAAACTGTCACCTCCGATGAAACAGAAATGGTCAAGTTGTTCCAGAATAACCTGAAAAGCTTATATCGACACCTTTAAGTGAAAGTTGTAGATGCCCACATGAAGAAGCGAAATGTCCCTAAAGAAAACTTTCAATATTAGATGAGGCAAAGAGTTTGCTTTTTGGATACATTAAAAAAATGGGTGTCTGGATTCAAGGTGAATCTTTCTAAACCAAGAGAAATATTTTAATGTTGAAGCACAGGGGTGGCAGTATCATGTTTCTTTTTTTTTTTTTTTTTTGTCAAACTACCTCTGGGAAATTATGTCCTGGAGCCAAACAAGCCAAACAAATCCACAGCATTGCTTTCACAAGTAGCCCTTAGTGGCTGTTTCCATAATGTTCTGTTTAAAAATGGTTTAGGGAATGAAATTGCATGCAAAAAATACAGTGGGAACAGGGGAGAGGAAACTATTTAAAAGGAGAGAGAAAGGGATAGACAGGGAGAGAAAATAGGGGGGAAAGGAAAAAGAAAAAACAACAATACAGAAAATATACAATAGCTTCTAGAAGTCTGCTTCTGCATCTGTTTGAAACTAGAGAGAAAGAAAACAGAAAAAAACAACAAAAAGAGCGAGTATCCCATAGATACCCAGTCGATACATGTAAGCAAAACCGATGATTACACGAGGGTTAGCATAAGGGATGTACTGTAAGAAAGAAATCCATTATTTCAAATATTGCAATATTGTAGCATTAATTCAAAATACTTCCCAATGGATCTTAAATTTTAAAAATATTTAAGGGCAAACATCCATTTTATTGTCTCAATTTTATATAACATTTAAAAACTAGTCAGAAACACACAAGAGCCTGTTGTTTAGCTTCTCTGCACCAGAAACAAGTTCTTGTGGTTTTCCAGAGTTTTACTAATGTATTTCTAATGGTACGTATCGTATCAACAGATTCTTGCCAATTCACACTCCTAGTAGACATTACTACCAGAGGTACTGGTGGATCACTCAAAGATGCAGAAATGACTTCCTCCAGATTCTCCATCTTTACCTCAAATTAGGAGCAAGATATTTGAAACCTGATGCATCCAACTGTTTGTAGGCTTGATGTATAGCGCTGATCTTCTGCAAACTAGAACTTTAATTTCAGACTTATGAATATGTTTCTTCATTGAATTCATTTTTTTATGTTTGTTGAGAAATATTTTCAAAAATAAAAGAACAGTGAATATACAGCATGAAGCATGTCCTGTTCTGTTAATGTTTGTAGTCATCAAGATCTTATAAACTCATAACTTTTTCAAATGTCTTTCTTTTATTTAAAAAAAACTGAAATTACTAATAATCACTGCCATGCATCTCAAAGCTTTCATTTTTCATATATTGCATGCAAAAGGAAATTTACATTAGCTGTTTAAATTCATCACAAGTTTCACCTTTTTAATAAAATAAAATAAAATAGTTTAAATCCATCATAGTTTTCTGGTCATTTTACTTTGAATATATTTAAATATCTCTATATCACTTCACCAAAAATGTATCATGAAAAATAAACTATCAACTAACAGGTCACAGTGAACCCTAAAGCCTCACGACAGCAACAGCAGAGGAAATCAGTTTCAGTATAAAAAAATAAAAGGACATAAATTACAGTTATTTAGAAAAGAATAATAATAAAACAGGTTTCTGGGTACACATATATAGATATATATGTCTTAAATTATTAAACACTTTCTTAAACCATGACTAATTATGGTAATGTTGGGCAGCAGGTTGGCCACAAAACAATTACACTGATAGAAATTCACAGGAACATGAAGCATAAACTGACTCCTGTTAACACAATGCAGAAAACCTGAAACCTTCAGTTTAAAAATACTCTACAAATGTTTGTTTTCAGATTTAGCTTGGAACCACTTCACCGAATCTTCAGTAAACAAAGTTGTAACTTCCTGACCTGAGGGGTGAAATCTTAAACTTGTAATCCTGATAGAAAATGTTTGAGGAAATTGCTGTTCTCCGACCTTGACTTATTAAACCAACAAACGTTTAGAAATCGTGTTTCTAAATAACTCAGAAAGCAAAACATAATTATTTGGTACATTCTTATTGAATTTTTGCACTCCGTTATACTAGAATCATCTCATTTTTTTATTTTTTGTATAACAATATTTCAATAGAAAATATTGAAATTTAAAAACTAAATGTTATGAAGTCGGATTAGGAAGGAGAAATCTATTCATTCAATGTCTAAAGATGCTTATCAATGTAGGGTTGCAGACGAGCTGCTGCCTACCTTCAGGGATCATAGTGGGAATGGGGAGTTTTCTACTAAGACAAATCAAGAGATGATGTACAATTTAATATGCTTGTTTTTGGATTGTGGGAGGAAAGAGGAGTACCCAGAGAGAACACCTGCTTGCACAGGAAGAGCATGAAAATCCCAGCCCTAAAGGCCCCAAGGATTTATAGTCAGCCCACAGGGAAATTCCCAGAAATCCTAAGAAATAGTTTGTTTGAATGTTTGCTCAACTTGATCAGTGCCACTAAAAGATTCCACAATTATCTGCACAAAAGATAACAAACATTAAAAAATGGTTAAATTTACTTGGAATTTAAAGGTCATAGTTACAACTTTTTCATCAAAACAGTTTTCTAAATACATCCACAGAACTTTTAGAGTGGCGCATAATAAAAGTATACATGTTACCGGAACAAACAGCATATAAATATTTGTTTTATGCATTTTCGATGGGTCCAAAATATATAATTATTTACCCTTGGTTACGACGATACCAACATTCACACAAAAGGAACAATAAGTTGAAGTGACATTTGCCAGATGGTAGTAGCTCTTTGACCAAGCTGAGAAATGGCTTCTTCTTAGATTAAGGTAACATTTCTCAGATTCAAGCCATAAAAAAGAACAAGAAAGGAGCAAAATTAGGGTGAAGATCAGTCAAGCTTTTGAGCATTTGAGCTGAGAGGCTCAAAACTTGAGATGAGACGAGAACTCGTCCAGTACCCTGTGGACTCTTCACCTTCACACAGTTTGGTAAATTGAAGGAAATCTTAAACCTGCACTATATAAATAATCTTTAATAAAAGGTTGATTAAAAAAACTGTTAACAGTGAGATTGAGCTAATTAGATAAAATCCAAATTTATTTTATTTCATTTTTAAGCATCTTCGACAAAAATGTCAATAAATAAAGATGGAGCTGTCCATCCAATCCAGTGCTGATTCCTGTAGCATCAATCATTTTAAAGTAATTTATTTAGTAGAACACCTGTTGAAATAAAAATACAAAAGTTACCTGATAAAATCAATTATTTCTTAAAGGTTGTGACAATAAAAGGTAGTTTTTTGCTACCTTTTTGTACATAAAAGTTAATTAACTTTTAATTCACCCAATCGGATGTTTACTAAAGACGATTTATAAACTATAATCATTTGTTCATGTTTCCCTTATCCTACAGGCTTGCCTCACAAAACGCTTTCATAAAAAAGAGGTTTGATTGTCATCTAAACCTAAGGTGCTCCAAATGATCAGGCTGATTTCTGATGACTTGTTAGCCAAGTCACAGAGTTAATGGTTTGTACTGTAAACATGACGCTCCAACCAAAAACCTGTTTGTTTAATGCAAAAAAATAATAGTAATCTAAAATGTAAAAAGAGCATGTTGTGAAATATGAGACCACCTCTGGTCAGATATAACATCAGTGTTTAATCCAGGATGTTTTTTAATCTGTAAAGAATAGGGAGCCTCTCAATAAATGGGAATATAATAAAACAGATTATTTATGTCAGTCATTAGGTTTGAAAAAGGTAAAGTCATTTAGCTTCATAACACACAGGATAATATATCTGAAGAGTTTATTTCTGTTAGCTGTGATGATTTCAGAAATGTTTGTCAATGTTCTGTCGTTAGTCGAGGCTCCTTTTGAATGACTTACTGCATCGGTGCAGAGTGGCATGGAGGAGATCGCTCTGTCGAAGTATTCAGGAATACCAGGTTGCTTCATTTGGATCTGGAATCCCTCAGCTTCCTCTTGCCAATAATAAACCATAGCTGGATTAGGCCAATCAAATTTCCTGGTGGATGGTATCACTGACTGCACTGTTAGTTTTTGTCCTATCTTCTGCTTTTGTTCGTGTTTCTGGGTCTCCCCGTTTTCTCCTTGTCCTCCCTCGCTCCTCGTTGACTGTGCTTTCCAACCCGTTTCTTGCCCTTCCCTCTTCTGTCTGCCCTCCTCTGCCTGTCTGCTCTGTTTATGACCAAGCCTGTCTCATGTATTACTGTCTATCCTCTCCTCTCTAGATACTACCTGCCTTCTCCAGGATTTTTGTTTTATTATTCGATAAACATTTTAAAATTCTGTGTTTGGCTTCAATAATGGATTCTCTGATGCAAGCATTACATGCATGTGACAAATCACAGTGGAACAGCACCAGCAGATGGCATGGCTTCTCAATGAGAAAAAAAACTCCTAAATCTTCACCAAACTATAAAACTTCACCACCTTCTCAAGGCTGTGGTTATTGCTGTTGATTCTATTACCTCTGCAAAACCTTTTCCCTCCACTCAACTTTCAAGCTTTACACAGGGAACAGCCAGCTCTGTAATGAGACCTACTGTTATTGTGAAAGTTGTCAGTTTTTGTATGGTCAGCAGATTTCCACATTTCAATGGCCATAAAATAACTTTTCTGCATCAAAAATTCTTTTGAGGAAATTGATTTGTGATTTCCATTAACTGTAAACCATTGTTACCTAAATGGAAATAAATAAGCTTTAAATATCATGCTGTGTGTGAGAAACTGGACATAAATGATCCTTTTTATCATATTTTAACAGCCTGAGATGAACCTATGAACGATATATCAGCATTAATATTGGTATCGGTCAGAGTTGATGATTTTTGTGACAACATCGTGTTGCTGTCAAAAGGAGGGAGGGGGAAGTGGGTTGGTTATGTGCTATTTGTCTTGACATCTGGCAGTGATAATAATGCAGAGTGATTGTTATCGATTATTGGTCATAATGGTAATATTAATGTCAATATTTTTCTAAATTTCAACCAGTGAATCCCTCAAAGAAAAAGTTAAACATGTAACATAATGAAAACATGTATGTAGATTTGAATCAAAACAAAGACTGACATTTTTTATAAGGTCAAATTTAGAGGTATTGACAGATTTCCCTTCATCCTTGGAAAAAGCAATTCTTTGCTAGTTTTACCCAAAGAAAATTCCCTATGTTGTAGATTAGTTGTATTGATTCTATCCACCAGAAACCGTCCAAAAAAGCCAGATGACAAAGTGCCGCTTTGCTCCTCTGAACCTTTTAACATCTTGATGATTGTCATCTCCATTTCGTGTGTGGAGTGGATCTGTGCACTGAAAATTGTGAAGTCTATATATTTTTTTACCTCTTGGTAACACGACAGTAAAGTCTAAGCCTGCTGTCATCAGCAGGTCAGACACACTAAAGCACACAGATCTGACAGAGTGATAAAACGGCATCCTTAATTGTTTTAAGTGGCTGGGGCAAAAAGGCAAAGGCTTCCCTTCTGTTTATGATCCCCAGTTTTTCTCTGTCAGCGTCGTTTTAGCTGGTGCACAATGAACAGAGTGCCAGCTGTCCCATCAAATGACTCCTCTGTAACTTAAAGCATCCCAGTTTATGAGTAAATGGACCAGTAAATGATGTTAAAGAGGATGTATGCTCCAGGAAAGAGAACCCTTGAGTACTTGTCTATGGCATGGGTGTCAATCCAGATGTTAACGTAGCCTCTGGATCCCTTCACCTGACCCGTGATCTGAGGGTCATTTAGCGCCACCTGGGCCAGAATTCGCTCCTGGCGACCACCGTTCTCAGGTATCCCATAATTTCCTGTGTTGTTGACATCCAAGGACCCATAGCCACTGATCTGTGGGTCGATCATCATTTCGTCTGGGTTGCCAATTCCACATGTGCACGGCAGCTAAGCAAACATAGAAAGATAGAAAAAGGAATGAGTCACGTTTCCTGAACAGTAAAAAACTCTATTTTCTCCTAAATACATTTATTTTTCAGCACACTAAAAGCATCCAAATGAGTTTGCTTTGAAAGATTTATCGGAGAAGATGTTTTTTGCTGAAATGTTCCTCGAGGTATGTGAGCAATTTGGCCCCATATGCCACAACAGTTGGCACATGAAGAATAGCAGTGCTGCAGTCCCAGAAATAATTCACCGCAGCCACCAGAGCAGCTTAAAGTGAGCTGATTCAGAGAATATTCATCTGTTTATTGGCTGCGACATCAGCTATTATTGCATGTTTCTACCAGTTTAAAAAATATCTTCATTAGTGAAATATTTCCCCCATAAATGAGGTCAGCCCCAGCTGATATGGAGGACCAGGAGAGTCACAGAAAAATAAATTAAAACCTTTCAAATTTAACATTTAAATCACATCATTAGGAATCGAATTGAAGATGTAGTTTCAAGTTAAGATGCACTGCTAAATGCTGCATTTAAAAGTGTATTTTCAAATTAATTCTAAATTTAAAAATCAGATTATAAATACCTTTGCTTTTTCAACATTTTTTTATTAAAGGTATTTCCATTTTTTTTTATGTATTTGCAAATTATTTTGCAGTTTCAGCTTATATGTGATCCTTCTGGTCCCTGATCACACTGAAAACAAAAAACATCACAGTTTCATTGCTTAGACATCCACACTTGGATCACAACATGGCGGCTTCCATAACAGGTACTGTGCACCTTTCATTGTTTTGAATGGCTGTCACACTCTATTTTAGATGATAACTATTAGGTGCTTAGTTAGTAGACATAGCTAAACTCTATTAACCTTTGAACTCAACGCTATTTCTGTCATGTTATATTGAAAAAGCTTCCTGGATGGGAAGCGAAACGTCTTCAAACTCGTAAACAAAGTCCAGCGGTTTTTTTTAAAAACTTTTGTGGAATAATTAAAGCACATGAAGAACAACATGGGAACATGGGAAATCAACAGTGCAGTTGCTTTAAATCTACATCTACTGATCAGCCTGCAGCCACATGAACTGCTCCCCCACCGCTTCTTCCAACCTTCTGCTGGAGGCCAGCATGGTACAAAATGGCTTTCACGATGTCCGCATTATCTTACTTGTCAACTGAAGACAAGGTTTGTTTTAGATAATTTTATATATTGTATTTTATTAGTCTCTGTAGGGCATAGATTTAATGAAGTGTCTGAGACTGTCAATATAGCTGTTATTTTTCAACATCGTGGTCATGTTTTAGTTAGCTGCTTATCATAGTGACATACACAGAATAAGTAATTGTAGTCGTCTACCTACATGGTCTGTTTTATATAAATAATCCTAATCAAGTATGTTTTATTGCCGGCTCTGAGCGCTAAATTTAGTAAAGTTAATGTTCTTATTCAATACTTGCCAGAGTCACATTCAAACATAATGGCAATCTCTACTAGTTTGTCACCTCTGTGCTGCCATAGCTCAAAGATTTCTACCTTCATAAATGTGAGACTCGCTCCTTAGTATTTATTAATAGTAATTTCTATGGCAAGGCAAACATAGAGACTGAGACTTTCAGTTCATAGATGATAATACATAAACTTATATATAGTATATTACATTTGTCAGTAAATCCTGCTAATTAGTACACACTGCAGCATCATCCAGCATCCATTGCCCTTCAAATTCAATGAGATCAAACGGTTACTTTGCCAAATCGGAGATGCCTCTAAGTTTCCACCCAGCTGGAGTTAGAAAGCGAGCAGGTGGTGTAGCAAAGGGTTAAGTAAAAGCAAAATGGAAACGGCAAGGAGAATGCAAAGGGTGCAGAAAGGTCACTGAAATGCTAAAGGGAGACGATAAAGTAAAAAGGAAAATAGAGTTGCAAAGACGATTTTAAAGGCAAGCTGAAAATGAAAGCTCAGGGTGAAAAGAAAATCCTGTCAAAAAGATTGATGCTGAAAGTCATTTATAATCAGATTTTTCCCCATTTAGATAAAAATCTTTAAAATAATCATATTTAATAATGCACTAATATAAGCATTAATACATCCTCTTTGACGATTCAATTTGCAAACACTTTTCAAACTGGATTTCAATTCTAGAATTTAAATGTTAAATTTAAAATGGTTGTTTAGCTCTATAATTTTGAAACTCATTGAACTTACTTTAAATGTCTAAGTTGTTGCTTGTCATCATTGATTTTACTAGGTAAACCTAGAGTTGAGCCTGATCTGCCTTTAGTCCAGGAACCACTTCTTAAGTCATTTGGCCCTTTTTCGTCTCGACTTGCTCAGCATGATTTAGTTATTAGAGTTTTCCATCAGTAATGGTTTTTGCTGTCAGCCCAGTTCTTTAGTAAAATCTTTGCAGTGGTTCCAAATGAGCCAAATCTGAAAGCAAGTTGTCACTATAAGTTGTTAATCACTTGGTAGGGCGTGGCATAAACAAATTGCATGACTTGTGCAACCCCCTCCATGATCTTGGAGGGGTTTGTCATGATCCTGGCGATGAATTAATTGATTGTTGATTCTATTCACCTGCCTATCTCTGCCCCGTTTCTTATCACTGCTCATTTGTGACACCTGCAGCAGTCTCTATTTAACCTACCTGCTTCGAGCCCTCGATGAGAGTCTTCTAGTGAGTTTTAGTGTTTTCTGATGACCTGATCCAGACCCGTTCTGCCTGTGGACCTCTGAGCCTGCCTGTTCCCGCTCTGATCTGTTTGCCTGACCTGTCTTAGGACTCCTGCTGGATTCTCTTGACTGAACCTGGAACCAATTCCTGACACTGTCCTGGATTTCCCCCCGGTACCTCTTCTGATATCTGATCTTCTGGCCCGGACTCTTGTGAATTTCCTTGATACCGGCTTTGGTTTGTCTTGCCTTCCTTTGTCTGCTTGGATCTGATTTCCTGCCTGTTCTTCAGTCTTCGGGGCTTAAAAGTCTGGTACTCTCTGGGCAGCACCACCCGCGTCATTGGTTGGACTCTACTTTGTCGACCGGGCATGGACTAAACTTTAAGACCAGGCTAGTGACTCAGATGTTCATAATCTTCCTCCACTGGATAGACATGGTCACTAACCTGTGTTTCCTTCCTGCAGAGGTTACTGCCATAGACACCCTTGCTGCTCATTGCAGATTCGCCATTTTTAAATAAACGGTTTTGAAATATCATACTGCATGTCTGCCTGAATACTGGTTTCCCTATTCTGAGCCTTGACAGATATAAGAGTTTATTATAAGAAGGAAAAAACAGAGACTGAAATACACAGTGTGGTTCAAAGAGACGTACTGCAGTCATTTTTGTGCTTGGTGACTAATGAGAAGAAACAGAGGGAGCCAAAATTAAAAAGGGCCAGTTCTTGGATCTGATGTAAGGGTTTGATTGCTGACCCAGGGCAGCATGGCGTGTGTTGCTGTTGGTCATAATTTAACCATATTCTGAGGTAATAAACTGTCAGCCAAAAAAGAAACAAATGAGTTACAAAAATATCATAATTCCACATTTGCAAAAATGTTAATTATATTGGTAAAGTCATTTTATTTTGTTTAGTACATTCCCACATGCAGAGTTTGCCGCAGAAGCCTGTCATTATTGGACAATCTGCTACTGCAGATGGAGAGCAAAGATTCTATTGGATAATTTTGTGTCGGATAGAAGGAAATGCAACATTAATGTTTGTATCATGTCTCTAAGAAAAACTTTAGAGCTCCGGAAGCTTTCCCAGATTTTCACATTAATAATAACTGAGGACAAAACTTCAATAGAGCCAACCAGAGTACAGAACAACATGAATCATGTGTGCCAGTGAGAATAAAAGATTCAGAAATACCATCAGCCTGTGTTTTTTTCTTTCTCCTTCATTTCATATTATACAAAACTCAAGGACTTTAAAAATGTTTATTTGGGTTGGATCAAATCACAAAAATCATGGATTAGTGTCCCTATTTAATTCAGGGACATGACATTTAAATAAACCATTGGATTTCTATCTTACTGCAGGCAAGCAGAATCCATACAGATAAATATCCAACAAACAAGCAAATGGATCAAAGCGAACTCACTCTCTCCCTGAGCTTCCTCTCTTTCCTCTCCTGCACGGTTGAGAGGTAGTTCACAGCTGCGTACTCTATCACCGAGAGGAAGACAAAGACAAAGCTGACCCAGAGGTAAATGTCCACTGCCTTGATGTAGGACACCCGTGGCATGGAGGCGTTGACTCCGGTGATAATGGTGGACATGGTCAGCACTGTGGTGATTCCTGCAGAGAAGAGGACAAACATTTTTCCAAACGTACACACGTTGCTCATGTTTCTCAAGAAGTCTGATTGTTCTAGGATCTAGGGGCGACAGTGGAGTTGGATGTAGGAGTTTGCCCTGAAATCGAAGGGTTGACGGTTCAAGCCCCTGCTCTGACTTTCATTGTCGTTGTGTCCTTAGGCAAGACACTTCACCTACATTGTCTACTGATGGTGGTCAGAGGGTCTGGTGGCGCCAGTGTACGGCAGCCCCGCTTCTGTTAGTGAGCCCCAGGGCAGCTGTGGCTACAATGTAGCTTGCCACCATCAGTGTGTGTGGGTGAATGAATGTAGAGTAAAGCGCTTTGGTCAAGTCTCCTGGCTTGAATAAAGGTGCTATATAAGTACATGCCATTTACCATTCTAGAATCTGCACGTTTGGTTTTGGATTTGATTCGTTGAGGGTTGCCATATTCTGTTATTTTTGTCCTTTGGGGTTTGCCATATTAGTTCTATTCGTTTACTTTGTTTCATTAAGTTTTATCTCTTGGTTAGTTTCTGTCCTACCGTTTTTCTCCGTATTTCTTTGTTAAATCACTTTTCCCTCAGCCATATCCCTCAGATAGCTAATTAGTTGTTTCTATGCACCTGTTTTCCCAATGGGGAGTGGCAGCCTAGTGGTTAGGGCATAGAGCTTGGAATCCTGAGGTTCTGGGTCAGAGACACACTCCCACAGACTGCCACTCTGGGTCTCTGAGCAAAGCCCTTAACCCCACACTGCTCCTCAGGCAAAGCACAATGGCAGCCCACTGCTCCTGAAGGGGATGGGTTAAATGCAGAGAGTAAATTTCATTGCTCTGGCCTTGTGACAGTGTATTGACAATAAAATCTGGGTGGAAAAAGTGTTTGCTAATATGCCTATCATTTGCGCCTGTTTACTCTGTTCATTAAGCCTTCAGTTGGTGTCACTATTCATCAGGTTCTCAGTTCCTCATTGTATTTAAAAAGTCTGTGTTTTGTTTGCCTCCCATCAGTTTTGCTTCGTGTCTTCACACCAATTTCCTTGTTCACCTGCCTCAATATTTTTCTTAATTAGTCAAAACCTGCCATGCAGCTCCCTTTCATATGTCTTTATGTTAGGCTGGAACACCTGAATGTGACTCAGTTTAAAGCTGCTGCTCAATCTTAAAAAAAAGCTATTAAAGAATAAGCTTGTAAGAATGTAGAATGTGTTTAAAATTAATGAAAAAGATTAAGAGCTTTAGGTGCAACACTACTGAATACTGTCCTTGTTTGAGGAATTGCTTAGATTCTTTGAGTTACTGGTTTTGATTATGTTGCTTTCTGCACAGACTCGGGAGAAACTCATCAATGTTTTACTGAAAAAATATGGGAGACAGATAAAGAACTTATAGCTGTTATATTGTAATTATGAACCTCAGTTAATTATTTTCTATTCCAATTTTTGTTGTCTTTTGCAGCATTCAGGTCTTTTTGTGATTTATCTTTACAATCGTGTAGCAGGGTGAATTGTGGTGCAGTTTAAAGATTTGCAATGTTTAAAGGAAGGTGGGGTGGTAATTTTCACTTTAGTCCAAGGTGTGCTATTATTTGGAAGTCATTAATATGCATCATCAACACTGTTACAAGAGATATCTAATCATTATAGATTGGGTGGGCTTCCCTCCACCCGACAGGTTTATGTTCAGCAGCAGACAAGGAAAATTGAGCCTCCTTTTGCCAAATATTCCGATATGTTGTATTCTGATGGGTTTATTTTATACAAATAAAAAGAAAAGTATATCATGCGTTGGTATCAATGTTTAGCCTAATAAATCTCACTATAAATCCATTTGTTCTCTATCTTACAGGACTCTGTTTTATTCCTCATCTGAACATGGAAAGACTATGGCAAATCAGCAACCCTACTTCAAAATGTGTTCCTCCAACTAAGCCAGAGTTAAGGTTAGGCTAAGCAGAGTTAGCGAGAAAAAAAAAAAATTCCTGAAAAGGACTGATAAACTTGTCTGTAGTTTGCCACATCTTGGAGAACACAGCAAACATGTAAATGAGACCAAAATTCACATGTAAGAATAAGAACTGCTACTGGACGTGCCCCTAAACTAAGTCTACCGTCATACTGCAGGTAAACAGTATGACGCATATATGTGACGCATATCCAGATTTTTCATGGCAGTCAGAACAGCCCAATTCCAATTTTCTCACCTCAAAAAAGACTAAAGTGCACCTCTTCAGTATGTAGGGCTAAATCTTACACATATCTGGGTTCTGAGCTTTAATGTTGCATTTCATCCAGTTTTCATGTTACCATCAAGGCTAACTACTCCTTCATACGGACTCCTCACCAGCACAGCAGTCACTGCTCTGCAAAAATCCATTGGAAGTAGCTCTGCTCTCTTTTTTTCATATATTTTGTTATGGTTAATCTTAATATTGTAATACTGAGATGTCAAGATCAGTTATTCTGTATGTATTGCACTTGATTTATATGCAATCCTTTCATGTATGCAGGTTTGCATTGGCGCAGCATTTAATTAGAATGACAATGCAGAATAAAAAATTCTAATTTCAGCAAAAATTCAGAATTGAGCATCAAAACCTGTAGGCTGAACGTAACCCAGGGGTCTACAAATCAAATTGCCTCCTGTTTTAAAGCTAGCTGCAACTCCGAAAAAAACCCTGGGTGACCAAAGCAGAACATCATCAGGATATTCTATTCTATTTTATTCTATTCTATGAGGCTATTCAACTGACCCAGGCATGCTGGTACTGGGAATCCTCCAAAAGTTGCACAACAGTGGCCTTTCAGCACTGCACTGCAAAAAATGTAAATCTAAATAAGTAATTGTTACTTAAAATAAGTGCATTTTATCCTAAGTTGAGGAGGTAAATGAAATACTTTGCCAATGGAACAAGACGATTTACATTTGAATTAAGAAAATCGATTGCATTGTCTTATTTAAAGTGCATATTATCTAATTAACTTATTTTAAGTGTAAAAATACTCATTCCATTGGCAAACGATCTTATTTACCTGCTAAAATTAAGTGTAAATACACTTGATTTAAGAAATTTCTACTTAATTTCAGATCGTTTTTGCAGTGTGGAAATATGTTTAATTGAATACTTCCTGCGGAGGAGAGCCCGCCTGCCCCCGCCCATCCTCACCACCTTCTACAGAAGCACCATAGAGAGCGTTCTGACCAGCTGTCTCTCTTTGTGGTGTGGAGGCTGCAGAGCCTCCGACTGGAAGAACGTGAGGAGGGTGGTGAGGACAGCAGTAGGAATCATTGGGGCTCCTCTTCCCTCCATTAAGGACATTTCATCACAACGCTGTGTGTCCCGAGCACGTAATATCATCAAAGACCCCTCACACCCCCACCATGGACTGTTGTCCCTGCTGCCCTCTGGAAAGAGGTTCCGCAGCATCCGCTGCAGATCCACCAGGTTCTGCAACAGCTTCTTCCCCACTGCCATCAGACTGTTGAACCTTTGATCCACAAACCGAACTCTGCACCTATTGCACATTATCAGGCATCAAATGCTGCTGAACGTTTAACTTTTAGCTCTTTTTAAGTTCATCTCAGTTCTATTCCCAACCGAAAGGAAATAACGCATTTCTGCACAAATGCCTATTTGCACTGAACCATTGCAATTTGCACACTGTTTTTATCCACTGCACTGTTTACACTTTGACCACTGCTGCACTTTTTGTATAACTCGTGTGGAACAATCCGGAAAGGTATTCCATCTCATTTGAAATATCAATGCAATGTTCATAAGCTGTATGCTATGCAATTTCGTTCTGTATGCACTCTGTGCATACAAAATGACAAATAAAGAAGTCTCTCTAGTCTCTCTGAATTAATGAGAGCATTAGTCAGAGAAGCATCCAAGAGGTCATTTTTAAGACTAGCATAAACCAATACACCGGTGGGCCGATATTAGCAATTTAATTTTTTCTCAGGTATTGGCTGATATAAGCATGCGTTTACCAATTTAGCAGTGCAGAAGTGTGCAGGAGTGGCTGGTTAGGTCAATTGGTCAGTGATCCAACTTGCACACAGGAGGCTCGGGGTTCAAATCCCCGCTGGGGGAAATGAGCTGCCAGTGTTGGTCGTTATGCAAGACCCTACACGCTAATGCCTACTTTGTGAGTTGCTTTAGATAAAAATGACTGCTGAATGCATACACATAAACAGAAGCTCCTAAACATGGGGGGCTTGCCCCCTAGGGGTGGTACATTGTAATTGCAGAGGTTGTGAAAATGAATTATGATGCATGACCCGGTTTGAGAGTTGTTGTTAATCTTTTAATCTATTGATAGAAATGTTGAATTCTGTAATACAGTAGAATAAAACAGCTAAACTTAAAATAATTGCTCTTTAATGGTAGTTTTAGCAATTTAATGTAGACTCTAATTTATTTTATTGCAATATTATGCTGTTGATTTTTCTCCATTTTTTTTAACTGTAGAAAATGTTGGAGTGAGGTTAGAGATTGTAAACAAAAGGGGGGGTCGGCATGAAAAATTTAGGAACCACTTTGTCAATCTTGAAGCCATGCCTTGGAATCAGGTTAAGCACATGCATTAGAGCTTCCTTCATGTGCTATCTGTTATTAATGTCTACTTTAATATGTTAATGAATGCTTATTTTTGGTTCAACTAAGTCTTGCACAATGAAATAAAAATCTTGTATATTTTTTCTTTCTCCTTCCTTTGTTTAGGTCATAAAATCCTGCATAATCCTAAATATCTGCACCCAACTTTGTGTTTGTACCGGTAATCAGAGAAAATGCAATAAGTGTCTAAATACTTTTGCAGGGTTTTAACTTGTGAAGATGTTGCACATTTTACACTTGATACTACCGATATGGCCTGCAGCTCTAAAGCACTCTAATTTTGTAACAGAGCATTTTCTGGCTCAATTAAACTTGATGAGTAAATTCATTACCAATTAATTTTCGAACGTTTACGCTTGAGAGGGTTCTTGGCATGTTTGTCACAATCTGGAGTGAAACAGATTTAATTACACTCAGAAAAATGTAAACAAGAAAATGAAAGGAAGAAAAATGGAGTAACAGCGGGTGGTCTGCTTCTCAATCACACCATGCTGCGCCTGAAGCCTCTTGTTTGAACAAAACAAGCACAAAATGTACCTTTAGGTAAAAAAAAAAAGATCCTGCATTAAGATCAGCTCATGGCGCCACACTGAAGACGTGCCAAGTTTCTGAAACAGTCTAAATCTGCAATTCTATATCCTCTTAAGCTATGATGAGCAGTGTGAGGGGGTGGGATGAAGGGTCACTTGAGCTTCTGCCTCCAACAAACAGGAGGAAGATATAAACGCTATGCAGAAGGAGAATACAGAAAAGTTCTAAAAACCACATAAACAAAAAAACATGCAGGATCTTTTCATTTCATCATTTCAAAGAGCACCCGTCTCTAGTTTTACAACTTAACTCTCATTTATTTTGCAGTTTTACCTTGTAACCTTGAAAAGACCACATTCCTCTATTTTATGACATGATATCCCATTTTAGGCTCTATAGTGTCAGATAAATTGCCTAGGAAGGGCCAGCAAGTTCAGTTTGATTCTCAATGGTCTAAACCACATGTGTCAAACTCAAGGCCCGCGGGCCAGATGTGGCCCGCCATGTCATTTTATGTGGCCCGCTAAAACTCCCACAGCCGTCATTTTGATGGTTCTGAGATTTTAAAGGGAAAGAACTATATTTAAAATTAAATTTATGTTGCTCATGTTAACTGACTTTTCCTGTTTCTATATTTCCTTCATTTTCACTTAGTTTTTTTAATAAAATTAAAATGTAAAAAATAAATATGGTTAATTCTACCTCGATCCCCTGCAACCATCATTTTGACGGCTCTATTAGTTGCATTGTAAATTCTTCCCGCGGTTGATTGACGTTTGGTACCGTTGCCTAGAAACCAACATTCTACCTAGAACTTTTTGGCTAATATGGAAAAAGTGGCGTTCAGAAGAAACCTAACAGCGAAACAGGCTTTAGAAATGCTTCAAAATATAGATGATAGTGATTCGGGCGGAGGGGGAGAGACCGATGAGGAGGACTGGGTAGGAAGCGGCTGTGTGACACGTGTGTTAGAGCAACAAGCAAGCATATGTTTTCTATGCAACTGTAATTGTCAGTTGAATAAGTTATAATAAATAATGAGTTATTTAACATTAAGGAGTAGTTACATTTATTTTACATTACATTCAATTACATTTAGTTACATTTATAAGTTACATCTGGCCCTTTAAGGACAGCAATCAGCAACTGATGTGGCCCTCAGTGAAAATGAGTTTGACACCCCTGGTCTAAACCATGCATAGATACATTATAGATTATTTAGCACCAAATAAGTTTGGAATAACATGGGAAACATGGTAATCTTAAGGTTGTGTCATCAAATCACCACAATTACCCCAAATCTAACCTGCAAACATTACTATTAATGCTTTTATCTTGAGTGATTTTCTGTAACTCAATAATACTGGAAATGTGGCATCCAAAATCAAATGTCATTCCTCAACTTTATGCAGCTCTTTCCTATTAGAAAATATAAAAAGAAAATATAAAATGGAGATTGGTATAACTAATTTTATCTTGCTTTTAGAAAGAAAAAATGATTCTTAGGCAAATTATTCAAAAAGGTCAGAGTATTGCTTTTTATAAAATGTTGAATATATGTAAAAGAAAACTCAGCTGAATGAGAAAAAAAATAACTTTACATGAGTTTTGCAAGGCCATTAGATTGAACTGATAATCATGAAAAGAAAGGGTATGTTTCTTTATGTTTTTACATTTTAATTAGTTTTATAAATGCAAAACTAGGTTTCAGCTTGTTATATTTTTCCCCCTTTCAATTTTTTGCACACAATAACAATTCTAATTTACAGCCTTCTTACCTGAACAGTGCTAACTACCACCAGCTTCCGTGCTTCTTAAAATGAAAAAGGTGGACTGATCCCTCTGGATCAGGGTCTAGTCTTTGCTTTAAGCTGGAGTTCAGGGCAATGCTCCAAGGCATCAAACGGATTCAGCAAAGGTGGGTCGGGAATTGATCAGTATCTCTCCTGGGTGCCTCACTTTGGAGGTTTTATGGAAATCGCTCTTTGGGAGGAGGCCCCCAGGGCAGACACGGAACACACTGAAGGGACGATACAACTCTTTCTTTCCTGTTCATAATGAGCTGAACATTCACAAAACAGGCTAGATCGGAGGAAACTGGACTTTCACTTAGTTTTTTCACTTAGTTTTTCAGAATTTTTCTTTCTCAGTGCTGTCAGCTCAAACTAGAGCAATCTGGTCAGTTGAAGCAATGATATTCTTAGCAACATTGAGCTCATTCCCAGTCAGATGCAATGCAAAGACCAACCCGTTGTTGTGCCATATGCCATGATCATACTTTTTGGACAGTAGGAACCAGTGTCCATATTTCATCCTGATAGGATGACCAGAGAAGGAAACGCAGCTTTGGTGAATAACAGCTGGGGGACTTCAGCAGCCCCCCCTTTTTCAGCCAAAGCAGTCACAAGCAGTCACATGGAAACCAGCAGAGGTGTGAAAACCTACCCCCCTCCCTGTGAGGACAGAGAAAACAACAGAGCACACCGGATTCTGCCTCTCTTTTGCTTCTTCTGCTCCAGCACCTCTCTCTTTGCCTCTTCTGCTCATGCACTCAAAGCTGGGGCCCCCTGTGGCCCACAGTGGAGATGCGGGCCCCAGGGGAACCAGATCTCCAGAAACATCACGGATAAGTCTGATCCTTTCAGAACCAAACTGCTGCAAACAGACCTTTTGCAACACATCTCTCTTGAGTTTCAGAACTTTTAGAGCCAAACTGGATGAAGACCATGCCCTTGGTGTGAGACTGAGGGGACCCCTGCTGTGAGACTCAGACAAACAAACCCCTGACTGCAGAGCTGCAAAAACTGGATGAAACTCAAGCCAAATGGACATGGAAAAAGGTTTGCAGGTCTGGCATGATTAGGGACAGAACAAGCAATGTGTATTTTGATGATGATGTTTGCTGCTGAGTAAAGACAACGCTAACTGATGCTAAAGAATGGACTGCATGCTACGCTATGCTACAGGAATATGTGTTGAGCTGTTGCTAAAGCTTAGACAAGCTTTATTCACTAAGGATTTAAACACTGATATAACATTAGTGTTTATATGTTCCTCAAATGCTCATTACATTTCCATTACCAAGTCTGACCAAGAGTCATTTAGTGGAAGCCTGATGTCTATTCGCTGCTAGCTATTTCAAGGTTAAAAAATCATTTAGCTAAAGGTTATTGGTTCTTGATTAAGCAAATCATTTAATAAAACATTATTTGGCCAAATAATGTTTTATTTACCTCATGGATTTGCGTTATGAATTGGTCTGAAAACATTCCAATTTCTTTAAAATTAGTGAAAAGCTAATTTGATCACATCCCAAATTCTTCCAGATAAACTTTGGTTTCAAACACAGAATCCATCTTAAATTGTAATATGGTTTTCAACCATTTCCCCTTCCTCTTTGTACATAGTAGTAGTTTAGTTTAGTTGAGTTTTACTAGTCTTAGTTGAGAGTGTTATACTGAAATACATTTGACTTGGAGCTGAATGATTTTTGTTAATAAAATCTTATATTTTGAAGAGAAGTTGTGGTGAATTTATTCCATATATGTGCAGAAATAACTGTTTGACCATGATTAGTGCTCGAATCACCCTTTCATCTATTGTTCTAACACACAGTTAGTAGGACTGTGTGTCATAAACAATATATAACAGCTGAAACAATATCTGATTAGATAAGATATTTTAACCCCCTTACAGGGGAGGGCAATAAACATCTTAAAGTATCAGAAACATAAATTCCCAGCGGGCTGGGAATAAAAAAGAACATAAAATCACAACACCATCATCCTCCTGGGTTGTTCAAGTCTTTTGTTGTGTACAGGTTATATGTTTGGCCATCCGCTTTAAGCCTGTTTTCTGTAGTTTCCACGAACCAGATGAAGCTGAACAGTGTTATAATTAACTATTCTTGCACCCTTTGCAAACCAAAGACAATGGATGGGTTTAAAAACGATGAAATATGTGCTTTGAAGAAATTGACCCTCATCTAAATGTGAATAATTTAGGTTATTTGTTTAGATTTGAAAACCGGGAATTAGTAGAAACACATAAACTATACATTACTTAAATGTTTTTTTTTAGGTTTTGATAGATACTTTTTTCTTTTTGTGTCTATAATAAAAGTTTGGCATACCTAGCGGCACCCTGGCAGGCACGGCCCTGCGATCAATCCAGAAGGAAACCCAGGACAACATCACCATCAGAGTGGCGGGGAAATAAGTCTGCAGCAGGAAAAAGAAGATGTGGCGCCGCAGGGTGAAGTGGATGTACAAACGATTGTACCAGCCTACAGGAGAGGGGAAAAAAAGAAACAGCGCCTGTTACATTCATATTGTCAGGAGCTGGCAGCTGATGAACCATGTTGACACTAGAAGCATCGTCCCAGCAACTCTGGCAGAGGGAGATAGCACACAAAATCCTCTTTATGTTTTGAGTTGCTGGAAAGTGACAAGTGGTTGTTTGAACAGTGTAATGCTTTCAGTGGGTTTCCTGCAGCACACAGGAGGCTCACAACAGCCTGTCTGTTTCACTTTTCTGCAAGGCTTTTATATTCTCCCTCTATATTTGCTATGGAGATGACGAGTTCATGCATGAAAAACTTGATTCCTTTATAAGGAATGGAACGGGAAAGGTGAAATGAGATTTTTTTTTAATTCAGCAATGAAGCAAAAAAGTGTGTGGAGTAGTAGTACCTGTGCTGCTGTAAAAAGCCAGCTTTGTGGTGGTGTGAAATTTCTGGATCAGGAACTGGGAGAGAGATATTCTGTCGTCCGTGTTCAGGGACTCATTTCCTTTCTTCCAGTACAGCATCAGGTCATCGTCTGTGTATGCATCTGTTTAAGAAACGTGTAGAAACAGGACTTTAGTCAAACTAAATCAGAACAGACAAAAAAAAAGATTAAAACACAAATAAAAATAAAGAAACAAAGAACCGGCTGTAACTCTGTCTGCAGAGATTGTAATATTTACATACTGCTCTTTATGCACCGTGGAGTTTTACATGAAGGAGAAGATATGCTTAAAAGTAAAGCCGTGCTGCCCTTTTGAAGCAAGAGCAAGTCTTGAAACTTTAATGGCGTGATAGATCTGGGATTTCAGGAAATATCTGGTATGCAAAGCGGACATGTCAGTCTCAGCAGGGTACAAGAAGAAAGTTTCTGAAGATATCAGAAATGGATATCAAAAATGTCTGTCAAACAGCATGATGACTGAAAACGAAATAGACAGAAATACACCAGAGTTCGTTTTTTTTTAAAGTGATGCAGGGAAACCTTCTTTCTTGAGGTGTATCGTTGTGATGTTTAAGATTCTGTGTAAATATGTTCACCGAAATAGTTAAAAGGTCAAATTAAACACAGTCCCCGTCCTGCTTCAATTATTTACAGGTCATTAATTCATATGGAGTCTCCTCATTACTTTTTGTAAAACTAGACCAAGTTACAGTTTTTTCTGAATTCATCTCTTTATTTCAATTTATGTTCAGTTTTTATTTTTGTTCCTCAGATTTTATTAGGCTTAGTAGCATTATTGGGGATCTGTTGTTTTTTAGCTTTTCAACAGATAAATGTATGAAAGTGATCATATTTGTTGACTTTAAAAACAAAATCTGTACAACCTCCTACCAACCAAGGTGGTTCACGTGTCTGTTAAAACTTTAAATTATTATCTGTTATTAAACATAAAAAAAAGCCTTTGGGAAATATTCTAAAAAATTTCTGTCTGAGGTCTGGTTTATTGTAATACCTTATAACCTTATATCTGTAAAGTTCAAGAAGCATTCTGTTTGTTTACTGTTTGGTTTAACATTAAGCTGTGAAAGTGAAGTAATTTGAAAAAAAAGTGCTGTGTTTTTGTTATTTCCAATCAAAAATGAAACCTTTATTGCTAAGGACACCTAGCCTGGGTGCCATTCCGAACTTAGTCCCGCCCACAACGTTTGAGTTCGGGAAGTTCGGTCTGACATTGCTCAATAGTAGCGTGAGTATGCTAGCACAATATCTGGCGGGCCAATCAAATTGTCAGGGCGGGCTTTATACGATGATGGACAGATGATCAACAGTAACGTAATCAACCACGTCACCAAAGCGCGCTTGGGTGACAACCAAAATGGCTGCCGCTGGAGAGTTCAGGTGTAGATTCTGCTATTAGGTCTGTTCTAGAAGATATCGACAGCAAATTAATTTTAAAAGAGGAACAGAGAAACGCGATCAAGAATCATCTTCTTATTCTAGGCGTGCAACTGCACGCTTTGATTTTTGTTGACAACAACTATGCGTCGCTTAACATACGTCACGCACTCCGTTGGTCTTATTGGTTGTAGGTCTATCCAATTGAGTGCAGAGGCATTTTTTTCCTGGTTCGTTCGAAACACACCCCATAATCACAGCTCTATGGAGCAGTATCAGACTCATATTCTGACTAGAATTGAGTAGGACTACGTCAGGCTAAACGACACCGTCTTCAGTTCACCTTTCCTTTTTTATTTACAGTGTTTTGCTCTTTCATTATTCCTTTTCATATTTGCCTTATTCAATCATTTCACTCACAGCTCTCAATCTCCAGTGAGCAGGTTTGGGTGTCCAGGGGGAAGCGACTAAGGTCCATGTTGCACATAGCAGTGACCGTGACTCTGCAGAAAAGAACAGATCCTCTGTCATTCACCAACCATGAAAACAAACTGACATGAATACAAAGCAAGAATGACTAAACCTGGAGCTCTTGGGTTTAATAATGAGAATAATTAGTGTCTATGATGCCAAGTTTTATAAATTATTTTTAAGTTGTACATGCTGCAAAAATAAAAAGCAAAAATCATATAAAACTAAAGTATTTCATTCTCCTTGCACCTTTAAGACACAAAGAATTAGGTGTTTGTCTAAAATCATTTTTCACTGATCTATGTGTTTGGTACATGCTGTGGTTGGAAAATATTTACTGCTGGAAGCAAAGCAGGGAATAAAACGGGGAGGATGCTGTCAGAGAGAGGGGGATGATAATGCTGCAAAGGATCTTTGTAATCTACAGAGAAACTCTTGTCAAGTGCATGTTATATCCATAAGATTAGAGGCTATTCTAACAGTCAGAGCTGCTCAATTAGAGGTTATTAAATGGAGACTGTAAAATTTGTTCAGAGCAATTTCTCTACTGTGGGAACAGAACACCATCTGTCTGGGGTAAAAAGTGAAATAAAATGTGAATAAAATAGCTTATTTATGTTTGATCATATAGGTTAATGCAGCCCATACTAGTTCTGATGTCACCTAACAATCAGAAAAGCAGTATACCTTTTGAAATTCAAGGTCATATTTCTTCATCTTAAGGGGGAACAGTTGATTTGGGATGACTCATTTTACCATCATTTTGATAATGTCCCACTTAAAGCTTACTGGTTTATAAAAGCATGACTGAATTTATTTCCTCTGTGAGATATCTTTTATGTTCCATTAAGACCTGTATCTGAATGGAAGTCTGTCAGCATTCTGGTAACATTCTGGGTAACCCTGTCCACCCTCCACCTTATGATACAAACACACAAAAACACATTCCTCACCTACTGGAGTCTAAGAGTCAACCACTTTTCTGGAAACGTGAATCTGCAAACCTTTTCTCCTCTTCAAGTTTGAGAATCAATTTTCCCACTGAACCTGAACTAACCGCAGTGTCTTCCCCTCACCTTTCAGTTCCGGTTGAGCAGTGTTCAGAGCAACACTGGAATCTCCACAAGCTTCTCAATAAACCTTTTAAACTTTTTCCCTGGTCTCTCTGTATTGGTTTCTCTGCATTTGGGTCTGATCTTTAGTTAAATCATGACAGTAACTAGGGGTGTACCGATACCACTGTTTCCATTTCCGATACAATACAAATATAGCCTCTTTTAAGATTTGACCGATACGATATTGATCTAATAATGAGAGAACTATAGTCAACAATGAAAGGTATGAGAACAATTGACCCATATAATGTTAACAAATGAGTTGCAGGATGTTTCTATCTAGCAGAGTGTTTCTATCAGGATGGCATTATTGGAGATTTTAGATGCTGGCTGATATAATACTATTA
The DNA here is from genome assembly GCA_030533445.1 of Cyprinodon diabolis. Taxonomy (NCBI): domain Eukaryota; kingdom Metazoa; phylum Chordata; class Actinopteri; order Cyprinodontiformes; family Cyprinodontidae; genus Cyprinodon; species Cyprinodon diabolis. Next base: position 5,921,636 of record CM060080.1, read on the forward strand.
TTAGTAGGGATGTACGATATAATCGGTCCCCTATCGGTATCGGCCTGTATCGGCCTTAAAACTGAATATCGGACATCGGCCACCCCACCGATATTTAACCCGATATTTGAGCTTCTGAGTTTCTAAAGTCTAAAAAAAAAATAAAAAATACTACTTCTTCTTCTTCCTCAACAACTTTTTTACAGACTTAAAAACTTCTAAAGACGAGGGAAAAATATTGATACATTAAAATATCACAATATTTTCATATGCTGATATATTGCCATTTAAAAACGCCATATCAATCTCTTTTACTAATGAAATATTGCCATATGTCATCGTTATGCTACGAAATCCCCCGAAAATTCACGAAATTTTGCCATATTTTTATATGTTGATATTTTGACGTGGTATCGATCTATTTTACTAACAAAATCTCACAAGAATTTGCAAAATAGCACGAGAGTTTGTAACAGAACGATGAAATTTCACAAGATTTTGAAAGTAAAATAGATCAATACCGGGTTTTTAAAAATCAATTTGATATCAGCATATGAAAATATATTTGAGTATATTATTTTTCAAAGTGTCAGAAATGGATAACAAAACTGCTATTTGCAATGACTTATTTTTGTCCAGCTTTAACAACAAAAGGAGTTAGCTACCACTTTATCTTCCAAAGATAATAAATCCACAGAACGCTTACAGTGCTGAGGAATAAAAGTATATATTTTACTGAAAAATTATATAATTATTGTGTTTTTTTAAATATTCACTTTTTGTTACAATGCCAATTGTTAGGACTCCAGTCTGTGTGCCTGTGTTTTTGTGTGTTTGTCTTCCTTCCTCGACCAGGCGGTGCCTGGTTCTGATTCTCCTTCTCACACACCTGCAAGGGGTTACCTCGTTGACGGAGTGTATTTTTGTCCAGCTTTAATATCAGTATCGATATTGGTTATCGGCTACATGAGTTTGAAATTATCGGCATATCGGATATCGGCCAAAATCTCAATATCGTGCATCCCTAATTATTAGATATTATTTTTTGGGCTAATGTCGGACTAAATCTCTGGTATTATTGGATTGGGACACCCCTAATAATAACATTAGCATTAAAGGATTCGATGCAATGAACTGGTTTTCCGTAGATTGAAAACTTTGAATCAATTTGACTGGATGATCTGGTGAACTGTAAAGTGCCTTGAGATTAAATGTGGTGTAAATTGGTGCTATAGAACTGAACTGAATTGAATTCTGCTTATTGACTTGATTGAAAACAAGTTAAAACTGCTGCATTGGATGTGTTTGTACTTTCAAATCATTAGTGCTCTTTGCTTTGTGAAATACATACTGATACCCAGATGATAGCGGAGACAAGAGTGGGAAAGTCGGTTCTTCCTGATTTGGGTTTAGAGAACAGACTGTTCTTACCTGAGGCTGTAGAGCACATTGCCATCAGGATAAACTCTCAACATGACGTTGTCAGTGGTGGTGTCATGGATGAAAGAGCGCTTAGAGTGGACAAAGAACATGTCGGGAACCCAAATTTTCTTCACCAGGCGACTGTCGAAGGTCATGCTCTGGTTGTTATTGCTTGGGAACGACAGCCGCTCATCTTTCCAGTAGTGACGCAGGTATAACGTCATTGTGAAGTCCTATAGGGACAAAAAAAAATATTTATTTCAAAGATGATTCAGTTTATTTCTACAAAAACAATTCATATGGTTTTAAGATACCTGGCAGGACAAACATATCCACAGACGATTAGACAGATTTCTTATTTGAAATAACCTCCTTTAAAACACTGGTTTAGCTTTAATTTCTCCAAAAGATTATTATTATTAAGTTGACTGACAAAGGGAAAAAAGAAGTGCGTAATGCATTTGTCTCAGCAGCAGCTGGTTTTTGAAACCCCCTTTCATACTGCCGAGCTGAAGGTAAAAGTTTGAGCAATATGTGTTAAGGATGAGGGTCAACAGAGAAGCTGGCTGAAAATAGGCCTGTACAAATCATGTATGGAGGGAAGGTAAACCCTGACTCTCTCTGCAGTACTGACTGTTTGCAGTCTGGATCTGTAGATCCTTCTTTGTGGCTGAGCCAAAGCACATGGTGAAGGATGGACACACAATGAAGAATTTTTACTCCAAGTTACTTAGAGCATGTCTTTTCAGGGTTTGCACATTTAGAGAGAGATACTTTTGTCTCATCCACTGATAGGGTTGCCAACCGTCCCTTGAAAAACGTAATCGTTCCGTATTTAAAAGATAGAAGTACCTGTCCCATGGAAAAGGAACTGTGAGAGTTACAAAATATAGTCAGTAGATGAGCCCTGGATAGACACAGAACAGGAAATATGCAGTAATATAATAATTTCATATTTGCCGTTTATTAGCTCTAAGATCAAACGGCACCCATGTTTTAAAAATATTAACATCAGCTCTTCCCTGACAGCATGGTGGGAATTCCTAAAAATAACGAAGTCATCACTTATCCCGTGCAGTCGTACACCCATCTGGAATAACCCTGATATTCTACAAAACAATAATGTGATATTGTACCTTTATTGAAGAATAAAGGTATTACATATCTGGATCATTTATTTGAAGGTACGGAGTTTATCACATTTGCTAGATTAAATTTGCAATATGGCATTAACAAAAATAAATTCTTAGAATATGAGCAAATTAAAGCTATAATTAGAAATAAATTTAAGCATATTGATGGAGGTTTAAAAATTCCAACTAATATATCAGAGTTTCTAGAATTAAACCCCCCCAAACTACTGTCTAAATTATACAGGACACTGACTAAACTGGATGATACAATATCTCTTCCTATTACTAAATGGGAGGAGGATTTATCAGTCAGTTTTGAACAACACATCTGGGCTCAGATATGTCTAAGAACTTTTAACATGACTAGAAACCCCAATTTACAATTAATACAATACAAAATCCTCCACAGAGTGCACTATACAGGTCAAAGATTATTCAGGATGGGTTTTGCGTAATCTAACATCTGTCCACAGTGCACAGGCAATCAACTTGATAATTATTTTCAAGCGTTATGGTTATGCATGCCGGTTCAGAGATTCTGGGTACAGGTATGTAAGGATCTATCACTGTGCCTGGGTTGTAAAATCCCACTTTCCCCTCCAGTATGCTTGCTGGGTGACTTTGAGGGAAGCTCTATGGAAAAAAAATCAGTTTGCATGGCCTTCACTGCGTTATGTATCGCAAAGAAAACTATCCTCATGAATTGGAAAAGTAAGGATAAACTCAACATCAATCAGTACAGAGATCTGTTGTTGGATCATATTAATCTTGAGACAGCATCTGCATCCCCATCAGACCGATCTCTCTGGGCTCCCTTGATCGGCTCCATCACTTAGTGTAGTGGGGGGCTGTGGGGTGCATCTTATGGGGTGCGGGGGCTGGTTCGGGGGTCCTTGGGTCCTGGGGGGCTCGGGGGGGCGCTCGGAGCTGGGTGCCTGGCGGGTCTAGCCCGGGGGTCTGTTGCTCTCATCTGGGCGGGGCCTGGGGCGCCTCGGTGGGGGGCCTACGGCGGCCCTGGCGTTGCTCTTGGGGGGTTCCGTGGTGACGGATGTGGGCTACTGGCCTGGTAGCTGTGCTGCTGCTGGGTGGGGCTGGGCGCCGGGCATCGGTTCTTTTGTGGTGCCGGCCGGGGTGCTTCTGTTCTGCGGGGTGTCGGGGCGTGCCTCGTCTTTCGGTGCCGGGTTTCGGTGGTTGGCCGTGGCGCTTGGCGTGGTTGCGTCGTCCGGGGGGGTGCATTGGTGGTCGCGCCTGTGGCCGGGGTTCATGTGTGTCTGTTGTGGGCTGGTTGCGGGCGTTGGGGGGCCCCTTTGGGATGCCCCCGGGTCGGGGGTGTGGCTTCGATTTGTTGGGACGGGTGCCGGATGTGCGCGGTGCGGTGCATCGTGCGCAGGGACAGTTTGGGAGTGGAGGGTTGCTTGATGTTTGAGCTGGGTGAGTCGTGCTGCTTTCACGCCGGGCACGGCGGGAGCGGCGGGGTCGCGTCTGCTGCTTTCTTTTTGCTGCTTGTTCCGGCTTCTAGCGCGTGGCTGGGGCGGCTTTGCTGCTCTGGTTCTCTGGCGCGTGCCGGGCGGGGCTGCTCTGTCCTTTGTTTTGTCTTGCGGCTGTGTTTGCTGTGGTCGGTGGGAGTGGAGTGGCTTTGTTGTGTTTTTGGGTGGGGGAATCCACCTGGGGGCTTGGTTGGTGCTTTCGGTTCGTCCATATCGGCCTTCTGGTGTTGTTTCTGTCGGGGCCGCTCGGGCCCCCACGTGCCGGCGATGCGCTGTTGGTGGGGTTCCCGTTCGGCTGGCTTGCTTGTCTCCTGGGAGGGCAGGCATGTTGATTTTTCTGGGGAGGAGCGTCTGGGTGGAGGGGTCCTCGCTGTGTGGCGGTGGGTGTTTGACACTGACTTGTTTTCGGCTTTTCTTCTTCAATGAAGGGGATTTTTTTTGTGTGGGAGGGGGGGTGTGAGCGGGGGAATCGGAGCTTGGAATGGGGCTCAGGATCTGTGCTTTGCTGTGTTGTGTGGCTTTCTTCTTCTTCAGATTGGTGTTGTGGGACCGGTGTCGGGGGGGAGTCGTTTGGGGGCCGGTGTCGGGGTGGGGGTGTTGGTTGCCGGCGCTGGGGGTTTTTGGGCATTGCCCGGGCCTACTGCTGGGTGGGTCCGGGGTTGGTCCAGGGGACTGGGATCCCGGGGGCCGCGGTGGGGTTTCAGGGGTCCAGGTTCTGTGGGGAGTACTGCTTGGGGTCTGGGCCGGTGTACGCCCGGCTGTCCGCCCCTGCTGCCGCGGCCTCTGGTGTGCCGGGGTGCCTCGGGGCCTGTTGGGCTGGGGGGGGGCATGGACATCAACACCTATGGCAGATGCTTACCCTTGCACTCTGTAAGTGGGGGAAGGGGAGAGAGGGGGACTATGAATGATCTCGGCCTGGATGTCTTTTGTCGCTTGTGTGGTGATTAGTTTGAATGTTATTGTAGGGGAAGGATTAGATTTCCGGAGGGGGGGTGGGGGGTGGTGATAGAGGGAAGAGGATTTCAGAAGGGCTTCGGGTCTGGCTCCGTGTCTCGGTCCTGGTCCGTGCTGTCCCCTGGTGGGGCTTCATCCGGGGTGGGGGCTCTGCGTGTTGCACGTGGGCTGACCGGCCGGGGTTGTGCCCTCCCCCCTTATTTATTTATTTAATATATTTTTTTTTTGTGGATGGGGAGGATGGGGGGAGGGTGGTGGTGTCGGCCCTGTGCCCGGCTGGCTGGTGGGTCCTGCTGCCGGTCCCTGCCTATTGGAGTCAGCGGGGGAGATGGCTCCCTGGGAGTGCAGTAAGCACCCCAGTCCTTTGCTCCCCATCCCCGAAATCCTCCCTCTGCCTGCTCCATCACACTGCCACACATGTAGGTTTTTGGGGAGGGGGTCATTACTGGAGGGCCCCACCTTCTGATGATGTCCCCCACCCCAATTTTATTGTGCATTTTAGACACTTCCATCTACATCATTTTCACAACACACATCTATGTAGGGTATTTTCTGGGGGGTGGGGGTCAGGGCCACCTGGGGGGGCTTATTTTATGGGCCTCACCACGGTCGGCCTCCTCCATCCCCTCTCGCATCTAGACATTGAGGGTTCAGGGTTGTCGAAGGGGGGGGTGCGCTGGCACCGTCTATCTCCCGGAGGGAGGGGTGGACTGTGCCGGACACCCCCTCTTGGTACTCCCAGTTTTAATTGCATCTGAGAGCAACACGCAACAACATCACATTTGAGCAGGCGCAGGGAGGATCGGGGTCTTCTCACACCCCTGTTCTCCCGCTGCTGCCCGGAGTCTGGGGCCTGGAGGAAGAGTGAGCCACCTGGTCCGTGTTTTTGGCTGGGGCCGGCTGCGGGGCCTAGGTGGCCTGCCGGTGGCGGGGCTGTCGCCTCTGCTCTCCCCAAAGAAGGTTGGAAGGAGGGGCATGAAGTGACTGGTTGAAGCAGTTTTTTTTTTTTTTTTTTTGGGGGGGGTGGTTCTGGTTGGGTGGCCTGCGCGGGATGGGTCGGCCCCGGTGCCGGGAGGGGGCTCTTGCTGGGGGTGGTCCGGTCCGTGTGCGGGGTGGGGGGCCGGGCTCGAAGCAGGAATGAGATGGGTTGGTGTGGCGGTGTCGCCGACCCCCTCCCCCCCCATCCGGATTTTAGGTTCACTTATTGGGTCATCCGATAGTCCCGGGACCAACCACGGGGGCCGCCGGGTCTTTGGTCCTGGTATTATTGGATGTGAGTGTTATGTGTGAATGTGTGTCCGCATTTTTATTTTATTTTATTTTTTTTTAATTTATTTATTTGGTCGGGCTCTGGTTTTTCCGCTTGCATTTCTCCTCTTGCATAGGGGATTTTTTTTTATTTTAATTTTAATTATTAATTAATTAAATTTATTTATTTTATTTTCTGGTGGGGGGGAGCCGTTGCAGGCGGCTCGGTGTCTGGTGTCCACTATCGCATTGTGGGGGCTTTTCTGCTTGGCTTTTTTTTTTTTTGGTGGGGGGATTGGCATGTCTGTTTTCTCGGGGGGCGGGCGGGCCCGTTGGGTGGGGGTCCTGCTGGCGGCGCCGCTGGTGTGTGGGGGTCTGGGCCGCTCCGGCGGGGGTCTTGTTGGGGGGCCGGTGTGCATGGGCTGGCTGCGCTGATTGGGTTTTCGGGTAGGTTTTCCCAGTTGGAGGCATGCTGGAGCTGCTTTGTTGTCTGTGATTGCGCCGGCTGCGGTCTGCTCTTCTTGCGGTCGGGTGGCGGGCGGCTTTTCTGCTCTTGGGTTAGTTCTGTGCGCAGTATGTTGTGTTGCGCGCTGTTAGCATCGGTCTTGGTGGGGTGGGGACGCGCTTTTGGCCTGGGGGGTGTTTTGGGAGGGTTCGGCGGCACTCGTGGCCGGTTCGCGGCGGATGCGCGTGGGCCCTGGCTGTGGGCATGGCCGCCTGTGTGTTTTTTCCTGGGTGGTGCGGTAGCGTTGGGTGTTGCGGCCGGTCGCCGGGGCTTGGTGCGGGGGGGGCGGGGCGTGTTTCGGTGCTCTGTGGGGTCGGGGCTTCTCGGTCGGTGCCGCCGGGGGGGGGGGGGGTGGTGTTCGGTGCCAGGCCCTACTTCAGGGTGGCCAGCTGCCGGCGGAGCCCGCAGACTTGTCCCCGCGGCTCCCCGGGACGCAGGTATGGCGGTGGCTGGGGGGCTTCTTCGGGGTTGTCTCTCCTTCTCCCTTGGGTCTGATTTCCGGGGCTGGCCCCTCCTTGGTGCCTTCGCTCTTGGGGTCCCTTTGGGCGCCTGGGGCTTTGGGTCTCCCGGCGCTGGACTCAGTGCTCTGGGGGGGCGCCTCTTCAGCTCTCCACAACCACTATTGAGCATTTTTTCTATGGATAAACTTTACATGCACAAGTTCACCCTCACAAACAATTACAGTTGCTTGGCTCCAGGTACTCAGAGATCCACTTCCATACAGAAACCCCACATCCATATCTTCAGGTAACACAAAGTTAATAATATTACTTTAGCGATATTTTCAAGGTGTTTCTATGTATATCTCGTACCATGTCTTTCGGTTGTGCTGTTCTTTTTTCATCTCGTTACAGGTGATGAAGCAGACTGAAAATGTTTTGTCATTGTCTCCTTTCTATCTCTTCTTTTTTTCATCTTTCAACTTTTCTTTTTTTTTCTTTTTTTTCTTTTCTTCTTCTGTTTTTCTGCTCTATTTACATTGCAGTGTCCATATAAACTGTAAAACTCCCTGCATAATTATAATAAAGCAATTTATATGCATGAAACAAGTGGAGCAATATGGCAATTGCCATACTGCTACACTTGTGAAAGTAAAATCTGTTTGGGCTCTTTTTGGCATCAAGACAATTATTCTTATTGCCACATTGCCAGACAGGACACTGTATAAAAAAAAAAAAAAAGTCAGTAAAAAGCTGATGGAAAATGAAGAACAAGGGCACGTTAGATACAAGACTTACGGTAAACTTTTTCCCCGGGCCCTGTCCTGCGTTGTGACCAATGAGCTGACAACATATTTGTAATTATCCAGAATACCCTCATCCCATTGGTCGAGCCAAGTGTTGCTCATGGAGAAGATAGCGGGAGGCAACAGAGCAGCAGCACTTAAAGACAAACAACTCCTCACTACTGCAGGGGCTCAGAGGAAATACAAGTGGAAAAAGTAGGCTATCGCCACATAATGAGGCATTGAGCTAATGATGTTTTTTTCTATTTTACAACTGTAGCCTGTAGTCATTGCATTTAAGGCACAAATATGTTTACAAGTTTGCTTGTGCACCAAAATTGTGCACTATTTATTTATTGTCTTATATTTATTTTTACAGTTTGAAGTTAAGCAGTCAAGCTTACGCTTAAAATACTTATTTTATTCAGCAAAGTATATTATATATTATTTATTTTGTATCAAAGTGAATTGCTGGATAATAATGTGTTTTACATGTGTTCATGTCACTTACAAATATGCATCTAGTTCAATGCAGATTTGAGTCAAATAATAAAAAAAAAACATTTCACACACAAAAAAATCACCACGCCAGGAGGGGTAAAGGCGATCGAGTCAGCTGGCTTTTATTTTTTTCAGGGAGTTGGCAACCCTATCCACTGAGGTAAAACAAAATAGCTCCAACTCATTTATATTGATTGAATGGCATTGGTTAAAATTACGTTTCCACTCTTGGAATGGATTCTTAAAGAATGTCTTTGTCTCCACTTAAACCCAGGTTTAAAGCCTTGCAGGGCAGCCTAAAGCCCACTGCTCTCATTAAGCCAGAAAAAAGAAAGAAAAACAATAACAAACAGTCAGTTCAGGTGTTTTATAAAATACGTGAATCAGGAAATTTTCTATATACCAAACTGAGAGATTGTTCTCCAAAAAACTGTTTAGCTTTTAAAATGGATATTTTTTTATTTATTTAAAAAGCCAATGTATAACATGTATGCATAAACACATCATTTTATTTCAATGTTAAATTCTGTTTAAAGTAACAGATTATAATAAAAAATGTATCTGGACCTTTACTGGTTGTTGATTTTCTTTATTCAGACCTCGCTGATTTTTAATTGGTTACCCCTGCTATAGTAGGAGCAATAAAAAGCGCTAAAAATATATCAGAATACTGTATTAATGTTGGTGTTTAGTTCACATTCTTACTAATACCACTACTATTGGTATTAATGTTATTCTTTGACGCTTAGTTATTGTGAAAGAAAAGTTCATACAGTATCTATTGCATACAATATTTGCGACTGTTCTAGTTTTTCAATTTTGCTGCCTGCAGATGGTCTACTTATCGCGTCTGATGCAGCAATTCTTTTCAGGCTAATGAAAGGACTAAGTAAACACTATTAGGACAAATGCTTACTTTATATCTTTTTTAAAGTTTAAGATAAATAATTTTTTTGTGGCTTTTAAGTCGTGTTTGGTATGCAGGTCTAACTCTTTCAGTATGTATTGTCATGTGAGCAGAGTATCTATATCAAAATGGTTGCTGTGTCCCCTGTTAGTGACAAACTGCAAACTTCCACTGGCTTTCATTTAGAAGGGCTTTCTTCTCACCATGCCTTTGTATTTTTTTGTTTTTTGTTTTTCCTTATTCTACATTTTCAGATGTTGGTTTGTTGTTGTTGAGCTCTGTAACATGGTCAAAGTTTGGGATTTTGTTTTATAACCAATTGATTTAAAATTATTTTAAGATAAAGATCTGGATGATAAAACTGGTATTTGCACCATTTGGACAAAAAAAGTAGACATGTGGTTGAATTGATGGGGAATGATTTATGACCTCACATTCTGCAAACATCCAGTTTAACTTTGTTACTGTTGGGCCATTTATGACCTTTAATAGTCACACATTATTTCTTACTGATGACATGAAAGGTTCAAGCTCTCATCTAACCGGAAACATGAATCGAGGGTATAAAAACTAGTACATGTCATTGTTCTCTCTCTTTTCTGTACGCAAAGCTGAAATATAAGCACCAGAAGGAGCCCAGCAATGATAAGTATGTTCTGCCTTTATTAGATTATAGTGTTAAAATCTATTTCTTACTTTAACTCTTTCTAGGTTTGGTTATTTAATATGTGCATAGCTAAAACTAAAGGGTTTATCTTTAAGACCTGTTTTATACTACAAAACTAAATTACACCATGTTGCATTAATTCAGCTTTCAATTCAGTTAAAAGAAACTGCACTATGAATATTAGGTTATGAAATAAAATGTAAAATTAGATTAAGGGAATTTTTACTCTTGCAAGAATAACTTTCCAAGAGTTTTGTTTCTTGTTAAATTGGCTTAGATGGTTTTGCTGAGTTACCTGATTTAAATCTAAATGGTTTACAGTTATTCCAAAAAAATTGTTAATTATGTATGTTCCAAGGATATTCATTAAAACCTGCAGCTAATCATTCTTAAACAAAGAGAACATATCACTTTATGAGGCACATAAACCTATTTGTAGTGAATTAGAAAATAATTCAACTTAATAGTCATTACACTGTCACAAGTACAAAACAACAAAATTCACTCTGCATTTAACCTATCCCCATGGGGAGCAGAGGGCTGCCATTGTGTGGCACCCGGGGAGCAGTGTGGGGTTAAGGTTCTTTGCTCAGGGAGCCAGAGTGGCAGAGGGGATTGAACTCAGAACCTCTGGATTCCTAGTGCAATTCCCTAACCAATAGGCCCCCATTCCCCACATATCATCAAAAAACTTTTGAACCTTTAAATAGCTTTTGCTATCATTCATCTTCAAATGATGACTTGTAACGTCTACCAATTTATAAAGGATAAAAACTCTTTTAGACTCACCATGTCCACCTCAGAGATGGTGTCAATACTTTCCACCTGAACATCTACTCCAACAGGTATCGGAGGACCTGACAAAATAAAAAGCAGAATTCATGTCAATGATCATTCTACTTTTATTGTTATTTATGAATAATGTGAATATTGCATGGTGAAAAAAAAACAACACTATGCTATTCTACTTTAGCAAAGCAGACGGATTCTAAAGTTTACTGAAAATGATCCCTTAGGTTCGCATTCAGAGCAGCTCTCAATAAATAATAGCTCTCAAAAGATAATTTGATTTTCTGACCTTTGAAGCAATCTTTGCACCACTTTGCTCACATAACAAAAACTACATAGCAGGGACCTGTTCTGTTTTTTAAGTTGTTCTGTTCTGTTTTTTAAGTAGCTTCTATAGCTACACTAAAACCAGCTTCTGATTGGCTGGTCATTAATAACTCTTCTGGAAGATTAAGGTGCTGCGAGGGTCTAATACTTTTGAAGGAGTCTGATCCAAACCAACCATGATGCCTAACCAGCCTTTCTTGGTTAAGGTTGCTTTAAAATGTATTAACATCCAATGTAATGTCACATGTTTATTTTAGATTTTAAAAGCACATAAAGGTCTGAGCTAGACAAATAAAGTAACTGTTCTCTTTACGTCTGATTGCCAAATACATTTTTATTAACTTGATGATTATGTATTATTTTGATTTTAATTTCTTTACTGATAGATATTAATTAATAGATATCAATCTAAAAAAAATATCAGATCTGCTAAGGATTTTTTTTAACGTGCAACTTGGTGAAAATTTGGAAAATTCCTGCTTCAGATCAGTTTTATTGACAAGCTTCATGATTTATTTTATTTTATTTTATATGAACACCAACATATTTTCAAGTAGTACATATTAAGAACAAATATTTGAATGTTTTTATCATAGAAGTAACAAAAAACAAACAAACAAAGGCATGAGTACACAGCATCTGTTGGTGTTACGGCTGTGACAGTCAGGCTTTGATTTATCTTTGACCTACTTCAGCCTCTGCACTGTGCATCATCATATTCTGAGAAACTCAAAAAAAAAAACATTAGGGTCATAACAAAGGATAAAAGCTGATGCAACATTGGATACAATCCAACTGTCTTTTCCTTTTCACGGTTCACACTGCAGAAAGGATTCAGCAAATAGACACTTGATGGCTCAGCAGCTGATTGCTGTGTGATTAAAAGTGCTCTGACAGAAAGAAAGAACTAGTGTTGTAAATTAAAAGGGACCAAGGATCATTTGTTGCTGCTAAATAATGTCTTTTGTTTTGGGGGATATTTTCTGTCTGAGGATAAACTAAAACAAGAATCTAAAAAGAAATTAAATTATATCAAGATAAATGCATAATCATTCAATCTGACAGAAAATCCCTCCAGTAAAAACACAAAATCAAAACATGTAAAGCACAGAGCTGCAATCAGAGCTTGAGGCAGGGTTTGAAATTATGGTGTCACAAAGGTCTCCTAAGGCTTAGAAAGTTAAATCCAGTGAAACCGACATACCAAGTTCTATCGTATCATTTCCAAGCCTTTGGATTATAAATAGAATATTACTGAAATGACCAAAAATAGTGTGTCTGACCTCCAAACGCTGGTCTCATGGTAAAGTCGTGATCATCTATCCTCAGGAGCTGCTCTGATTTCGTCATCGGGTTTTTTGTCAGGTCCGGACTCCGTTTATAAATTGGACTGTTTAAAAAATAAGAGCAAATTGTTACAAATCTCAAACAAGTAACTGTTTAACTCATCTTGCTTTACTGAAAAACAAACAAAAAAAAAATTTGATATTTGTTCAATTTACCTTCCAGTCTTCTGACCTCCTCTTCCCTCCATTCTGGTTTCTCTTCGTGACCTGTTAATATAAACAGTGACATTAATAAAAAAGATAAAACATTAAATAGTTTTCTCTATATTCACAATCTGCAAATCTTCATGTTTTTTTTGTGTGCTTATTTTCCACATTGAACACTGAAACACAAATCGTCCACATTTGATGATTTTAATAATTTACAAAAGCAAAATAGTGTGACCCTTTGTAAAGCCACTTGATTAACTATCATGAAGGAAGATAAGAGATCTCAAATATCAACAGATGAGACAAAAATGTTGATATCTATAATTTTAAATTGTAACAAACCCATGGATTTGGGACTCCAGTAAACCAAAGTGAGAACCATTATACAGATACGGAGAACAACAAGGAACCTTCCCAGGAACGGGCACATAAAAATATTATCCAAAAGGTCATTAATGCTAATCCATGAGGTCCCAAGAACTTCAAATAACATCTAATGCTCTGCAGACTTTTCCTCAGATAAGGACAGAGTTCATGATTTAACAATAAGAGAAAGAGACTGAGCAGAAATGGTTTCCAAGACCAAAATTACTGCTGAGCGAAAGAACACACACACACACAAAAAAAAATCATTATTATTCCCAGGATTCCCAAAATTATTCTATAGACTGACAAGACAAAAACTGAGCCTCTCAGAAGGTGTTTGTCCATTTAGATCAAGTGAAAAACTAACAGCTTTTCAGAAAAATGGCATTTTAATAACACTCCAACATGGCAGACAGGTGGTGTAATGGACCTGAGCCACTTACTGTAACTGAAGGATCCACCAATTATACTTTCTAAAAACAAAAATCCTTCAGCTTATAGATACTTCTATTATACATCAGGACAATAATCCAATGTCCACTTAAAAGATCTTATAGCAGCCTAGTCAAAGTCTGGACTCCACTCTTACAAAATGCTGTGGAATGACTTTAAAGTAGTTGTTCATGTTCAAAAATCCTCCTATGTGGCTCCTTAAAAAACAACAAACTGCAAAAAGAGTGATTCAAAGATTTATTGATCTGTATTAGTAGCGAACGGTGAAACAGACAGTTTTTCATGTTGCTCCAGTTTGGTTTGAAGATCTTCTTTCCCCTCATCCAGTTTACAGCAAGACACCATTTCTAATTGTTCCTTTCCAACATGGCCACCACTGTTTCATAGTATGTTTGATATATTTTTTAGGCCACGAACAGAAAGAGGGACAAGTGAAGTCTAAAAAAAAACATAAAATGGATTAATAAAGCAGAGTGTGTTGTGACATGCAAAGCCAAATCCCCATGTCCGTTGTAGACATGCATTAAGGAAATATCAAAGAAGGAGAAGAGCTAAGATGCAAGAATTGCACAAACAAAGGGAGAAAATTGCAAGAAAAAATTAGAGCATCAGAACAAGGTTTCACTGGGTTAAGGCTGCAGCGCTGTGCGGAGCCAATGGATGCTACACATCCACGTCTACCCAGCAGCTGGCTCATAATCCTCTTGGCAGAAATGCCTCTGCAATCCTCTCTCTGCTCGCCCAAGGCACATGCTGGCTGCCTGTTTGCTTTGCTCTGTGTGGTCCGACATTGTCCCTGCTGTGCTTCGCAGCTGTGGGCCCGTGAGCATACATCACTGCTGAGGCCGCAACACGGTTAGTGGGCCAAATTTCCACAGAGGTTATTCTGGACATGTTTACTACAGCAGGCCAACATGGAGACAAATGGTTCAAGAACAGCTACTAAAAACTGTTTAACTATAACATATGATCTAAATATTGACATATTTTGAAACTATAAAACTCATAAAGTTTAGGAGGATGTAATGGAAAAAAAGCATATTTGGCCTTCCCATTGATTTTCAAAGCAAAGCAATAAATCTAGAAGTACTAGTATTGTCAAAAAGTAAAATTTATTTCCTTTGCATAATTTTGCTTCCATAAGTTAAAATGTTTGATTTTCTTTAGTCCAACTGGTTTTAATGTTATTTTTTGTCTCTGCATTTTTTATTTATTTTATTTATTTATTTTTTCTGCTTGCTTTGATTCTGTTTTAATTTCCTATATTTTAATCATTTAAAGCACTTTGCATTGTCTTTGTACTGAATTGTGCTATACAAATAAATTTGCCTTGCCTTGCCTTAAGCAGATATCTATCTATCTATCTATCTATCTATCTATCTATCTATCTATCTATCTATCTATCTATCTATCTATCTATCTATCTATCTATCTATCTATCTATCTATCTATCTATCTATCTATCTATCTATCTATCTATCTATCTATCTATCTGGGTGTGTGTGTGTGTTTCACATTACCTTTCCCACTTGGCTTTAGTCTTTAGGACCTACGTGGACTCATCTGTGCTTTTTTTTTTTTGTATGTCTGAGTTAAATCAAGAAGAAAGTGTTTGACTGCAGTTGCAATTTGATCTTTTACACCAAAGGTCTTCAACAGGGGGTAATGCATGGGGGTCGCGAAAGTTTTGGTTGATTAGATGTTTTTTTTATATATTCCCTCTGCAAATTGAAATGTCTTTAAATCCGCATTAACATGAATTCAACTCACTGTAGTAAACAGATCAATGGAGGCAGAAGATGTCTTTCAGTCATCAATGCACACATTCAGCGACACACAGCTCTTTCAAGCTGGGCACCGTTTCATTCACAACACCTGTCCCATCAATGAGGAATCAGAATCAGAAATACTTTAATAATCCCAGGGAGAAATTACTTTCGTTACATGACTCCATTTGTAATAGAGTGACTATAGGACCAATTTGATATAACACAATTTCATTTAAAGTAGCATTTTAGGACACATTGCTGGAAGCAAATTAAGGGAAACATATTACTGTAGTGGAATCCAGTCTTCAAAAAGGCAATAACCTAACCCTAACTGCATAGGTCTCCACTGTATGCAAGACTGTGACTGGGATAAAGCTATAAGGGGAATGCATTTCATATGCCAATAGTCACCAGAGCAACAGCTGCTGGTTACAACTGCTCCAGAGAGTCATAGGCTAAGCCTTGAACACACAACAACAATCTGATAAAACCCTGATTGCTTTTCCATTTCTCACAACATATCGAGATAAAGTTCACAGATTAACAACAACAGTAACAGAGCTATTATTACACGCCACCAGAAGGCAGTATTCCTTCTAGCGGCTGTACATGCGCAAAAACCCTGCTTAATTTCTACTGATTGCGATCATACTTATATTGTGGTTGATAAATATAAAGGCATGACTCTTCATGGCAAGGTATTGCCTGTTGGCAACAGGCTCAGTTACAGGTATGTAATCGGTAATAACTCACTATATAGTGAACTTTTAGTGCTTTATGTGCTGGAAACTTTATAAAAACAACATGCATAGTTACATATATAATGACACACGGTTAACTGTCAATATTTATCCATACATATCTGAATCTATGTACACTTATCGTGACATAGACATATATTACAGAGAAGCATTAGTGATAAAATAAGAATTAACAATGTACTATATGCATATTTAAGCTATACAAATATCTGTCTGTCTGCATGTCTTTCTATACACTTTCTTTCTTTGGTTGATTACGTGATTTTTTTATGCTGGGGTGCAGCCTTGTCTTGCAAAATGCAGAAAGTTGAGAATAACAAGTTGTGAAGGCAGTGGAGTAGCATTTAGCTGTTAGCATTTTTTTTTTAGTATTAGGGAATAAACAACAAATCTTAAACTTCTAATGTAAAAATTATACCCAATAACTTAGTATTAGTAACTTAGGTATAGGTTAGCTTTGCACTTAATTAATAAGGAAAAAAACTGCGATGGACTGGACCCTGCCTCTCACCCGGAGACAGATGGAGATAGGCACCAGCACCCCTCGTGACGCCACTTGGGATAAGGGTGACGGAAAATGGATGGATGGATAATAATGAAATAATTGGCTTTATTGTAATTGTACTGAATAAACAATGTTATTTCAATTGGCAGTATATCTTTAGCAACACTTTGAATTGCTAAAATTAAACACTAAAAGGAAATTGAGCCTCTCGCAAATAAGTAAACTCCAAAAGTTGGTTTTCCTGCATTTCACTATAAAAACCTTTTTGAAACAGTCAGCAACTTAAAGTTATACAAAAATATACTGGCAACTATAAAGTTAGAGATTTAGAAATTTAGAACTACCTTTCCTGAACTGATTTTATTATTGCCCCTTTATTTAATTTACCCTTTGTTTTTCAAATTTACTTGACTAAAAATAATTTTTCAGCAGGAAGCTGTTTTTCTCCTGACCCCCTCCTCACAGGATAAATCATAATAATTTTCACTTTGTCAGGGTTAGTGGATGTACTTGTGAACCCAAATGCAGAGTAGAAGGAGGCAGGGACAATTGCTTGCAAAATGTAATGAAAAGGTAAAAAAAAAGTACAGAACTGATCAACATGGAAACCAGAACCAAAAAACTAGCAGACACACAGGAGGAATAAACCAAAAGACTGACGAGGATCCAGCAATGAGTAAATGAACAGGTGGTGTGTATATATGGGACCCAGAAACAATGGGAGGACTAATTAGCTGATGGGGAGCAGCTGTAGACAGAAGTAACTAGAAGGAGCTTAGGGAAAAAAGACTGACACAAGGGGGAGACAGAGAGTAACTCAAAAAATACAAGACTGCTTAAACATAACACAAAATGGAAAAGAAACCAATGACACAAAATGATATAAATCAGTGCAACTGAAAACTTTAAAAGAACTTAAAGAGAAGTCCCCAAAGGGCAGAATCATGAGACACTTTAACTCAGATTTGAGCTGAAAACTTCAGCATTTGCAAGTCTTGTCTTGGGTGAACCATGAACAGCCTGCTCACTGTTGTGTTGTATTTTCAACCACCTTGAATCCATTTTAATTCTGGCATTCTCTTGACCCATTTCTTAACTTGAGATGTGGAATTTAGGAAAGGTGAAAAATGAAAAATTATAGTATATGCTCTTCAAACAACAACAACAAAAAAGAACTCAGATAAGTGTTTATTTTTTGTATTTAGTTTCCTCCTCTGCTGTCCTCCAGCTCCTCTGTCCAGCAGAATTCCTCTTCTCTTGTCCTCCAACCTGAGGCATCAGCTGAGAAAACTAACACTATGAGAACACCCACAAATCCAGCACCAGCAGCAACCGAACGCTTCGGGAATTTCCCAGTCAAGTGAAGAGACACAGAGGGGGAAGAGTTGGATTCAACATAAATGTCTGAGTTTCCCCTGCGGCCAGAGGGGCAGTGAGATTTATATTCCATTTGTATTCACAGAGCCTGCTTGTCAGAGGGGAGAAGGCTGATGCGAGGTGACTTTTAACAAGCTGCAGGAAGAAACTACTGGAAACAACGGAGCTCAGACTTGAAAACATGACACTAGTGTTTATAGACTACACATCAGCTCCCAGCTACATGAGCCGTCATGATAACGATCATCATATCTACTGTGTTTTAATAACCATTTCTATCCCAGTAAGGCTCAGATGATGACTGTACAGCGTTTCCTAACACGTGTCCTCTGGGTAAAACTCATCAAACCACAAACTTTGACGCATTTATCAGAATGTGTACAAACAGCAGCTGTTTGGTTAATTAAAACCTATTTACTTCCCCTCAGATTGAGGAGAATCTGAACAATGAACCCACTTTTCATGCCGCCTCTGATCTATAAATAACCGTTGAAGCATGAAAAGTGATACTGCGTCTAAAGGCAGGGGGATGATTTGACTAGGGGTTGGTGAATATATTAGGAGAATGCAAATCTCCCTATGCTGTTAGCATTTTGAAGCATACACCGCTGAAGTCGCACACTCCGGAAAATCTTATCATCTTCAGCAGATATTAATCCAAAGACAGTTTCTCACTTGAGGCAACAGGCTACAGCTGAACTTTGTGCTGATATTTCTAAATAACAAGCAGGGAGTGTTTTACACTTATTAACAGGAAACTCTTTTATTTTTATATCTCAATTAGGTCTGTACTTCTTCTAAGTTAAGTGTTGCTGTTATAAAAAAAGATGCCCTTAAAAATTATTTTCATCTGTTGTTTATCACCATTTACACGAAGGATCCAGGAAGCAGGGATCATTTTCTGCAGCAACTATTCTGATAGACCTGAAGCAATTCTGGGAAATGGACCTTTTGCTTATTACCCACCTCCCCAGGATGATATCACTGAATAAAATATATATATTTTTTACTTTCTATTTCTACTATTCCTGGCTTTATGTGGCATAATTTCACAACAAACATTACGATGCAAACTTGAGCATTTTTTAATCAAATAGAAAATTAAAACCAAGTAAATTCACACATATATACATTCCGATCACAACATAATTGAGTTGTATTTAGTTTATATATGGCAATGTATTTATGCATACGTTTCATAAAAATGTAATCGAAATGCACTTTATATGGAGAATCTTATCAAATTATCCAGACAGATTTTATAACAGTTCTCTAACGAAAACCAGCTGATTGCACGCAGTCATTCTAGAAAAGTCTAGCAAAGAAAATGTTAAGTAGATGGGCTTATTATAAGTGTCTACAGTACAATATTGTGTGGTTTCATGAATTTCAACATTCAAAAGGTCAACAGCTGAGAAAATTTGCTGTTCATGTAGGTGAAAATATTAGATAATATTAATTTTTTTTTTTTAAATCTACAAATGCTTGATGAAAAAATCCAGGTTTTGTGATATAAGAAGGAAACAATCACAAGTCATTTTAAAAGTTTTTCCATGTCTAAGGTAAGATTTAACTCATCTATACATTAAATAAATGAAATGCTGTTAACTAATCTATGTTTATGCACCTTTGGATTGAATAACAGGATTTAGTCTTTGGATGGAGTCTATCAGCATCTTACACCTTTAGTTGGTAATGTTTGCCAAGTCTGCTTCACATAAGCTCCACAGATCTCTCTGTTGGCTGTTTTTTTTTTTTTTATTGGATACATGCTTGGACTCATTGTGAATATTGGGAAGTAAAATTATATTTCATGAATAAATGCTCATAATTTCAATCGTCAAAATAATAAACAAACAATAGGAAAATCTACTGCCAACCATGATGCTACTATGTTTCATTGAACCCCTTTTTTTTGGTGTTGTAATAATACGTTCTGAAAAGGGCTCCTCAATAACCTTGAGTTTCGTTTTATCCAATAACAGCTGTGAGGATTTTGGAGACGTAATGCTAAAGGCTTCTGTCTTTTGACCCCATTCCTTGCTCCACACACATGCAGCTGTTATCATATGCAAGATGTTGGGCATTTCTGCACATCCTTTAGTGTTGATTATGGCATTTTTGATAGGTGTGCCTTTTTTCTTTGATATCCCTACAGATATGTTGATTTACTGTTATTTTACCATCAAATCTCTTATTTTTTAACCAATTTTTATGAATTAATTGTCTTCTTAGTGCCATGGTATATCAATCCATGCATCCTTTTGTTCATAAATACAGAGTGGATTTCAATGGGGGCAAGTTTTGTGGTGGATAGCTATTTATAGCTAATTTGCAACCGAAAAGTTGTTGGATTGATTGCAGCAAGTAACTACCTTGATCCATTGTAGCCTTTCTGCAAATTGTGATTTTAGCTTAAGGAGTAATTGGGGAAATGTTAGCTAAATCAATTCAGGACTGAAAAAAAATGTGTTGTGTGGATACATGTATTGGTTTTATTCTTGTTTTTGTGTCATATTAGATGTATCTTTATCAATAAACCCTAATACTTAAATTGTTGAAGACAATTTTAAGTGCCATTTTTTCTAAAGAAGCCCAATCAGCTTCAATTCATGAACTGTGGGGTTGAAAGGCTTTCTCTTTTCTTTGATAATAAGATAAAACAATCTGGATAATGCTTGAAAAGTGAGTTTTCTGATATCCAAAATAACTGAAATAATTACAAGAGAAAAATATGCCACTCTTCTCAAGTATTAAATCCAATGTGAAAGGAGAATCGAGTAAGAAGTTGTTAGCTTGACACTAATCATATGTTTGACATTCACGACAGTGACAAGGGGAAAAATACATTTTATGGTCGTTTCCAACTGTCAGCTCAAGGTTTTTTATGATTCACAAAATGTTTCCAAAGCCTGAGCATCAAATTTGTGCTTTCAAATACTTGAGCTCAGACATATCTGAAAATGTCTTCAAATGTAGAAGCAGTTTTGCCAAATATAGTAAAGAAAATTATGGGAAAAACTCCAGGGGATATTGTCTTGTGACAAGTAGCATCATAACACTATGGATAGAAAGCAGCAGTGGCCTTGATATGTTTTTAAAAGCTTCTACCTTGATATCTATGTTGTTTATGTTGCCACAGGTGGATCTAAAATGCTTTCACATGGAGCTAAACACAAAGAATTGTAATGTATTTATAACCTCTGTCTTTGTTTTTTCAGTTTTCATCATGATGTTGCTGTTCTTGTTTAAAAGATTTTCTCAACTTGTTAAAATAATCAGCTGGTTTATAAAGAAAGCAATTTAAAAGCCCTGACGTAGGAGTCAATTTAAGCATTTGACATGTTGAAGTGAGGAAATGTTCTGCAGCACAAACTGAGCACCTGCATAGTGTAGCATGAGATAATGTACAGCTCTCAAGGATTTCTCCCTGCAGCATTTGTGCAAAATTTCATAGAGTATATTTGTGGCACACAGTTCATTATGCCAGAGTTTTCAAACTTTTATAAAGACCTGTGACATCCTGGGCTTGGCTTTCAATCAAATGGTGTGAAAAAGGGGTGTGTGGGAGCATTATTCATTAGTAGGTGTGTATCTTTCTATGCCAATAAAGCATGGCAGGTGTGCAATAATATTACAACTAAGCATCTGTGACTTTTTTTTGTTCCGCATCTTCAATCAAAAATTCAATTCTAATTAAATAAAAAAAAAATAATACTTTATTAATCTGGAAGGGAATCAAACATTTACTGTAATAGCAAATTATGCATCAATAAAGCCTTGCTTTATTGATGCACTAAACTAAAGCCTGCTTTAGTTGTCACAGTAAATATCAGAGAACAAAATGTAATAAAATTCAAACTTTGGGTTTAGGTTTTGCTCTTTGCTTAAAAAAGTCGGTTTATTCTATTTCAAAAGGAATAGTCATAACTTAAGATGCTTAAAGAAAAGACAATGTAATGATCAAAAGGTCTTCTTTTGAAAATTAGGAGAATAGTTTAAAGTCCTGCATCTAAACATGAAATGTGTTTTTTTTTTTAACAAATGACACAGAAAAAATTCAGGGAGGGAAATTAAGAAAACGAAGCACTGCACGTGAACTAGATGAGCTTTATATATAAATATGATAAAGGACTGGTTTGAAACTCACACTGTTACTGTCCCCTACAAATGCTTTTAATTTTGTTTTGAATGTTAAATCCAAATACCGTACAAGGTGCTTTATAAAAGTGAACGTTTCAACAGAAAAGTGGTAGATTGAGAGAGGAAAACAGTCAACTGTGGTAAAAAACATGTGAAGGTTTTAAAGTAAAAGAGTCTATTTTCTACTGAAAATCTGAACACATATTAAATATTCTGTATTTTAGATTTTAAAAAAATGACATAAATAATTAGATACAATCTGAATAATAATAAATTGGATTATCCTTTCAAAAACTGCTTGTTGTCTGTGAGATAGCTGCCTTTTAAAATTAAAGAAAACTCATGAAAAATTAACGATGCATATTTTCTTTTACATCTTAAAAGCCAAAGGTCAGTTCAGAAATCTCTCTTTAGATTTTACTTCCAATGTGTGGGTCAGATCAGTCAATAAACTGCTAAAACACGGATGTTAAATTGACTCCCTGATCTAGTTCAGAGCTCAGTAAAAAGGTTTAATCCATTGCACACATTAACCAGGCTGCAATTAGCCTAAATAATCACCTGGAAATGACATTGGCTACAACTGCAGGCGGCAGAGAAACAGTCATTATCTGCCCTGCAGCAGCTGTGGGGCAAGAGAACACAGCATTGTCCTGTCGTACATAAATAGATGTAGGGAATTAGGTCTCCCTCTCTCATCTGTTCGACCTTCTGTCTTCTAAAGGGGAGGGACCGGTTCAGGTGAAGCAGGGAAAGTGGGCAACATTGTGCAAACCTAAAAATACAAACTGAATGGGAGTACAACTTTTAGTCTCTGTGCATTTTCAGCTTAAAGAATTTGCTTGTTTTTTCCAATAAGCACATCTAAAATAGCTTTTCTTTCTGTAGAAATTGACCTCTTGGTGGTCATTACCTGCTTTGTTTGTAGGTTTCCAGCTTGTGACCTCTTGGCTGAACCATCTTGGCAGCTGTGCCCGCCAGCCAAACACAGAAAAGCATGAGTACCGTTTCCACCTGCATGGTTCACATTCCCCAGAGGACGGGACCACTCCTGTCAATCAGAATCCACTTCCCACCAGGGTTTGGAGCACTCTGCCCTCCTGAGACATTGCCTTCTCCAGCGCCGGAGCTGATAACAGGGAGCAAAACAGCAGCAGCAACACCCGGCTATTCTACGGGCTGACAGGAAAACATCCTACTGTGCTTAATCTCCACAGTGGGAAAAGCAATTTTGACTAAACCCATAAATCCTTGAGTGTCAGATGGTACAGATTTGATCCCTCCAGCGGCGGATGTGCCTGCCTCTCTGTGCTCTGCTGCTTTCAGATACCCTGCACTCTGATGTGCTCTCCTCCACTTATTGCGCCGCCCAGAATCACCACTTCTCACAATGATGCAGCATGCTCACTTGGAAGGTCAGACCTATAGAGGATGAGAGGAAGCTCTGTGAGATCTGAATGGCTTCTCAGCCTTTTTGTCTGTGCAGCAGGATCCCACTGACATCGCAGAGAGAAAAGATGCATCCCATTTACATGATTTCATGCCA
Source organism: Cyprinodon diabolis (assembly GCA_030533445.1). Taxonomy (NCBI): domain Eukaryota; kingdom Metazoa; phylum Chordata; class Actinopteri; order Cyprinodontiformes; family Cyprinodontidae; genus Cyprinodon; species Cyprinodon diabolis. Next base: position 5,945,196 of record CM060080.1, read on the forward strand.
TCAGAGCCCTGTTCTGGTCATTACTGCCTGCTGTGCTATTTTTCTCTCTTACTCATGTGGTAATGTATTTTGGACACTGTGAAAATAGCCAGAAAAGGTAAAGATGTTTGCAGAGATAATGCAACTTGAACATTTACTCTGAAGATAATATGCAGCAAAAAACAGCTGTGTTCAGGAGCTACATGCATCATTTCCAAAATGCTTCTAATTCTAATTATCAACATATTTGGTCTAATCAGAAAGAAAAGAGGATTTGTTGACTTAATTCAGCAACAAGCTGCACTACTATTTATCCGTCAAAACGTGCTGTTTGTCGAGCACAAGTCTCAGTGGCGATGTCATCATCTGCCTGGCCATGTGTCCCCCTTTTTTCCCCTAGCAGGCTGCACAGCTGGATTATAAGATCAAGAATTTGGGTTAACTCCATCTACGTCAGTCTAAAAATTGGTCTAAATCATCTTAGGCATTATTTGCTTTTCAGATTTGCGGATCCCTATTTACAAAAGTGCTGCCGCCTGAGAATACATGGTCCCCATGTGCCCATACAGATTACTCAAAGTCTTATGATACTGGTTACTTAGATATTAGGATTTGTTGATATTCAAAGTAAACATAGTACGCTGCAAAAAATACAAAAAAATTAGTCAATTGGGTTTGAAATAAGTGTATTTTCACATGCTTTGATCAGGTAAGTCAATTTTCCAATGGAATTTGATTATTTACATTCAAGATACGAAAAAAAATGTGGTAAATGTTTTAATTTCTACTTTCCTTTTATAATTTCAACGATCCTAAACAATAAAATAGGTGGTACTTTATACCTATCAAATGACTGATGAAATGGTTTATAAATGTTTTTGTATTTCTTAAAATCCTTTTCCATTTGTATGATCATAAATAATAGAATAGTAGTATATGTTGGGATCTGGAGGTCTGTCCACTTTCTCCACCAGAGGGCATACTAGATCTCCTGGAGCCGGAGCTGATTGCAACCACCTGTCGCTCATCTGCTCATCAGGAGATCTGTATTTAAGGAGGCAGAGGACTTCTCTCCAGTGCCAGTGTTTGCCAGTTACAGTTAGCAAGCCTGAGCCAACCTGCCTGTCTGAATCTCTGACTCCCTGAAAACCTGAACCTGTCCTGTTTTATCCTCTCTGCTTCCTAGATTGAACCTGCCTGAAACCTGAAACCTGGAACTCTGAAGAGTTTCTCTGCCGGTGATCTGTCCGTTCTCAGAAGAACTCTGGAGAACAATTCTGTCAAAGATCTGCCTGTCCGTTCTCAGAAGAACTCTGGAGAACAATTCTGTCAAAGATCTGCCTGCCCGCTCTCAGAAGTCACTGGAAGGAAACCCAAATCTGTGATCTGCCAGCACTCAAACTAAGCTCTGCCTCCGCCAAGCCCTCAGCCTGCCGACAGCCTCTGGACCCTCAAGGTTCCCCCCCTCTGCCTGCTCTGCTCAACTTCAGAACAGGTACAGCGCTGCACACTTTAATCCTGCAAATTACCTGGACCTCCACTAACTCCTCTGTCCCCCTCTGCAGAGAACCCACTCGTGATCAGTCCTGGACCTGATAACTCTGTGTGATTTTCAGAACCCATTCGTGACCAGACTAATTCCCCTCTGGAACTCTTTATTTATTGTGCTAAACATTACAATAAATCTTTGAACTTTTCTCCTGCCTCTGAGTGTTCTGCATGTGGGTTAGGCAGCTGAAGCCAAATAGACAGTATAATGGACCTACTGAAGGACTAACAAAGTCCTTCCCGATCATACAAACAGATTCTTTGCACCTATTGGAACCTGGTATCTATAAAGAGTTAAACTGTAAACAGCTTTTGTAAAGTGAACATCTAACTGCAGCTTTATGTATGTTAAGGAAGAGGTGGGTTTTTCATAAGTTCTGTGAACTACAACCTCCTCCTTTTGATTTTGCGAATCCACTTATTTTCCTGTGGTGTCATTTCTTGTTTGTCGTATTTGTTTGCTATTCAAATAAACTAATAAACTAAACTAATGTTCTTATTTCAAGTGCATAAGATCTAATGATCTTATTTTAAGTGAAAGATACTAATTCTACTGGCAGATCATCTTATATACCTGCTTAAATTAATGGCATATGCACTTATTTTAAGACATTTCTAACGTATTTGTTGGATGTATTTTGCAATATGGGGCTTCAATTCTTTGAAAATGTTCATTTGGATATTTATTTATTAGCCCATTTTAAATAACCATTTATTGGAAACTCCTAAATTTGTCTTTTCCATTGATTGTTCACGGTAAACAAACCAACAAAAAGCATAAATAAATAAAATTCTGAAAGCTCGCTCAAAACCGCCACAATACATCCAATAGTTGAAGATTGATGATTAGATAGGCAACATTTTTTAAAATGTGTGTGAATAAAAGAAACTATCTCATTGGTTTTTCGGTGAATCTGTGCCTTTGAAATAATTGAGTGGAGGTGATTTGGGGATTTGATCACAACTCCTCCCAGGAGCCTCCCTGTGGAAGTGTTTTCCTCATGTCCCTGCAGGAGATCCAAGAATGACCTACACTGCAAATACTAAAGTATAAATCATTGAATTTTTCTTGAAATTAGCATGTTTTCTCTTGATTTGAGCAGCTATGTATGGGAACTGGCCAAAGGAATAAGATGATTTGTAATAAGCACAGCAATTTCATTATATCATTTTAACATAATAATATACAGCCATCTTACTTTTATGGCAAAATACTCATCCTAATAGCAGATCATTGAAATGAATCAGATGAACTCAAAACCCAAATGGATGGATGGATGGATGGATGGATGGCGGATGGATGGATGGATGGATGGATGGATGGATGGATGGATGAGATTTGATGTTAGGGTTCCTCAATCAGGTTCTATCTTCACTTTATGTATTTATCTAATTTTACTGTTTTCAGTAAAATGTGTCTGGAAATATACGCTGAATTAAAGCAGTATGAAAAGTCAGACAGGCCGCGATCCAATAAAAAGATAATTGATTAAATGCTTGTATAAAGCTGATGATTAATCTATTGACATTTAGATCAGTCTTTAATTTTAACTTGTGTGCCCCAACTGATCATTTGGTTAACAGTGTCACACTTTGAACTTACAAGAGGGGTTTTAAAGGAGTTTCATTTAATATTTAACAATACAGATTAAGTTCTCTAGAAATCGCAGATTTTATTGCTGATCTCAATGTAATGTGATCCTGATATATAGAAAAAAACACAGCATAAGATGAGTTTCAGTGATATTTCTGAGAAAACAGCATATATTTTACTAAATCTCTGTTTAGTGTTGCGGGATCTATTTCAGCTTAAACCCGTTCAAGTATTTTGGATGTGGAGCAAGAGACGATAAAATGCACTTCAGATTCTTATGTAAAGGATAATTTTAATTCTTATGTTGTTCTATTTTTATCTCATTGTATGTCAGGAATTCACAAAATAACATTTTAATAATTTATTATAATAGCTATTTTTTTCTTAAACCTAACGATTGCTGTGGGGACGCTCACTCTCCACTGAGTCACTGGACAATAACAGATACAACAGTTGTCCAGGTGTCTGCCTGTTGGTGCTCTTTGGTTGCTCATATCTAACATTTTGACTTTCTCTAAATCTCCTGAATACAGCTGTTGATGTGGCAGAACTTTGCTTTAAACCACAATAAGATCCTGACAACTAGTTAGATCGTAGTTCCTCTTGGGGCAATAAGAGACCCGAATATTGTCTCATTTTTTGAGAAGGAAGGTGTTAAACACTTGAAGGAAGTGAGGAAGTTGTTATTTTTTCCTTCGAACTGAGCTTTTTCTGATTTGAAATGGGATTTGTTTGCCTCATAATTGCATTGGGATAACATTGGTGAGGAATTGAGGATCTGAACAAATTACATTGAAGTTGTGTCTGAGGAAAATGCTCGCCTGTGAAAAATTTAGCAAAAAATATTTGATCATTTTTTCAACTTTAAAAGAACAAAAACAAGTTGATCTTTAGAGGGTTAAAACGATCAACTACACCAATAATCATTCAGATTATATAACACCGTTTGTCTTCCTATCCTCTCTTTTACCTCATTAGACCCCATAAAATACTCCGATACCGATGAGAGACCACACATACCTCTTTTATATATATATATATCCTGGAATCTTTCTACACTGTCCACAAGAAGTCGCTGTGGTTAAATTAGACTATACAGCTAATACTGGTTGGAATAGAATAATTAATGTTTAAATTGCTAAAATTAATTAGATAATGTCTTAAATAAATTTTGATATGAGTGATATCTGAATTTGGTTGTGTTTTTTTGTGTGTGTGTGTATCTCACATTTCGTTTCAAAACAGGTCAGACAATGATATGATATATTTGCATATAGAAATTAGTGTTTTTACTTTTGGCATTTTAATATATATTCTGAATTCATCAGAATCAGACATACTTTAATAATCCCAGAGGGAAATAAAAAAAAATTATTTCCCTCTGGAATTATTAAAGTATGTCTGATTCTGATTTAATATCTAATAATTATAGAATAAAATTATTAAACAGAAATAAAGCTTTTATTCTGTTTGAGATGAACTAAATAAAATGTAATTATATAATCCTAACCATAATTTAAGTTTAAATAACTACTATTTTATTTCAGGCAGTTCGTTAATCTGTACCAGATTAGGATAATCTGCACATGTGATTTTCAATCCCTCTGTCATGTTCTCTATTCCTGTCACTGTTTTATGTTTTGTGTAACTTTGTCTTTGTAAATAAAGTTGTAGAAAAAGTTTCGAATATTCTGTCAATTTGTACCCTAAATTTTGACTGTCAGACTCACTTGTTCTGTACGGAAACAAACGTCTTTAATAATATATTTTAGTTTTTACGCTACATTGTAAGGGATATGTCTACATTAACCTTTATGGTAAAAGTACCACCTGAAAACTTAACTGTTGACCTTTTTCAGAAAAAAAAAGTTTCCGGGAAAGAGGCTGTGCCTGGCAGTCAACACACCGGGCGAAGAAACCATCCTTACCTTCCTGGCGCGGAAATGTGAAAAAGTTTCTGCTTCATTTTAGGCTGATCGCCCGCGATGTTTGCTAATATGATGAAAAGGCAAAGTTGTTTCCTTTGATCAGACGTCCAGCTCGCTGCTGAATATCGATGAACACTCAGATATGCTCCAAATAAAGTAATGTAAAGCTGTTTGGGTTTATACTGTGAGAAGTTAGCGCCGAGGTTTAGCCCGCTGCTGTCATTCCCTTTGCTAGCTGAGCAACAATGAGCTCCTCACGGGAAATCAAGCGTAAGTATTTCTTAACTTCCATGTTTTTCTGCTGTTAGAAGAATGGAGCTTACCCATCCGCTGTGTTTGTTTTGTCTCAGAGCTGCAAAAAGCTAAAAGTAAAGCTCAGGCTAACAACAACTTTAAGGAAGAGGCTAATATCTGCAACCAGCTGGGAGAGCTGCTCTCCAGGAACGGTAAGACTTCTTTAACTTTACATTTTACATACATTACAGTAAACAAAGTCGTAATCGGTTGATTTAATACTGAAATACTATGTTGTATTTGCAAAATTATGGAGCAGTATTTAGCAAACAGTTTCTGTAACTCTTCATAAGGAAGGAGATCAATAGGAAAGCTCACAGGACTGTATCCAAGCATATTACTGGAAAACTTGGCGGAAGGAAAAAGTGTGACTGAAAAATGTCCAGAACTGTTCAGTTAAACCACTCCTGGAATAGATGCGACATTAGATAGTGATGGGTTCATGAAGCGTTTCGACAAAAACTGTAATTGATATGTGTCACTGAATACTGACACCTGCTGGACATTTAACACTACAGGTGGACAGACTAAACTGTCACTGATTTGATGACCTATATCAGGGGTAACCAATTAAAAACCAGCATGGTCCGAATGAAGAAAATCCTCAACCAGTAAAGGTCCCAAGGCATTTTTAATGATCTGTTACTTTAAACAGATTTAACTCTGAAATAAAATGAGGGGTTTATGCATCCACGTTATACATGGATCCAAAGCGCAGTACTTTAGTTGCAGCTAGGGTTGTCAAAAGTATCGATACTACAAAAAGTATCGATACTAAAACGTTGTATCCGGATACGCTACTCAATTTTAAAAGCATCGATACTACTACTGCAGCTGCGCGTGCAACGCTGACCTGCCTTCTCTCTCTGCCCTCACATACACACGGCAGCAAGTAGCCTCTCGCTTCAGTCTGTATGACGCCTCGGTTGGATATCCAACTCCTCCCACATGTCGTCGGTCAGCAGATATGGGATCTTCCTATTGGGGACCTAATCAAAATGGCCAACTTTGATGTGGGCGGAGTTGGACACCCTGGCCTTTACACTGAATTTCGACAGGTTAGTGTCTTTCGTTTCAAACTTCAGGGCAGTGCTACGACCAGTGGCACCTAAACAGTTTTTCATCTAGAGTGCAGAATATAGGTAAATGCACTTTCTTAACACTGTCTGATTGTATAATTCAGTGCATTTTTCATTTTCAGATTTTTTTTGTTTCGGGCAGCTGCTGAGAATACAGCATTTATTTTTCTTTAACTGGTTTGGCTAGTGTCATTGTTCTGTTTGTAAAGCATAGCCAAGGAAGGAACACTTAAGTTCATTTTGTTATTTTTTTATCAAGCTTGCTTAATATTGTGCACAGCAAACAACTTTTATTGTATTTATTTATTGTATTTTATTTATGAATGAAAATATTTCTGTAGAATTTTGGAGTCTTTGTTTTTATCCTTGTGGTATCGAAAATGGTATCGAGTATGGAATATTTTCCTTAGTATCGGTATCGAGTTGAAAAGTTTAGTATCGTGACAACCCGTGACAACTATGGTTTTCAAAAGAGTGGATTGGTGATAACTACAAACAAAAAAGGTCTATTAATTGATCAAAACAATTTATACCAGGGTCCCTTGTTATAGTTATGTTTTCTGTGAAGCTGTGCTGATTTTGTTAATATTGAAGGTGGAAAGTGGAACTTTAGTCAGATTCTTTTTTTAAGAAAAGTCATTTTTCAGTTTATTCAAGAGAGTATTAAAGGAATAGTACACCCAAAACATGATTAGCCTTCATTTTCTACTCACCCCCATGCTGAACAACACTCTGGAGTACTTTTTTGATATCTCAAATGCATCTGGAGATCTGGGAGGCTTCTTGCTGTCTGCTAACATTCAAATAATGGAGGTCTCTGGTGCCCGAGGCAGAAAGGTCCACAAAAAACGTGTCAATATTCCTCCATACTGCTCGTCCAATGTATTCCAAGTGTCCTGAGTGGGTAGCGTCCATAATTTACTCGAAACGAAGTCATTTAGAATGTTTTTAGAGCATAAACAGTAGTGTATAGGATTTCCTAAAAGCGCGTTCACGAGTCTACGGAAACCGCGGCAGACCAAACCAGATGAAAGTGCTCATTCAGCTCGGCAAAGAACTCATGCTCTTCCTCAACACTGAAGTCCTCAGACATTTTTCTTTCGTTGTTTCTTTCTTTGCACAGGTAAACAGCACATTTCTTCTTCTACGCTTGCATTATCGGCAGAGCAGACGCTGAATGCGCACTTTCATCTGGTTTGGTCTGCCGCGGTTTCCGTAGAGTCGTGAACTCGCAGGCGCGCGCTTTTAGGAAATCCTATACACTACTGTTTATGCTCTAAAAACATTCTAAATGACTTTGTTTCGAGTAAATTATGGACGCTACCCATGGGACACTTGGAATACATTGGACGAGCAGTATGGAGGAATATTGACACGTTTTTTGTGGACTTTTATAGACCTTTCTGTCTCGGGCGCTGGGGACCTCCATTATTTGAATGTCAGCAGACAGCAAGAAGCCTCCCAGATCTCCAGATGCATTTGAGATATCAAAAAAGTACTCCAGAGTGTTGTTCAGAATGGGGGTCAGTAGAAAATGAAGGCTAATCATGTTTTGGGTGTACTATTCCTTTAATAACCTGCTCTGTAGAATACAGTATTTTAAATATAATTTAACTTTCTTCCTGCTTTCTTTCCTCTAATAGCAGCCCAAACACTTTATTTCTTTGCAATGTTTTTGGCTCCACCTGGCGTAATTTCTTTTACTGCTTTTCAGCATCAGTGTTTGCACAGTTGGCTCTACTGGTGGAAAAGGGCATATATTGATGTTTTCTGTTTGTTAATGAGATGCCTCTGCAGCCAGTTAGTCTAATTTGGCTCATGTGAACCTTAAGGTAAATATGAGGCTGCCATCGAGGAACACAAGCAGGAGCTGGCTCTCTCCGAGGTGCTGAATGACGTGATCGGACGGGCCGTGGCGCATCGCAAGATCGGGGAATGCTACGCTGAGATGGGCAACATTGAAGCAGCTCTCAAGGTGGGTTTTCTCTACGGAAAAAGGTTTATGTTGCTGAAAATCCGTCTTAATTGTGTCACGCTTCCTGTCCAGCACCAGCGCTGTCACTTGGACCTGGCCCGCTCCGTCAGCGATCATGCAGAGGAGCAGAGAGCTCTGGCCACTATTGGTCGAACCTTCCTGTTTCGGTACGAATCTGATCAATCTAGAAACACCTTAAAGCAGGCAGAGGATGCTTTCAGGAAGAGCTTGGCCGTTGTGGACGATCGACTAGGTGGTGCGTATCGTCTCTGTTTGGTTAAGGTCACGATTTCAGAGAGTGAGGTTGAATGATTTCCAGTGGATTGGCTTTCTTATCTTTGCTCTTCAGGGACTGTTCCCGAGAGGGAGATTAATGAGATGAAGGCTCGTCTCTATCTCAACCTGGGTCTGGTCTGTGATCATCTGGGGGAGCACAAACGCTGCAGCGAGTTCATTCGGCGTAGTGTTTTTATCGCAGAGTAAGTAGAAGCGGGAAAATAATTTCTTTCAATGCCTGAGTTGCATCAATCTTCCAGCGATCAGAGTCTGCCAGGCTCTCCTCGGTCAATGATCACCAGAACAAAGAATTAATAAGAGGTAGATTTATTTACATCAATTCTGTAGTGCAGTGGGTTTAAAAACATTTAAAAAGGTTAGAGATAAATATCCTGATCCATAAACAGAAATAATCTGGTATTTTAACTTGCTGCACCTCCATCAGCAGCAGACTTGATCAGCTTGAACTCTTCTGGTCTCTGTGCTGCAAAGGAGAAGCCAGCTGCTGGAGGATCTGTACCGGGCAAACTTCAACCTGGGCAACATCTACTTCCGTAACCTGGAGCCCTCCAACGCTGTGCGCTGCTTGGAGCAGGCCAAAGAATGCGCCAGGAAGATGAAAGACAAGTTCAGTGAGAGCGAGTGCTTCCACTGCATCGGCAAGGTCGGAACAGCAGGAGGGCCTTTAGCTGCGTGGCGCTGCGGTTCTGCTTGTTCTGACCACTTCTGTTAACAGGTGCAGCTTACTCTTGGGGATTTCGTAGCAGCCAGACGATCTCTGAAGAAGGCCCTGCTTCTCGGGTCACAGCAGGAGGCTGACAAAACGGCTGTGAAGAAATCTTTCAAATACGGTGCGAATTCCTCTCCAGCTTTGTCTGTGTATTTTTTTTTAATCAGGGCCGGCCCAAATTATAAGCAAACTAAGCAGCTGCTTGGGGCCCTCAGGCAACTAGTAGGCCCCCCAAAAGCATATTATTATTTAATTGTATTTATTTGTTTATTTCCATGTATACTTGGGCTACACCTAATGATTATTTTGCAAATGGATTAATCTTTTAATTTCTTTTATCGATTAATTGATTAATAATCAGATAGCAAAAGGTTCTTTATGGAACATTTTTTGCAAAATGAAACGAAGTAAAACTAAAAGTTTTCCGATTGAGGAGTCCTGGATTTTTTTTTTTTATCTTAAATGCAAAATGTATATATATATATATATATATATATATATATATATATATATATATATATATATATATATATATATATATATATATATATATATATATATATATATATATATATATGGGATGGAACGGTTTATGAAAACCGTCAGAACCATTCTGTTCGACTGTCTTGGTTCGGTTTGCGTGTGTTGCGTTCGGTTCATGCGCTCCTCCTTTTTCTCATAAGCGAAGCATGTACACTCCAGAGCAGAAGGTGGCGGTACTGCGACCAAAGCCAACCACCAGTAGTAAACAAGAAGAAGAAGAAGATGTGAAGCAGCGTAGCCGGGTGTAGCAGGGAAAATAATCAGTTGTTGTGGAGAACTGTGTGGGTATGGCGAGTGGGAAAGAACAGGAGTTGGAAGACGCGCCAGCAGCACTTTATAGGTCTGCTGTATGGGACCACTTTGCATTTAGAGTGACCGACGATGACGGCGGAAAGAAAGTTGTGGATAAAAGTGCAACAGTGTGCAAGCATTGTGCAACACGTTTTGTTTATGCTAACATCAACACGACCAACATGTCAGGCTAACCCCGAAATCCCACATACTCTGTCAGCGCTCCGCCCCGCTGCGCTCCAGACCGCCTGCACAAAGCAAAGCCTCCGCTCTGAGTTCCTTGGAGATCGTAGAGGGCATGCGCCAGATGATTAAATTCAAAGCAGCAAAACATGCGGAAATGATCCAGGGTTTCCACGAATCATTAAAAAGAATTACAATTCATGAATTCTTTTGGACTTTTTTCATTAATTTCAATTTATAAATTTTTTTATTTTTCGGCAAAATTGCCCCTTTAAGAGTCTGTACTATTACTCTCAGTAGCAATTAGATTACCAAATTAGTTAACGGTTATTTTAATAATCAGTTAAACATGATTAAACCAATTAATCGATTCAGACAGACTGATTGAGGGTCGTATTTTCACTGCTACAGAAGCAGTATGCTATTGTTATCTACAGTCCTATACTATGCCTAGAAAAAACATCCATATAAACATATACCGAACGGAACCGAAAACCGTGAACCGAACCGTGGATTTTGTGAACCGTTCCACCCCTAATGTATGTATGTGTCTGGTGTGTGTGTGTATGTATATGTATATGTATATGTATATATATATATATATATATATATATATATATATATATATATATATATATATATATATATATATATATATATATATATATATATATAAATATATATAAATATATATATATATAAATAAGAATTATTTTTTTTTTTTTATTTTCCTATAATAACTGCTTTAAGTGGGTCTCTGCATCAGCTAAAGGCATGTTTTACAGTCTCTATACTCCAGTTAACAATTAATTGATTACTGAATTAGTTGATGATTATTTCAGTAATTGTTCAACCGATTAATCCGATTAGTTTTTTCAGTCCAAATATATACTGATTTCAGATCAACATCATATATGTGTTTGATCTTGTCGAAATAAATAAGTTACAATATGAGGTCAAACGTGTGAGTAAAGGTAGTTCATTTTTTTTTTAGTAGAGTTAATGCATATACTCTTTCAACTCTTTTTAACTGCTTTAAGGTAACTTTTTATTTACACCATAAAGTATGTAAGTTATGGCTATTTTTTTAAATTTTATTTATGTTATTTTATTTGTGGTTTTCCATTGTTCTTGCAACACAGATTATTTTTCAACAAAATGTTGCTTTTTAGAAATAAAAATTAGAACCTAAATGAGTTTACTACAATAACACAGTGAAAAAAAATATTGCTTATGGATCCATGGATGTTTGGGCCATCTCTGTTTTTTAATCTTTTTTATTCCTGCTATGATTTGCTTCAAATTCCACAGCTGATAAGGGCTGTAAACTAGAGGAGGAGCTGTCAGAGGATCAGGGCGGCAGGCTGGGCTCCCATCAGGCTGTGGAGCTGTCCGAGCAGCTGGGCGATCTTTGCTGTAAAGTGGGATGCTACAGCAAAGCTCTGGAGGCCTATCGGGCTCAGGTGAGACGTGCCAAAAAACAAAAAAATGTAGTTGGGTTTTTACTTTCTCTGCTGCCATTAACTGGATTTCATCGTTCTGATGTGGTTTAGCTGAAGGCTGCTGAAGCTTTGGGGAAACCTGCACGGGAGCTGGCTGTCATCCACGTGTCCCTGGCTGCCACCTACACAGACCTGAGGCAGCACAGCAGAGCAGTGGAGCACTACAGGAAGGAGCTCGCTCTGCGCCAAGGCAACCTCACCGAGGTTATCCTTCATAGCACGCAGCCTCCTCTTTAAAGGACACTTTTACCATCTTTTACTTGTTTTCACTTCAGACATGTTTCTGATTCAGGAGTGCAGCACATGGCTGAACATTGCGGCAGCTCAGGAGGAGAGTGGATGCATGTTGGAGGACATTGAAAGCAGCTACAGGTCGGCCCTAAGCTGTGCACAGGCGTCAGGACAAGCCAGGCTTCAGGTTAGTTAAAGAAAAAGACTTAAAGGAATAGTACACCCAAAACATGATTAGCCTTCATTTTCTACTCACCCCCATGCTGAACAACACTCTGGAGTACTTTTTTGATATCTCAAATGCATCTGGAGATCTGGGAGGCTTCTTGCTGTCTGCTGACATTCAAATAATGGAGGTCTATGGTGCCTGAGGCAGAAAGGTCCATAAAAGTCCACAAAAAACGTGTCAATATTCCTCCATACTGCTCGTCCAATGTATTCCAAGTGTCCTGAGTGGGTAGGGTCCATAATTTACTCGAAACGAAGTCATTTAGAATGTTTTAGAGCATAAACAGTAGTGTATAGGATTTCCTAAAAGCGCGTTCACGAGCCTACGGAAACCGCGGCAGACCAAACCAGATGAAAGTGCGCATTCAGCTCGGGAAAGAACTCATGCTCTTCCTCAACACTGAAGTCCTCAGACATTTTTCTTTCGTTGTTTCTTTCTTTGCACAGGTAAACAGCACATTTCTTCTTCTACGCTTGGATTATCGGCAGAGCAGACGCTGAATGCGCACTTTCATCTGGTTTGGTCTGCCTCGGTTTCCGTAGACTCGTGAACGCGCTTTTAGGAAATCCTATACACTACTGTTTAGGCTCTAAAACATTCTAAATGACTTCGTTTCGAGTAAATTATGGACGCTACCCACTCAGGACACTTGGAATACATTGGACGAGCAGTATGGAGGAATATTGACATGTTTTTTGTGGACTTTTATGGACCTTTCTGCCTCGGGCACCATAGACCTCCATTATTTGAATGTCAGCAGACAGCAAGAAGCCTCCCAGATCTCCAGATGCATTTGAGATATCAAAAAAGTACTCCAGAGTGTTGTTCAGCATGGGGGTGAGTAGAAAATGAAGGCTAATCATGTTTTGGGTGTACTATTCCTTTAAGCTGAATGGAGGAGGGCAGCTGTACCTGATGTTTATTAGGGGTGTAATGGTGCACCTTAGTCACGGCTCAGTTTGCACTCTGTTTCTCAGGTCCCAGTTGGATGGTTGTCGGCGGCAAAAAGACAAAAATAATGAAATTTATTTTGGGAAAAAAAACAAGAAAGTTCAATTAAACTAAAAAAATCCCTCAAGCTATATTTAAAAAATAAATCCTTTTTTTGAACAAAATAAGTGTTAAACTGCCCTTAATTTGATGCTAAATTAAAGGCAAAACAAAACTGAAGCATTCAATGACTTCATCTCTGATTTTATTATTTTTTTTATTCAATTTAATTCAAGTTTTTTTCTTTACTTCCAATGACTTCACGAACTTCTAAAGTTGTTAACTCTAGTTTTGTGCAAATGTGATTCAAATTAAGGCAGAAAAATAAACTTAATGTTTCAGTAAAGAAATTGTTTTGCATATATTTACTGTAATGAGAGTTAATGACTGGTGTTCTGATGTTACGCACACGATAAATAAACAAGGAAATAATAGAGAAAAGCAACGACTCGCCAGACTCATTAAAAGAAACTGATAAAGTCCAAGATTAAGAGTTGAAAAGTGCAGAAAGCATTAGTTGCCAAGAGGGATAAGAGACGAGCTGTGCTCAGAACACAATATTAACACTAGTATTCACTAAAGCTACCAAACGTTCTGCTGATTGTGTTCAGTGCTAACAATCTTTTCAGGTTAAAAAGGATAAATGAAACACTATTTACCCTTTATTGCACAAGTTACCTTTTTTGATCACTTGCATACTCAAGCCCCCCCTCCCCTGAGTGAAGTCTAGAAGCACAAGATCTATATCCAGCCATTCAGCAAAGATCCTACTAGCTGGCTGTTCATGTTTATTTGGCATTTGACGAATTAGATGAGCCCTTGATTTCTGTTACCTACTGTAAATTAGGTTGAAAAAAAGTTAAATGGCTAATTGAAAAGTTAAAACATAAAGTTAAAAAGATAAGTAAAAAAAATGTAATTAATTAATACTCTAAGGTTATGCTGTTTCTTTCACACTAGGAGTGTTTTTCATTAATGTCTTATAGAAGCACCTTTGTTCTTTTTCTTAATATATTAGGGCAAGTAGCCTTTTCATGAGATAAACTTCTGCTGTCAAAATATATTTTATTTAAATGTTAAAAAAGTAATGGGGTCTTGTCCGGGATTCAAATAACACTATTGGCTTAAAGTGTTGATTTTCACTGAGTGGCCACTGAGTGACCTATAAAGACTTTATTCCAACATGAACTGTAGTTATGGATGTTTTTTCTAGGCATAGTATAGGACTGTAGATAACAATAGCATACTGCTTCTGTAGCAGTGAAAATACGACCCTCAATCAGTCTGTCTGAATCGATTAATTGGTTTAATCATGTTTAACTGATTATTAAAATAACCGTTAACTAATTTGGTAATCTAATTGCTACTGAGAGTAATAGTACAGACTCTTAAAGGGGCAATTTTGCTGAAAGGATCTCCAGCTTACAGCAGCATTTAAAACCAAACAAAAATGTTAACATTTTTCATTTAAGAACAAATCTTTAAAAAATGGCTAAAAATGCATATACCCCATTTACCCCTAAAGGTTAATCCCAGACATGGTCGATGTAAATAGGGCCTCTATACCCCAAACAGAGCATACTCTGACTAGTCTGAATATAATTTTACCCTCTTCTACCTGAACATCTGTAGGATAGGAGCAACAAGAGAGATGAAGAATCCTAAATGTCTCCTTTTCGTTAAAGAGCTTTATTATAGATTTATTCTCCCCAAAGGGAATAAAAAATGCTGTTTGATTGGACTTATCAAGGCCAAGGTGCATGGTTATGGCTGCGCAACACCACTTTTAAACCTATAAAACTCATATAAGCTCATTAATTTCTCCTTCCCCTCAGGCGACAGGATGCGAAAACCTGAAGTGTCAATGAAAGCTGCCTTTACTCCCACAGAAACGAACGCTGCGGCTCTGGCTGGCGTCCCAGAGACGGCGCAGCTCAGTGAATGCTGATGAGACCGAGGCGAGGTTGCACGAGCTCTGCTCCTCAGAGGGCTGGGATCCAGAGGGGAGTGATGGAGAGGAGGATGCAGAGGAGGAGATGGACAACAGCGAACCTCTAGACGACAGTGATGTCGTTCTGTCAGACTCAGGTAGGGGTCAGCGCTCTCTCTCTACCATCCAAAACAAAGACCTCTCAGCTGGAGAAGGAGCATTTATCTCATGTGTGTCCTGTTTGGCCTCCTGTTGATTGTAGATGATGATTTGGAGGGTTATGACAAGATGGTATCTGGAAGGAGGAAGACAGCAAGGGTGAGCTGCACAAGCAGACGTTTCTCATTTATTCTTCATAGTTTTTACACTTATTAACTTTTTATCAATCTCTGCTGCAGTGGAACAAGAGGAATGAAAAGGGAGAGACGTCCCTCCACAGAGCATGTATAGATGGGAACCTGAAGCAGGTCCAGTACCTGGTGGAACAGGTGACACATCACTTTCTCTATTAAATCCATCTCCACTGAGCTGATAAAATCGATGAAAAGTTTAAAGGTACATAGTCACATTATTTACCTGAACAAAAAACCATTAGATTTGGATACAATCAGGTCATTTCCACCAAGCGTCCACCCTGACAGGGTTTAGATGGTAATTTTAAGGCTAAATAGAATTCCATGCTCCATGAGCAGACATAAACAGAATTGGCACCATCTGCTGGCAATAGTGTAAAACATCAGAAAGCCTGATGGCGACAACTGAGGCAGTTACTTAACAGCGCATGACTCGAATTCTGTTTTTTTATCAGCGCCGATCAAATTCCATTTTTTTTTTATGAAGAAACAAATGATGCCATGTTTCGGTGCTGAAACGCATCATGGTGTAATAATGGGGGTGGAAAGGTCCACGACTTTCCAGCAGTACACACGAGAGTGTGGTGAGGTCAGAAACCGTTGCTGCAGTAAATACAGCAAGCATAGCAAACGGAAAGCTCTCTACTTCCCAGAATGCAATGCAGGTCATTACCCCTGCTGCAGTATTTGTGAGGTGAAGTACAAGGTCAGCAACGGGAATACTTCAGAATGGGTGGAAGCATTTGATCACGATAAAGATTTTCACAAGGCTGAGGATTGTTCAATTGTGCAACAGCCTCAGGTCTAAG
This sequence comes from Cyprinodon diabolis, assembly GCA_030533445.1. Lineage (NCBI taxonomy): Eukaryota > Metazoa > Chordata > Actinopteri > Cyprinodontiformes > Cyprinodontidae > Cyprinodon > Cyprinodon diabolis. Next base: position 5,961,660 of record CM060080.1, read on the forward strand.
GCTACAACGTCCTGCATTCATCAGCGTTAGCAACCGTTAGCGGCTTGTCGTTAGGCAAGGTTAGATGACGTTTGCATGACACTGAAAATGGGTACCGTTAATTACTGACAACGTTCCATTTTAACCCAGGATTTTGGACTTTTCCTCAGTATTTTTCGCAACTCTCCCATTGCTCTGGTTACTTGGTGTTGTCGTGGGAAAAAAAGTATTCAACTATTCATCCTAGTTAAATAAACGGAGATCGATGGATTTCACTCAGTCGGCACATTTATTCATATCTTTGCAAAGAGAGAACAGTTCATCATACAGCCCTAATGGCACAGCATTCTGCTCTGTTCTGCATGAGCAGGGTTCGTCCCCCCTTACTTAGAACACTGCAAAAGTAGTCAAAGTCAAAACAAATAACTTTGGTTAACAGTAACATGTAGTGTTAATTTTACCAGCCATTTTTAAATTTAGTTTCAATTTTAGTCCAGTTTCAGCATCGCTTGTTTGTTTTTATCACATTTAGTCGACATCCCATTTTTATTTAGTCTAGTTTTAGTCGACTATAAGTCAGAGCATTTTAGTCTTTATTTTAGTCCAAGAAAACATAATTTTATTTGTTTATTTTTAGTCAACAAAAACTGTCAACACTTTAGTTTAGTTTTAGTCAGGACATAATTTTAGCCTTTTACTTTTTTGTCAGCAGATAATATTTAATATTCCCTAAAATTATTTCACATTTCAACATTTTCTCTCATCTTTTTGATTAAAAAAAACACAATTTTAAGGAACACATGCAGACATGGAAGATGTTCTGACAATATTTGCATATTTATTTTGAACATTGTTAAGGTTCAAAGACACAAACACAAATGCTTGCATTAAAACAAATAAAATACACCTGACAAAGGAAACAAATAAATAAAATAAAGTGTCTTATGAACTTAACACAAGTGCTGGCTGTTTAAAGCTAGTTCACATAGAATAAGAAAAGAAATAGGTTTGAGATCAATGTTGTAAAAAAAAAACAAAAAAAAACTTTAACTGATACAACAAAAGTGCTTTCCTGCCAGCTAGTTCACATGGTATATAAAGGTAAAGTATTTAAGGTGATACAAGGCATAGCTTGCTAGTCCTGAGAGTCAGCTTTGTATTTGGTGTGGGAAATTAAGGAAGCTTGTATAGCTGGCCTTTCATTGTTCTGGATGGCTGGTCTTTATTTACCGAACTGCATTTTCGTCTCGTCTTTATTAGTCCACGAAAATTATTTCAGATTTACTCCCAGTTATGTTTATTAGTGGGGATTTTCGTCTCGTCTCGTCTAGTTTTCGTTCGGTGAAAAATGTGCGTTGACGAAAATATTTTCGTTTAGTTTTCGTTAACGAAATTAACACTAGTAACATGTTATGCATAAACCTTGAGAAGGAATCTGGTTTGTTATGGGAAGAAGCTATGTCTGGTCTACAAACACCAGGCTGCAGAGAATTGTGTGGCCCTGAGAGAGAAACAGACTGAGTGAAAACTTTTATAGTGAGTAAATATAAAAAATTAATATATAATAGAAGAGAGATAAAAAAAAAATCTGACAACAGTGTTATTGTAAATAGACACTGAAGGACTTTATTCAATAAGAAAGTGAGCAAAAAAAAAAAGCTTAAAACACAAAAATTACAAATAACACTCCCAAAAGGATACAGAATTTTTTTTTTTAGAAAACTTGATATGTGGCTAGATTGTGCTGCTGATAGATCGGTATGAAAAGTCCTTTAATGAGTCTCTGCACCTTAAGCTTCTTGTCTGAGCTTTTCAAATATTGTCTCAGTTCAGATAATAATGTTTACGATGATCTTTGTGATCATGAGGGTAAAACATCAGTGTTTTGTTTTCAGGGTCACCCAGTGAACCCTAGGGACTACTGCGGATGGACTCCCCTACATGAAGCCTGCAACCACGGTCACTATGGTAACTCATCCTTTACTGGCTGCACAGCTTATGTTTTGGGGGTGAAATATCTTTACTTTGCTCACTGGGTTCCTGTATTTTGTTTTGCAGATATTGTAGCAGTTCTGTTGGAGCGCGGCGCTAACATCAACGACCCCGGTGGGCCGCTCTGTGAGGGAGTGACCCCCTTGCATGATGCACTCGCTTGTGGAAATCTCAAAGTTGCTCAGCTGCTGGTGCAGCGAGGGGCTTCTGTCACGATTCGCAATTCTAAGGTGTGTGATGTGATCTTTATCGGTACCTTTTTTAAAAAGTGAACATTATTATTTGGGTAATCTAATCAGCAATGGTTTGCAGCAAACTGTTTTATTCTGTGAGAATATCAGAGTATTTTCAGTCTGCTGTTACCATATGATTAAGGAATTTCAATAAACAGACATTTAGACCCTAAATCATTTTTTTTACAGAGAACAGTAGAATACAAAAGCTCAAGATTTCTGAACCAAAAAAAAAAACTATCACAACAGAAATCTTGTCATCAGATCATATATATATATATATATATATATATATATATATATATATATATATATATATATATATATATATGGCTTAGATACGAATTACACTACTTTTACCATAAATTTTATTCATTAAACCCTGAACACAACACCATTTTGCATCGATCTGACAGATAATTGTGTCTTGGCCTTTAGCAAAAAGTCCGGTCGGCACGTAATAATCAATGGATCATTACTTATACCTAAAACTAATACGTTTGTGGTGATTTAATGAATTTAACTTTAATCAGTAAAAAAATAAAAATAATTTTTGTCTCAATCACTCAGCCCGGAAGTGTCCATTATTGCCTAAATATTATAGTAACCCCTCCCTCCTGCCATCTTCCAGCAGTGACGTCACGGTGCGATAAGCCTAGCGCCATTCTCCCCGCTTTACAAGCAAAATCAATGGGAACTACTAGACACATCTGCAATCAACAACAATTATTGAAGGTTTCCAGAGGACTTTGCCATTGAAATTCACCAGAGCTATAGTGAAACTGACAATGCCCACGTGCATGGCAGCTGGATCCTGGAATACACCTTTCCGATACCTGATCCTCCACAGACGGGTTCGTCGTTGTTTTGCCAACTTGAAGAGGGAGGATTTGCCATCGAACTTCTGGCCAGAGAAAAAACACGTAATATGTAGCCAACATTTGGAAGAAGAATGTTTTCAAGATGACTTGGATAATAGCGCGTTGTGACAAACACCACATACAGCACTGGGACTTGATCAACAGCCTATACCGCACCATGACGTCACAAACCAGTAGGTGGCAGTAGTGTTCTTTGACAAACATGGATGCCTTCAGTAAAGCACATTCAAATGAACATTACTCTTAATTAAAACACTTATTGAAACTATTTTTAGGTGTTTGAATCCAGAAGGGCTGAACACACCCAACATGATTTTCTGCAAGGGGATTTGCAGAAATGATCTCAATTCAGTTCAGTCTATTAATATAGCGCCAATTCACAACAAATGTCATCTCAAGGCACTTTAGAGTTCAACCAGATCATCCAGTCAAATTGATTCAAAGTTTACTATCTAAGGAAAACCAGTTGATTGCATCGACTCATTGACTCAAATACAATCCCTCACACTAAGCATGCTTGTAGCAACAGTGGAAAGGAAAAACTCTATTTTAACAGAAGAAACCTCCAGCAGAACCAGGCTCAGTGTGAGCGGCCATCTGCTGAGACCGACTGGGGTTCAAGGAGACAGAAGCAGAGATACAAAAAGCAGCTGTAAAAGGCGGCCCCGTCCAGGAAACACAGCCAGGCAGACGAGCTCCGAGCCAGCTCCTATGCCAGAGGATGAAGAGAGCACATCCAGCCAGTCACGGTCAGAGAAACAGGACTACACTGGAAAACAGGTCTATCTGCAACTGAGATAGACCCTAGGTCTACTTTAGTCGGACTACGCAGCAATTCTGAGACATTTTCATGGGTCTAATACAAAGAGAGACAATGTTTCAGAGTAAATCTCATTCGCTTTTGAGAAAATACAAAATAAAATCTGTCAATAGCTTCTAGCTTTAGTCCCCATGAAGGCCAACAGCAACAACATCAGAAAATTAAATGGTTTTCCTCAATTTTTTTTCCTTTTTTTTTGGAATCTGCTAGCAGACTATTTAGGATCAACAGATTGAGATATTCACAGAAATATTTGTAAAGACGAGACCACATTCACCCCTGTAGATTAAAACCGACATCATAGAATAAATAAAAAAAAAAAGTCTGATCAGGCATCATGTATGTTTTAATGCCTAACAACCCCTTTAACTCGGTCAGCTCTCCTGCTTAAGGGGAGCCCTGACGGTCATGAAGCAGTGCTCTGTCACATGACCTGTTCAGTGATGGATCCTTCCCTTTTAAGGTTAGTATTAGAGAAGGGCAGCACGCACAGAGCATCACACTGCTGAATGTTGACCTGAAGAAATTATTAAAGCTATCTCACTTTAAGTTAATACTTTAATGAAAAATCAAGGGAGTCATAGTCACCTGTGGTCTGATTTGGGTCAACCAGATTTCAATCTTTTGTCTTTTTTTCCATAGATTCCCAGTTCGAGGCTTCTCTCTGGAGCTTCTGAAGAGTTTGTAGTTGTAGAAAACCTGTTGGTAACCCCAACTCTCAATCTGCCATGTGTATTTTGTTTTTGTTTTTTTAGGGAGAGACTCCAATGGACACCCTGCGCCACTGGCAGCGGACTTACAGGAGAGAGCTGGACGAGGAGACGAGGCAAGAATGTCTCTTTACAGAGGGGCTGCTGAAGAAGTCAGCTGCAGGAGGAAGTGAGCGTTTAGCTTAGCTGGAAAATGTTGCTTTTAACACTTCCCTGCCAGGACCTTTAGTTTCTGTTTTCTCCTGCCAACCACAGTTCCTGCTGCCCCCGCTGCAGCCAAGCCCTTTGAGGGCCTGCAGGACAGCCAGCTGTTCGACGCAGAGAACTCTGAGCCTCTGACGCCCGCTGGAGGGGGCTCCTCCTCTAAACCGGACCGACCCAGAAACGGCGACACGTCTGAGGGGAAACGCGCAGCAGGCAGTCCCAGACGGTGGTCAAGCGGTGGCTCGTCGCAGCGCCACAAAATCCGAGGGACAGAGGGCTCTGTTTTATACGGGGTAATGTTTGGGGAAAGAAAAAACAAAAACTGCAATTTTTTTTTTTTTTTGTGATCTCTAGATGATAAGACCAGAATATTTCTGTGTTGTTTAGATTACCAGCAGCAGCTCGGATGACAGCGACTCTGACGCTCCGGTCAGTCCTCTCCGCCCTGTCCGTCCCAGAAACGCTTTCCCAGCAGCGCCGACTCAAAGGGACATTCCTTCTAACAAGGAGCCTCTGCGGCCCCCCAACTCCTTTGGGGAGGGTAACAGGGAGGCCCCGGCGACATGCGTCTTCCAACGAGACGATTACCATAGCACCATTCGCAGCTTGGGCAGCTCCAAAACTCTTCATCAGGGTCTTTCACAGCCTCAGTTCTCCAGCACGCCTGCTGTTTCATCCAGCAGCAGATCCGCTCTGGTTCCGGAGGACGAGTATCTGGCTGACGACTGGTTGGACGACGATCTGGGGGAGATGCAGCCAAAGAAAAAGAGGAGGCTTCAAACGGATCCTAACAGACCCAGAAGGGAAGAGGCGGCTTCATCTTCAGCTGCCAGAAATCAGAACCATCATTTGAACTCTGACGCATCCTGCAGCGGTAACGCTTCAGACTTGGTTTTTGAGTTTTTTTTCACCTTTTCCTTCCTCATGTCACTTTCCTTATGCTCTATTCTTCCAGGCTCTGTGTTCAGCTCCTCCAGCCGGAGTCTCTCTCTGAAGAAGAACGGCTCACTTAAGCCTCGTCAGGTGAAGATGACTCAGATGCCAGGGATGGTGAGGTTAGGCTCCAGAGAGGTCGGCAGGTCAAGCAGTCCGTCCATTACAGACGATGAAGACACGAGACCTGAGACTCCTACACAGATGATCTACCAGGTGAGCTACAGAAGGAGCTACTTTTGGAAACGGGAGCTTTTTGTCCTTTTAGGAATTTAACCGAATAAAGAGCAAAGCAGAGCAAGTTTTGAGACATTTACATTTTATAACAGTTGTTTTCAAAATGAGTTATGATGCAGGCGGGTTTAGTTTATTGTTGAAAGGTCTTTCTGGATGCATTGAGTCCAACTCTGCAGAAATCCCTGATTCCTGAGGATGCAGGAAAACTTCCTTCTTAAAAGGGAGAAATCTGCAGCAGAAGGAAATGTAAACTTTCTCTCAAGTAGGCTGATGCATCAACCGACCAGTATTGGACATTAGCGGGGCATGATTTATCTATTTTTTGTGTCAGTATCGTCTGACACATGCATGTGCTCGCTGATTCACTAGTGCATTCAACATCCATGCCTTGAGATCTAAATGTATAAAAGTATATATTTATTATTCCTTCCTTGGTTAGACATGAAATGGTTTGTCCTTCTCTGAACCTCTTTTTATCACACTTTTTTTTTTAATAAATATATATATATATATATATATATATATATATATATATATATATATATTTATTTATTAGGGATGGAACGGTTTATGAAAACCGTCCGAACCATTCGGTTCGACTGTCTCGGTTCGATTCCCGTGTGTTGCGTTCGGTTCATGCGCTGCTCCTTTTTCTCATAGGCGAAGCGTTTACACTCCAGAGCAGAAGGTGGCGGTACTGCGGCCAAAGCCAACCACCAGTAGTAAACAAGAAGAAGAAGAAGCGAAGCAGCTTAGCCGGGTGTAGCAGAAAAAAAATCAGTTTTTGTGGAGAATTGTGTGGGTATGGCGAGTGGGAAAGAACAGGAGTTGGAAGACGCGCCAGCAGCACTTTATAGGTCTGCTGTATGGGACCACTTTGCATTTAGAGAGACCTACGATGACGGCGGAAAGAAAGTTGTGGATAAAAGTGCAACAGTGTGCAAGCATTGTGCAACACGTTTTGTTTATGCTAACAGCAACACGACCAACATGTCATGCTAACCCCGAAATCCCACATACTGCATCAGCGCTCCGCCTGCACAAAGCAAAGCCTACAGCCTCCGCTGTGGCTCCCGTCCGCTCCGCTCTGAGTTCCTTGGAGATCGTACAGGGCATGCGCGAGATGATTAAATTCAAAGCAGCAAAACATGCGGAAATGATCCAGTGTTTCCGCGGATCATTAAAAATAATTACAATTCATTCATTTTTATGGATTTTTTCAATAATTTCATTAATTTTTATGGGATTTCGGGGTAACAATCAACATATACCGAACCGAAAACCGTGACCACGAAACCGTGAACCAAACTGTGGATTTGGTGAACCGTTCCACCCCTAAGATATATATATATATATATATATATATATATTTTTTTTTTTATTGTATTTTATTGCTTTTACCCTCTTCTTGATTGTTTTTAAGAAACTGTTAAAATCATTAGTCAATTCTGACCAACTAAACATTTTAATCTCCAGAGATTGATTCATCCAACCAATTATATTTCCCAATGTCGTTACAGTTGCCATTGAATATCATTGCTTTATCAATTAGCTGTTGAATGTTAATTAATATGTTGCATAAATACACAGTTATGTCATTCAGGCAACGGCTAAAAAAAAATACTGTTTTTAATACCAGCAGTCCAATTTGACATCAGACTGGATTGAAAAGAATTGACTCTAAATATAGAGAATCGTATCCAAATCAGTTTTTTTTTTTTATGGAAATCCAGTCCTTCTAAATATGACCGAAAGCAAAGAGAAACTGAAGTCATTTTCCTTTTTATACATTTCTAAATAAAGGTTCGATCTCTTTCAGGTACAGGTTTGTTTAAAGTAATAATTTGAAAAACCCTCTAATTTGTTCATTTTTTTATTTTACTAAAGTTTTTGAAGCAGCTTTAAAATTAAATAATTTTGAATCAGTCCAACACACATGAAGTGTCTTTCTTGGTTGAATAGAATGCATTCACCCTGATGGCTGAGTTATGATTGCTGAGCTGCTATTAAAACTTATCCCTGTTATGTTTGTTTCTCATCTTGGTCTGTTTGCTCTCATATTTCAGCCCTCAGCTCGCTGTCCTGCTGCTCCTGCACAAGGAGCCCCGCCTCCACCAATCAGGATGAGGGTCAGAGTGCAGGATGACGTCTTCCTCATCCCCGTTCCCCAGAGGTTTGTTTTATTCTGAATCCTCATCATTGTTCTTCATCATTCAGTTATTTTATATGGATCCTCGTGTTTTTATGCAGTCAAATCTGCCTGGACTCAAACTTGCAGAAGCTCTGATTCAGGATGTGGTTGCTTTAGCGTGTTTGATGTTAAAACAGTCCTGCTGGGTTTTGTTGCAGTGAGGCAGACTCCTGCACCGTGTCGTGGCTCTGTGAGCAGGCAGCCCAGCGTTACTACCAGAAGTGTGGCCTGCTGCCTCGCCTCTCGCTGCAGAAGGAAGGGGCCTTGCTCTCTCCACATGACCTGTTGCTGGCTGTGCTGCACACCAATGAAGAGGTGGGGGGGTTAAAATAAGAAAGATATCTGCACAATCACATATAACAGGGTTCCCGCGGGTCCTTAATAAGTCTTAAAAGGCATTGAATTCTTCAAAATGAAATTAAGGCCTTAATTGGTATTAAAATGTCTTAAATCAGTCTTTCGTAGGTCTTAATTTTTAAAACATCATAAATAGAATCATTTTTATTACTCTTTATTTTTGTAATATAAATAAAACATTATAATTGACCTTTTTTTTTCCATTAGAAATAAATAATGGCTCGCCATTATTGGTTCCGTCCCGATAGCGGAACCAATAAAAGCGTTGTTGCGACATTAACTTTTTGTCTGGAAAATATGGGCTCTAGCCAAGAGTTTTCTCCATGGCTAAAACCAGGGAACATACATGAGGAACAGTGGATTTAGTGCAAGAAGTCATTCAAGCTCGGAACGATGGGAATTAAGGCAGTGGAGTCGCACATGCGAAGCACAAAACACAAAGCGTCAAAATTGAGTTACCGAGAAACAGCCGGTATTTCTCAGTTTTGTTCCACCCTTGTCTCTGCAACGCCTCCACTTATCACCAAATCAAACATACTAAGAAAACCATACAAAGAAAAATAGCTGCAAAAAAGACTTAGCACTGGTTATGTTGTGGCTTTAAAACTGATTTGTTTTGTTCCCTGCTAAAACAAAGTTTGTGAATTCAGTTAAATAATTGTTAAAATATATCTGTTATTTGTGTGTTTTTAGCTTTCTTCCAGTATGGGAAGCTTTTAAAAATTTGAAACATTAGTGCAGTGGTTCATGTTAAAATAAACCTTTGGGTTAAGTTGTCGCAAGCAGGTTTTTCTTGTGTTTCTTTTGAATTTGGTCTTAAATTTTTATTTCAAGTGGCTTTAAAAAGTCTTGAATTTAACTTGCCTTATGCTGTAGGAACCCTGTACAAACATCTAAATTAGCTTGTATGAATCTGCACCCAGGTTGACCTTTGCTGAGTTATTTATTCCTATTTTAATTGGGTTCTGCAGGTTCTGGCTGAGGTTTCCTCCTGGGATCTCCCTCCCCTCCCTGAGCGCTACAAGAACGCCTGTCAGAGTCTGGCAGTGGGTGAGCGACTCGTCGTTAGGCACAGCCCGGGAATGATTTCTTTTTTTTTTTTTGTAGTATTTTTATTATGTTATTATCAAATGTGTCTCCAGACGAGGATAAACGCCTGACCCGGCTGTGTGAGGTCCAGGGCGGGAGCTCCTCTGTGTCAGTATGTGGCCTCAGCTTGGCCGCCTCCCCCCTCAGCCCGCTGCTACGTGCCCTCAAACTTCAGGCCAGCCTCACTGAGCTGCGCCTTTCGGGAAACCAGCTCTCAGACGGCCTCGTTCCCGAGCTGGTCGCCACAACCATCACCATGCCCCGCCTCCGGCTGCTCGACGTTTCTGCCAACTGCATCACAGGGGAAGGGCTGGAGAAGGCTGTGGACGCTCTGAAGGGACTCAGTCATCCTGCCTTCCCGGTAAATCAGCTACTGGGCAATAAAAACACTTCTTCAAAGTGCATAAAGCGTACAGGGCCTCGCAAAATGTTCACACCACTTGTTTGTTACATCCCAACCACAAGTCTAGTTGTGAAACACAGAGATAAAAAAGTGCATATTTGTGAAAGCACACGCAGATGAACTTCAGAAGCTTTTTACAAATAAAAATGTTTTAAAAATGGATTATTACTTATATCACCAGTCCTTTACGCTGACAGCCCAACAAAAAAAAATTATTTCACCAACTTGACTGGAAGGAATGCTTTAGACGAGGCAGTTTTAGGTTTCATTGCTGGGTGTGGAATCTGTTAAAAGAGAAGTAGTCCTAACTTATTATTTCATCCATTCCTCCATCCATCTTCCTCCGCTTATCCGGGGTCGGGTCGCGGGGGCAGCAGCCTAAGAAGGGAGGCCCAGACTTCCCTCTCCCCAGCCACTTCTTCTAGCCCCTCAGGAGGAACCCCAAGGCGTTCCCAGGCCAGCCGAGAAACAGTCTCTCCAGCGTGTCCTGGGTCTTCCCCGGGGCCTCCTCCTGGTGGGACGTGCCCGGAACACCTCACCAGGGAGGCGTCCAGGAGGCATCCTAACCAGATCCCCGTTCCACATCAACTGGCTCCTCTCGACGTGGAGGAGCAGCGGCTCTACTCTGAGTCCCTCCCGGATGACCGAGCTTCTCACCCTATCTCTAAGGGAGAGCCCAGCCACCCTACGGAGGAAACCCATTTCGGCCACTTGTATCCGCGATCTCGTTCTTTCGGTCATGACCCAGAGTTCATGGCCATAGATGAGGGTAGGAACGTAGATTGACCGGTAAATCGAGAGCTTCGCTTTTTGACTCAGCTCTCTCTTCACCACGATGGACCGGTAAAGCGCCCACTTCACGGCAGACGCTACGCCAATCCGCCTGTCGATCTCCCGCTCCCTTCTTCCCTCATTCGTGAACAAGATCCCGAGATACTTAAACTCCTCCACTTGGGGCAGGACACCCCCCCTGACCCGGAGAAGGCACTCTACACTTTTCCGGCTCAAGACCATGGCCTCGGATTTGGAGGCACTGATCCCCATCCCGGCCGCTTCACACTCTGCTGCGAACCGATCCAGCGAGAGCTGCAGATCACGACCTGATGAAGCCAATATGACCACATCATCTGCAAAAAGCAGAGATGCAATCCTAAGGCCACCAAAACGGATCCCCTCAACACCTTGGCTGCGCCTAGAAATTCTGTCCATGAAGGTAATGAACAGAATCGGTGACAATGGGCAGCCCTGGCGGAGTCCAACTCTCACCGGAAACGAGCCCGACTTACTGCCGGCAATGCGGACCGAACTCTGACACCGGTCATACAGGGACCTGACAGCCCGTATCAAAGGGCACGGCACCCCGTACTCCCGGAGAACCCCCCATTGGGCTCCCCGAGGGACACGGTCGAACGCCTTCTCCAAGTCCACAAAGCACATGTAGGCTGGTTGGGCGAACTCCCATGCACCCTCCAGGACCCTGCTGAGGGTGTAGAGCTGGTCCAGCGTTCCACGACCAGGACGGAAACCACACTGCTCTTCCTGAATCCGAGGTTCGACTATCCGACGGACCCTCATCTCCAGCACCCCCGAATAGACCTTGCCGGGGAGGCTTAAGAGTGGGACTCCCCTGTAATTGGAGCACACTCTCCGGTCCCCCTTTTTAAATAGGGGGACCACCACCCCAGTCTGCCAATCCAGGGGAACTGCCCCTGATGTCCATGCAAAGTTGCAGAGCCGCGTCAGCCAACACAACCCCACAACATCCAGGACCTTGAGGAACTCCGGGCGGATCTCATCCACCCCCGGGGCCCTGCCACCGAGGAGCTTTTTAACCACCTCGGCGACCTCGCCCACAGAGATTGGAGAGCCGAGCCCAGAGTCCCCAGGCCCAGCTTCCTCAATGGAAGGCATGTTGGTGGGATTGAGGAGGTCTTCAAAGTATTCCGCCCACCGACCCACAACGTCCCGAGTCGAGGTCAGCAGCACACCATCCCCACTATAAACAGTGTTGGTGCTGCACCGCTTCCCCCTCCTGAGACGCTGGATGGCGGACCAGAATCGCTTCGGAGCCGTACGGAAGTCTTTCTCCATGGCCTCTCCAAACTCCTCCCACACCGGGGTTTTTGCCTCAGCAACCACCCGAGCCGCATGCCGGTACTCATCAGCTGATTCCGGAGTCCCACAGGCCAAAAAGGCCCGATAGGACTCCTTCAACCTGACAGCATCCCTTACCGGAGGTGTCCACCAGCAGGTTCAAGGGTTGCCGCCACGACAGGCACCGACAACCTTGCGGCCGCAGCTCAGATAAGACGCCTCGACAATCGAGGAACGGAACATGGTCCACTCTGACTCAATGTCCCCCACCTCCCCCGGGATGTGTTCGAAGTTCTGCCGGAGATGAGAGTTAAAGCCCCGCCTAACAGGGGACTCCGCCAGACGTTCCCAGCAGACCCTCACAACATGTTTGGGCCTGCCGGGTCTGACCTGCATCCTCCCCCACCACCGGAGCCAACTCACCACCAGGTAGTGGTCAGTGGAAAGCTCCGCACCTCTCTTCACCCGAGTGTCCAAGACATACGGCCGCAAGTCCGATGAAACGATGACAAAGTCGATCATCGAACTGCGGCCTACGGTGTCCTGGTGCCAAGTGCACATATGGACACCTTTATGCTTGAACATGGTGTTCGTTATGGACAATCTATGACGAGCACAGAAGTCCAACAACAGAACACCACTCGAGTTCAGATCGGGGCGGCCATTCCTCCCAACCATGCCCCTCCAGGTCTCACTGTCATTTCCCACGTGAGCGTTGAAGTCTCCCAGCAGAACAAGGGAGTCAGAACCCATCCCCCTACCCGTAGGCGGAGGGAGGCTACCCTCTCGTTCACCGGGGTAAACCCCAACGTGCAGGCGCCGAGATGGGGGCCAACAAGTATGCCCACTCCTGCCCGGCGCCTCTCACTGTGGGCAACTCCAGAGTGGAAGTATGTCCAGCCCCTCTCAAGGAGACTGGTTCCAGAACCATGCGTCGAGGTTAGACCGACTATTTCTAGCCGGAACCTCTCAGCCTCACACACTAGCTCCGGTTCCTTCCCCACCAGCGAGGTGACATTCCACGTCCCTAGAGCCAGCTTCTGCAACCGAGGATCGACCGCCAGGGTCCCCTCCCTCAGCAGCCACCCAACACACACTGCACCTGACCCCTATGCCCCCTCTCACGGGTGGTGGGCCCATGTAAGGGGGGACCCATGTTTCCTCTTCGGGCTGAGCCCGGCCGGGCCCCATGGGTAAAAGCCCGGCCACCAGGCACTCGCCATCGTGCCCCCCTTCCAGGCCTGGCTCCAGAATGGGGCCCCGGTGACCCGCGTCCGGGCGAGGGAACGCCAAGTCCAAAGGTTGTAGTCATCATAAGGGTCTTTGGGCTGCGCTTTGTCTGGTTCCTCACCTAGGACCTGTCTGCCATGGGTGACCCTACCAGGGGCATAAAGCCCCAGACAGCATAGCTCCCAGGATCATTGGGACACTCAAACCTCTCCACCACGATAAGGTGGCAGCCCAAGGAGAGGGTTATTATTTCATCGCTTTTGGAAAATTATTTTATTTATTAGTTTTGTTCTTTATTTTATTTTCTTTATTTGTGTTTCAGTAAAGTCAACATTTTTCTCCTTACGAAACATTGGTTAAAAAAAAATTATCTTGAGGTCCCATCATTGTTTCTGATCTAATGACTCAAACCAAACTGGTTGAAAATGATCTTTACCGCATCGGTTGCTTTCCTGTCAGTGTTGGTTCAAAGCTCAACTAAAAAATGACAGATATAAAACCTGTTAGCCAAATATATTTTATTTTATTTAAGTCATTCAGTCGACAAAATAAACTCATACATAGATGATTTACCCAAGTAAATGTCCCACATGTTAGGTTCTGTAGGGATGCCAAATAAAGATTTTAACAGAACAATGTTATATTGGCATTTCCTCTATCAGGTGGGAAGACTGCTGATCCTTTGGTGAAGATACTGGTTGTTTGTGCTGCATAAACAATCTATTAATGGAAAGTTGAGTTAAAGGAAAAACCCTGTGTGCATAAGCTAACAGTGGGAAATGCAGTCTCAAAGGAGAGAGCTTCTGTGCCCATGTAAACCTATTTGGTCTGTCAGAATTAAAATGTAAAAAATCTAAATTGTCCCACAATGGGGAAATTCACTCTCTGCATTAAACCCACCCCCTTGGGGAGCAGTGGGCTGCCATTGTATGGCGCTTGGGGAGCAGTGTGGGGATGAGGGTCCTGCTCAGGGACCCAGAGTGGAGGCTTTGGGGGTACATGCAACCTTCTCAGAGCACAAGTGCACTGCTCTACCAACTAGGCCAACAATATTACTACTAATAATAGAGAAAATCCCTGAAATTAAATATTGTGGAATGTTTATAAAGATAATTTTAAAAATATGATCAGCAGTCACCATATTTGTTTTTGTTATTTTTATTTTCTTTTTGTCAGTAGCCCTGCGAGATAAGCCACCTACATTCAGTGCAGAATCAATATTTAGTATAATTGTTATTTTAAAAAGGATTATTATCCTTATTACCTCCAACTACATGGCTTAGAACCTCATCTTTCTTTTACAGCCAATCTCAAAGTGCCACAATCACACAGTTTTTAATAAGCAGAGCCAAACCAGTTTGAACATCCTAACATTTGCAAAGAAATCTTTTAAGACCAACTACAACATGCCCACTTATTGCACCGCTTTTTTGAAATCTTAAAGGATCTCTAAGTGACATTTAAAAGTATTAGAATTTGTATTTTTTTAGTAAGGGAGCTGAAATAAGCGCAGCAACAGGTGGGGGAGGGACAACACCATGTTGTTGCCTGTGTTTTAAACACTGGGAGGAAACTCCTGTCACATTAGCACTTTAAACGTAAGTTTAGGTATTTTTCATGAGGATTCCTGCTTAATGCATGATCATAAAAAAACAGGCTGAAATTTGTTCTTTATGACCTCTTTCCTCTTTTTGTTTGTTTAGTTTTGTTTGTTCAAAAAAAACTTCATCACACTTAGTGAGGATTATTTCTGTTAGAAATTCTCCTGAACTTTGCCGTGTTTTTTCTCTGCAGTGCCTGGAGGAGCTCGATCTGAGCCTCAACCCTCTCGGAGACTCGGTGTCCGAGTCGCTGTCCTGCCTGTTGTCCGGCTGCCCTTTGCTCTCCAAGTTGTCTCTGCAGGCCTGTCGCCTCACAGCCCGTTTCCTTCAGCAACACCGGCTGCTGCTTGCTGGCGCTCTGACAGGTACCCCTGATGAGCACGATTGGGTTCAATCTATATTGTTTTCTGTTCAGAAGGATGTTGGTTATTACATAATTATGTAAATCAGCAGAAGATTGAGAAATATGAGATGCTGCCATTTTAATGAAATTAGACCAAACATCTGCTATTAAATATTTTTTTTTTTATATCCTTAAACTCTCAGGACTTGGCCACCTAAAGTCAGTATCACTGTCCCACAATGCACTGGGCTCCACGGGCTTTGAATTGGTCCTGAAGACTCTGCCCATGCAGACTCTCACACATCTGGACCTGTCAGCTGTCCGCAGAGGTCCTGCTGACTTCCCCGCCCTGGAGCACCTCACAAAGCTTCTGTCTCAGGTGTGCATGAGTGTTAGGACCACATGACAACTGTCTCTGTCTCACTGTATAATACAACCAGTATGTCTCTCTTCTTGTATTTTTTCTTTATAGGACGAATGCTCTCTGAGCCACCTGAGTCTGGCGTCAAACGGACTGACGGACAGCAGTGTGGCTGTCTTGGCCAGGTTTATTGCCGCTTTATTCTGTTTTCTTTTTTTTTAACTCTCCCAAACCTTTTTAGGGCTCCCGTCTTCTGTTCCTCTGAATGCTGGGTCTGTCTTTGTTTTCCTTCAGGTGCCTTCCTTTATGTCCAACCCTGATGAGTTTGAACCTGTCAGGGAACCCGTCTGTGACCTCGGCGGGTCTCCACAGCATCCTGGCGTCCATGAGAGATGCTTCTCGACCGCTGGCCCTTCTTAACCTTCAGGGTGCGTATCAGTTGGTGCTTTTGCAAAATATTCCTAGATCCCGCTAAACTAAACCCCAGTGCAACATCCAGTGAATATCTGACTGTAAACAGTCCTGTAAGGGTTAATAAGTAAAACCTGAAGCTGAAATAATGTAAACTTTTCTGCATACTGATTATAAAGTTAAATAAGCTAAAAGGCATGCTGCTGTTACAGAGAAAGATCCAAAGGAAACAAGACCAGAACAGATAAAAACCTGTTAAAATCAGGAAGTTATGTCCCCTAAAAAAAGGCCGTTGCGCCTCGGGGGCTTCCTCACGGTTCTTTTCCTGGGAGCAAGTTATTTACTACTCTTAACTCAAACTGGGGGCGTTTCTCAATATGCGTTCTTGAGCGTTCTCGTGTGCTCGTGTACTCGTGACACGTCATCAGCCTCAGCCCGAGTACCGTTCCAATTCTTGAGAACGCCAGATCGAGAACGCATCAAATCCCCGGATGTTGTTCTCGCCCCGCCCTCTTTATCGAGCATGCATCAGAGCAGACTTGTGCGTTCTTCAGACTGACCGCTTCCCCAGAATGCCCCGCGGCCGCAGCTTGATTCGAGACAGCGCTCACAGTGTTAAGTTAAACATTCCCTTTTCTGCTGCTGTTATTCTTCAAAAGTACGTTTTGAAATCGTTTGAGGCGATAACATTATACATTTATGCCTCCCTGTGTGGTCTGTTTACAGAGTTAGTGCGAAATTGAAAAAAAAAAGTCCGACGTTGAGCGGACCAGAGTGACCAGCAGACCTCCGAGGGTAACCGCAGCCAGGGCTAAATTTACCCCGTCTGTAGTGCACTTCTCTCGGTCTAGTTATGTGTGAACTACCGCTCGTTCTGATGGCGGTTTTTTGCGGTTCGGTAATTTTTGTTTTTTAAGCTTTAGAAATTAAAAATATTGTTTTCAAAATGTTTTGTGTAGGGAATAAATAGTTTTGACTGTTAAAGAAATGCTAAAGAACGTTGCATGTGATGACGTCAGAGTACGCTTCTGTTCCAATACACATACGTGCTTGCATGCTCGCGTTCTCGTCAAGTCCGATCTTCCTGCGTTCTCGCCAAGAACGGACTTCACGAGAACGCGTTCTCGTGAAGTCCCCAGTAAAACCATATAAAAAAAGGACTATAAAACAGGAGTAAAAAAGTAAGAGTTTATTCCAGATCAAGTCGTTACAGGACAGAGAAAAATGCTTGGAGCTTGCACAGCTGTGGGCTCAAAAATCACGTCCGCGAGGGTCCAGCAAAAATTGAGCCCCGAACAAGGTCATCTCCTCCTTCTTATAGCTCATGAGTCTATGTGTTGCACCAGGTGGATGCTTAGTTGACCGTATCAGAAACTGACACGCCATCCATGCCCAAGGATTACAGATAGCTCTCCTCTATCAGTCCGGCTCCAAGATGTTCCCATATCCTGTGTATTTTTAAAGACACGAAGGCTGTCTTGATTAGATGACCTCCATACACACAGTGACATCCACAATGTGAAGGAAGGCCTTCTACTCTCTCTAATCCGGCTAGCAAAGTAACAATGCACATGATGTATAAAGCAAAAACCTCATAAACCACTTTCAAAAAGAGGGATTATTAATAATACTGTTGAACTAGTTGAATATGTAGTTATTTTGCTATTTACTCATGCAGAAAATCAGAATTACTTCAAAAGTTCTACAGCCCTTGTTTTATTTTTCATCAATGGAGGTCGTCATTTTAAACCAGTGAAGTGCATGCTCGGTTGATGATGCAGTTAGATCTTGCTGGATTTGGTCTTACAGAGTAAACACAGGAAGGCTAACATTAACAGCTGTTTTTGTCATATTGTGTTTGTCTGGCCTAATAGTTAGGCTTAAAGTTTAGATCGAACGTGATGTCTAAGTCTAATTGGCTCCAAAGCCGGCCATCATCATAACCTGAGAAATCTTAGTGATTCCCAGTAAATTCTCCCATTTTCAGCATCCTCCAGCAAAGCTGATGCATCTTTCACACTAAATTAGGCAGGAATATTACAATGGTATTGAAATGTTTACAGCATTCAATATAAATGCCTCTCACCTTGTAGGGATGGGCAATTAATTGCGTGTGCAATAAAATAGCAATTTAATAAAAATGCAATTTTCAAATCGCAGAGGCACTCGATTTTAATGCCTTTACATTTAGCAAGATTAAAACGCAACGTTCTCACTCCGGCTCTTTAGGTAGCAGTAAAAACATTTAAAATGGGTTTGCCGAAAAGTCAAGAAAGTTGCAGTTACCATGCAGATCCATGCATGCAAGTAGAAGTAAGCACTTTTTCATTCAAAGTTTCTACTAAAATCCTGCAACAATCGACAGGTTTCAAAAACTGAAAGCCTGCAATGAAAGCTCTACTTGGGGTTACTGCAAAGGAAAATCGAAATAAAATTGCAAACACAATATTGGGGGAAAATAATCGCAATTTAGATTTTTGGCGAAATCGTTCAGCCCTAACACCTTGTTAAATATAGGTTGATCTGTTGTACGACTCACCCTGGTGATCTTTGAGGAAAAGTATTAAGAAAACAGAAATATTGCACGTTAGGGATCTGAGCTACTTAAGGCCTTATTTATTTGGCAGGTCCTCGTGTATAGTTATGATTCACCAATACAAGTACAAATTACAGTGTGATACTGGAAGCTTTCATGAAGTCGATCTTTGATTATTTATTAATTAATTTTTTGGGGAGTTTTTGCCACACTAGTGGCTCTTTTTTATGGACAGTAGGCTGACAGGAAAGGGGGGATGAGAGAGGGGGAGAGACATGCGGCAAAGGACCACAGGTCGGATTCAAACCCGGGTCGGCCACGTCGAGAACTAAGGCCTCTGTACATGGCCCTGATTATTGTTTTTTTTGTTAAATTGTGTTAAGTGAACGTCTGAGAGGACTTAATCTTACATCAGTTCTCCACTTTACCATCTCTGTCGCCATTTTCCTTTTCCCTCCAAAATGTATGTATGCATGAGTCAGAGATCCCAACCTTTGTGTGCAAAGTGGTATACACAGGTTTCATGACGCTTCCTCTGCATACAGGAGCTTCATGAATGACATCCTGTCTTTGTGTTCCTCCACCAGGGTGTCAGGTGTCTGGTCCTTGGATCCATGAGGAACTGGAAGATTTGTCTGAACTGGTGCAGGATCTACGGCTTTGCTCCCAGGGCTTAAATAAGATGGACAGAGACGCCTTAAAGCAGAGTTGGGACCAGAAACTCCAAGATGGACACTTTGTGAACAGAAACGGCAGGTTTCTGCTCTCTGCAGCAGCACCATCATCATGAGGAGGCATTAATCAACTAAAAATGGACGTATTCTGTAAATATCTACTTGGATTATTTTATATCCAGCCTGTGTGTGTGTGTGTGTGTGTGTGTTAGTAAGTTTTGTTTTGTTTGTCCCTTAAATAATGAAAAAATGAAATCCAAATTAAAAAGAAATAAACGGCCAATTAATTTCATTTTCTATTTGTTTTCTTTATTCCCTTAATTCTATTTATAAGTCTGTATTAAACATTATTTTACGGTATTTTTGGTTATTTATTTTGGTTCAAAGTTTGCTGCAACGCTTGATATCTGCTGAGGTGGTATAAAAATGTGGTTAAATGTGGTGAAGCATCTAAGCATAGAAACCTAAGGGACGGTGGTTAAAAACCACTAACCTATGATGCATGCAGCTCAGCAGATCATCTTCACCCCCTTAATGCTTGAACTGAGCTTTTGCTGACTTTTAATTAGGCCCGAGTAGCAAAAGTGCTTCAAAGGCCTATTGTAATTGTACTGTTTATTAATTTCTCTTGACAACTGAACGGCCAATTTGGAATCCTTTAGCCTCATATCTAGTAGACAAGCTTGAATGTTTATTTGGTAATACTCAGTAAGTCAGTAACACACATTACCAACAAGAACATGTAAGAAACAGTGGCATGCATCCATTCACTCAGGCCTGTTCCTCTATAAATTAAGATCTCTGATATAAGATTGTGCTTGTTTATTAAGAGTTTTATACATTAGAAGGAATTTAAAATCCATTATGGATGGCAAAGAAAGCCAAAGAAGATAAGCTAAAATAAGATAAACATTTAATCTTTGGTAGCAGCCCATGTCAAAATTTAAATCTAGGATGTTATCACAATGAAACAAGAACAGGTACTATGTTGATGCGAGGGCATACAGAACATCAATTTAAGTATTAAACCAGACATAGAATGAAGACAAATAATGGAAAGTGTTAAGAAATGCTTGTAGTTTTTGTAATGGGTTAGTCTAATCAACATTTATAGACAAATACAGGTGCTGGTCATAAAATTAGAATATCATGAAAAAGTAGATTGATTTCCGTAATTCCATTTAAAAAGTGAAACTTGTATATTATATTCATACATTACATACAAACTCATATATTTCAGATGTTTATTTTGTTTAATTTTGATGATTACAAATGACAACAAATGAAAATCTCAAATTCATCATATCAGAAAATTAGAATATTACTGAAGACCAATAAAAACAAAGGATTTATAGAAATGTTGGCCAACTGAAAAGTATGAACATGAAAAGTATGAGCATGTACAGCACTCAGTATTTAGTTGGGCCTCCTTTGGCCTGTATTACTGCAGCAATGCGGCGTGGCATGGAGTCGATCAGTCTGTGGCACTGCTCAGGTGTTATGATAGCCCAGGTTGCTCTAATAGTGGCTTTTAGCTCTTCTGAATTGTTGGGTCTGGTGTATTGCATCTTCTTCTTCACAATACCCCATAGATTTTCTATGGGGTTAAGGTCAGGAGAGTTTGCTGGCCAATTAAGAACAGGGATACCATGGTCCTTCAACCAGGTACTGGTAGCTTTGGCACTGTGTGCAGGTGCCAAGTCCTGTTGGAAAATGAAATCTGCATCTCCAAAAAGTTGGTCAGCTGCAGGAAGCATGAAGTGCTCTAAAACTTCCTGGTATGTGGCTGCGTTGACCCTGGACCTCAGAAAACACAATGGACCAACACCAGCAGATGACATGGCACCCCAAACCATCACTGACTGTGGAAACTTTACACTGGACTTCAAGCAACGTGGATGAAGTGCCTCTCTTCTTTTCCTCCAGACTCTGGGACCTTGATTTCCAAAGGAAATGCAAAATTTACTTTCATCAGAGAACATGACTTTGGACCACTCACCAGCAGTCCAGTCCTGTTTCTCTTTAGCCCAGGCAAGACGCTTCTGACGCTGTCTGTGGTTCAAGAGTGGCTTGACACAAGGAATGCGACAGCAGAAACCCATGTCTTTCATACGTCTGTGTGTGGTGGTTCTTGAAGCACTCACTCCAGCTGCAGTCCACTCTTTGTGAATCTCCCCCACATTTTTGAATGGGTTTTGTTTCACAATCCTCTCCAGGGTGCGGTTATCTCTCTTGCTTGTACACTTTTTTCGACCACATCTTTTCCTTCCCTTCGCCTCTCTATTAATGTGCTTGGACACTGAGCTCTGTGAACAGCCAGCCTCTTTAGCGATGACCTTTTGTGTCTTGCCCTCCTTGTGCAAGGTGTGGATGGTCGTCTTTTGGACAACTGTCAAGTCAGCAGTCTTCCCCATGATTGTGTAGCCTATAGAACTAGACTGAAAGACCATTTAAAGGCTTTTGCAGGTGGTTTGAGTTAATTAGCTGATTAGAGTGTGGCACCAGGGGCCATCAATTTTGAACCTTTTCACAATATTCTAATTTTCTGATATGATGAATTTGAGATTTTCATTTGTTGTCATTTGTAATCATCAAAATTAAACAAAATAAACATCTGAAATATATGAGTTTGTATGTAATGTATGAATATAATATACAAGTTTCACTTTTTAAATGGAATTACTGAAATCAATCTACTTTTTCATGATATTCTAATTTTATGACCAGCACCTGTATGTAGTATGACCAGCATAACAGTGGAACTGGTGTCTGATAATTCTACTAAATTGTAGCATATATCTAGTAAAGACTTTGTTGTAGCATGAATCCATGTGGTATTCAACAGGTTAACCTGGACACTGAAAAAGAGTCAATCATTAACATGAATATATTGACAGGCTAACAGAAAAATCCAGCTTCAATCAGCCTTGTGCAGTTCTCTCCATTCCTACAGAAAGTTCAAGCCTTTGTTAATGATTGTTATGATGTATCAACTGCACTGAGATTTAACAGGACAGGTACAGATACACGTCTAATATTTGTCATGAATTGAGCTCTAAAATTAGATTATAACTCTTCAAAAATATCATTAAGGTGTTAAGAGTTTCATAGTTTCGTCTAATATTTGTCATGAATTGAGCTCTAAAATTAGATTATAACTCTTCAAAAATATCATTAAGGTGTTAAGAGTTTCATAGTTTGATAGCAGTTTTTTTTCATTGCTTTATAAAAAAGGATGATTAGATATTTGGTCTCTAATTTAAGGAATCTATGTTTAAAATGAAAGGAGAAAAAAAACATCACTAAGAAATATTAATATTAAATTCAATAGGAACTTTCGCAGCTTCTCAAAAAAAATTATAGCAAGGGCTTGGTAGATCATACAAAGTAAAAAAGGGAAGATGTTTTGTTGTAGATTGTTTTTAACTGCTTTGTTCGGTCACAGTTATGGTCATTTGTAAAACTTGATTAGCTTGAATAAGAACCATGTCGATAGTCCTCTTCATGCAGTAATTTTTGGAAAGACAACAAAAATAACAGATGAAGGTATAATGTAACTGTTTTTGAACAGAGATTCTACTTTAAATGACACTTATTTTAATCGTAAGTAAATTGTTCAATTTAATTCCTTAAATTTTTTTTTTGAAATGTCCTTAATGTGGTTGTGGGCAACCCAGTCTGGATAGGGGTTTATTAAACTACAGCTTAATTTCCTGGTCCAGACCATTGGTCACCAGGAAACATTTAGTAAAAACAAACATTTTGGCATATTGTAACGTGGAATCCAAATAGTTGGAAGGATTTGATCATGTGTGTTAATCCTACTTAAAGGACAGGGACTTTTTTTTATCAGTAGGCAACTTTACATCAGAGATGACAAAAATCAGATGTGGGGTTCCCCAAGGGTCCATCCTGGGTCCCCTCCTATTCAATATCTACATGCTCCCTCTTGCTCAGTTAATAAAAAAACAACATCAGCTACCATAACTATGCAGACGACACACAGCTTTACATCACCATGTCACCAGGTGACTATGAACCAATTCAAGCACTGAGGAAATGCTTAGAAGAACTCAATGCCTGGATGTGCCATAATTTTCTTCAACTGAATAAAAACAAAACTGAAGTAATAATCTTTGGACCAATAGAGGAGAGATCTAAAGTTAGCACACAGCTTCAGTCGCTTCAGCTAGTAACCACTGATCAGGCCCGAAATCTAGGTGTAGTGCTGGATTCAGAGTTGAACCTCCAAAAGCATTTAAAGACAATTACAAGGTCGGCTTTCTATCACCTGAAGAACATTTGCAGGATTAAAGGACTAATGTCTCAGCATGATCTGGAAAAACTAATACATGCGTTTATTTTTAGTCGAATTGATTACTGATTACTGCAACGGTGTTTTCACAGGTCTGCCTAAAAAGTGGATCAGACAGCTGCAGCTGATCCAGAACGCTGCTGCCCATGTCCTCACTAAGACTAAGAAAGTAGAGCACATCACCGCGGTTCTAAAGTCCTTACACTGGCTCCCTGTATCTCAGAGAATATACTTTAAAATACTTCTGTTAGTCTATAAATCTCTGAATGGCTTAGCACCTAAATACATCACAGACTTGCTATTAGTTTATCAACCCTCCAGACCACTCAGGTCTTCTGGCTCCAGCCTGCTCTGCATACCTAGAACCAGAACTAAACATGGAGAAGCAGCATTTAGTTCCTATGCTCCACTTATCTGGAACAAACTTCCAGAAAACTGTAAAAGTGCGGAAAGCCTGAGTTCCTTTAAATTAAGACTAAAAACACATTTGTTTAGAATTGCCTTCGACTGTTCTAGTTAAACAGTTCAACTGAAACATCATTAGTTCAACTTTTTTATTTTCTTTAGTCCAGCTGTTTTTAATATTCTTTTTTGTTTCTGCATTTTTTATTTTATTTTATTTTTTCCTACTTGCTTTGATTCAGTTTTATTTTCCGATATTTTAATAATGTAAAGCACTTTGCATTGTCTTTGTACTGAATTGTGCTATACAAATACATTTGCCTTGCCTTGCCTTGTTGCAGCAGGTTTTTATAGACAAACAATACTAATAAACTAACAAAGTTATAAACATTATTAAAATAATTCTAATCTTGATTTTCATCAGCCTTGTGCTGATATCTCAAAATACAAATTACAAAATAGTATTTTGTATTTGAAATACGTATTTCAAATACTTGTATTACAAATACTGCCCATCCCTGCCTTCAAACATGTCTTCCACTGAACTATATGGAAATCTCTCATCTGACAAAGCATTTTTCACTTTAGTCAATATAGCACTTTCATTAACTCTTCTGGCTTTTTCTTAGCTGAACACACTTTAACGCTGTGTCTGTTACACTGACATTTTTTAACAGGATCCAGATAATTTTCTCCTCGACAAATAAATGATCTGTTGGATGCAGGGCGGCGAAAATTGAAACGACAGACAGTATTTTTCTTTTTACAAGTGTTTGAATGTCGTTTTGAATGTTGCTGAACAGATGAAACTACCTCATACTTATCTATAAACGCAATGACCTCTTCATCAGTGACACGATCCAAAACAGGCAATGGGGACTGCCGCGCTGCTGAAACGCAACACGATAACAGTAATCCACAATCTTAACAACGCGATTTGCAGAAGACATAAGAACTTCTTTTAGGAAAACATAAAAACGGAAATCAGACATCCTAGCTGCAGTGACAGGTTTCCAATGCAACAGCTCACACTTATCTTCATATCGTAACTGTTCCACAGTCTGTGTTCGACCTTCCTGTCCCAAAATGGTATATAGGAGATTAGTCCATCTCATGTCGGCTGATGAAAATGATGCAAACCAAGATGTCTAACACAAGCCAAGACGTCACGTTGTGCAGACGGCCAAAAAGCTGGTTTGCCTCGAATAGGTTTTAAAAAATGATGTCCATCATTAAACTCCATAAGCTTATTTATGGAATCTTTATTCTTTAACAGGTTAGCCAAATTTTGAAAAGTACAACTTTTCCTTTTTTGTAAAGCTATAGACACATTTAATACAACCTGTTCCAGTTCTGACATGTACTGTGGATAAAAGATATACTCCACATTATGAGCAAATATCACATTTGGGTTGGTGTTTGAGGACCCAAATGCAGAGGCAGGGAGGCAGATGTGAGTTCTTGTAGTTTTAATGAGAGGAAACAGTTTAACAAAGGCAGGAGTCCAAAATTCAACTTAATATTTAACACAACCCAGAACCATTGAGACATCAGGGGAAAATAATCACAAGGAGCCAGGGAGAGACGAGGTGAGAGGACAACAACAGCAAAGACAGGACCAGCAACAACAAGGGACCAACAAGGAGTGACTGCAGAGGGAGAGTATATGTAGCTGACTGAGACAATGGCAGGGCTAACGAGCTGACAAGGAGCAGGTGAGAGGAGACAACGAGGGAGCCAAGGGAAAAGGAACACACACACACACACACACAAGAGGGCAACAGAGGACAACAGAAAAACATGAGAACTAACATAAATCTAGAAATTACAACTAAAAAGGAATTAAACCAATAAAACTAGGAAACATAGAGCAAAGTAAAGCACAACATAACCAAACCATGACAGCAAATTTACCATCTGCATGTAAAATCCTGTTCTTAAGTGTAGAGAAAATGTTGTATGATATATTTTGCTTTGATGGTATGTATTACATCCTGAAGGAAACAATACAGGGAGACATTTTGTTTCATTTAAACGATCAGAAAACAACTTGACAGGATTATTATCTTTACCTGGAGCTAGATTTAATACATTATCAAAATATTGATCCAGTGCTTCCTGACCAATATCTACTGGTATAAGGCAAGTGTCTTGAAACGTACAATGTGGTTGTCTATCATGCAGTAGCTCATCCTCTACACCATCTTCCTTTTCAGTAGTACTTTTCTTGGCAAACACTTCCTTATTAACAAGCTCACTTTCCTCATGGGGAAACTCATTTATCCAAGATTCATTGAACTGTACATCTTCGTAATGCAAGTTGCAATGTTTGAGGTATTAAAGAGTTTCTTGAACATGCATTGTATCAACAAAGTGATAATCATAAAAGCCTTTAAATGTTAGTTTACGCTTTAATTTTACAGGTGGTAAGGAACCTTCCATATTGCTTAGTGGTAAGAAACTGCATGTCTGAGAAATATTAGCTAGAACACACTTAAATAGATCATCACCCTGATGGATTGCTCCACTAAAAGGTCAAATGGGTCCCCTACTGACCATAGCAAGAGAAGATGACAAAGATACACAGTGCTCAAAACATAAGGAAGTGGACTTCTCAGAACAACCCGGAGCAACAGTTCTGTCCGCATCATCAACACCAGCTTTTGAAGATTATAGAATTAATTTTGAATATAACTGGTTTATTTTTGTTTAGATGAAGCTTCATATTTGATGTCTTTGTGTTGGAAAAAAAAGTGCACTGGAAAAAATTGAAATCTAGATACCGGTAAGTAATTTTTTTCTTAAAATGTGTGCATTTGTTCTTGTATTGAGGAGGTAAAAGGGACATTTTGCCAATGGAACAAGAAAATTTACATTTAAAATAAGAAAACACAATTGCATTGTCTTTTTTCAAGTGCATGTTATCTAACTATCTTATTTTAATAATAAAAATAATCATTCTATTGGCACTCGAATTAAGGGTAAATACACTTCATTTAAGAATTTCTTTTATTTTTTCTAGATCGTTTTTCCAGTGTGTATTATATAGACTCTGAAAATATTGAACATTTTCCTTTTTTTCCATGAATTGTTGGTTTAAGGCAACTTAAAAAGAATAAGTTGATGTGTTAATGCATATATTGGTTTATATAAATACATTTGGATAAATATATAAACTTTAAGTAGAATTTCTGAGCTAAAATGTGTGGAAAAAATGTGTTTTTAAGCTTTAATTTCCTCTGACTACTACGTTTTGACCTAAAAAGCTTTGGCTCCAAAAGCTTTTTTTAGAATTTTTTTTTTTTAGTAAAAATGATACTGGTTTTCTGAATTTATTATGAAAGTAACTAAAATATTTAGGGGATTTATTTTATCTAAAGGGTAAGCAATATGTTTTCTTGACCGTGATAACGATTGTATATTTTGTCAGTTTAATAGTCAAAGTAATGGTTGCATTTGAATTTTTTTCTCTCTCTCTTGAGGTTTTTATCCTTTTTAACAAACTGCCTATAAATGAATCATTCAAGACACCTACATAAAAGCAAACTAAGAAATCTAAGGACTTTATTGAGGGAAATCTATTTGAAACTTCCATGTAGAGGCCATCCCTTTCAAGTGCGGGGTTGCACAAAGAAAGGCAATCTGTTAAATGGGGTGGATGTCGGTTGAGGACCCAAATACAGAGATGAGGTGTTGCAGGTTTAATTAATTTTAAAAAAGAAAACAGAAACATAATCTAAGAATTAAACCAAAAAAGCCAGGAGAGGTCAGAAGAAAACACACATGGGAGCCAAGAAACCAGCACTAAAGAACTGCACAGGGAGAGTATATATGGGCGACAGAACAAAGACTGGGGTAATCAGCTAATATGGAGCAGGTATGGATAGAAGTGACTAGAAGGAAGCAAGGGGAAAGAAGATGGACACAAGGGGGCAACATGGAGTAAATAAAGACTGCTTAACTATAACACAAAATGAAAAATAAACTAAAGATTAACAAAACAGAATAACATAAATAACTGAAAGGTCAAAACTCAAAGAACCATAACACAACCAGAACTTGAAAATCTGGGATTTCATAAAAATATCTCACAATGATGTCAAGCCAAAGTGATTGGTCTGCCATGTTTATTTATTGAAGAACAATATAGAAATGAAATGAAGCCTGAAGCCGCTTGAAAAAAAGGAAGCTAAAAAGCTTTTCATATATGCTTTTAACTTGTGAGCAGTTGCTAACAGAGTTAGACCTTCAAATAAAAGCTGCAGTTATGCTACTGGCTTTCATCTTTCCATGGGATTTCAAGTGAGATCACTGATCTTGATATGCTGAGATTGTTTTTAGATTGACCTAAAAAAACAAACGAAAACAAATCAATAAAGAGAAACATACAAATACAAAAAATTGGGAAATTGAGGGCTTTCATGAAAAAACGGAACTCCAACAATTCCCCCCATAGATTAAAGCTAATCTATGATGACCTACCGGCATGCTCATATTTTGATGCAAATTGTCTTTCCATCGTCATTGGTTGTCAGTTCTTTAACTAGGACTCTAAGATGTTTTTCAACAAATCTGTGGCACCTTGATTTTAGCAATCCCAGCTCATTGCAGATAACGTTCAGCTTTGTTGTGATTCTCTGCACAAACAAAACAAAGTCATGGGAGATTTCTCTTCACATAGCTCATTTGGGGTGCTGTTTGCACCCCAAAGAGTCGAGCAGCTTCTAACCAATGAAATTAGCTCATTTGGTCACGTGACACAACGGCTGCACTTAGTGCTGTTCCCGGCTTAATGAGCAATTTTTTTTTGTTAAACAGATAGAATTTCAAAACGTCAGTTAGCTACTAACAGACAACTATTAGAGTTTTTCCTCTTATCAGACTGGGTGAAACAACTGAGCACCCTATCTGCCGAGGCTCTTGGTTTGATCCGGAAGAAGCGGCCGGCGGCAAACTTAGTTTCTTCTTCATTTCGGCCAGAGACAACATGGCGGCGGCAAACAGACAGGGGTGCCATACTAGCTGTGATCGGCTCTGTTGTTTCATCTAGTCGAATAAGAGAAAAAACTCTAATAGCTGTCTTTTAGTAGCTAACTGACATTTTTTAAATCTGATTAACAAAAAAAAAAAATTCCTCATTCAGCCCAGAACAGCGTTGAGCACAGCGTTGTGTCACATGACCAAACGAGCTAATTTCATTGGCTAGAAGCTGCTCGACTCTATTGAGTGTAGATTGCTTTGGCTTGATTTATACAAAAGGTCAACACTTTTGCAGCTGAATTTATGCAGCTGAATTTTTGCAGCTGAATTTTTATGCAACTGAATTTTATGCAGCTGATTTTTTGGCAGCTGAATTTTATGCAGCTGATTTTTTTTGCAGCTGAATTTTATGCAGGTGAATTTTTGCAGCTTAATTTTTTATGGTGAATTTTTACCGGATAAAAATTGAGTGTACGGAATTCAATGTCTAAAAAAATTCAGTATTTAAAATTCGGTGTAAAAAAAATTCAGTGTTTAAAATTTGGTGTTAAAAAAAAGGCAGATTCCAATGAGACTGTTTTTCTTCCATAGTAAAAGACTGTTTAAAATGATGTCAAACCAAAGAAATTGTTCTGCCAAGTTTATTGAAGACAAAAAAACAACATTAACTGCTGTCCACAGTATGGACATGAAATACAAAACATAAATGGCTTACAAAAAGGAAAGAAAAACATCACAGAAAGGTTCATTATTTGCTCTTTACATGTATGAAACTATCGCAGCTGACACAACACAGCCACACACGCAGCTTTGAACTGCGCACAAAACTCATTTTCAACCATCTTCTGCGCAAGGGCAGTATGTGGTTGCAACAAGTTAACCGCTTTGTGAGGCCACAGTGAGAAACGAACACATAGGCAATGGAAACTATAAGCCATACATCCAAAAGACTGAAAGGAAGCAAAATTAAGAAAAAGTTAATTTTGTGTGTTTCTGAGCAGCACCTCCATCGGATTAAAGCAATTTACTAAAGAGGGTTAGATTTACTTTGACTCTCATTGCAGAATATAAATACTGGAAAATGTTTGGATGTCCAAAAGTGAAAAGTAAAATTTTTTTAATTCTGAAAGAGGTGTTGTGTCCTGACTTCACCATTTATCATAAGCTTGTATCACGTGATTAATCCTGCAAAAATAAAGCTTCTTTTATGTTGCTGGTTTACATCGTTGCATGTTAGGTTAAGGGAGTTCACTGATCTTGATACGCTGGGGTTCTCTGTTTGTGAAGAAGATCAGGTCCAGCAGTTCCTTTGACCTAAAAAAGAAGGAATAAACAAAATAGTGAAATCAAAATGTAGCTCTCATAATACTCCTTCCAAGCTAATCTAATGTGACTTACTTGCACGCTCCTGTGTTGATGCAAATTGTTTTCACATCATCGGTGGTTGTGAGCTCCTCAACCAGAATCCCCAGCTGTTTTTCCACAAACTTGTTGCACTTTGATTTTAAAAGTCCCGCTTCCTTGCAGACAGCTTTCAGTTTTGCCTTAATGGCCTGCACAAACACAAACGAAACGAGAGTTTTATCTTCACATGGCACAGATGAGATGTTGTTCTACGCAGTCATCTTATGACTTTTACCTCTGCAGTGGCATTTTGTGAAAGGCTTTTTTTCAGCTTGTTCAAAGCCCATTTGCATGCCCAGCAAAGACCAGGAATCTAAAAACAAGTAAGAAAATAAAAAAAAGTTAAATCTTCACCTCAGACAAAATTATTCTTACATTTTTAACTGGATTTAAACCAGAGTAGTGGTTAATTAAATGGAAATGGAAGGATATCTTCAATGCACCACATTGCTAAACAGGAACAGAATTTAATGTTCAGTGTAAAACTGAATATGTCTCAGGCTTTCAAAAATTAAGTCTTTTTTATTTTAGCAACTCTTTGCACTGTACCAGGTAGTTACCACTTTTCTTGCCTTATTTTTTATATGATGATTATTGACATTTTATACATGGAAAAAACAATAACATTATATCTAGAACTTCAATCATTTTTATTATAAAAATATTACTATTTTTAATAATAGGTTTCACGCCTTGCCATAAAAGAAGTGCCAGAATCTTTGAGACCTATTTTTTGTGTTTATGCCTTGTGGCTCTGCAAAAGGTTCTCCCAGCTCATTAGCATCAATCCTCTCTAAACGAATAACACCAGAAAAACTTGCAACTTTCAGGCAAGTTAATTTATAATCTCTTCTAACCTTTCCTCCAGAGAAGAAAATGAACTCCACCTTTGAAATAAAATGGATGGACAACCAGTAGATTTCCAACACTAATTTCCATACATGGATTATAGCAGTTTTGCAATCCAGGTACAGAAAATCCACGGAGGATTTTCTAAGCAAAATTCACAACCTCCATGGTTTTTTTTTTCTTTTTTTGGTTCATCATATTTTTTGCTCAAGGAAAAGACTTCATCTTAACAATTCCCTTTAGAAAATTAGCTTAGAAGGCCCTGGAACACCACAATCTTTTCTGCCTAAGCTATTTAGTTTCAGATCTTTAGCTAAGTGCAGGTTTGAGTTTCAAAACATTTCTCTTCATTTTGGTTTTAGTTTAGCAATTATTATTAGTGTCTCAGTAATCACAATTACCCTTGGAGACTTTAAATATCCATTCATTGTGGATGATTTCAGTTATGACATAGGAATAAATCAGAATTTTTTTTTTTATAAATTATGATCAAAGTTGTATAACAAAGCTATAATACACATAATAAAAAAAACATGCAGGTAGTTTTACTGATAAAATTTTTTATTTTCATATAACTTCTAACTGTTAAATATTTTTCTCACCTTAAGTTAAAATAATTTTTCCGAATCTTTGAAGTATAATCTTTCTTTATTCTTACCCCTTGTTGCTCTAGAACAGGTTCTTCCAGCTCCGTATCATCAATCCTGACCTCTAGACCTCTTCCCTGGACCACCCAGACTGTAAAAAGATTTTAAACAGAATGATTAATGAAAACATCGATTTTTCACAAATGATATTTTCACAAATGTTTATCATGCAAAGAAGATTTGTGATGAAGCCTCACCAGAACCTGCCATGAAGATGATGCAGAGAAAGAAGAATGAGAAGGTCTTCATTGTTGACTATAAGCAGTGTCCTCTCCATGTGTGGCTCAGAGTGGAGATGATACATTTATAGGCCAACACAGGAAAAGGGGGTGGATGGGGCTTTACATTCAAGCAGCTCCCTGAGTCACAGGCAGTGGTCACAGCCTAACACCCCCACCCACAATCAGACACCACCACCTCTATGCCACCTTTGCTGTTCCACAAACGGCAGAGGAAGTGTTTGTCTCACTTCTTTCACCTTAGTACGACCAGTGTTGGGCACGTTACTTTGAAAAAGTAATTAGTTATAGTTACTAGTTACTTCTCCCAAAAAGTAACTGAGTTACTAACTGAGTTACTCCACAATAAAAGTAACTAGTTACAAGTAAAAGTAACTATTGCGTTACTTTTGCCTTTCTCGCCTCCGTACCCCTCACCACCCAGCCCCCACCTTCTCGCGGTGTGTTTCCAAAGCCAGCTGAATAGAGCGGACGACAAAGACAAGAACCTGCAGAGAGTTTTGCATTTATTGCAACTCAACGTAAATGACATCAGGGGGGAACGTGATGTGAAGTTTTTTAACAGGGCATTCAGATCTGGTGAGTATGAAATTAATAACTGGGGATGTCTAATTCTGAAATCCTGTGTGTTTGGGTTGTTATAGATACTGCAACATCTATCTATCCATCTATCTATCTAGATGTATACTCTGTGTGTGACATAAAATATGGATCTCCATCCCTGCCACAAAGGCCATCAAATAATGTTTAAAATAAAAAATACAGTAGGTTGAGAAGGCAGAGTATCCATCCATCCATCCATCCATCCATCCATCCATCCATCCAGATTTCTCCCTTTCTCCATATAGGCTTTCATTTGATCGTTCACGCTCTCCATAGTTCTCCTGTGGCGCGAGCACAGGGCGACTGGTGCGCGCCTTTAGCGAGCATGCGCGTTTCCTGTCGCTTGCGCGGTGACTCGTGCCGCCTGCGCTGTGCGGAGATGCAGAGGAAACCGTATCTGATGGGGAAACGCAGCTCGACGTAACACCAGTATTTCCATCAGGAAAACCCTGTTTGCTGCTGGATCCTCCTCACTCTCCATCTCTCTGTGTGTGCTGTACGTTAACACCCACCTACCCAACTGACAGACGGAATCTCACTATACATCAGCCATTCTCATCCTCCCCTCTCTCATGACAAGGCGCGCACCTCTGGATGACCTAAAAATAATCTTTAATATCTCTTAAACAAAAGTAGCACAAACAATATTTTTTTCTGCACAAATCTGCACTAACGTTGCACTAACCATTCAGTCTATTTGCAGAGTTTTAGGACGTGGGTGGGGTGTCAGCTTCACGCAGCTGCGCACGAGTCCTATCATGAAAAAAGGTTCATTGTGCGACCTGAGTAACGCGCAGTAACGGGGTGTCTGCAATGGTAACTGCGTTATAGTTACAGTCAAAGTAATTAGTTAGATTACTCGTTATTAAAAGAAGGTGACGGCGTTAGTAACGCCGTTACTTTCAACGCCGTTAGTCCCACCACTGAGTACGACGAAGTAGACAGTTCCAGTTATGTGGAAGCATGTTCCAGTACAAAAGAAAACTAATCCGAGTGACTAAACACCTGTTGTTCCAACATCCCACATCATCAGGATCCCCTGTAGTTTGCTTATCGCTGTGGAGTTGAAGATGTCATCGGAAACCTGGTTCAACAACCCCACTGTAGTTAAGACAATGCAAACAGCGCAATGAGGATCATGTTCTTTCCCCAAGGCATTTCAAACGATTCAGTCTGATTTGCTTTATCAGAATCTCCAGAAATCTCGGTCAGAGGCCACAGCGATTGCCCAGACACAGACTACCTGAAAAATGGATCGCACTTTGTTAGACTGAAGGGTTAACTGTCGAATCCGGTAGAAAGGAGCATCACAGGGGAAGGACGCCTTTGTCATCGTTGGATGCATCAAAGATGGACAAAAAGCTGAGTAAATGGAGCTAGTAAAAGACGTTTCACCTCTCTTCCAAGAGGCTTCTCCAGTTCTAACTGGTGGTGGGGAGCTCTGAGATTAATAAACAGTAGGTGGAACAAAGATTTATGGGGGACAAAAGGTGGGTTTAATCCCTCCCACTGGATTGGTCAAGGAGGTTAATGGTCGTTAGGGGATTCTAATGGTTAATCAAATTCCTTGTCAAATGCCTCATTGGAGGTTCTTCCCAGCTAGTAATCCCCTTTGCAGCACAGTGCAATGATCTGATTCTGAGTGTGGAAAAAGCAAGAATATTATTGTAGATCCCAGAAGAAACAGCAAGAAGCTCAATGCTGTTAGCATCATGGGAGAAGAATTGGGGGTGTCTGGATGAGTATAAATAAATACCTCTGTGTTCACTGTTCAACTGGAGGCAAAGTCTCACTGGGAGAGAGAGCAGGCTGTACCTCTTTAGAAAGCTCTTACATTAAAGAGTTACACATGTGAAAACTTGTAAAATTCTGGTTTCCTTTTTAATCCACTTCAGTTATCCACTACTTGTCACATAACATCCAATACATTTACAGAAATTTGTTTAATAACAAGACAAATTAAAAAGCAAAAGTTTTCTGTATTTGAACTCTTTGTTCTTGTATATTTGTATGTAAAAATAGAAAAAAATTCAAAATCCTTTGCAGACTCACATGCAAACCATGCATTATAGTTAAGGAGATGAGAGTGGATCACTCTTCACCCATATTTATACATGCATTACTAAGATTATTGAAAGCAATGAAACTATTATCAATACTCTGTCAAATTCTCATTGAACCACTCAACCTATTCTTCTAAAGATGTGTTACTGACACTGTCTAATTTACTTTGAGTCATGCTCACGGCCTCTTTGCAGTGGTCTCTTTTCCTACCACAGAATTGTCAAAAAAAAAAGGTGACACTTGACAACTTAATATGTTCCTCAAACATTGATCATTTCAACACTTCGTCTGCACCATGGCACGCACAAATATATAATGGGTGAAAGACTAATCCTTGTAAATCCGTGTGAATCCGTTTCTCATTCATTCTTTCATTTTTCAAATTAAAACCAAAATTAAAAAAGCAAAAAACACACTGGTTTTCTCAATATTTGTTTCCAAAACAAAAAGGAAAACACAGATAATGACTGAATGAGGTGAGCAGTACTTTGGAGTCTCTAGTTTATCTCTTGAAGGACATCTCTGGCATTTTTTTATGTTTCAAAACTTAAAATATTAAAAAGACGACTTTTGTTTCTTGCCTTTTTGACAGGAAATAGTAGGATTTCTAAGGAGAGATGTATTATCCTGTATTTCACATTTTAACTGATTTTATGTGTAGCATAAGTCTGCAAACATCAATATAGCCTGAAAAGGTTGTTTGGTTCTAATTAAATTAGACCTTCATTTTTTTAAATCCCCTCTTTACTGTTAACTCTCCCCCCATTCACTTCATGGTGACAGAACAGAAAAACATTTCCTTCTGAGTCACAAAATGACTTAATAAAGAAACCGTGAAGTCGATATTCATATTGAAAGATGGCCACTAGCCTGCCAGTCTCTTTACAAACAGCTTTTTTGTAATGCAGCTTGCATGAAGGCAATGAGGGATTACAGAAAATAACAAATAATAACCAAAGAAAGGAAGGTGGCAGCCAAAAACAAAACATATTTCTTTAAAAAAGAAAAGTCAGGCTAGTAAATAAATATAATAAAATAAAAAATAAATAATGAAGGGAAAGGCAAACCTTACTCAGTATTTTGAGGCAAGATGTTCAGTAAAACTGCAGATATACTAGCAGTCCCAGAGATAAACCAGCATGTTAGGACAATTTATTGATTTGTTCAAACACATATCAGGCATTAGCTAATAATCATATTCTTTATCATTATCTAACACTTTAATAATGTACATAGTCATCCTAAAGGACAATGCTGATTCTACAGGAGGACTTTAGAAATCTTTTTACTATTGGTAAAATGAAAAGGGTGTCCCTGTGGTTTATTTCTTTACCAGATATTCAGATCCAAAGATAAAGATGTTTGCTTATTTTTTTTTTTTTTTTTTTTTACAATGTGGCTTGAGGTCTATCAGATGCATAGATGAGATTTTTTGGATTTATGTCTGAACTTTAACTGGACCAGTCTAACTGAACTGAACTGAACTTCATTAACTCCTGTGTTTTTCTTAATTTAAAAACAAAGGAGAAAACTTTGTATTGTTGAAGATGAATTCATTTTTATTTTAGTTTTTGGTTAATTAACTGTTACATCTCTTCATTTTTATATTTGTTCAGTCTTCTGTGCGGGTCAAAGTAAACATTCTTAAGATACTCAGAAACCAGGTCGTCTGCGTGTGTCGCAGCGAACGCAAATATGCTCCCGCCCCTTCCGCAGACATTCTGATGCACCTCTCCCACATTGTAGGTGACCGCTCAGGAGGCCTCTGATTGGTCAAATCTACATCCGCTCTACAACATGTGTTTGTTGTTTGGTACCTTACCAGCTTGTTTTATTGGTATGATCGCCATTGTTAAAGTGAGGAGGATTTGTCCCCTTGGAAGTAAAGGCTGTAGCGCCCCGGGGGCCTCCTCACCGGTTCTTTTCCTGGGAGTAAGTTATTTACTAGTCTTAACTCAAACTGGGTAAAACCATATAAAAAAGGACTATAAAAAACAGGAGTAAAAAAGTAACAGAGTTTATTCCAGATCAGGTAGTTACAGGACAGAAAAATGCTTAGAGCTATGCACAGCTGTGGTCTCAAAAAATCACGTCCGCAAGCGTCCGGCAAAGTTTGAGCCCCGAACAACGTCATCTCATGCTTCTTATACCTTCTGAGTCTGTGTTGCATCAGGTGGATGTTTAGCTGTCCGTATCAGAAACTGACACGCCATCCATGTCTTGAACTCCATGCAGCTTGCTTCTATACTTCAGGGTTACAGATAGCTATCCTCTATCAGACCGGCTCCAAGATGTGCCCATATCCTGTGTACTCTTAAAGACACGAAGGCTGTCTTGATTAGATGACCTCCGTACACACAGTGTCGTCCACAATGTGAAGGAAGGCCTTCTACTCTGTCTAATCTGACTAACAAAATAACAATGCACATGATGTATAAATAATAAAACCTAACACCATTCTGGAAAGTGACTTGGACCAGCTAAAAGAGCGAGGTGTGCGAGAACGCTGGGACCCTTTTTCCACCTGGATCCCTGCTCTTTTTCGCCCTCATGTTGCACAAACTTGCCCCCACTTCCTCACCCCCTCTGCCGTATCTAGACCCACAGCTAGTTCATGATTGTCCCTCTTGCATTGTGGAGTGGAATAACAAAGCGCAGATCACGCTTCAAAATAGGGCATAAATCAAAAATTTCTGCGACAAGCTCACTGCGACACACTTCTGTGTGAGGATAACCAGCCTTTATGCTGGCATATGGCCAGAAAAGCTCCAGCATCACCGTATGTGGTAATGTTATAGGCTGTAAGAAGGCCTACATGCTGACTGGGGGTTTTGGGGGAGACATTTCCTGGCTGACTTTTAGACAAAATGGGAGAGTGGACAGAAGCTCTCTGCCTTTCAGTGGGTCCTCCCCCGGAAACGTAAGGGCACGATTACAGGCGAGATCTTCCTCTGAATCTGGATGCACAAGAGACATGCTTAGAATTTGTGTTGAATCCTGCCAAGGCTTAACCGCATGTATGTGAAGTTGTATGTTTATTTAGAGCTCAAAATGCAGAGGAATGTTTTTTGTTCTGTTCCCCTTATATACTCCACCTCTGCAGGCACTCAGTTCTGCTTCCTTGTTTTGTTGTTTCCCTCGTCTCTGGCTTCCTACATCAGATTTCCCTGACGTTTTGGTATTTTGGGTTCTTTGTATTTTTGGACTTTTCCTCAGTTACTTTATTAAATTTGCAAGATTCACCTCTGCCTTCTGGTCTCTGTATTTGGGTCTTCAACCAACCTCCATACAAATCGTGACACCAAGGTCAGACAATAAACACTCCATAATGATCCCTTTGGTCATTATTGCCTGTTAGTGGAATTTGGAAATGTTCTCTTGGGTGTGCAGACCTGTTAAAAGGGCATTCTGCTGGAAACATATTATTTCATGCATGTTTTGGGAATTCTTATAATTTACTAGTTTATTTGCATAAAAAAAAACACTGGGACTTGATCAACAGCCGATACCGCTCCCTGATGTCACAAACTGGTAGGTGGCAGTAGTGTTCTTTGACAAACATGGATGCCTCCAGTAAACTACAGTCAAATGAAAATTACTCTTAATCAAAAACACTTATTATTTGTTAAAAAGTATGGAATAATTTCATATTTAAAGTACTTTCATGAGTTTGAATTCTGAACATGACCGGACTTCTTCTTTAAGTGTGATTCAGTGCAACTTCACAAGATGTGCTTCCGGTTGGTAAGCGGCGCATTCTGTAACCCAAAGCAACTTCTCTGATCTGAGTAAGATTACTATTTATGTCAAAATTGTCCAGAGTTATCTCTTCTCAGGATAAAAGAAGAAGAGAGAAAAAGCTTTAAGGTGTAAACAAAGAGCTTTCCATTACAGTCTTTAAAGTACCTTTTACACAAAATAAATGTTTATTTGATTTAATTTGGTGTACGATTCTTGTACTAAGTACTTTTGTGTAGTTCGTATTTTTTCAGCTTCGCACTTTTTTTTGCATTAAAGAATCTTCAAGTACAATACATGCCTGTTCCTTGGAGGAAGTGATGCAGGAAAGAGTTTAGCTGGCTGTAATTATAGAGGACAAGGTGTTACACTGGGTGCAACAGTACAGTGGTAGCTGTTAGTTTGGAGATTTAATGCAGATTGTACTTTAATTTATTGCAGCAGGCTTTTTTCTATATTCTTGGAAACCAACGGAGAAGTAAGTAAGAACAGTTACAGGATCCACTGTTTTAGAGGATTTTTCCCCCTCGTTTATCAGCGTTCTGGTGAACTGCCTGGAAACCTGTCCCTCCTCACCGCCAATTAGTGTAAAAGACCAAAGCCAATCAGAGTACACTCAGGTGAAATGCTTTCGTTTCTGACTGAGTTGGGAAGACAAAGAGGGTAAGCTTCTATTTATAACAGAGAACAATCCAGCTTTGCAATCAATGACTGTGCGCAAAGAAAAACTACAAAACCGAACGACATCCTGTAAACAACTTTCGCTTTTCATTGTGACCCAATGGATGCCAAATCATTCTGAAAATATATAAATCTAATTAAGAGTCTTTGAAATATTGAACATTTTGCTTTTTTTTCATGATGTTGTTAAATTTGCATTTAAAAAATAGAAGGCAACTTAAAATGACTGTGCTAATGTAAAGAAAAATAATTAATTGATGTGTTCATGCATATATGGGTTTATATAAATCCATTTAGATAAATACCAGTTATATATTTGAACTAAAATATATTGAAAAAAATATGTTAACATTACATTTCCTCTGACTACTACATTTTGACTTAAAATTCTTTGCCTCTAAAAGTTTTATTTAGATTTCATTGACTAAAATGATACTAGTTTACTGAATTTATCATTATTTAACTGAAATAATTTAGGGATTTATTTTATCTAACTCGTTTTCTCACTATTTGTTTTTAAAACAAAAAGGAAAAAAAACAGATAATGAGCCGTTATCTGATTTCCAATTTTGTGCATAAAATCATATAACAGCGCTGCAATCATATAACAGTGATCCTCCATTAGAGCCATTAAATTATAGTGGTCTGATGTTTTACCGAGCTTCACCATTTCACCCACTCAACTGTTGTGATTCATCTATGACAATCTAACTCGGTTTTGGATTCTATGACCCCTTTAAAGGCAGACTTGTGAAGTCCAGAATTGAAATGTAATTGTCCTATCCTCAGACTGCTGTTCTGAACTGCTCTGTCAGGTTGCTGATGAAGATTCTCAGTCATCCAGTTCATAGTAAAATCCACTGGAATTGGTTTCCAAGATTTGAAGACGTTTCGCTACCTCTCCAGGAAGCTTTCTCAGTTTATTGCTTGGAAACATCAAGCAATACAAGGCCTTGTCTATATAAAGACTCAAACTCACTGCGGAGCCAGACATTTGAATTGAGAAAGCTTCCTGGAGAGGTAGCGAAACGTCTTCAAATCTTGGAAACCAAATCTAGTGAATTTTTTAAACTTTTACGGAACTCTGTCAGGTTAGGTGGAAAACCCTATCACATGGACAGATTAGACAGATTGGACAGATGAACCTGAAATTAAACTGCTAACTGAGGTAGTATTAGTTTAAGGTTGTGGTCCAATAGTTGTATTTGTTTTACATATGTTTTTACTTCTATTCTGCTTTTATTCTTCCTTCTATCTTACTATCTAAATTATGTAAAGTACTTTATATTGTCCATGTACTGTATTGTACTATACAAATAGCCTGTATTAAGCTCATCCCCTAACCTGCGTGCTGTGTTTCTCTGGTATCATGCTGTTTCTTCGTCAGTGCTCTATGATAAACCTGTGAAGGGTACCAAAAATAGCTGTAAAGGCGTTATTACAGGATGTAACACTTACAACCTCCAGAACAAAGTGAGCTTCCAGACATCTCTCGGGGCTGTCTCTAGTAGCTTCTTGTAAAGGAAAGCTCTTTGTGTAAATCTTTAAGCTTTCTCTACACGAGTCTTTCCTGAGAGGAGACCACTCACTTTTTTTTGAGTTTTTACGGCACTATTGGCTCTTTTTTCGATAGTCGGCTGACAGTAAAGGGGGTATAAGAGAGGGGGAGAGGGGTTGGCAAAGGACCATAGCTGTTTTGGGCATAACACCGGTCAGCAAGGACCTGAGGAAGAGCGGCTGCTGACGTCACGCTGCTGCCCCCGCCGCTCAGAATGCTTTTTCGTTTTCAAGTTGTGGACAGTTCTTTGCACACAGACCATGAAAACGTAAAAGCAATGTCCGCTGTGTTTTCTCTTTGATTATGGCATAAAAGTGCAGTGTTAAAGAAGAAAATTCAAATGCAAATAGGATGATTGATTACTAATTTCATTTATGAGTCAAGTAATGCAGCCACATTCTTAAAATGAAAAAGCATTTCCAGAAATGCTTTTTCATTGTCAAATTTTACATTTCAAATTGAATTTTGGTATGTATTTACTGGGGTACATTTTGAAAAATAAATCTCAAATGTCTTTTTCTTTTTAATTTTAAGTAAGTAAAAGGATCAGCAGTGTTGAAGAAGAAAATGAAAATGCAAATAGGATGATTGATTACTAATTTCATTTATGAGTCAAACAATGCAGCCCCATTCTTAAAATGCAAAAGCATTTCTGCAAATGCTTTTGCATTTTAAATATGATAACGATTTGCTTCCATAAATGTAAGGAAGGCATGGCGTAGTCAGTGTGCTTTATGGTTTCGTCCTTCTATCTGTCTGAATCTCTCTTACCAGAGCTGCACCCTGTTTATCGAATTTAAACAAAGTTGCTTCAGCTTGTTAGATCAGAATGATTGGTTAGGTGTGTTGCCGTCCGTGCAATGCGCTCACTGGTATCACTAAATAAAAGGGTCAGCCCAGCTCTGTTGTTCCAGCAGCATGCTGATTAGAGCCAAGGCCATTTTAACATGCATGCTTTGCCGAGTCATTTGACCCAGGCAGACACAGGTCAGTGAGATGTTCCCACTGCCACTAAAAGCTGATTGTTGCTCATTGTTTTCAATGGATTTTTTTGGTCAGTGGGAAAGGGGTATTACTCAGACCAGAGATGTTGCATAGATACGATGGAACCATTGGACTAGCTTCATCAGAGTCAGCAGCAACCCTGAATTACAATTTAAAGGAGCATTTTACTGGGATGGCTTGGCATGTTTGATTCCTCCATATATTCG
Source organism: Cyprinodon diabolis (assembly GCA_030533445.1). Classification (NCBI taxonomy): domain Eukaryota; kingdom Metazoa; phylum Chordata; class Actinopteri; order Cyprinodontiformes; family Cyprinodontidae; genus Cyprinodon; species Cyprinodon diabolis. The sequence continues at coordinate 6,003,630 of CM060080.1, forward strand.
AGCTCTTACATCACATTTCAACATCCACTAAAATATGAAACATGTGCTTGAGGGGATTTGGCATCCTCTGCTTTTATTCTATGACATGTAAACACTTAATCCATTCAAATGCATTAGTAAGCTGGACCTCATTTTCAGAGTGTTACTTTAGTGTTTGGCCATGATGTATCCACGTTAGGGAGTCCTACGCTGGCATCTACATACCCGCTCCCTTTGCTGTCCTTCTAAGTTGCTCTATATAATAGATACAGTCTACTTTCTTGGCCTCTCATATTATACCTTACTCGAATACTTTCATAAAATGGTGATATTGCAACAGATCTCCATCAAAAACAGGAGTTCTGTTTCTCCATGATGCTGAACAGGCTACTGGATGAGACTTGGTTATTTGTTTGATGTTGAGTTCCTGCTATTTTCTTGCTCCTTTTCTTTGGGCTGTATGTGAGGGTTCCTTTTGTTACAGTGTTGTATTAAAAAGTGCTGAATCTGAATTTGATCCGTTTGGTCTGATCTCCATTGATCACTGCTTGTTGAGTTCTACTGACAAACAATAAGGCTTAATCGCAAACCGGCCCTACCCTTTGACTATCAACTGTCAATCCCAATGAAGTCACACTTGCAGCTCTTGAGGAATCCTCCATTGAAGATGGAGGCTGTATTAAGGAGAATGGGACACCTTCTTTCCACTGCCGAAAAAGGAAAGCAGCTGTTGCTGTGGCAAAACAGAAACATTCCATGTACATGGCTGTAACTCTGTGGTGCAAGTTGACAGGAAACCAACAATTTGCCCATTTCTGGCAACTTTTTTCTTCTTCCTAACTTGTAATTTTCTGTCAGTTTTGACAAAGATGCAGGTATTTTCCTACACCATTAGGTCGTCATTGTACCCGCTGCCAAATTTTTCGAGTCTGCAGTGATGTAGACCATCTACCTACCCAAAGCTGCTATATGAGCTTATAGGCTACGTTCACACTAGAGACTGACATTTTTTCAGGAATCCCACGAGTCACAGGATTCCCGTGGGATTCCCGTGGGATGGGAGTCAGTATTAGTAACGATCATGTGATTGGGACGGTACAGGATTAAACATTAACAGGAGCAGACGGGAGCGGGAGCAAACCAATAGTAACAAAAAAAAACTAGGATCGATGCCAAAAAATAAAATAAAATAGAAAGAAAAAAAATCCAGTACTTGCGCCGCCATTTTGTAGTTTTTTTCCTTGAAGCCTACACTATAATGCGAGTTAAAAAAAACTACATGACGCAAAAACCAACAGTGCCTCCACTCTGAGTTTTTCACCCTCGCTCAAAAACAACAATGGAGGGACCAACAGTTAGTGGCGAACTTGACTTCGAAAAGTTTGATTGTTTTGATTGTTTATTCACCTAAGATAAGCATGGTCTGTTTCCTTGCTTGTTACTTTTATTATGTATTTATAATTATTATTCCTTTTACTTTAACTGACCTTTACTACAGTTAGAAACAGGAACTTAACTGACCCTTCATAGAAATTCAGATTCAATGTATTGGCAGAAATCTTATTGAAGACAACAAGAATGGGAGTGGTGCAGGAGCGGGAGTCGTTCTGAATGGGAGCGGGATGGGAGTTGGAGTAATTTCACCAGGAGTGGAACGGGACAGGATTTAGATTTCTACTCTGGCCCGGGATCGGGATGGGACACCATTTTTTTCTGTGGGATTGGGACGGGACAGGAGTGAAAATCCACTCCCGTGTCAGTCTCTAGTTCACACTGCAGATCTTAATGTTCAATTCCGATTTTCTTTGTGAAGCTGTTAACGTGAATGTCTCAAAATGTGTCACTGAATTGACCCGCATGCACAGAAAAACAATAACAAGTCACGTCGAACCACGATTGGAGCAGAAGTGACTCACGTCAGAAGTCAGTTTCTATGGATGGATTTAAATGTGTTAAGTATACTTGCCACAGTCACATCTGAGAATAGTTTGTCAGCTTTGTGCTGCCGTAGCTTGATTGATGGACTTTATTGATCTCCCAGTTGAGAAATGTACTCGTTATCAGCTCAAATAGTCAAAGAAGAAGAATGTGCCAAAGAAAAAAAAAGGTGCATGGGTTATATACAGTACATATGACAGCTTTTTTTTTGGCCATGGTGTGCAGCTATAAAAATGTTTGAGCAGAGAAAAAAACGCTTGTTATCCACACTGTGCCAGAGGGTCCGAGGGCCTATAAAATCTATATTAATTTATCTCAATACATTCTCTAATTTCCTTCTTATGAGTCTCTCTTAGTCAAAATGCCAAAATCTCAAACATAAAAGTAAAACCTGATTTCATTCTTCATCTTAAATATTTGCTCTCCTGCCCTCTACATTTAACCAGATAGATTTTATGATTTAGACAAACGAAACCCGAAGTTAAACCAATAGAACAGATCTTTCTCAAAATAATATATTTTGAAATTCTATGCAATGCTTAAATGGAGGACATCTCCAGTTGCTTCGGACTCTCTTAGAGAACATAAATAGAGACTCTGAAGGTTAATCATCTAATTTCCTGATCCATTGGTAAACATTTCAGCTTTCACAGCTTTGCATTTAGTATGTCTCATAATATACTGAACATTAAGCTGTATTGAAATAAATACATAATCCAAAAGCTCTTTACTAGGTGCACCTATTCAAAAACTTGAGCATGTTTTCATAAAACTACACCACTCTTTATAAAAATGTAAAAAGAAAAAAAGAAGGTTTCTGGTAAGTGGCAGCTGTTTGGACAATTCAATTCAATTCAGTTTATTTATATAGCGCCAATTCACAACACATGTCATCTCAAGGCACTTTACAGTTCAACCAGATCATGCAGTCAAATTGATTCAAAGTTTTCTATCTAAGGAAAACCAGTTGATTGCATCGACTCAAATACAATTCCTCACACTAAGCATGCTTGTAGCTACAGTGGAGAGGAAAAACTCCCTTTTAACAGGAAGAAACCTCCAGCAGAACCAGGCTCAGTGTGAGCGGCCATCTGCTGAGGCCGACTGGGGTTCAAGGAGACAGAAGCAGAGACAAAAAAAGCAGCTGTAAAAGGCGGCCCCATCCAGGAAACACACAGCCAGGCAGACGAGCACCAAGCCAGCTCCCATGCCAGAGGACGAAGGGAGCACATCCAGTTAGTCACAGTCAGAGAAACAGGACCACACTGGAAAACAAGAAACAAGGGTGTTGATGGAAGCAGCACAGCTGATGTTTCTCTCCAGGATGGAGTCACAGCCAAACAAGAGGCGAAGCTACTCTGAGGAAAAGCAGAGAGAGCAGAACGTTAGAGATTGAACTAACAGATTCCGTAGAGTGGGAGAATAGAGACAGAATGAAGCAGAATGATGAAATGGGGGTCCCTATGTCATCCAGCAGTCTAAGCCTATAGCAGCATAACTATAGAGATAGCTCAGGATAACCTGAGCCACTCTAACTATAAGCTTTATCAAAAAGGAAAGTTTTAAGCCTAGCCTTAAAAGTAGACAGGGTGTCTGCCTCACGGACTAAAACTGGTAGTAGGTTCCACAGGAGAGGAGCCTGATAACTAAGATCTGCCTCCCATTCTACTTTTAGAAATTCTAGGAACCACTAGTAAACCTGCAGATTGAGAGCGAAGTGCTCTGTTAGGAACATAAGGAACAATCAGATCTCTGATATCAGATGAAGCTTGGCCATTTAAGGCTTTATATGTGAGAAGGAGGATTTTAAATTTTATTCTGGATTTAACAGGACAGAAATGACTTGCTAACTTGTCAGACATTAGAGTGTAAATGACGAAAGTCCCTCTAGTTTGGACTGAGGGATGCAGAAGAGAGCACACTGGGGGGAACTGCTTTTATTAAAGGCAGGGATGTCAAACTGGTTCCAGAAAGGGCCGTGTGGCTGCAGGTTTTCTTTCCAACCGAACAATAGCACACCACACTCCAGTCATCTCATCAAGTGAGTCCAATCTGAACATGATGACTTGGTTGGAAAGAAAACCTGCAGCCACACGGCCCTTTCTGGAGCCAGTTTGACACCCCTGATTTAAGGGAAGGAAATTGAGGCTCAATTTAAACAGGCTATACAAGTGATTAAAAAAAATGCAGCCTGGTCCTGTGAGTGTCAATATCAGCTGCAACATATTTATCATTTGGTCAGAATAGGGTGGAAAAAAAACATAAAAATAATGGTTCTAATCAGCCTTGCATTGTGGTTCAGGATGATGGAGGTATTGTAAGAATGAGAGATTGCTGCTGCACTCATTAATATCAACTGAGCCTTGGTGCTGAACATTACACACCCTTTTAATGACCACCATTCACCCATCTTCTGATCTTTTTCCTCCAGGAAGTTCATGTATAGGTGCAGATTCCAGTCATATATATTCTGTCCTGGTAAATGAGACTGAGTACAGTCACAAATGAGTAACGTTAGAAGATAAAATGTCTGAGGATATGTGCTTTGTGTGATCGTAGAGAGAGGAATAAGCGCTATAATAAGTTAATGGTAAGTTTTACTGTGCTCGAAAATCTGACTATGGAGACATGAATCACCACCCTGGTAAACCCCAAAGTCTGATATTTGTTTGTGTGACAACAGATAAGAATTCATAGAATTTTAAAACAAAATTGTTTTTGTAAATAAAGGAAAGAAAATAACCACTTTTTTTCTTTTTGTCAAAATATGCTTTTTATCTACAGATAAAAAGCGGAAAACTGAAAAACTTCAGTTTTCCGCTGCCATAGATAGTGTCAGAGAGTGTCAGCCTCTCTGCTGATTGGTCCGTATCATAACAGGTGGAGTTTGGCTGGGTAGTACAGTTGGTTGGTAAATTTATTATTGACAAGACATCAACCAATCACATGACAGGAAGAAACAACCAGTCAAAATTAATTCTTGCATGTTGAAACTAACACCTAAAAATGCTCGACACCATTTGCTGTAGATCTTAAGAGGAAGGGGGGGAGGGCGGTCCATTTTTGGCTTAACAAACTATGTTTGTGCTGCTAATATGAGTATCAAATAACTTAATTAAAGGATTAATTCAGTTGGTGTATAGAGTGAACCCTTATTCCATCTATTGCACAGATGCTGGACACTAATTGTATTCAATTTCAAGACGTTGGGGAAGCCAGTTTCTCTTAGGTCCATTTTTTTGTCTATTTGTTTGTATTAAGATATTTATGCATAATGCAAAAAATGTAAACATTAACCACAGTCTATTGATGCAGAATCGCATTTCTGAATTTAAGCAGAAAAGAAAATGTAACTGTAGTTCATGTAAGGTAAATTTTCAGTTTAAGCAATTTATATATTTTGTAAAAAGTGTGGCATCCTGTCTGAGTCATGACTGTGGTTTATTAACCTTTTGATAAGTTCTCAGGGGGTTGTGTGTTCTTGTCATGAATCTTCATTTCCTGCATGGTGGGTTGCTTTTGTTTTTTTTACATCTGCTTGTAGGTCTAAAATTTCCTCACACAGCACCAATGCTGAATCTTTCTATTTTGTTTTAATTTGTTTATCTTTTTTTATTCTAATCTCAATCATAAATCCAGTCTGAAATTATTTCCTGAGATTCTCTGAAATCTCCTTCTGAAAAGATCTAATCTGTTATCATGTAAATCTCCATGCCTCATTTTTTTAAATATATTTTGATCCCACTCTTTGTTGTGATGTTTTCTTTTACTCTGTTACTCTGTTTTTATTGTTCCAAGAAGTTAAAATGTCCTGTTAATGTTCCTGGTTAAAAATCTCCCATATTTCCATAAACAGAGCAAGATCCACAAACTGCTCTTTGTTCCAGGTGAGAAATTATACTTATGTCCCATAAATTCCTCTTAAAAATATAAAAACTTCTCCCATTTAAACTCCTGACTAGAAATTTATTGTCTTCTTACATCTTCACAGGCTGTAGCCAACAAACCAAACAAAGAATCGTTAGAAAAGACAGCAGAGCTTCTGTTCTCAGGTTATGAGGCTTTCAATTTGCCCTCTTGATTTCAGATAGAGATAAGCTATCATCAAACAGTGAATGCAGTTTTGATATGATGGTTAAATTCTTAGGGGGTGGGTTGTGTGGACCATGCTAACCTGGCCCACACTGCAAAGAATTTAAATCTAAATTAGTAATTTCTTCTTAAAATAAGTGTGTTTTCTCTTGAATTGAGGAGGAAAGTGAGACACTTGGCCGATGGAACAAGACAATTTACATTTAAAATGAGAAAAAAAAATAGCTTTGTCTTATTTCAATTAATTATCTTATTTTAAGAGTAAAAATTTAATTCATTTGGCAAATCATCTTATTAACCTATTCAAATTAAGGGTGAATACAGTTAATTTAGGAAATTTTTACGTATTTCTAGATCATTTTTGCAGTGCATGTGATCTCTAAACCCAACAACTTGTGCTGCCATGAGACTAAAAACTGTATCATGTAATCACACCTTTCAGATACTACTTTCATTCAGTGGCTACATGTGTTTAGTTCACCTTTTTAATTAGTATGAACTGCACAAGGTGATAATGCTACTTAAACAAACAAAGCGTATGAATTATCCTGGAATGCCCATATATCTAAATATACTAATCAGCAGATTAATTCAGAAAACATGCCGAGGATAGTACATAGATCCTGGCTTGCATATAAAGCAATGAATGCATTTAAACAGGATGCATGAAAAATGTGGGTCAGAACTTGATCTTTGTGAAATTCCTACATAGAAATCCTAGCCAGGAGAAGAAGGCTGTGGGGCGTGAACCAAAAAACTTTAGCAGCGGTTTTAATTCAGCCATACTGGAAGCTTTTTTGGCTTTAAAGCAAATGAAAGGTAATGCATTTAAAAAGGAATTGCTGGATTAAATTCAAATTGAAATGGTTTAAGAAAAAGGTTGACCTGGGCAGCTTTTAAACCATATCTTTTAGTTTTTTTTTTCCGGGCTGATCACTGTCCTGCTGCTTTAACTACAGTAAGCAAGCGTGAGAATAAAGTCACAATGTGATGGTCTTCCTTTCTCCCTCTGGATTCTCTGAATGATCTTTTTCTGAAATGCCGTTTTTTAAAGCAGCTTTATGAGTCTTAGTTCCTTGGGAATCATTAAGAAGTTTCCTGCTTAATTTGAGATCCGTCTTTTTGGTCAGCAGTGATTTTGCGCTAGAAACTCTTCCCTAGTATCCCATTTTACCCCGTCTCTCTTTCTAGTAGAAAAAGCATAAACTCTGACCTTAACTGAGTGATGTTAGGCCTACAGAGCTGTAGATGTTGCCTTAGAAATTGTTCTGTAATCCCATCCAGAGTGATTCATCTAGATGATTTTTCTTCTTAACTGTTCTTGGATTTCTTTAGTTAAGGGCATGCATTTGAGACACTAAAAACAATTTGGGTGCTTTGCTGATCTAGTGCAGGCAAGCTGTAAAAATCACTCACAGCCATAGCTGGGCCTGCCGCATGAACACATATCATGAAGCTTCACACTTTTTCTAGAAGTGTTAGGATTATATCAAATACGATTATATTGAAGATTTGTTAAACCCAAATAATATCTGCCTGTTGCATGTCAGCACTAATGTTTTCCCGAGTGGTTTATCTAATTAGAACAGTTCCTCTGTCAGGATAAGAAGTCCTCTTCATTATGCATGTGGTAAAGATTTGGGAATGGAATGAGAGCGGGGTACTTTATCTAATAAGTGCTATATTTTGAAAAGACTGGAGCAGGGATGTCTCCTCATTTACAGACGTGTATGATGCAATGATGTAATGTGTGGTGATGTGGTATACTGGGGTTGTATAAAATGCTTTTTTAACTGTGATTCTGGGCCAAAGAAACGTGAGCCCGTTTGTAAGTTCTGCTTTCTGTACCTAAAAGCAACTTCTCTGGTCTGAGTAAGATAAAAATTGCCATCAAATATTGTTGTCATGTCTCACGGTTATTTAATAAATATACATTATGAAATGTTGTTTGAAGAGTTTGTCCCGAGTGATCTCTTCTCAGAAAAATAACTGGAGTGAGAAAGCTTTAACCCTGTACTGTAATGCCAAATGTATCATATTTGATACATACGGTTTCTGAAATGTTTTGCGTCTGACACCTTTTGCATAATTTAATGGTAAAAACTTTGCTCAAAATCCTATTGTACACAATCAGATATACCTGATAACAGAGGGCAGAAGACTACACAAAAAATAATCTTGACTTATCGCATAGTAATAAATTATTAATATCAAAAATGTATTTCTGTTTTTTCTTTTTACATATTTTAATAAAAGGCCAAATAAGGAATTCAAACCAAAAAAAAGTAATTTTCTGTTTTGTTTTATTCTTGGATCTGGCTTTAAAGGGTTAAGGTGAAAAAAACAGAGCTTTCCTTTACAGAAGTTTTAGGGCAAAACTCGTAATCCGTGCCTATAAATGTTTGTTTTCATCCTCCGATAGCCCCTTTGTTTCCTCTTGTTTTTGTTACTCTAGTTAGGTTAACATAAACTGGAACCTGACTTTTCCATTGTGGCTCATATATTTGCTGTTGCTTGAAACTGGTCCACTGCAGGTCAAAATTCAATCAGTTTCTTAGATTTTTTTTTTTGTACGCGACCATATGGAGGGTATATATACTGTACAAAAAAAGACAGGAAACTAATTACAGGAAATTGGTAAGATTGCTCACAAAAAGTATTCTTCCACTTTTTGCATCTACACACGTAGATATATGTATATAGATATATTATGCTTAAAAATTGCATTTGTGACATGCATACTGCTTTGCTTTGTGAAACAGAATTCAATCAATAGATCAGATGTATTATTTTTGGTAGATTTTTGGTAGTTTTATTTTAAGTGCATGTCATGCAATGCTCATGTTCTATATAGGTCTGCACATGTTAAAATATAAAGACAACACATTTTGGTAACAACTCATTTGTCAAATAAATAGTAAAATATAATGCTATTGGAGAATGATTGGCTCAAAAAACTAAAAGTGTTGACATATGTTCAAAGAAGGGTTTTAGCGAAAAAACATAATCAGAACAAAGGTTTGGTTAAGATTTTTACCTTTAGCTATAGTAAATATAGACAATGATAAATGCAAATGCTGTTTTATGTTCATTGTATGTTCATATTTAACATGGTGACATTTTTTAAAATATGTACAGCACTTTGTCCAACGTGTTTGCTTTAAGTGCTTCGTTAATAAGTAATACTGAAAAGTGGATATGTCTAAATGCAGCTATAATAAAGCAACACTATTGTAACTTTTGCCCACTAGAGGTTGCTAGACCTTTAAATTCCAGGTTTAGCAGCCCTGAAAGAAACTGGCAATATTACACTGCAGCAGTAACACTGTTAACAGAATTAACAGTAGCTATAGCAGCTTCCCTCTGCTTTGGAAACTGCTTGCAGACCACTGTGGAACCAGCACATTGAGAAGTCATGGAGTTCCTGGTAAATTGAAGGTCCCATTCACCCCTCTAGATCAGGGGTGCTCAAGTCTAGTCCTCAAGAGCTACTATCCTGCAACTTTTTGATGCAACCCTTTTTAACACACCTGAATCAATTAAGTGGCTCGTTAATACGCCTCTGCTGTGCTTAATGAGGGCATTGAGACATTAGATTCAAGGGGTGCTAGAGAAGAGATGCATCTAAAAGTGACAGGATGGTAGCTCCTGACTGGACTTGAGCACCCCTGCTCTAGATTATATCCTACATCAGAGAGCAAGAAGTATATCTGATCAGGTGTCATATGATTTGTTGGCTAACAGCAACTTTTAGCTTAGTTAGATCTGGTGTTTTAGAGGCACTCTGGGTCACATGACTCATTTTTAAGAAGAGCAGCCTGCAGGGAGCATTAATTAGGACCATGCGCCTTATATTGACCTTAAAAAATAAGTGAGTATAGCACAAGTTAAGCTAATATTTGGGTCAAATGTTATGCAGTGTTTCTTTAAGTCTACTATCCATAGCTTATATAAGACAGCAGCTGCATCTGAATGTGTGCCCTTAACCCCGAAATATATGGCACTATATAAGGGTAACACCGTTTTGTAGGGACGACCGAATATCTAGTGAAGAAGTAGTGCACTCAAAGTTTCCCAAAAATGCACCTTGAACCGTACTCTTCACCGATGGGCACTAGATAAGCAGATATATTCTAGAATGCTTTGCATGAGTTCTCCTCAAAAAGCATCATGGGATTTTTATTGGGCGGGGTGAGAGAGAACATTTGTACCTAACTTGGCTTAGTTAGATGCGAGGATCATCTAACTAAGCCAAAGAACCACTGGGGAGTGAAAAGTAGTGATTATCTGTCTGAACAGAGTGCAACATGAAGTCCCCACTCTTTATAGTGGTTGAGGGCGCACATTTGCACACAGTGTTACAGTTGTGTTCTTGACATTGGGTGAGATATACATATAGTTTATTAAAGTGATTTCGTTGCTTGAATAATATTGTAATTGATGGCACATGCCCATTCCACTCAAATTATCCCAGAGATTTGATACCTTTCCTTTTTTTTTTTTACCTCCCTGTTGTCATGGCAAAACACTCGATCGAGGGACATGCAGCACTTTAGGTAATACCTTTGAAAAAGATTAAGTAAACATGCTCAAGGGCTTTAAGATAAATCACTATATCAACCGAAATTGTTTTATTTAATATTCAGTTCAGAATTATTTTTACGGTTTCAATTACGTTTGAAATTCACCTGCAAAACAGTTATAATTGCAAGTTATGATTCATAGAAAGGCCACATGTCATTTAGTCTTATTTGTTGGATTATTTTTTTTTACCTTCTCTGTTCTTGACACTGTTGAATGAGAATACCCCCCCCCCCCCCCCCCCCCCGAAAAACATGAAAGAAAATCATGCCACTTCTCGTGTGCATTGTTTACATTAATTTTGACAACAAAGCAGTGTCTTTCCCCTTCTGATTTTTTTGTTATTTTAATATGAAATAGTTGAAATTAAGTCCAATGAGGTTTTTTTGGTAATATGACAGAATCTATACTTGTCCTGGATCTTTTCATCTATCAGACGCCTAAAAAAATCTTTGGAAATTTAACAGAATATATGTGATTTAATCATTAAGGCCTTTATTATGGAAGTAAATCTGTGTCGCTGGGATTTAAATTAAAAATGCCACTGAAATTCAAATGTTGTATGTTTGTACTTACTGTTTCAGTGTAAAAATATATTCAGGACACATTTTTGACCTAAAAAAAAATTCATTGCCATTATTTCTACACAGTTGAAATTTCATTTGTTATTTTCTCTTCAAGCTAAAAATTCACATTACTATTTCAAAGTGATTACATTTTCAATACTTATTTTTCAATTTAATTTTTCAGTGTTAAAAAAATCTGCATATAAAAAAATTCAAGCTTTCAAAATTAAAACTCAATATTTTCAGCCTCCTTTAGATTCAACTGGCTCTATTTCACCGTCTTAAATTCGGCGACTAAATTCAGTGTAAAAAGGGAAGGGTTACTTCAGGTCACAGACATTAGCAATGGATTGTGGCGTCCAACACCCAGCCAATCCCGTTACGGTTTCTTAGTCACGTGACGTGACGCTTATGGCGCTCATACTGAAGGAAAACCAGCATCACGGAGCCGGTCATGCAAGCTAACGCTAACTCAACGGTGAGTTTATTACTTTCATTTTTCTGTAGTTGAGTTAGCGTTAGCTTGCATGACCGGCTCGGTCATGCTGGTTTTCCTTACTGCATGAGCGCCACAAACATCACGTCACGTGACCAAGAAAACGTAACGGGATTGGCTGGGTGTTGGACGCCACAATCCATTGCTAATGTCTGTGACCTGAAGTAACCCTTCCCTTTTTACACTGAATTTAGACGCCGAATTTAAAACGGTGAAATAGAGCCAGTTGAATCTAAAGGAGGCTGAAAATAGTTTGAATTTTGAAAGGTTGAATTTTTTTATATGCAGATTTTTTTTAACACTCAAAAATTAAACAGAAAAATAAGTATGAAAATGTAATCACTTTGAAATAGTAATGTGAATTTTTAGCTTGAAGAGAAATAACAAATTAAATTTCAACTTTGTAGAAATAATGACAATGAATTTTTTTTTAGGTCAAAAATGTGTTCTGAATATATTTTAACACTGAAACAGTAAGTACAAACATACAACATTTAAATTTCAGTAGCATTTTTAATTCAAATCCCAGCGACACAGATTTACTTCCATACTTTATCCAATTAATTTACTAATGATTTGATGACAGCAGAGTGTCTTCTCTAGAACCACTGTAAAACAGACAGTGACAGGAGATCTTTCGTGACAACAGCCATTGATAATGATAAGAAAAAATGTAAGAATAATGGTTTCCATAACTTTTAATTTCCATTTGGGATCAACAAACTGTTTTATGAACTGATTTACATTAACATTAATGTTTTTTAATTCTCAGGATCTTACCCCAAAGAAAAAGGAGTAACTCTATTCCCATGCATCCTCGTCTTGCTCTGTTTTATTGTTTCTGATTTCCTAATATGGTTTTGTTGATGTTTAGTCATTAGTCAAAATAACAAGTATAAATATGCAATGAGAACATACCTAAACTTTCAGAAGAAATCAAGTTTCAATGTTCTTACTTTCCTAATGTAAATAGATATATTCATATCCTTATCTCACTGTGGGGATTTCACCATAAAAAACTAAATTACTAGGCTTAATTAATGTACAAATGCACCATTTATGTGGAAAATTCAATTGTATTAAAGCATTGAGAAATTAAATATGTAAGAGGGGGACTCTGTTTCTGTAGTAAAAGCTGTAAAAATAATTACAAAGAGTAAGTGTTTTACATGTTAAGCTATTTTCTTTTAACTCAGCAATAGCATCTAGTTAAATAAACTACAGAGAAATAAAAACAGAAAATAAAAACAACAGGCTCTATAAATTAAAAGTTAAAAAAAACAAAAACAGTAACACAGTGATCTCCTGTCTCCTCACAAGCAGAAAGCAGCTTCTCATTGTAGTGTCTGCTAGAGCAGGACTGCCCGGTTGGAGTTTTTTGGTGCCAGAAGTGTCACTGTTTGTACAAACTCCGGTCTGTGATGACGTGGTTGCCTCTCCTCCTGCCCAGTTTGTTCCCATACCCTTACATCCAGGTGGCTGATCCAGCCTTGTTCTTATTCCTGTAATCCTTTCTCTGAGTCTTTGTTTCAGATGATTTCCAGGACATCACAGGGCACATAGCCTCTCTTCTTTCCAAATGCCACTCTGATGAAGCCGCCGCGCTCGTCCTCGCTGCTCACACAGATCTACACCAGAAGAAAAATCATCAATTATTGTCTGTAATATTAGGTTTTATGGTTTCTAAGCTTTGCCAAATTGACCTTTTACAGCCACTTCCTGAATTACTAAATGTAACACAGCTTAAACTGAAGGCATCCAAGAAAAACTGTGCTTTATTCCTGTTTATTTGTTATGCCTGTTCACATCATGGAGCTTTGTAAGACGATGTAACAGTTATGAAGAAATATATAATCAATTAAAAACTATCTAATTTAAATGTCACATTTAAATTCATTCCTAAATGTAAAATATGATGGAATTATTCTTGCTTTTTATTACTGATTAATTTATTAGTAATGTCTCCCCTCAATAAAAGTACAAGGGATTGCTGCCAAGTCAATGAGACGACAGTGAAGATCAACAGTTTGGTGTTGATCTGTTATCAGGTAAAATTAACTTTTTGTCTAAAACAAACAGGCTTAAAATGGAAGGCAAATGGACTTTTGCTCAGTTTGATGACGTTTCGACACCTATCGAAGAGTCTTTGTAAATTCTGTTGGCTCGCGCCAGAGGAAACTGTAGTTGGAGTGCTGATGTATTTAACCAGCATGGAGGTCCATCCTCCTGCTAACATTCCAGGCCAGAAGCAAATCAAATATCCACCTTTTGTTCCACTGGATTGTTGGAGCCTTTTGTTGTGCACAGGCTCTGTGATTGGTCTTTTGAATTTTTGTATAAAGCCTTTTTAGTCTTTCTTTTCTAAGTTTTTGTTTTAAGCTTCTGGAATTTAACATGTTTCCCTTTTCCTCCTTGATTCGAAGGAGTTTTCATCAGAAAGCAATTATAAAATGATTATTATAAAATAATAATTAAAACAATTATACAGTGAAAACATTCATCAATCCATCTTCTCCAACAGGGTCAGTGTAGCCCGTTCCTATCTCTGGCAGTGTACGGTGAGAGGTAGTGTGTTGTGTGTCAATCTGTTGCAGGGCAACATAGAGACACACAACCATGTACAGACACACTCCCACAATTTAGAAATGCCAATTAACCTAACAGTCATGTTTTTGAACTGTGGAGGAAACCAGAGTACCTAAAGAGAACCCACGCATGCACAGGGGGAGCATGCAAACTCCATGCAGAAAGATCACGGACCGGGAATTGAACCCAAAACCCTCTTGCTGCAAAGCAAAAGTGCTACAAACTGTGCCACCATGCAGCCAACAGTTAAACATTTGGTATAAATATATTCTTTGAATATGTTTCTGCTGAAACTGTTTCTGTTTCTGCTTTAGAGGGTAAAGAAATATTCAACATAAACTAGGCAAACCCAGGCATCCCTTACAGGAGGAGAATTACATTGTTAAAGACCCAAAGAATATCTGCAGATAGCCTCAGAAAGACATCAAAATAGTAATTTTTTTGTTTTGTTTTTTAAGAAAAAAGGTACTGCATTAGTGGCATTAGTGAACACTTGCTGCACAAGACTGCACTATTGAAGAAAAAGCTGTTTTAAGCTTGTTTAGATTGTTACAGACCTTTTTGAATAAATCAAGGATATAATAGGAGAATACAGTAAAGTAGTCAGGTTACACAGGACCAGAAGTTGCACTAGATTTCCAGACTCTGTCATTTTTACTGACAAGTTAAAAACTATCTCCACCCATTACTATATCTTTTTATGTTAATATTTAAACCATCTAAAGTTATTTTTATTCATTTCAATGAAATCCATTCCAAAAAAGCTAAGCAGAGAATCCACCTCTACCATGAGATTAAAAAACATAGCCTCACCGCTTCTTCCTGCTGTATTGTGCACCCAATTAAATGTCTCAAAATTGATCCCTGCAGAGGCTTTTCCCTTTTGACAGGCGACTTTTTGTCACTGTTTAAGTGTTCTGCTAGCCTCGTGAGACCATCCTGATCTCGCGAGCTTTCAAGGTTTAATTCGCAGATCAGTCTGGAGACTCTCCGTTAAAGAAAATTTGGAGCCGTTCACCAAACCAAGTTCCAATCAGCGTTGGCTTTGAGGTGGGTTGAGGTGTGACGCAACGAGAAGCGCGACAGTTCAGTCTAAAGAACATGGCGGCTTCAGCCGATGAAACTAGCGTTAGCGTGGCTATCGAGCAAGTTTTATCGGAATTACAGAGTATTTCTTCACTGAAAGAAGAGCAAAACACTGCTCTGAGGAAAAGATGTTTTTGCTCTTCTCCCGACTGGTTTCGGCAAGATTAGCCTGGCTTTTTTTTTATTTTTTATTTCACTTAAAGTCACACAACAATATATAAAAAAACAACAAACAAATAAATATGCCAGGGGGTATGTCACAATAAACAGGTACAGTTAGGAGAAAAAAACATGCAATTATACAAACATATGCGCTGGGGAGTGTCATATACTGTATATATATATGTGTATGTATCATACAAATAAATATACTACAACATTAAGTTGTCTAGAATTTCTAGTTGGGAACAGATTGTTATGGTTTTTTGAGCTTTCTGATGAGAAGAAAGATGAATTGTATGAAAATAATATTTGACTTCTATTAAATAAGCTTTAAAGTCCGTTTTTTTTTTTTTTGAAATTTAAATTTATGCAAGTGAAATTTGGCCAACAAAATAAAAAGATTGATAAGGAAAGGTTTGGGAAACATTTTACTTTGCAGTTGAAAGCCAAATAAAATGTTTTTCCAATGAAGCTGAAAATTTTTCATAACATTTGAATTCACATAGTTGCAAAAGTGTAACCAAAACGTCCTAGAGTATGGACACAACCAAAACAGATGTGTTACAGTTTCTGGGAGAAGATCACAAAAAGTGCAGTTCACAGGAATATCAGGTTTAAACTTTTTTAGGTAGTCTTTTACAGGATAAATCCTGTGAATGAGTTTGAATGAGACTTCTTTCACCTTGTTAGTGAGGAGAAAGTGATTAGCTAACAGCCAAGTGTGTTTCCAGGACACATCAGACACAAATCGGTTCCAATATGATAGAGCAGCAGGAACAGACGCCACCTCTCTCTGCAAAAGGGATCTGATTGACTTATTGTTCTTATGAAGAGATGAGGTGAGACATATTTTGCCAACAGGAGAGTCCATGGGAGTCAGAGAGGGAGATGAAGAAGAATCGAGTCTTGGCCTCTGTCTATATAACATGCAGATCCCAGACGAAATAGCACCAAAAACCTTTGCATATTCTCCAGAAGAAATAGGGGGGTCAAATTTAGAGAGAAATCCCTCATAACTCAATAATTTGCCATTGTCATCAAACAGTTGATCAACCAGAGTAATGTCATGCCTGAACCAAGAATCCAAGAACAATGATCTTTTCTTGTACAGGATGTCCTTATTGTTCCAAATAAAATACCGGTGAGGCGAAAAGTTGTGCTTGTAGATAAGTGACCATGACAAAAAAGCCTGGCAGTGAATTAGAGAGATTGATGGGAAGTTTATGTACATCAAAATTACACACCAGAAAGAAGGTTAAAGCCCCAAGTTTTGAAAAAATGTAATACGGAATAGTATTCCATATAGAAGTTTGAGATGCGAAGAACTGGCGAATCCAATTTATTTTGAATGTGTTATTTAAGGTGGAGAAAGATAAACAGTTAAGCCCTCCATTTTCATATGAGTTAATTAAAGTAGATTTTCGAATGTAATGTATTCTATTCTTCCAAACAAAGTTAAAGAGCAATTTGTCTATTTCTTTTTCAGTGCCTTTATTAAGATCTAAAGCCTGAGCAGCATATGTGAGCCTAGAGATGCCTTCAGCTTTACTAAGTAGAATACGACCTCGTAGTGAAAGATTCCTAACCAACCACTGATTAAGTTTCTTTTTAGCTTTTAGAATTAAAGGATCAAAATTTAAGGAGCTACGATTTTTTTGTTCTTTTGTAATGGTTATGCCTAAATAAACAACCTTGTTTTTAACTGGAATGCCTTCAATTAAGAGTAGCCTGGCTTGTGGTTGTGTTTTCGTCGTTGCTCTGTTAGTACGTCATATGCTTCGTTGATCTGATTGGTTTATTTGGCCCGTCTATCACCAATATAGGCCAATCAGCTAACCAGTATTTTCGCCCCTTCCCAAAATTTGTTCAACGGAAGGTTTCCAAATGGATATGCGGAGCAAATCCATCTGGCGGAGTCAGGTTAGTGTTCTGCAGCCACATTAAACAAACTAATGACTTCAAAACGCCTCTTCTGCCAAAGCTTTAAAATCTGGGAAAACCTCACCAAATTAGGTGATCAGAAGTCTGCAAGATGAGCGGTTTCTTGATCCAGCATGGATTCGGTTCTTGATTAACTGTAAGAAATCTTGTTGAAACAGCTAATTTTTAGTCTGTATGCTACTGAGTCATCAGGCTGATAAATACTTTCTGTCTAAATGACAGGTGGCTTTTATTCATCTTAAAAAAAGTCTTTTTATTTTATTGCAAATACAGCATTCCAACAGTACAGTCTGGAAGTGGGGACATAATGGTGGGGCAGTTTTTCTGCATGTGGTGCTATAGAATAAAGGCAGAACTTCATTGGGAGAATTTTAGTTTGTACAAAAGAATGAGCTGAAACTGCCAGGAAAGCTCTGTTCCAGGTATGAGTTGCTTGAATTGTTCACAGTCATGCATGCATACACTCCTCATATAGCATTTTATAGAGACCAAATGACCTAAATGTTGTGTTTCTGGACTTTAGGGGGAAAGCCAGAGTTCCTGGGAGAGCCCAGAAATGCAAAGGGAGAAAATATAAACTGAAAGATCCCAGGTTGGGAATCAAACCCTCCTGGGATCATTAAAACCTAGTTTTCTTAGACTTAAACTTTATTGTCATTTTGTACACAAAGGGTGGATACAAAACGAAATGTCGCTCAGTACAGCTCTCAAGACTTTTTTATTTCCTAAAGTGCAGCAGTGATAAAATGTAAACATGGTGATCAAATGTAAACATAAGACTGAGATATGATTTACAATTTTTCAAACATTCAGCTTTTTTTTTTTCTCCCTCTCCGTTGTCCCAGGTAATGGGCTTACAACTAAAAATAGAAGAAAATAGAATAGGGAAAAAAAAATGTGAAAAGAAAAATACATAAATATATTATTGCTCATAAGCAACATTTTTGATTGACATACTGGTACAGTGGAACTTTTTCTGTTTCTCACAAACTCATAAAAAAATTTTAACTCAGTTTTTCTTCCTACTTTTATTACTTACTGCATCTTCACTTATGCTTTTAATAAAAAGGTGGACACTATAATCAGTAAATTTACAGTTGTAATCGTTTATAACTGAAGGGAAATACCATATATAAAGATTAACCAACAGAAATCCTTTTACTCCTTGATGCTTTCTGTTCCTCAAATCAGAAAAGACTGTTTCCAAGTTTTCACCTTTTTTGAACTTTTGCATTTCTAGCATCAGCCCTTTAATGGAACATAACATATGAATCTCCATGTTTCCTCAGAGCTTATTTTCCCCCGGGTCTGCATGAATGGAAAAGAGAGTCAACAGGTCACAGATCCATCTTGCTTAGTTGGTTTTATCCCCACTGGGGCCTGCTTACTTTAGGCATCCTCAGTGTCATCGACACAACATGCCCTGAGAGGCATTGTGGGAAAAGAAGGGCTGGTCTCAGATCTCTTTTGAACCCAAAATGCTAATTCAATGAAAACTCCTGAGAGGAATCGTCTGTCGACTCCAGATGAACTTTCCTCTAAACAAGTGGATGCAAGGGAGTTAGAGGAAGGTAATAATTTAACAAAAGAGCTGTTGGATAATTTGAGGCTGAGGTTCTTAATAGCTGAGCTGTGACTTTGCATTCGACACGTGTAATGTATGCAGCTTCATCTGAAGGTCTTTGCTACTTTAAGCCTTGGCACATCTTATTAATGTTAAGTGAGACTTCCTACCATTAAATAAGTATATATTTGTGTTTAACTGACCATGTTGCACTCAAAGAAAATCTTGACATGAAAAAAAATCTATTTTTAAAATATGAAGATGATTGCAAATGTAAATTGAAGCTAAGACGATGCAATCCTGATGGGCTGGGAGAGTTCTGGCATCACAGCTCTGCAGCTGCATGAGTAGACGGCAATTATCAAACATCTGCCCTATAATTTGTTTTTCCATGCACTGATCTACAGCAGAAAGAATGCACTGATTTTTAATATCATACAAACATCAACTTAAAAGTAGTCTTTAATAATTACAGGGATTAACTTACAGAAATGTAAAATTTTACACAAAAGTATGTGATTTGCTATCATCTACGAACTGAAAGCCTCAGTTGTTATCTTTGCATAGAATTTGCTATTTATAATTACATATTATTGGAGGTGGACACTGTAGCTTGAATTTGTAAAAAAAAAAAAAAAAAGATGAAGGAAAAGAAACTGCATTTATAGGTCAAAATCTTTTAACATCTGGTCCCGTTGCAACTACAAACAAAAGATCATGTGTGACCCCTCGCCATAATTCATATGCTCTAAAATAAAAATCCAGGCCCAACATCACAACTTCAGTTGTAGAAGTGATCTAACTAGAGCAGACTGTGTGTAACAGTCTGGCTATCATTCAAATTTAACAGCATTATTCTGGAAGGAAAATGTGTAAACTGCACCACTGTGCAGCCGGCCGTTCCATCCAGCATCTGGACATTAAATCTAAAATAATAAATCAGGCAACATTAGTCAAAGAAGTAGCAAATAGACCCACGATAACTCTGGAGCAGCTGTAGAAATCCACAGCTCAGGTGGGAGAATCCTGTGGCAGGACAACTATTAGCCATACACTGCCCAAATCTGTATTTTATGGAAGAGTCAGAAAAACAAAGCCACTCCAGACAAAATCCCCCCCAAAAAATAAAATCCTAGTGGTAATTTGTCACAAAACAATGTGGAAGAGGCCGATCTGAGCTTGAAAAATGCAGTTATGTTTGTGGGGGAAACCAGGGCACACAATGACCACAGCAAAACATTGCAGTCGCAGAATAATGGTGTGGGCATTCTTTCATGCAGACAGACTCTCCATGCAAATAACATTGATGGAAATCAGAATCCAGATATGCAAAGCAGGCAGAGACACATCGGCCTAATGCTTTAGTTTATTACTTTAGACTTTTAGTTATAAAGTCTTTTAGTTTAGTTATAAAGTCTTTTTAGTTATAAAGTCTAAAGTTATAGACTTACAAGTCTCTGCCTTGTTAACGTTTTTCCAAGTCAAATTTCTCTTTGTTTTACACTTGTGTAAACAAAATGACAAATAAAATCTGTCTAAAGTCTAAAAGTGTTGGGATCTGGAGGCTTGTCTAACTTTCTCCACCAGAGGGCGCCTGAGATCATCCTTCTGAGAGCGTGAGCTGACTTCTACACACCTGTTTCCCATCTGCTCATCATGAGGCCTTCTTAAGGAGGAGGAGGCTGACACTTCCCTGCCAGAGTGTTTGCCAGTAATGGTACCAGCAAAACCCGAGCCAGCTTCTCTGATCTGTTTCTCTGATTTTTGTGAACTAGTCTGACCCTGTGTTCTTCTGCCTCTCAGATCCTGACTTATCTGGATATCAGTCAAATCCTGGAGAAAACAATCACTGCCTGGAACCTGCTTGTCTGCCCTCCGCCTCAGCCTCCGTCTCTGCCTCTGCCCTCAGCCTGCCAACCAGCCTCTGGACCCACAAGGTTCCCCCCTTGCTGATCTGAATACCCTCCGAGCAGGTATTAATCCAAGCCGCCGTTAAACTGCAAGTTTCCTGGATCCACTCTAACCGATCTGTCCTGCTCCAGTTGCTTCCCTCCCGTGACCAGTCTGCCGAGCCAAGACCCCGTTCACATTTCACTGTAAACTTTGTAAATAAACCATTTAACTTTTTCCCTGTCTGCTGAGTGTTTCTGCATGTGGGTTAGACGCTTAGACCCCAACATGACAAAAAGCTGGTTCTACAAAGCATTGGGTGGAAAATGTGCTCATTATTTTTACAGTTGATTTGTAAAGAAATAGAAAATTGTTTGTTATTTTCCTTCTGTTTGAAAATAAAGAAGTGAAGGCTATAACGTTCTAACCCAGTAGTGTTGGTTTTATTTAGACAATGTGTTTAAAAAAGGGCTTAGCATACTTTCGTATAATTTGCAAACAGGCACTGTAAGTTGTAGAAATAATACAAAACAGGTAACAGGATTTTCATAACAATGACTAATTATTAAAGAAAAATGTGTTATTTGCAGATGTTATCACAATATAGGATGTACTGCATTTTCTGCATGCAGAAAAAACAAATACATTGACTCCAGATATGTTTTAAACACAAAAGTGTAAAAAAACAAACTAAAAAATATTTCATATTTAGCAAAACACTGGATCGAATACTATAGCAGTTAGTCCTACTACCATAATGGTGGATGGGGGGTAAATCAGCTTTAGTACCTGCCCCTCCTTCAGAGTGAGCTGTCCTTGTTCTTTGCAGCCGATAAACGTCCTGTTGCACCTGAACACCTGATCTCCCTCCTGCAGCTCGTGAGCAAAGGCTGCTGGGAAGTAGCCGATCCTGTCCTCAATCACCCCCTAAAAACAACCAAAACATTTTTCATGCATCAAGCTACGACGACATATATTTGCAGAACGGAATCTCAGAAGGATAAACTTCAAAGATATCAAAACTTATTGACCTGTTTTTCCTGTCCAAAGTCTACAGTAAGACAGAAGACTTAATATTTATGCAGCAAAGTAGGTTAAAATGTATAAGTTTCAGCAAAGTCTGGTAGAAACATGCTGTCTCTGCTATTACTGTGATTTACTGCTCAGTTTCCCATCATTAAGTATAAAATTGAATTATTTTTCATACCTACCTTCCACCAGTCAACATTGGAATCATCTGCCAGCAATATTCTGTCTCCGGCTCTGTAACAAAAAGCAAACAATATATAATGAGAAAAAATATATTTATGCGCATGAGCAAATGGATCCACTAGGGGGCCCTAGAGCGACGCTTGTCCCCATGGTAATAAATGTTCCCTGTAATGGTTTTGATCCTAAGGCAAAAAAATCTACCTGATGTACTGTAAACTGTGTCAGTGGACAATTAACCAGGGCAGCATGACACAATAAATGATTAATTCAAATCTAATCGGTCCAGTAACTCCCTGAAGACGAGTTTTCCTGCTACTCTTAAAAAATTGGACATTATAAACATCTTAATCCCATTTGCTGTGAATAATTCCCCTATGTAATGTCCCATATTCGTTGATTTTGCTTTCGGTTGAAGTTTATAAAACCATCTACCATTTTATTTCTGAGAACTGATATCGTTTTTCTAAGAAGTGACAACTGATTCATGAGAACTTAGGATGTCCTAAAATGTTCTCTGATCGTTGAGTTAGTTTTGGATTAAGATTGTATTTTAAAGCCTTTTTTGTTTTTCAGTTTTAAGCTTTTTTTTAGTTTATGTGACTACAGAGAAAAAAAACTGTGAGTGCCTTTAGGAAGACAAGAGAAGGACAAGTGCATCTTATTTTGTGTTTCCTCAGGAGATTTTTGTGAGAACCGGAAACAAATTGATACTTAGGCTGAAGGACTCATCCTTCCCAAAAGCCTATTTTAAAGCATCCTGTAGATCATAGCCAACAAGCCAAGCCTTGGACAGAGGAAAACATTTAGACCTTATAAGAAGTCTTGGGAAAACAAGAAGTAATCCATCAATGTCCCCCACAAGCTTTATCTGAAAGTCACAGAAACAATCAAATAATCCTCATAAGTTTACCAAGTTTTGCTGTTTAACCTGTAAACAGTTAACTTTAAAGGACAAATAACAATCTGAGAATTAGAAATCCCTCCTGTGTCCCATTGTTTAAAGGTAAAGCATCGGTTATTTTTTATTTTAAAGAAGAGATTATAAGTATTAAATCCACGTCAACCTCCAGGGCTTATAAAGTCAGTAAACCGCCAAGTTTTTTACCTGGTTCAGGTGAGTTTGCTGCTTTTTTGCAGTGGTCTCCAGCTCTGATCCTGGAGAACCACTGTCCTGCAATGTTTATGCACAGTTGTCTGAAGTGTTTGACATATTTCAAGTAACCAAGTTCTTTAGAGGTCTAATAATGAGCTGTTTGTTTGATCCAGTTGTGTTGGAACAGGGTTGGAAGATAGCAGGGGTTAAGATGGGGAGGATTAAGTGTTTATACCTTCACTCTTCTTACCACACAGAAAGGATATGCTGAATACCCCTGACCTCTATGTGACCTTGCCTTTGATTACGGCATGTGTAGATGTCGAAGTGTTAATGGAAATTAATTGAATACATTTATAATACTTCTGGGATTCAGACTCTGCTCTTAAATTTTAAGATTTGTCGATCATTCAACATGCTACAATCAAATGGCTTAATTTCCTTTAATTGTTTTAACTCACTTCACTAGATACCTTTTTTCCTCTGGGTGGGATATCAACCCCTTTGCCAAGAAAAGCACACTTTTTTAGTTGATCAATGATTTTAAAGTGACTTTTTATCACTTTTTTGCTGAATATTTTATATGCGATAATGCAATACTTCCCAAATTTTGTTTCTTTTTACATATGTATAAACTTAAAAAAATGTATGTTGCCACCACAGTAAACAGGTAAGGTAAACACTAATAATTTCCTTTTTACAAATAAACATCTTGAAAAACATCTTTGAATCAGACTTAACTTTGCTGCTTTAAGTCTCCAGAGTTATGCTTCTATAAGCTTTGCACATCTAGACACAAAACAGCTGCAGCTCAGTCAGATTAGACCATTTGACAGAGTAGAGAGGAGCTGAAAACAAATGTAAAGAAACTTGTCTGAATTTCAAATATAAGAAGTTTTGAGCAAATAACTTCTGTTCCCTTAAAGCTATGCATGAATTTCTATTGGCTTATAGCCCAAAATCCAAATATATTACACATTTTGCATTAGCAGAGAATATCATTTAAAAGTAGTTATGAACAAAAAAGCTTCATTTTCCTCTGATTTATCTCTTATTTGACTCTTCCTCACATTTTAAATGAAGGCAGCATCTTGTTCTGTGCTGGGCTGAAATAGATGATTATCTGCCCATTACAGGGCTATAAATCATATTTGTATTAGCTTTTAAACACGGCATAGTCCATCATAGCCGCTGACAGTGTAATACGCTGATGAGAACTATTAATGGAATTTCAGGACATCATCCATCTCATTCAGGTTAAAAATAAATAAAGACTGATTAAATGTTAATAGATTACCCAGTTTCCTCTCACTCATGCAGGTGTCATTAATGAGGCCACTGCAGATCTGTATCGTGAAACATATTATTTTGTTTCATTTATAAATATGTGGAACACATCCTTTATAGTGATATGAAATAGTAGTATAAACAAAACAAACAAAATATATATATATATATTTGCTATATGTTAATAAGCTCTGAATCCTGTTTTTATTTATGCATTTAGTAGATGGTTTTATTTGTTGGTATTTACAAATTAGGACAAAATGAAGTTAAACTTAAAGGTTCCACTGAGTTCTTAAGAATAAAACCACCAGACAAGTCAGGCTCTGTCAGCGGTTATAGTGTAGGAATAAAATGTAGGCATTAATTGAAGTAAAAAACATCATTCAACCACTATGCCATAAAAGATACCTAACTGAAAGGCCACGCAACTTGACCAGACAGGGAGTGGAACTCAGACCACCATGATGAAAACAATGAGAATCAGTGATCAGTAGGAAACAAAGACTGTGTAGAGTAAAACGAAATTAATTATAGAAAACACATCTAAACAAATACAATTAGGTTTTAAAAGTAATAAAAACAAACAGTTTTCTCTGCCTTGAGATTCTGGGGGCGTGTCCTCTAGGGGTGCTTAAACTACGCCAATGAACAATTCTATGTCAGCGCAAAAGCTTTAAAGAAAGAAATGCTAAATATTATAATTACATTCTAGGGGTGGAATGGTTCACAAAATCCACGGTTCGGTTTGGTTCACGGTTTCTGGTCACGGTTTTCGGTTTGGTTCGGTATATGTTGATTGTTACACCGAAATCCCATAAAAATTAATGAAATTAATGAAAAAATCCCAAAAAAAATTATGAATTGTAATTATCTTAATGATCCGCCCAAACCCAGGATCATGTTCTTTCCCACTCGCCATACCCACACAATTCTCCACAACTGATTTTTTTCTGCTACACCCGGCTTCGCTGCTTCGCTTCTTCTTCTTCTTGTTTACTACTGGTGGTTGGCTTTGGTCGCAGTACCGCCACCTTCTGCTCTGGAGTGTAAAGGCTTCACCTATGAGAAAAAGGAGCAGCGCATGAACCGAACGCAACACACGCGAATCGAACCGAGACAGTCGAACCGAACGGTTTGGACGGTTTTCATAAACCGTTCCATCCCTATTACATTCTGAATATAATTCAGGAGGGATCAATGGAGTCTTTGTGCATGTCTCACTCATGTTCAACGGAAAAGCAGGGAAGAATTGCTCTACTCTCTGACTGCAGAGTGCAGACATGGGCTGCAGCTGCTGCATCTGAGTCCCTGTTTTTTTTGGATGAGGGAGGGACTCGCTCATTAACTGCTTGGTGAAGAAGCTCTATGTGTTGTCACCAAAGTCTCCAAAAAAAACTAGCTAGATTGGTTGCTGCATTGGCTTCCTATCAGATCAAATTTTAAAATTCTAGTTTTAACTTTAATTGTACTTTAAGATCATTAAATAAAAACCTTTACGTGGTTCCCCACAACCGTTTCAGAACTGGTAGTGACTGCTCTTCCCGAGCTGTTGAACCCAGGCGTTGGATGGGTAAAGACATTGTGTTATTCTTTTGTCAAGCACTCTGTGACATCCTGTCTGTGAAATGTGCTTTATAAATTAATACTTATTTACTTAGTAAATAAAGACAGAGCATAGGAGTTGAGGTTAATGAGGTTTTACCTGGATGACACATACTGGTAGGGATACGTTACTTCAAAGAAAGATTTAGTAAGTTTTCACTGAAACATATCTTTAAAATAGCCTTTTTATTTAACACCTTCCAAGTAAAACCTTGTTTAATGAGCAGTTCAGTGCATGATCATGTACTTCTGATCAGAAGTTCCCGCACTGTTTCTGCAGATGTGACATCAAGCGTGCTCATGTAAAATGGGTCCAATCTAGCAAATGAAGAGCTATAGACCTAAACTGCATTTCGTTGCCTTGTACCTGTACCTGTGTAATGACAATAAATTTGAATCTAATCTAATCTAAAAATCTAATCTATATTCAAGATGGATTTTGTGGATACTTAAAAGTGACTGGAATCCAGCTTAACTCAGTTACCAATGGCAACTCCAGGTGAGGTGAAAAGAGAAATAAAAAAAAACTTATTAAGTTTGAACCCATGCTAAGAAAATTAGCAGAAGAGTGCTGCAGTTCTGTGTTTTGACAACAGGTGGCGGTATCATAAGAAAATGCCTCTTTAAAGGTCCCATATCATGCTTTTTTAAGACTTCCGAAGTCAAATTTAGGCAATTGAGGAAACATTGTCTTTGGTACTATGAAGTATACATTTGTTAAGAAATTTTGGTGCTGTTTTTCGAATCGAGAAGGAAGACGCTTGCCTTTGCTTCAA
Source organism: Cyprinodon diabolis (assembly GCA_030533445.1). Classification (NCBI taxonomy): domain Eukaryota; kingdom Metazoa; phylum Chordata; class Actinopteri; order Cyprinodontiformes; family Cyprinodontidae; genus Cyprinodon; species Cyprinodon diabolis. The sequence goes on from CM060080.1 coordinate 6,030,481, forward strand.
CAACGTCTCAATTTTGTGCTGCCCATTTAATGACATCATAGTATTACACCACTTCTTGTAATTAAACTGTTCTGTAGGAAAGACTGAACAAAGTAATCAAGCAGAATAAAATTTTTGGCATGGTTTTGGTAAAGGAATAACATTATAACCAGTGATGGGACTAACGGCGTTGAAAGTAACGGCGTTACTAACGCCGTTACCTTCTTTTAGTAAAGAGTAATCTAACTAATTACTTTGACTGTAACTATAACGCAGTTACCATTGCAGACACCCCGTTACTGCGCGTTACTCAGGTCGCACAATTAACCTTTTTTCATGATAGGACTCGTGCGCAGCTGCGTGAAGCTGACACCCCACCCACGTCAAAAAACTCTGCAAATAGACTGAATGGTTAGTGCAACGTTAGTGCAGATTTGTGCAGAAAAAAATATTGTTTGTGCTACTTTTGTTTAAGAGATATTAAAGATTATTTTAGGTCATCCAGAGGTGCGCGCCTTATCATGAGAGAGGGGAGGATGAGATTCCGTCTGTCAGTTGGGTAGGTGGGTGTTTCTGCTGGTGGGTGTTAACGTACAGCACACACAGAGAGATGGAGAGTGAGGAGGATCCAGCAGCAAACAGCGTTTTCCACATGGAAATACCGGTGTTACGTCGAGCTGCGTTTCCCCACCACATAACGGTTTCCTCTGCATCTCCGCACAGCGCAGGCGGCAAGAGTCACCGCGCAAGCGACAGGAAACGCGCATGCTCTCTAAAGGCGCGCACCAGTCGCCCTGTGCTCGCGCCACAGGAGAACTATGGAGAGCGTGAACGATCAAATGAAAGGGAGAAATCTGGATGGATGGATGGATGGATGGATGGACAGATGGATGGACAGATGGATGGATGGATGGATGGATGGATGGATGGATACTCTGCCTTCTCAACCTACTGTATTTTTTATTTTAAACATTATTTGATGGCCTTTGTGGCAGGGATGGAGATCCATATTTTATGTCACACACAGAGTATACATCTAGATAGATAGATGATAGATAGATGTTGCAGTATCTATAACAACCCAAACACACAGGATTTCAGAATTAGACATCCCCAGTTATTAATTTCACCAGATCTGAATGCCCTGTTAAAAAACTTCACATCGCGTTCCCCCCTGATGTCATTTACGTTGAGTTGCAATAAATGCAAAACTCTCTGCAGGTTCTTGTCTTTGTCATCCACTCTATTCAGCTGGCTTTGGAAACACACGGCGAGAGTGGGGGCTGGGTGGTGAGGGTTAGGGGGGCGAGAAACGCAAAAGTAACGCAATAGTTACTTTTACTAGTAACTAGTTACTTTTATTGTGGAGTAACTCAGTTAGTAACTCAGTTACTTTTTGGGAGAAGCAACTAGTAACTATAACTAATTACTTTTTCAAAGTAACGTGCCCAACACTGATTATAACGTAGTTAATGCTCCTTAAATCTGATCTTGCATGATATAGACCCTTTAAAAACTAACTTGTCCATTTTGATTTATACTGATGTTTAAATTTAAGGGACTTTGACACTCAACAGAGAAAATGCTTGATGCATCCATTAAGATAGGAGACTGTAAGATAATTGCTGCTCTAAACACGGTTCATGCCCTTATCTTTTATCTCTCGGCAAAGTGCATCAAGATACATGCTGCTAATTAATTTGTTGATGAAAAAAAGATAGTGGGAGTTTTCAGCACTAATGGATGTAATGAACAGGGAAAGATAACATCAGATTTTTCAGGATCTGACCTGCTAATGAGAACAGATCAAGGATAAATCAGCAGAATGTGATGCTGCTTATTAAATTCAAATCACTGAACTGAAACCCTTATATTTAAGAAGTGGAGCAGATCTCTCACAGTTTCATCAAAAGTTTTATTTTGAAGTTGAATCTTAGTTCCCCCTGAGAGGTGAGACTGCTGTGCACAGTTAGCCTCCGCCTCTTTGTTTATTTCACATTTTGAACAACAAAGAAAAATCATTGAGGAGATGTCAGACTCAATCAGTCAGCAATCTTTCACCCCCCGGCCTGGAAAGCTGGTGGCTGTTATGTTATGTGTGTGTGTGTGTGTGTTTGTGTGTGTTCTTGTGAGCTAGCAAACCTCATCTCCAGGTCATGGCTCTCTTGGGCGCTGAAATCATACAAGGCCACCAAAGTGTTGAGCTTCAGAGGATCTTTCTGCAGCTGGATCTGCTCCATCTAAACAAAACAGAGACACAACTGAAACCAAATATTTACATACGCATAACCTTAAGTGACATTAAACCTCTCCTGTGTTGGTTCCACAGGGATATTTGAATTTAATAGTTATACCAGTACCTCACCGTCATTCCTTACCTACTTCACATTAATGTAAAAGTCAATCCACCTGTATATAAGCCATCCTGATTGTACATATGTCACCTCAAATCTCTGTGTTACTCCCTTGTATTTTTTTTTATTTCTTATTTTTATTCTTTTTATTTATTTTAATTTATTTTTATTCCTAATGCACCTTTTCCTCCTTGTTTGCACCTTCTTTAATTACCGTGCCAATATGTGACCAGTGAATTTCTTCGCTGTGAGATCATTAAAGCTCATCTGAACTAATCTAATCTAATATTTACACTCTAAAAACTGATCTTAAAAGTTATTGGTTTATATATAATAAGTGTCTGTAATAAGATGATCTGCCGGAACTAATATTTTTGCCCTTAAAGTAAAAAAATCTCATATAATATACTTCAAATAAGATAATGGAGATGTTTGTTCCTATTTTAAATGTAAATATTAAATACTCCTTTGGAAAAATTATCTTACCTGCTCAAATCAAGGGACAAACTTATTTCAAGAAGAATTAACTTATCTATAATTCCATTTTGTGTCAAACTGTCTCTGTTTGCTAAATGTCTGAATAATGGAATAGATAATCATATTTTTTTCGTATTTCCTTTTTTTTATGATTCAGCAATGTTTAAAGTTCACACAAAGTTGATCCAAATACCTCAAATTGGTAAGAACACCAAGGGCCTTTCCCCTCCCCAGCCATATTAAATCCTGTCTGAATCCAATTAGGCACGAGTGTCAGTGCCTTTGAGGCCCGCCACAGCGAGGGAGGACCTGTTGCCCACTCAAGCAGTACGTGCTGCACCAAACTGTGGTCAACATGGAGGATGGGGCAAATAAATGTAATCGCATCATATGCATTGCACAGGTTCACTGAGTGAAGAAACACCAACCAATATAATTTCACATAAGCTATATAAATTATTTTGTTAACCCTTTAAAGCCTGATCCAACAATAAAACAAAACAGAAAATTACTTTTTTTTGGTTTGAAGTCATTATTTGGCCTTTTAACAAAATATGTAAAAAGAAAAAACAGAAATACATTTTTGATATTAATAATTTATTACTATGCGATAAGTCAAGATTATTTTTTGTGTAGTCTTCTGCCCTCTGTTATCAGGTATATCTGATTGTGTACAATAGGATTTTGAGCAAAGTTTTTACCATTAAATTATGCAAAAGTTGTCAGACGCAAAACATTTCAGAAACCGTATGTATCAAATATGATACATTTGGCATTATAGGGTTAAAGATAAAGTTATTTTGAAAAGTTAATGAACTGTTTCTTACAAATAAAGTCTAATTAAATATTTTTTGGCCTATTAAAATATCCTTGGTATTATAAGTTATTATTACTTACTTATTAAAAAGGTTAAACTCAAAAGCAGACATTGGGAAAACAATAGTACATCATTATTTTATAATTTCTTGACAGGTCTTGAGGTTGCCGCTTTGGATGTTTGAGTTGGTGGTCTTTAGCCATAATGGACCAGGCAAATGGCTGGGGAACGGGACAGAAAGAGAGCAGCAGAATGCAAGTGCGCCCCTCAGTGGCCAGGATGAGTTAAACTTGTGTGTATTCTTATTTATTGTATTTATTATCTAGTTTCAAATGTTAATCCGACATGCCAAAAACAGTAACATTTTATTGTCTTGTATCAATGTGAGCCACTTATTTCTGTTTCTCTGTTAATCCTTTGTTAATGTGAGAAGGAGAGGCAGTGGGCCTCCTGTTTTAACTTAATTAAAACAGGATGGAGGAGGTGTAGGGAGGAGAGCCTTTTCACAGAACTATTTGCACAGTTAGCAGTGAAGACGCTGCCTGACGCCTCTATGGCATTCCCAGCAACCGCTGGGAAAGCTGGTGGGTGGGCTTTCCTGCTTCATCACCCAATGCCTTATCAGTTAAACTCCCACCTGCTGTTTCCCTGGAATTCATCTAGAAGCTTCTCCTGCACGGAAACAGCAGGAAACTCTTCCCTTTTGAGGAGACAATAACTTTTTCAGAAACTGAATCACCCTTTTTTTTCTTGGGGGACACCAAGCATCAGCTATGTTAAAGCGAAATGGCTTCACAAGCGTCACCAACAAGGTCGGCTAATGTGGATGATGGATGAGTCGAATCAACAGAAGCCATGAGGTAAACTGCCTCAATGGCCTCAGGGCTCAAACCATGATAGTAGCTATCTATTACAGCCAATGAAAAGCTCCTCGGGGGCCTTGAAAAGGGCTCCAGATGCTATATGCTGGAATGGTGCACGGCCAAGATAATAGAATCATTTCTGTTGTGTTTGATATAAGGCACTATTCCACCGCAGCACATCGCATAAAGAAATGAAGACCAAAATACCAGCTCTGTTTTTATGACTGTACATTTACTCGATATGCAGTTGAAGTAAATGTTTATATACACTGCATAAAAAGACAAACATTCAGTACTATAGTCACCGTCTTCCAGCAGTGATGAAACCCAGATCATCACTTCATAGATGTGTAAGCTGGGTAATTCTCAGTATTTGCGTAAATGTAAGCTGCAGTGTGGTTCTTTTTTAAGGTAACATCTGAAGCTACTGCTTTATTATATAACATCATGATAAAATCAAAAGTACTCACTTAATAAATCAATAAGACCTCAACAAGTTTGGTTTTTGCTTGAGTACAAGTTCCATATGCCTCATGGGGTTGTCTGTATCTGTTCAAACCATTTTACGTCAGTATGAACGCCAAAGGAGTGTTATGTCATTATACAGTTCAGGAAGGGGACTGGTTCTGTGTTCCAGAGATGAATGTGTTTTGGCTCCACGCCAGAACTAAACCAAAAGGCTTTCTGGTAGCAGAGTGTTATGATCCACAGTCAACTGAGTTCTGTAAGAAGATGGACTGAAAGGCCACCCAGAGAGGAAGAAGCCTTAAGTCCTGAAGCAACATAACAAGCCTGCTTACAGTTTACAGATGTTCTCAGGAACAAACACCTTAAAGCCTGGATACTTGTTCTCTAGTCTAATAAAGCTGCATTTAGAGTGTTTGGCCTTAATGACCAAAGTTGCCTCTGAAGGAAAAAAGCAGAAGCTTGCAACCCTGAGAGCATAAGTGAGAAACATGACGGCGAAGCTGATGATTTCCAAACTCGCTTCAGGAGGTGTAAGTTTCAGTTTGAATATCTGAAAATCAAATACTATGACTATAATAGATGAACAATCTTGGTTTTGACTGATAGCCAAAAGCTTTCTGAGACCTTTGATCTGAGCCAGCTTAATCTGGGCTGATCAACCAATCAAACGCAGACTTTTTGCGCCTCATATAAGGGAATCTAATTATAACCACTTTCCTCTCTGGAAAGTTAGAGACTTTAACTCCTCTTTAATTAGCATATATTGAACCAAACTCTGTGCAAAGTTTTCTTTAAGGTTAATATAAAACAGTATTTTCCTACAAAGTTGTTTTGAAAAAGTAATAAAATAATGTTGGTCAGCTGAAGCTGGTAAGAGAGCAAAGAGACTTTTTAGGTAAATATCCCAAATCCCATGGCTATCTCATGCTATACATACTGTATATTAATTACTGTTAACACTACCAGCATTACTTTATTTCCTTTTTCTAATAGATATACCGTAGAGACTTATAAAACCTAAAAAACACTGAATAGATCCACCAGTGATGAAAAAAAAACGACTCCTCAAACAATCACTGTTTGACTTAAAGGAATAGTACACCCAAAACATGATTAGCCTTCATTTTCTACTCACCCCCATGCTGAACAACACTCTGGATTACTTTTTTGATATCTCAAATGCATCTGGAGATCTGGGAGGCTTCTTGCTGTCTGCTGACATTCAAATAATGGAGGTCTATGGTGCCCGAGGCAGAAAGGTCCATAAAAGTCCACAAAAAACGTGTCAATATTCCTCCATACTGCTCGTCCAATGTATTCCAAGTGTCCTGAGTTGGTAGTGTCCATAATTTACTCGAAACAAAGTCATTTAGAATGTTTTTAGAGCATAAACAGTAGTGTATAGGATTTCCTAAAAGCGCGCGACTGCGAGTTCAAGAGCCTACAGAAACTGCGGCAGACCAAACCAGATGAAAGTGCGCATTCAGCGTCTGCTCTGCCGATAATGCAAGCGTAGAAGAAGAAATTTGCTGTTTACCTGTGCAAAGAAAGAAACAGCGAAAGAAAAATGTCTGAGGACTTCAGTGTTGAGGAAGAGGATGAGTTCTTTGCCGAGCTGAATGCGCACTTTCATCTGGTTTGGTCTGCCACGGTTTCCGAAGGATCGTGAACTCGCAGGGGCGCGCTTTTAGGAAATCCTATACACTACTGTTTATGCTCTAAAAACATTCTAAATGACTTTGTTTCGAGTAAATTATGGACGCTACCCACTCAGGACACTTGGAATACATTGGACGAGCAGTATGGAGGAATATTGACACGTTTTTTGTGGACTTTTATGGACCTTTCTGCCTCGGGCACCATAGACCTCCATTATTTGAATGTCAGCAGACAGCAAGAAGCCTCCCAGATCTCTAGATGCATTTGAGATATCAAAAAAGTAATCCAGAGTGTTGTTCAGCATGGGGGTGAGTAGAAAATGAAGCTAATCATGTTTTGGGTGTACTATTCCTTTAAAGCTACAGTGTGTAATAATTACAGGGATATACAGTCAGAAATGTAATATATTATACATAACTATGTTATTTATCATCATCTACGAGCTCAGCCTCTTAACCTTAATATTTGTGTTGCCTTAGAATTCGTTATTTATAATTACATAGGAGCGGGTCTCGCAGCCATGGAGGCAGACATCTTTGCGCTACGGCAGCGCAGAGCCAACAAACTAGCGATTGCGAGATCGCCCATTACGCTCGAAAGTAACTATGGCAAGTTGAGAGAGATGAACTGAGACGGTACTGAAATCTATACCCTACACAGACTAATGAAATACTATCTGTAACATTATCTATGTAAACAAACCTCATCACTTGAGAAGGTAGGTGATGCGGACGTCGTGGAAGACATTTTGTCCCGTAACGCTCGCCGTACTGTTGGGGGGAGAAGCGGTGGGGGGGAGATGTTCATGTTGCTGCGGTCTGCAGTCTGGACGTTAGATGTCGCTGAAAATTACACACTGTAGCTTTAAAGGTATGGTGGAGGCTTTTGGCGAAATTTTTAAAAGACCCGCCCTCTTCACTTAAAAAAAATAAAATGCAGGCGAGAGCTTGCACCAGCCCATTTCTTGTTATGCATGATCTGTTTAAAAGTTGCTGTTGTCATAGCTCATACTAGCTTAATGTGCCCGAACCTCCGCCCTAACCCCTAAATACCTCAATCACTATATACTGTGGGGACTATATAGTGGACTTTATAGCTAACTCAGTTAACTGACCGTTTGGACAAATGATCATTGCTTTTTGCTCCGTTGATCACATAACTCCTCCTCCACTGTATGGTGCCTATTAGTCGCCGCTGTCGGGTGGTGACAGTGGGCCGCTGTGACAGCAAATACCGTAATATTTTTTTAGGAAAGCTCTACCCGCAAAGAATTTCGGTATATACCTGTATCTGCCTCTTGTGAGGCCTGTCTTTTCTTCTCATACACTTCGTAGACACTTTTACTCTTATGGCCATTTTCAAAGGACCGCTGTGAGAAAGGTTAGCTTCATTGACTGAAACCATAGCTCACCACTAATATATGCCTGAAAGTGCGAATTATCACCAGAATGACTGACAATTAGGAGGACTACTTATTTAGATGATCCACCTGGAAATAAAAGATCATCTTCTGTACCTTTAAATATGTGCTAGTGGACGATCATCCTCCATCCTCCAGTATCTAAGCCTCTTCTTTGGAGAAGAATGAGTTTTCTTTTGGGGTTTTTATGTTCATTACCCCACAGAGCCTCCATCTGCCCATTCGCCAGCCCGAGCTAATGGACCTGTCGGCTGACAAACAGCCTGCTGCCAGCTGTGCTCGCTCCAGAGTTATGGCACTGCACAATACACTTCCAACCACCTCCCTGTAACAGATGACTGAACCAGTATAGAGACGGATCCACAAAAGCCTCTATTTCCCATTTCATTCTTTTCAACCACAACCTTTCATGCATATTATTGGCATTTTGAGAGCTAGACCAAATGTAGCTATCAAGTGGAACTAAATCTACCCCTCACCCCATATATCAATATAGTGTGCACTTTTATTAAATGCAAACCATATTGACTATAATGCAAAAGTCAACAGTTTATGCCTAAAACCCTCCAATTAAACTAGTGTAACCAAATGCCTTTAGAAGACAGACAGAGACCACATGTGTTTATTTCAAACTTATGATAGTTTAGTAGGAAATAAAAAGCATCTGAAAGGCCAATAGACAAAGCAGACGTGTCAGGGGAAAAAAGGTGTGGAGACTTTAAAGCAGGGTTAGGTTCTAAAAGATAGACAGAGAGAGGATGGACCCAAATGTAGAACTACCAAAACACTGAGTTCCTCCTTACAGGCAAGGAGAGCATTCATTTGAGAAGCTTAGTATAACATGACAATATAAAATGCTTTCACCAGTTAAAACCTTTACTAGATTTAGACTTAGTCTTAGACAACATTTATTGTCATTTTGTATATAAAACGAAATTCTGTAAATTCTTAAAGTGCAGCCGTGATCAAATGTAAAAACTGTGGGAGAAAAGACATGATACAAAAAAACTAATAGATATGGTCAATTTGATGCAGAGTCTGTGACATTAGATTTTTTTCAACATTCAACTGTATGATGGCAGTGAGGAAGAAGCTGTTTTGGAAGGCTGCTTCAACACTTTTTCACTTGGCATGCTGCTTGTCTAAAATATGCACAGTGTTCTTGTAGTAAACTGTGACACAGAAAACTGCGTTACAGCAGTGTAGTGCTGTGAATACAGCCTTTCTGTGAAGGGTTTCAGCAGCCTTTCAGCTTGGATGGTGGCTGCAGTCATCCTTAGCACCAGGTGTGTCTCTCGTCAGTGTCATTTTTTAATTCTGCCTCCAGGTTCTTTAAGGACAAAACAGTTATGGAACTTCAAACTGGTAAAAGACAGCCTGTCAGAGGCTAAAAAAGACCTTTCAGTAAGACATGGCCTAAATTGTCAACGTGGGAGGTGAGGTTGCTTGAGGACCCAAATGCAGAGATGAGTGAAGCAGAGAAAAAATACTCTAGATTTAATGAAGAAGAACCGAGGCAAACATCCAAACACACAAAAATACTGAGAACCAAAAACCAGCAAACATCAGAGAAAACTCACGTGGGGAGCCAGAGGCTAGGAAGCAACAAACAACAAGAAACCAGCACTGAAGAACCGCACATGGAGAGTATATATGGGAGACAGAACAAAGACTGGAGTAATCAACTGATATGGAGCAGGTGTGGATGGAAGAGATGAGAAGGGACTGCTTGAATATAATGGAAAATAAACCAAAGATTAACAACACAGAATAACTGAAAACTAAAAAACTCAGAGTCCCAAAAGTGGAGAACCATAACAAAATCATACAAAATGAGGAGGAAGCCTGAAAGACTCGGCAGGCCCAAACGTGTAGTGAGGGTCTGCTGGGAACGTCTGGTGGAACCCTCGGTCAGGGACGTGTTCAGCTCCCACCTCCGGGAGAGCCTCTCTCAGGTTCCGAGGGAGGTTGGAGATATGGAGTCCAAATGGGCTCTGTTCTCGGCCTCTATTGTCGATGCAGCTGCCCGTAGCTGTGGCCGTAAGGTTTGCGGTGCCTGTCGTGGTGGCAATCCCTGAACCCGGTGGTGGACACCGATAGTAAGGGATGCTGTCAAGCTGAAGAAGGAGTCCTATCGAGCTTGGCTGGCTTGTGGGACTCCTGAAGCAGCAAGCAGGTACCGTGAGGCCAAGCATGTCACGGCCCGGGCGGTTGCAGAGGCAAAATCTCGGGCCTGGGAGGAGTTTGGAGAGGCCATGGAAAAAGACTATCGGTTGGCCTCAAAGCGATTCTGGCAAACCGTCCGGCGCCTCCGGAGGGGAAAGCAGTGCTTCGCTAACACTGTTTTAAGTGGGAGTGGGGAGCTGCTGACCTTGAAGGAGGATATCGTCGGGCGGTGGAAGGAATACTTTGAGGATCTCCTCAACCCGACGGAGACGCCTTCCGTGGGGGAAGAAGAGACGGGGTGCTTGGGGCTGGAATCGTTCATCACCCAGGCCGAAGTCACCGAGGTGGTCAAAAAACTCCACGGTGGCAAGGCTTCGGGGGTGGACGAGATCCATCCTGAGTATCTTAGAGCTCTGGATGTTGTCGGGCTGTCATGGTTGACACGTCTCTTCAACATCGCGTGGAGGTCGGGGACAGTACCCCTGGATTGGCAGACTGGGGTGGTGGTTCCCCTCCACAAGAAGGGGGACCGGAGGGTGTGTTCCAATTATCGGGGAATCACACTTCTCAGCCTCCCTGGAAAGGCCTATGCCAGGGTGCTGGAGAGGAGAGTCCGGCTGATTGTCGAACCTCGGCTGCAGGAGGAGCAGTGTGGTTTTCGTCCTGGCCGTGGAACAGTGGACCAGCTCTACACCCTCTGCAGGGTGCTTGAGGGTTCATGGGAGTTTGCCCAACCAGTCCACATGTGTTTTGTGGACTTGGAGAAGGCATTCGACTGTGTCCCTCGTACTGCCCTGTGGGGGGTGCTCCAGGAGTACGGAGTCGGGGGCCCTTTATTAGGGGCCATCCGTTCTCTGTACAAGCGGAGCAGGAGTCTGGTTCGCATTGCCGGCACTAAGTCGGACCTGTTCCCAGTGCATGTTGGACTCCGACAGGGCTGCCCTCTGTCACCGGTCCTGTTCATAACTTTTATGGACAGGATTTCTAGGCGCAGCCAAGGACCGGAGGGGGTCTGGTTTGGGGAACAGCGGATCTCGTCCCTGCTTTTTGCGGATGACGTAGTTCTGCTGGCTCCCTCCTGCCAAGACCTACAGCGTGCGCTGGGGCGGTTCGCAGCCGAGTGTGAAGCGGCCGGGATGAGAATCAGCTCCTCCAAGTCCGAGGCCATGGTTCTCGACCGGAAAAAGGTGGCTTGTCCCCTTCAGGTTGGAGGAGAGTCCCTGCCTCAAGTGGAGGAGTTCAAGTATCTTGGGGTCCTGTTCACGAGTGAGGGAAGAATGGAGCGGGAGATCGATAGACGGATCGGTGCGGCTGCTGCAATAATGCGGACGCTGCACCGGTCTGTTGTGGTGAAGAGGGAGCTGAGCGAAAAGGCAAAGCTCTCAATTTACCGGTCGGTCTACGTTCCTACCCTCACCTATGGTCATGAAATTTGGATCATGACCGAAAGAACGAGATCCCGGATACAAGCGGCTGAAATGAGCTTTCTCCGCAGGGTGGCTGGGCTCTCCCTTAGAGATAGGGTGAGGAGCTCGGTCATTCGGGAGAGGCTCAGAGTAGAGCCGGTTCTCCTCCACATCGAGAGGAGTCAGTTGAGGTGGCTCGGACATCTTCTTCGGATGTCCCCTGGACGCCTCCCTCGGGAGGTGTTCCAGGCATGTCCCACCAGGAGGAGGCCCAGGACACGCTGGAGAGACTATGTCTCTCGGCTGGCCTGGGAGCGCCTAGGGCTTCCCCCAACAGAGCTGGAGGAGGTGTCTGCGGAAGGGGAAGTCTGGGAGTCTCTGCTTAGTCTGCTGCCCCCACGACCCGGTTCCGGATAAAGCGGGAGACGACGACGACGACAAAATGAGCCATTTTAATATGGTTTAAATCAAAGTTTTTCACTTTAACACTATGGCCTTGTCAAAGCCCAGACCTAAATATAGTCAATATATTCTGTAAAGTCAATGGAAAAGCTTCAGTGTCAAGATAACAAAGCTCAATAAATATACCCAAAAGAAGGTTGCATAAGGTTGTCAATTTAACAATACATTAAAGCTGCAGTCTGTCACATTGAGAAGAGAGCAGACTTCGACTGAAAATTTGAAGAAAAACAGGTTTCATGCCACTCCCCCACCCTCTCTGCTTCACTCATGCCCCACCTCCAAGCCCCACCCCTCTCACAGCACCTGCGAGGCTACCGCATGCGACCAGAAGCGTCCAAGCAGCGTACGCGGCATTGGAGTGTGAACCGGTAAGCGATAACACTCACCTCCAAGCAGCTAGATATAAGATGCTGGTTATACTGAAGTTTGCCATGTAAGCAGTTGTCGGCAGGGGCAGTAAGGGCAGTTTCTCTTTCGCTGGTGGCTGTCGCTCCGCCATTCCACCCGCGTCCTCCTGACTGCCGCAGCCGGGCGCTGCAGCTGGTTAAGCAGGGGGGGGGGGGGTTCAGCGTGTGTGAGCTGTGATTGACACTCCATCAGACGCTCCTCTGGCTGTGATTGGTTGTTTTGACTCGTCCCGAATTATTCTTTCCAGATTGAAATACAGGCAGTATGCGGGACCAATTGAAGCAGTTTTTTTCACAGGTTACGTATCACATGTACTGCTGTCTGGGCATAGGGACAGTTTTAGCCAATATGACAAAAAAGGGATTTTTTAAAACTTACAGACTTCAGCTTTAAAGTTTGTGACATGTAAATGTGTTGTCATGCACTCTATCTGGCAAAAATTTGGGGGTCGCCCTATTTTTAAAAAAATGTTTTTTAGTCTTTTGAATCATCCAGGTTTGCGAAACTAAAACCGTCCTTTCTAGAATTTTCACCATGAAGGAGAGGATAGAGAGGACGAAGGAACGCTAATGAAAGCACACCATGAAATATTCATTGCTGAGCTACAGGAGGTGGTGAATAGAGGCTTAACCTTTTTCTTTCTGCAGCTTGAAATGTGCACCATCAGCACAGCATGGCAGCACAACTGCAGCATAGAGAATAGCAGCAGATCGAAAGTTTAAGGTCAAGGCTTGACTGTACTCGCACAGGGTCATGTCAGCATTTGTTGAAGAAGGATGAAAACTGAGTTTTTCCAAGGCATTGGTGGTGGTGGTGGTGGTGGTGGTGGTGGGGGGTTAATGGTAGAGTATAAATTCTCAAACAAACCATGCAGAGTTCAAGCACTGGTCAATAAATGGAGACGCTTCTAAGAGGTTTTCAAAGAAACGAAGAGTAGTGTCACAGAATGCAAAACACTGTGAAAACTTGGGAAAAATGTAAGAGAAATGTTGAGACTTCAACATGCTGAGGACTTTGCTAAATGTTCAAAAGGAAAGTCATGCATTTTCAATGCAATGCAGAAACATTTGGAGGAGAGTTTCTCACCGACAAGTCATCTGCTTTGCTCTCTGGCCGGTATAAACACTCCGCTCCGTTCTGAATGACTGCAAATACTAAGAAAACAAACAAGAAATAAAAAATGGCTCACAGCAGAAATCTGAACTCTCAGCATAGTGGAAATCTGGAAGAAGTCTTTTCTAAGAATTGATGGATGAAGAAATGCGTGTTATGGTGAAATGGACGGGTTTCTGGAAGAGGTACTCACCATCATCGCTGTGTTTTCTCGACAGCTCTTGCCTACTGCTGTGAGCCACAACCTCCTCTGGAACATTATCCAAATCACTGGTCTAAAACAATAAATCAGTACAAACGTTTCTTAGGAAAAGATCAATAACAATTCTTTGTTATATATTTAAACAGTTACTTGCACATAAATTTCAGATATTAGAGGCAAGCCTTTAAAGTCCGGCCACAGATTCTAATTGAAGGTCTGGACTTTGACTAGGCCATTAAACTCATCACTACTACCACAATCATATCTTCAGGTAACACAGAGTACGTGTCAGACTTAATAATATTACTTTAGCGACAGTTTCAAGGTGTTGCTTTATTGTATGTCTCGTACCATGTCTTTCGGTTGTGCTGTTCTTTTTTCATCTCGTTGCTGGTGATGAAGCAGACTGAAAATGTTTTGTCATTATCTCCTTTCTATCTCTTCTTTCTTTCATCTTTTCTCTTTTTTTTTTTCCTTTTTTCCTTCTTCTTTTTTCTATAATAAAGCAATTTATATGCATGAAACAAGTGTAGCAGTATGGCAATTGCCATATTGCTCCACTTTTGAAAGTAAAATCTGTTGGGCTCTTTTTGGCATCAAGACAATTATTCTTATTGCCACATTGCCAGACAGGACACTGTAAAAAAAATAAATAAATAATAAAAAACAAATAAACTCATCACTACTGCAACTCTTCCAAAAATCTAACAAATCACCTCAGCTTTTGCCTTATTTTCATTTTTCTCTGACTCATCGTTACAAATACAATAATCCCCCCCCCCCCCCTTATTAAATTACCTGTCTTGTAGGATAAGAGGGACACTAAACTTAAATACGCAACAGCTAGTTACTTAAAATATAACAGGAAAAGAGGGAAGCTCTCCCCCACCACATGTACATTATGGTAGATCATAAACATTGTTTGACAAGCAGAAAACAAAACAATAAAAATTCACAACTTCAATCACAAATTTGTAAATAATCTCCAGAATTATCAAATATTCAAGCAGATTTATTAAACTAAGACTAACATTACTTTATTGTATCAAGAGTAAAAAGAAGTCATTCAAGAAATTACACAAGTTAAAAAGTATTTTGTAAAAGGCTATTCAAGTGCTCATCGTAATATCTAATTTAGTATTTGAAATGATGTGGACAAATACAGCAAATTTGAAAGTTATGTGCAAATTCCATTTTTTGTAAGTCTATAATAAAAATCATTATACAAACAAATAACATATTTGAAAAAAAAGTCCAGAAACAAAAACTCTTCCCCAAACCAATTTTCTTTAAAAGAGAAAACACGTGAAACCAGTAAATCCAGCGACAATATTTGCTGTATTATTTTGACCTCCAAATGTCATGATAGGTTCACCTGATACAAAGTAATCTTGTGTACAAAAACACTCATTTTATCGTTAGCTGTGTTTCTTCATCTGGATCGCTTTTGTTTAAAAAAAGATGTTACTTTAGTAATAGTAGTGATATTTTATTGTGGAAGTCCCAACAAAATTATCTCACTATGTTACCAATATTGCAGCTTTGAGTAATACCCGATACCGATGTTGAACCATCATGATATCAGCAAGAATTATACATACTTTTACATCAGATATGAGAGGAACTGACTAATTTTTTATTTACCAAAGAGTTACGTAAGCTTTAAACATAACCGGATGCAGTTGAAGTGTTTCTATTAGCTTTTTAGAATGGAGAATTTGGAGGGATTTTGATGCAGTCTTTAATTTTTTTGGCTGAAAACTGATTATTTATAACAAAATTGTATCGGGACATCTCTAATAAAGATATTACTCAAGTAAAACTAGAAAAGTATTACTAATTCTAAAAGTAGATTTTTTTGTTGTTGTCCAAAAGTTACTTAATTTAACAAGTTACTGCCTACCCCTGCATTCAAGACCATCCCTGATTAGGGATCTTCTAAACGCAGTCAGCTGCACTAGATTTTATTCAGAGGAATCAATGAAAATACACACCATGCGTTTGAAAGTTTTATTGTATAAATTTGCAGAAATGTGTCACTTTACTTCCACTTGACAATTATGGCTAACTCAGTTTTGTCACACAAGATCTCAGTGAAAAAAACCTTAAAGTTGTTTTGATTAAAAAATTCACCAAAAAGCTCAAGGGGGTTTGAATACTTTTCCAAATGAGCATTTCTCAACAAACAAACCTTAACAAACAAATCTGTTTTCTATCTGGAACTGCAGATGGGAGTAACCGTGCTGTTTCATAGTCTACATTTGGAAGCTATTATCAAGCCCCTGCTGAGATCACATTGTCTCTAAAGCCTCACAAACACACAAAGATACACACACACGTCTCCACCAGCTGCACAGGACACCAGATGACGGCCCAAACCCAACAGCTTTCAGACGTCATCATCCAGAGGCACACATCCAGATGCAGTTCACCTTACAGTACGATATCATAGAGTATGAAAACAGATTCTACATGATTCATCTTCAGAGCTGTGACACCGCAGTTCACTGTGACATCTTCCAGCAAGCCTGCCTCGGCCACACTGCCTTTATTGGTAGTGTTTGCAGCCCTGCAAGTCCGTATCTCTTTAAACCATCAGCTGCATCGTGTCTGCTAAGGCGGGATAAAATTTACATGAAGCCCAAACAAAAGTAAAGCTGGAGATATCACATAAAGCCAAGCGTTGGGTTCTTACTGAGTTTCTGTGTGGAGAATCGGAGTCGCTGGCCCTCTTAGCTTTTTGTGCAAGTGATGTCCCAAACCTCAGAGCTTCATACACCGGGTCCACTTTATTCCCACAGGCTTTGAAGCAGAATATCACAAGATATAAAATAAGCTTATGAGCTTCCCTCTCAGTCAAGTTTATTTGTCTTTTTTTATTTTATTTACAGAACCATATAAAAAAAAGAATACTAGATACGTTCTGCATGAAATGTCTAAAATAATTTGGAGGAAATAATGAAAAGCGGAAATAAATATTAGGTGTTTAAAGCTCACCAATGGGCATGACTTCTTTAATGCATCCATACTGCTCCTGGTTCAACAATGGGGAGCTGTAGTATCGCCGAAAGCCTTTAGGCTGCAGAGAAAATCATACATAAGAGAAAAAGGTGTGAGTCTGAGAACTTTTTTGGATAAATAAAACCCCCACCGCCACAAAAAGAGAAGAAAATCCTTAGAATAAAGAAAAAGAAATAAGGAGCACTAAGCATTCAGTCACATCATTTAAATTTTTTATTAGATTAGTGGAAATGTTTTCAGATTTCTGTTTTTTATGCAACTTTGCAGCAAATGACACTAATTTTCTCACTTCAGATCAGAAAAGGTCAGACTAAACTCATCAAACCCTTCATTCACTATTCATGCAAAATGATAATGCTGAGACGGCCACATATAAAAGGAAGTCCAAGGGCAAAGTGAACAACAGATGCTGGAGGCTGCGATGCTGTTAACTGAACGATGTCAGACTCGGACGTCACAGTCAGCAAAGAGCTCCCCTCAGGCTAACTTGCATCGCCGTTTCCAAGCATTCGTTTTATCACAATATTGTTTAAATGGAAAAATATCTGTCATTACAATTTTATAGTTTCCAAGCTTGTTAAAAAGTAAAATCTATTTTGTCACACCTAATGTTACAATGTTGACATGCATTCATGTCTCAGCTGGAAATACTTTCCTTTTTACAGCATCAGTTTTTACTCAGCTGCCTTTAAACTTAAAGGCATTACATAAAATAAGGAACAAATATTCTAGTGAAATGGTTTTCCTTCATAAATATCTTGAATACACTGAAGCGCTGAAGATGAACAAATGTTTATGACAGATTTAATTTGGCCTCATCAACTTAGGTTTCCTATAAGTGCTTTGATTTCTTGTTGTTTTAATAATAGTTGTTTTTGGAACAACCTTTAAGCAGGCTCTGTGCGATGTGAATGACTGATAGGTAATAACTAATTTAAAATATTTAAAGTACTTCAAACCGTTTATATGGTAACTGTCTTCTTATAAATAATATGGGAAGAAGTCATTACAATATAATGCTTTATATAACTGAGCTAAAAGCAGCAGATGGTCAGTAGCATCTGGAATTAAGATGAACAATTCTGAACAAGACAGATAGGAGCCGACAAGTGCAGGGTTGTGCATGTGAACACTGCAAAAAATGGAAATCTAAGTAAGTCATTTTTTTTCTTAAAATAAGTGAATTTTTTCTCGAATTGAGGACAAAAGTGAGACACTTTGCCAATGGAACAAGACAATTTACATTTAAAATAAGAAAAAACTATTGCAATGTCTTATTTCAAGTTCATATTATCTAATTATCTTATTTTAAGAGTAAAAGATACTAATTTCATTTGCAAATCATATTATTTACCTACTCAAATTAAGGGTAAATATACTTAATTTAAGAAATTTTTACTTATTTCTAGATCGTTTTTGCAGTGTATTGCTTTTTTAAAAGTGGAGAGGGCGGGTCTTTCCAAAAATCCGCAAAAATTTCTCCACTTATACCTTTAATGGTTTTAATTCACTGGAAACATCCATCATGAAGTGGACAATGTTTTCCTGTGACTGCAGCAAAGTACTGTTTCCATTGTTATATCGACACATGTTGGGTTAAAATTAGATTGTAAGAATACAATACTGCAAAAAATGTAGATATGAGTAAGCAACTTGTCTTGAAATAAGTGTGTTTTCCTTTTATTTCACCAAGTAAGTGATACAGTTTTCCATTGGAATAAGACAATTAATATTTAAAATAAGAAAAAAGATCATTATCGTATTTGAAGTACATAATAACCAATTATCTTATTTTAAAGACTTAAGCACTAATTCAATTGGCAGATCATGTTGTTTATCAGCTCAAATACGCAAAAATAAACTCATTTATTTTTAGATTGGTTTTTGCAGTGAATGTGTGAGGTAACATCTGTGGAAGACCAGTCTTACACCTTGATGGAAGCAGTAACCACATCTGAAGACCCTAAAGAAGTTGGTCTCCCCTGGTGAGGACTTTTCATTGGATCCACTGCAGTTTGCCTCCCAGCCTGGAATCAGGGTGGGTGTGCCATCATCTATCAGCAGCACCAAGCTCTGACCTAACTAGAGAAGTTTGGATGCACTGGAAGAATCCCTCTGATTGATTTCCTACTGCTTTCAACACCATGCTGGGAACCATGTTGGCCCCGTTCTTGTTTACCCTCGAGGCTGCAGATTTCTTCTGTAACTCCTCAGACTACCATCTTCAGAAGTTTCCAGATGACTCTGCCTGACTCCCCTTTTTAAACCGTGCTGCTCCCAACAGGCCCAATAAGTGATGCAACATCTTTCACAGGTTCTTGGTCTGATTAGCAACATTTTCACTCTTTCTAACCCCTATATATGTGGAAAACAGATGTTCAAAACGACAGAAACTACAGCAGATAATGTGCAGTTTTTTTTTCTGCTCTGGAGGTGTTTGCTTCTGCAATCATTTCCTTTCTAGATTCGAGCATATTGAACGGTTCACCATTCATTCTGCAAACCAGCTGTTGTTTTTCTTTTTAACTTGAAAATTTTGGGGCTGCATGGTGGTGCAGTTTGTAGCACTGTTGCCTTGCAGCAAGAAGGTTAAATTCCTGGGTTCTCTCAGTACTCTGGCTTCCTCCCACAAGTCTACAAACATGAATGTTCTTCAATGTTACTGTATATATTTGCACAGTTGTATGCACCCGTAGACTGCCAGAGATAGGCAGTGGACCCACTGAGAGGCTGGCTGGCTGGCTGGCTGGCTGGCTGGCTGGCTGGCTGGATGGATGGATGGATGGATGGATGGATGGATGGATGGATGGATGGATTTCTCAAATTTTTACCCATATAAGCATTTTTTTATTAATAACTGCACAGCTTTTTCTTCCTTATCGTGATTTTTTTCTAGCCTTGTGGGACCATCCTCATTTCGCGAGTTTTCAAGGTTTCACTCGCAGATCAGTCTGGAGACTCTCCGTTAAAGAAAATTTGGAGCCGTTCACCAAACGAACGTCCAATCAGCGTTGGCTTTGAGGCGGGTTGAAGTGTGGCGCAACGAGAAGCGCGACAGTTCAGTCTAAAGAACATGGCGGCTTCAGCCGATGAAACTAGCGTTAGCGTGGCTATCGAGCAAGTTTTATCGGAATTACAGAGTATTTCTTCACTGAAAGAAGAGCAAAACACTGCTCTGGAGGCTTTTCTCAGAGGAAAAGATGTTTTTGCTCTTCTCCCGACTGGTTTCGGCAAGAGTAGCATGGCTTGTGGTTGTGTTTTCGTTCGCTCTGTTAGTACATCATATGCTTCGTTGATCTGATTGGTTTATTTGGCCCGTCTATCACCAACATAGGCCAATCAGCTAACCAGTATTTTCGCCCCTTCCCAAAATTACTTCAACGGAAGGTTTCCAGATGGATATGCGGAGCAAATCCATCTGGCGGAGTCAGATTAATTTTTTTCTACCTTACCTTTTGAAAGGCTATTATATTGATATCATGTAGTCTTGTGTAGTTGCATGCCTTCTATCTAGTAGTTTTTGCCTATTCTATTCTATTCTATTCTGGTCTATTCTAGATCCCAACCACACAGCAAAACAAATTTTTGAAATTATAAAAATAGGCTAACATTTTGATTCATGCCCTTAATGAGCAAGTGTATAAACTTTTCACCTATGCTATATTTGCTTAGCAGCCTTGATATCAGTACGTTTAAGAGCTTTAAATGCTTTTAGTCAAAGAGCCTTTGCAGTTACAGCATCTCAGGAATGGAACTCTGTTCCTCAGAACATCAGAGAACTTATAACATAGACTATTTTCCAAAAGCATCTAAAAAAATTGGTTAATAACACATCAGTCATGTCAGCATTAGTTGAATGTCTATCATTAACAAGCCATTCTGCCACTTGTGTCCCTGCTGTGTGTGTATATGTATATATATATATATATATATATATATATATATATATATATATATATATATACCGTATAGAGCATATATATAGTTTAAAGGTTTTATTCTATTCCAGCGAACACTTATTCTGTATTTTATTTTATTTTTTATTTCATTGTAGAATGGTTACTGTTGAGGGTTTTTTTTTTTTTTTTTAGGTAGACAATTTTAAGATCTGTCCAGCGACAACAGATGAAAAATAGCCTTTTTGCTAATTCTGGTGCATTTGCAGGACTGCTTTTTAATGTGCACTGTCCCTGTCAAATAAATAATAAAAACAGTTATGTAGTGAAAGACATTTACTGTTCTTGGAAGAAACCTGAAGAAAGCTGCGAAGGTTTGCAGCAAGTATTTCTCAATGTTGGGAACAAAACATTCATCACCAAAAATCCAGAAGAGTGAATCACCGATTTCATCGTGAGTGTGAATCAAATTGATTCCTTTTCAAAGCTTGTCACTGGAAATATTGTCCAACAAGTGCACTGCTGTCAAGAGTTTCAGTGACTCACAGAAAACTAAGACATGTTGGTTTGGATAAAGAGAAAATTCCCTATTTCACAGTCAAAAAATAAAGAATATTGAAAGTGTGAGAAAGTCAAATTGTGTTTTTGAAATAGAAATTTTAAGACACAAGGAAAGCCTTTTGAATCACTTTGAAATCCAGATATGAATTTCCATATATTGACAAAGTCAAGGCAAATGTAAATATGGTTAGTCATATTTACTGCCTTCTTACAACAAATAATTTTACTTTGAATGAATATGCATGTTTTATCACTTATTGGCAGTACAGAAAAGAGGCAGAGTGAGCCCTGTTCCTTAAAGATTCTGGATCTAAACATATGGGAAATGTGGGTGAGCTCTAGGGAAGTAAAAAAAAAAACATTAAGGTGGGCGTGGGCCTCTCCTGACTCTCCCACATAAAAAAAATCATTGGATCCAAGAATATAAAATACTTGGAATCTCACTCAAGTGCATGAATAATATAAACGGCTTAGGGGTAAAGAGTTTATGCTATAATTACTGCCGATACAGCAGGGAATCAGCAGCCAGACCATCAAAGCCACCATGAGGTTTTGTTAATAGTATAAAAACCTGGATAACTTTTAACTTTCTGCTACTGATTGCAGATGAAACAGAAGTTATAGTCTTTGGACCAGAGTCTGAAAAAGAAGCTACAGTAATTAGTCAGTCACTTCATTTGGCCGGGTTTAAATTGACCTCAGATAATAAAGTAAAAAATCTTGGTGTTGCTTTTGATCAGGACCTGTCATTTAAATCCCATATCAAAGAGGTCCCTTCTTTTATAATTTTTTAATATTAAAAAAAATTGAAATATCTTGTCCAAGGGTGATGCTGAGAAACTAGGCCATGCATTTGTTACTTCAAGGCTGGACTATTGTAATTCTTGACTATAAGGAAGTCCACAAACTGTAGTTAAAAGCCTTCAGCTGATCCAAAATGCTGCAGCCAGAGTTCTGATGAAAATTAAAAAGAGAGATTATTTCTCTCCTATCCTGGCTTCCTATTAAATCGGGAATAGAATCTAAAATCCTCCTTCTCACTTATAAAGCCTTAAATAGCCAAGCTCCATCTTACATCAGAAATGTGCATGCAAGAGCCCATTTCTCCTCGTGCAAACTCCGTTTAGAAGTTGCTGTTCTCATTGCTCATACAAGCTTACTGTGCCGAAACGTCTGCCCCAACCCCTAAATGCCACAATCCCTATACAGAGTTGGGACTATATAGTGGACTTTATAGGGAACTCAGTTAACTTACCGTTTGGACAGATGATCACTGCTTTTTGCTACCCGTTGGTCACATAACTCCTCCTCCACATCGCGGTGCCTGAGCCATCTTTGTTATTAGTCGCTGTTATAGGCTAATATTTTGTAAGCTAATCATGCTGGTTAAACTGCATTAGAACCAATACTTCTCTGAATGTACAGAGAAACTTTATGTTTCTAATTTGTTTTTTGTTTTTTTGTTGGTTGTCAGAAGCCGGTATTCAGCACTGTGGTGTACTGCAGTTTGCAGATTTTGGGGTTACCAGAGTGAGCTTTTAAATCTCAGAGTAGGGTACCAGGTGTAGTGTATTATTTGTCATAAATGATTAGAATAAAACAAGAATTAGAAGTTTTAAATGATTAAAGAGAGTTGTGTTCATGAATACATTTATGTAGGCCAAGAGGAGAAAAACAGAGCAATGAGTGTGTGTAACTGCTGCACCTGACTGTAAGAGGAAGAAAAGCACACTCATCTGCTGGAAAGCACAGGATTAAGGCCCTTAGTGATAAGAAAAAGCACCCTCATAAAAATGAAGTATTTGACATATCAAGGTTAACCAGCTCAGCAAAATTTGGCCATACAACTTGTGATAAATAGAGTTGTTATTTTCAAGGCACAATGTGCAGTACTGATCCCAGAAGGGGTGATGCTTTGACTGAGACACAAAGAGGAACAATAGGCCAGACTGACATGGCTTAATGTAGGGAAAGGATAAGTTTCAACATGTTTGTGATTAAACTGTCATAAGTTTCTGATTTAAGTACACTAAATGTCATCATGATTTGCAAAGAAATGTCACAATGACCTGTAACAAAGACTGTTGATTAAATATATAAAAAATATGCTGTCAAAGGGATTTTCCACCGGTAAGATAAAATAATTGGTTTTACCCGAAGAAAAAGTACCTAGAATAGTGAACAAAGGAGGGGGCCTGTAGGAGGAGCTAACAGGCCCCATGAAATGTATAAAAGAGGGCCATTTTCATTATTTGTTCAGTTGCACGCCGGCGGTCAACTCGTGTGTGATTCTTTGTATGTCGCAATAAATTGCATTGGACCTGGACTTCAGCTGCTTCTGCCTGATTTTTGGATCATTGTTTGCAATTTTTCTGCCTTTTGAGGACTTTGAATTTTTACAAAAACTTAGCTTTAATTTTAAGTCGCTGAGGAGATTTCCAACGACAGAATTGGCGAGCCAGCCAGGAGAAAAGCAAAAAGGGGACGTCGGACGATCTGCAGGCACCAGCTGGAAGGCGTGGAACCCCCAAACGGGCCCAGAAATTCACCGGTTAAAGGTGAGCTAATTTGTTATAATTTTCTAAATTAGTGGGGAACCAGCCTCCGGCAACTGCTTGTGGGTGTCAGGCGTCACAAAGCTTTTCTAAAAGAACCTAGTTTTCCAAATTTAATAAAGTAATTTCCAAATTTGATAAGAATTTATATAAGAATATATAAAGGCAGACTAAGCTAAGGAAGGGTCCAGGTATGTATGAGTATAGGTGAATGCATAGCTTTAACTGTTATTAATGCTTGTATTATTCTGCATTTGATCTGTTTTGTGTTTGAATTATTTTGTGAATAAGTTAAGCTTAACACGTGTTGTTCTGAGCGGATGATTGGTAAAGGGACAGATTGGTCAAAGCGTTTTGACATAGTCTGTGGAAGCCATAAAATCCGGAACCAATAGTGTACGCGTGTTACGTGAGGGTATCAGTGACTAAGGTAGTCGGGGTGCTCCACGAGAAGGCTTAAGTAGTCTTAAGGTAAAAGGTATTGTGCCACTGTAGGGAAACAGTGAGGAAAAGGTATTGAGAGGCTAAGCGATAGCCAGGCTAAGGGATAGCCAGAATATTACTGATTAAGCGATAATCGGAGAATAGTACCGCTCGACCAACCGGAGGACGTCTATGCATTTCCAGTTATCTGGGTGTAGCCGGGGGCAGCAGGGAAAAACGTATGTGCCACTGTAGGAAACAGTGAGGAAGAGTAAAAGTGCACTGTAGATATATATATATATAATCATTTGCTTTGTGTGTCTTGGCTAATGTGTTTTGTGTGTCTTAGTTAATGTGGAGAGTGAAAGAGTTAAGTAACTAAGGGGGAATAAGGGGTAAATAAAGATAATAATAGTAAAGGTTATAATAGTAATAAAACTTAAAGTATAATAATAAGTTGATAGAAAATAATTAATTACTAAGTATAATTGAAAAAGAATAACCTGAAAATTAAATAAGGATTGGAAAACAGAATTGGTAATTGAAAAACACAGAATTAAGAGAATAAAATAAAATAACAAAGTCCCAAAATAAGATTGACTAAGGTTGCAAACAGTATAAGATAAAAATATTATAAACATATATCATTACAAGTTATTGTATTTATATAAAATAAATTATAAGGTATAAAATTAGTGAAAGTGCAAAATAAAATTACAAATTTGTTTTATTAAAGATTTTATCTCAAAATTGAAGAGATCTAAATTTAGGAAGTAAAATTAACTGGAAAGAAACTAAAAGAAAATAAACACGATCTGTATTGGAAAGAGCAGAACCAGTTACATAAAAATTAATCAAAGACTATAAAGGATAAGCAAATAAGCACAGACCCTAAAGGTTAAGTGACTGCTGATTGCCATGGGAGCTAATGCGAGCAAACAGACCGAGGGGGTAACGCCTGCCAAACTGGTAATAATGACACACCCCTCCAATAAGCGCAAAATTCAAAAATGCATGACAGAATGGCATAAGATGACATCTGGAAAAAATCGTTGGCCTAAAGAGGGCAGCTTTGATCCTTCATGCTGTGACGAGGTTGAAGAACAATTAAGAAATAAGGAAAAAAGGCGTGACCGAGTGCATTTGCATAAGAAACAGAAACATGCTGAACAGAGAGATATCCTGAGATATTTTAAAGTTGAACATCAAAAGAGCCCAACAGCCCCTGACTACACTGATCATAAGCCACCACCCTATCGCCCTAGCATAGCAGGCCAGTACCCAGTAGTAGTAGAATCAGGGAGCAAGGGAAAGATTACTGGACAACTTAAATTAGTATTAGAAGAGGAAGAGGAAGAAATAGAAATAACAGAAGAAGAAATAAACAACACACCACAGACAGAGTGTAAATACCGTGATGAAGAAGACGATTGGGAGAGAACCCCAGAAGTAAGGAGAAAAGCTCCCCATAGTCGCTCCCTACCCCCAGCACGTCGCAGGCATTCACCATATCAAAGAGGCCCCATAAGCCACTCAGAACCCAGGACCAAGTCATCGTTGAAAAAATCAGCAAAACACTCAGAGCCTGTGATCAAGCTAGTCTTGGATGAATCGCCAGAACTAATGGAACAAATAAACCAGGAGGTGGTGGAGCTGACGGAAGAATATGTAAAACTCATAGCGAAGGAGGAAAAATTGGAAAAAGAAGTACAAAGGAAACGACTAAAACATTTGAAAGAAAAATTGAAGAAATTTGAGGAAGTATTAGAAAAACAGAAAAGGATGGAAGCAGAGCAGCTCATACAACAGGCCCGAAATGACGCCCCAGATCAGGCAAATCCATGGACTAAGGCCTTGATTGAAGAAGCTAAAATAAAAGAGGGAGAGGAGAGAAGACGCGAGGAGGAAGTCTTCATAGAGAGTGAGGAGACCGACTGGTTGCATGATGGAATGGAAGAAGAAGGCTCAGACATGCCACTGTCAACAGACCCATGCCATAAGGGGTTAAAGGAGAAAGACAGACCAGTGACCAAAGAACGGGAGCCACTCACAGCTGAATGTGAAGTGGACCTGCAAATAGAAAAAAGCGGCCCTCACTCAATGATGACCAGGTACCAAGCACGACAGCAGAAGACAGAGACAGACCAAAAAAAGGCCTTTATGGCTCCCCTGCTGTCTAAAGGACCTCAAGAAGACAGATATGTGCCATGGTCATTTATGGACATGATCACACTTGATGGTGCTGACAGGTGGATAGAAAAGCTGGAAGAAATCACTGGAGGCATCAATCTGGCAGCTGGAGACATCAAGGCACTGCTGATTAAGACAGCAGGACACTCAGCAGCCAGAGAGGTGTTTGACGAAGCCAAGCTTCCAAGGGTCATGACCTCACACCAGTATGACAAGATACCATTCAACAACATAAGGCCTGAAGTGTGGGCAGCCTTGAGGAATAAATTCCCCACCTGCAGTGACCCAACTAAGCTGAGACAAGAATGCCTAAAGGATGATGAAAGCCCCGCCCAGTTTCTGCACAGGTTCCAACAGAAATGGAAAACAGAGACTGGAAGTGATGGGAGTGAACTGAAAACATCTGGCCCCTTGTTCAGAACCTACATCAGAGAGGCCATGCCCAAAGAAGTACAAGCCAAACTGGATGGAGTTGTGGGACTCATGAAGATGGAGTGGCCTCTGTTCTCCGAGCATGTTATCCACTATGTGAACATGCATCGGGCCGAAAAACGGGCCTTTGAGGACCAGAGCAAGATGCTGGCCACCAAGTTAACCCAGCTGCAGATCGGAGAGTTGTCCAAGGCTAAAAAGGAAAAAGAGAGACCCAAACATCAAGCAGCACTAACTGTGGCAGCCACACCCTCAATTGAGAGTACACCAACAGGGGAGGCAGTGGTACAAGCACCAGTAGTGTCTCCTGTCATCCCTCCGCCCACACAGCAAATGCAATATTCAGCAGCACCACCTGTGGGAGGAGCCCAGCCACAGCAGACCCAACCTCAACCAGTTCCTCCTATTCATGTGCATCTAAACCAAGGAGGAGGTCCCCAACAAGCAACGTTTGGAAGGGGACGAGGGGGGCCACCCATGAGGGGAAGATGGAGGGGACCACAAGGAGCCCCAAGAAGGCCCCCTCAAGGCCAATACCAGCAGATGCCTCAAGCAGGTCCAGACATGGGACAACAGCGAGGGAGACTGCAATGCTGGGGATGTGGACAAGTTGGACACATGCAAAGAGATTGCCCCACTAGCCCATGGATGGGACCTCAGCCCCCTACTGCTGGACCAGCCTCCTATGGAACGGGACAAGACATATACTGGCTATAGGGGTGCCCAGAGAAACCTGATGGAGAGGCCATTCTACCTGTATTAACCCAACGACCACAAACAGAACCCACCATTGATGTCACAATATATGACAGCCATCATCGCTTCATGATTGATACAGGAGCGGCCTACTCCTGTATAGGGAAAAGTGGAATTGGCCTGCCTCTCTCAGCATCAAAGATTCGTACAGTAGGTTTCTCTGGGAAAACCCAAATAATACCCATGACTGAGCCAGTTCCCATGATTATAGGTGAAAAGACTGTGTGTGCACCACTGCTTTACTCAGAAGATACGCCCATAAATCTGCTGGGTAGAGATGTGCTGTGCCAGCTCAATGCTAAAATCAAATGTACCCCAAATGGAATTTCTTTTGAAGCAATAAACGACAATGAAGCCTACATGATGCCACTGGGTCTACAAAAGACCCCACAGACAACAAGTCATGAACCAGAAGACCAAGTATTTTGGCTGAAACTCACATCATCAACTTCCTTCCTCCAACTAGAGTGGGAAACATGGAGACCCCTGATAATGAATCACTACGAGAACTCCAAAGAACCCTTTCTCCCTCTCCATTGTACCATGTTTTATGACAAAGGCAAAACACATGAAGACTATGAGAAAAGCTGGGATGAAGAAATTAACAACAAAACAACTGTCATCCAATATGCTGACATAATGGTTGGACCACAAGGAGCTGCAGCTGTTGTCACATTTCCTGATAAAGATGTAGCAGAATGGTTCCAAGTTACCAACTCAGCCCCACATGTCACGTTACTGATTGCAGACGAGTATGAGTCACATGATCTAGGACCCATGGTTCAAAAAGCAAAGCAAGTCACTGAATGGGTCAACACAGCATGGGACTGCATTAAATTATCCAAAGATGGACTGTTCTTTAAGATCTCATTCTCACAAGCTGATGAAGCCATAGCAGAACACATTAAAGTTCCTGGGAAAAAACAAATGGCAGTGGCAGCAGAACATGAATCCCTATTAGAACAGGTCCCAGAGCAAGTATGGTCTAAAAGTAAAACAGATGTAGGATTAGTGAAATCAGCAGACCCCATCAAATTCACCATCAAACCAAATGCTAAATTGCCCTTCCAAAGACAATACCCACTTAAAAGAGAAGCAGTAGAAGGAATACAGCCTATTATTACAGGATTAGAAACAGCAGGAGTTCTTAAACCAACAGCAAGTCCCTGTAACACACCAATTTTTCCCATCAGAAAACCCAACAGTAATGACTATAGACTAGTCCATGATTTAAGATTAATAAATGCCATAGTAGCAGAAGAGATACCAGTAGTACCAGACCCACACACATTACTGAGTAATATACCCCCAGGTACCAAATGGTTTACTGTGATAGATCTGTGCTCAGCATTTTTCAGTGTACCGGTCCATCCAGATTCTCAGTATTTGTTTGCATTCACCTATAAAGGCCAACAATACACTTATTCACGATTACCACAGGGTTTTGTACACTCACCATCAATTTTCAATCGAGTACTGGCAAATGACTTAAATCACCTTGACATACCATCCACAATGTTGATGTATGTTGATGACATTTTGATTTGTTCTGCTTCCAAAGAGCAGTGTGAAAGAGACTCCATTACAGTGTTGACTGCTTTGGCAGAAGGAGGACACAAAGTAAGTAAACAAAAATTGCAATTCTGCCAGCAAACAGTGGAATATCTCGGCAGGCAACTCAGTGGGGACAAGAGGTGTATTGCACCGTCCCAACTGGAAGCCATAACTCAAATGCCCAAACCTCGGACTGTTGGTCGCATGTTGTCTTTCCTTGGCATGGCAGGTTACAGCAGACCGTGGGTGTGTGATTATGCCATCAAAACGGCTCCACTGAGAGCACTGATTAAAGCCGCAGGTCAAGGACACCAGTCGGCTCAATTGCAATGGACAGATGAGGCAGAGGGTGCGTTCCAGCTGCTGAAACAAGATCTCCAAACTGCTCCTGCTCTGGCCAATCCAGATTATGGCAAACCATTCCATCTCTATGTGGCTGAGCGACAAGGGTATGCATGTGCAGTATTGATGCAAGACACCCCAACAGGTAAACAGCCAATTTCTTATTACAGCACAAAATTAGATGGTGTCGAAGAGGGTCTGCCTCCCTGCTACCAGGGCTTGGCAGCAGCAGCCTTCGCATACAAAAAGGCCTCAGTTATTACTATGGGCCACCCTATCATTTTGTACACATCACATCAATTACATGCACTGCTCACCAGTCCACGTTTTGTGATAACACAAGCTCGTCGAACAGGTTATGAAGTTCTGCTTTCAGGACCTGACTTAACAATACAACGCTGTACCACCATTAATCCAGCCACAAGAATGGTATTGCCCACAGAAGGTGAGCCCCATGATTGTCTCCAGGAGACGGACACCTTCATGAAGGTAAGAGAGGACTTATACAATCATCCAATCCCATCTGATTTGACACTGTTCGTAGACGGATCATGTGTCAGAGGTGAGACAGGTAATAGAGCGGGATATGGAATAGTCCAACTTAACCCTGATGGGACCTTTACCAAAGTACAATCAATGAGCCTAGATCAACCTTGCTCTGCCCAATTGGCGGAGATAAAAGCATTAACAGCAGCATGTAAATTGGCTACTGGTAAAAGAGTGACAATCTATACTGACAGTGCATATGGCTATGGGGTATGTCATATAAATGCTAGCATCTGGAAACAACGAGGGTTTGTTAGAACAGATGGCACCCCAGTAACACATGGGCAAGCTGTTGTAGAGTTAATAAAAGCTATGCAACTTCCATCTGCGTTGGCTATTGTAAAATGTGCAGCCCACCAAACAGCAAAAACACCTATAGCCATAGGAAATAACTTAGCAGATGAGGCAGCTAAAGAAGCCACAGGATCAGCAGTGCAGGGACCAATGATTCATGTAACTGAGTGTGAACCCATTACTAATCTAGCCTCATTAATAGAAGCCCAAAACAACGTCTCAGAGGCAGAAAAACGTCTCTGGGTGCAAAGGGGGGCGGCTCAACTAACACACCCTCACGCTGGGTTGTGGCGTAGTTCTCGAGGACATTTTGTATTACCTTTGTCCTTATTACCAACGGCGATTAAAATAATGCATGGACCTGATCATTGTTCACGAGCCCAAGTTGTTCAAAAGTTACAGGCAGTCTGGTGGTCACCTTATATGACACCAATGGTAGACAGAGAACTGGCCTTATGTCCGCATTGTCCTAAATATAATGTGCGTAAGATGTTCACACAGCCCTTAGCACATATTCCCATGCCAGACGGTCCCTTCCGCCATCTGATGATGGATTACGTTGACATGATAACTCGGGTTCAGGGAAAGAGATATATGTTGGTGGTTGTTTGTAGGTTTAGCAGATGGGTAGAAGCATGCCCCACTGCTAAGAATGACCACAAAGCTGCAGCAACATTTTTGTGTAAAGAAGTTTTTCCCAGATTTGGCATGCCTGATACAATATCATCTGATAATGGACCTCATTTTGTTTCACAGGTGATCCAGCAAATGTTTAAACTGTTGTGCATAACACAGAAGTTTGGTTGTGTGTATCATCCCCAGTCACAGGGATCCGTGGAACGAGCTAATGGAGTGCTGAAATCAAAGATCGCTAAGATAATAGCTGACAGCAACAACCGTTTGACTTGGGTGGACGCCTTGCCTGTTGCATTGATGGCAATGCGCTCTCAAACTAACCGAATAACCCATCTTACTCCCCATGAAATGCTTACAGGTCGACCAATGCCTCTCCCACAGGTTCGTGGACCCCTGCTGCAGGAGGTCTCCTTGGCACAGCTTGAACGTGAAATGGGGGACTATCTCAGGTCCTTAACACGCATTCACAGGCTTATATTTCAACAGGTGAAAGCAGCTCACGGCCGAGACGAGACACACATTCCAGTGGACGTCAGGGACGTTCAAGTTGGTGACAGTGTGTTCATACGCGTCTTTAGACGTCAGTGGAACGAGCCTCGTAGGGAAGGCCCGTTTAAAGTTGTGCTTACCACTCCCACTGCCCTGAAAGTTGAAGGTAAGCCCTTCTGGTTTCATAAAAACCACTGCACCAGGCATCGGCCTCCAGACCCACCTGGCCTTGCTCCAGGACCGACGGGCTCTGCGCATGCTGACAGGGCAGCAACAAGTCTCCCTCCGCAGCACCCCTCCACTAGCTCACAGACTGTAGATGTTGCACCGATGTCGGGCACTGATGCGCACCCACTCCCCTCCACGTCCGGCGTCCAAAGACGTTCGGCACGTTTGGCAGCCCGCCAATCACCACTGCCAGGGGACTCTGAGGATGACAGTGTTCATTCTTATGCTTCCTATCCGCCTTCTGATTCTGGTGGCAATGATGATGATCTTGCTGCCACTGAGACTTCTTCTGGTTCTGACCCAGATCCATCCTTCGTTCAGGCACTGGACCAACTTCTTTCTTCTGACCCACCAGATGCTGGTGGCGTCCTGTCCCCTTCACATTCCTCACCTGTACCTTCCCCTTTCTTCCCCTCCCTCTCCCCTTCCTCCTCCACGACGAGTGGGCCGTCGCTCGACTCGGTCCCGCCCACCCCATCGCCGTCTGGGCATCTCTCGGATGCGTATTCTCCCGACTCTGACTAATCTGACTAATCTTCTTGTAGTGTTAACCCTTTGTGGGTTAACAAGGGGGGATCTGATTAAGGTTACTACTAACATTACTACTAACACGACACACACACACTTAATGCGTCACACACAAACATGCGCACTAGCAATGGTAACACTAGCTACTAACCAAGGGGTAATCAGTAATAATGATGGAAAAGATTTATCACTAATGCATGTGCAAATCAAAGGATATGATTATGTAATGTCTGAAGAAATTTTAGGGAAGTCAATGGGGAAACATTGGCTTGGAATTCCACGAAGCATGGACTGCCGTGGGGATGGGATGGTGATCATTGAGGTAAGATGCAGAACAAACATATGCCAAAACACACTAACAGGACAAGTAATGACAGTAAAAAGAGCACATAAAGTGGTGCAACTGATAAACAGAAGACAGAAAAGAGATCTAGACAAATTAAAGACTGCACACTGGGAAACCAACATGTTCCAACAATGGATTCAGTACTCTGTCCAGACAATGTTCAAAGCCAAAAAGCGCCCGAAAGATGATTGTATAGCCTGTTATAATGTTAAAAAATTACCAGCCCTTCAGATTATTCCAGGAAGTAAAATAGGCGACTGCCCAGATGTAACGGAGTGCTTTGCTCATTGTGCCATGCAGATGGCCGGAGGTCTTTCATCCTTGTCAGAAGACCACACAATATGCCCCAGAGCACTGAACTCCTCAATCAATGAGGTGATGAGCACTTTCTCCCTTCCACCCGTAGTACGAAAACCAGCTGAACTGATTTTTCCATTTTGTATAGCCCGAGGGAAAGAATTAGAAGAGGTGACCAATAGAACCTCTAGACAAATGTGGACAACGGATGGATTGGTGACATGTAGTAATAGAACATGGTACCCACCAACAGCAAATGGGAACCTCACCCACCACATTAAGTTTTGTAAAACAAGCCCCAATGCGACCATACGCTGTGAACAGGTAGTACCAGATGGGGGACATGTTATTTATGAGTTCCAACCTTCAAGTGTATCTCAATACCGAATACTGAGCCTGGCAAAGGGATCTGTCCCTTTAGGTGACATTTTTTGGATGTGTCACAATGAAACACAGATGTTGGCCACATTGCCCCCTCAGTGGGAAGGTATCTGTGCACCAGTAATGCTGACAGGACAACTAAAGTTAATAGTAAATAACCCAATAGACAGTAATGTAACATCTAACGACATAACCAACCGCATTAAGAGAAGTGCTCCTGTTAAACATGAGTGGAAGACCTCAGATGAAGTATATATCTCTTGGGATCAGGTCCCATATGGGGTACCTGAGGAACAGGCTGCTATAGGGAGTGATTGGATAAAAAGCGGGAGGGGGGCTGGTTCAGTACCAATCTATGGAACCATTGTTAATGCGCAGTATATAGCTCGCAATAGTAGATGGGTAAATCTCTTATGGTATAATCAACAAAGATTTATAAATTTTACGATAAAAGGTATGGATCTGGTAAAGGATCAATTGCATGCAACGTCACTAATGGTTCTACAACATAGGTTCGTGTTAGAGTCTCGCATGGCTGGGGACCAAGGAATATGTGATTATATAGGAGAAGATTGTTGTACTTTAATTCCCATGCACACAGATGTTAACGGTAGCCTCACAGGAGTCCTACAGGAAATGAAACGAATGAGGGAAGAACATGTACTGCAGTCCAATTGGAACACTCAATTGAAGGGATTCTGGGACTGGTTTAATAAGCTTGGATGGGGAAAGTATCTTAAAGCAGCAGGGATGATTTTAGGAGCAGTAATATTGATCATATTAGTAGTCATTTGTTGCATCATACCCCTTGTGCGGGGATTGGTCTCAAGACTTGTTGTGAGCATAACTGGACAGTTCCCAGTCGTAGAGATACAATTGGACCAAGTAATGTAGAACATAGCCATGATCTCCTCCCACCCCCACCAGGTACGTGCCTTTCTTTACTAATCAAAATGTATACTAAATTGCACAACAATGACTCACATACTTATTTATGTAGATATAGTATTTTGCATGCAGATTCATTTAGAAGAAAATATGCCTCAAGATGATACCTAAAAAATGCCCCATTATGTCTCTGAATGCAGATTAACTGACAATGGAGAGAACTCATGAGGAAAAATCTTATGAGGAAAGCTATTACCCCAAGGAATGGCAAGAAAAGAATAAAGAGAGATGTTACACACAGGCGTCAGTAGGCACACACGTAGAGATAGCCGCAGGCTCCTATGTTCCCCCTAGGCAGCCGGAAGATCCTGCAGAGGGGCCGAGTGCTGCACCTACAGAGTGGAGCAAACCGATGAGGACACCCAAAAGGCAGCCTGATGATCAACCGCGAAGGCCTACTGGGAAGCCACTGTCCATCTTGATGTCACCGGGGGACCTCAGTATTGATCTCGGCCCAACCAGCACCCCTGCCAGTCCTGAGAATCCCGAGGATCGCCGACCACCGTCACCTTGCCATCATAATTATCCGCCACCATCCATTCCAGGCGTACTGGCCATCTTTGGGGTCCTAGCAGATGACATACAGCTTGATCTTGCCGAAGCTCATCATGTTGCAAAGTTCTTGGCTCATCCGCTGGAGTCATACAACACCAACAGTGATCTCAAGCCTGAAATCACCTCTATGACCAAAACAGTTTATGCCCAATTCATGAAGGGTCTGATGCACCCCGAGCCACGACGGTCCTTTGCACGGATGCGTCGCACCATATACAAACGCAAAGTACAAGCTGGGAAACGGCAGTTGACCACGGACAATCTGGGATTGAGACAGGACCTTCAGAATGCTCATCAGACCATCATCAGCCTACAACAGCAGGTGATGCAGCTGACTACTGATCTGCAGAACGTGGCTCCATATATGCAGGGGGGCCCAAACGGAGGGCAGAATTATGAACAGAATTATGGGGGCCATCCTTATCATTGATATCAACCTCAACGCCATACTGGATATAAAGGACAATGCTGATAATTGCTGATTATAAATACCTATGTTAAAAATAATTGACATAATCATTGTGTATACTACATGTGACAGTACACGTACTGTGCAGGAGAGTGCCACTTGGTTACTCCTATGTTGGTTGTAATGACGGTCATAGACCATTAGATGACGTGCGCGCCTGCCTTAGTCCAGGCATGATGTGGCTTTTCTTGGTTATTTATGGGTGTGTCTTGACACCTATGCAGAGGGGGATGCAATGACTTCGCGACACAAGATGCTGCTTGGGCATTGGAATTTTCCTCTGCTGAAATAATAAACAGAATTAGAAAACTCATTCTATAAAAAAAGTAAGCAACGAGGAGCAGATCCTCTCAAGTGAGCCAAGAGGGGGATCCCTCTTAGTTTAAGATGTTCTTGATTTTTACATTCTACTTTTTGCATTTTGCCAGGTACTCACACTTACAATTTTTATATACCAGTCACTAGCACTATAGGGTATGTGTTTTGGTTTGGGGTGCACAATATATATATATATATATAACCATCAGTTACTTTTTAAGATTTCACTTTAATGGTATTTTATGGATCATTACCTGCATAGCAACTTTGTGTTGATCCTTTTTAGGATCAAAGGGGGGAAAATGTAGTGTATTATCTGTCATAAATGATTAGAATAAAACAAGAATTAGAAGTTTTAAATGATTAAAGAGAGTTGTGTTCATGAATACATTTATGTAGGCCAAGAGGAGAAAAACAGAGCAATGAGTGTGTGTAACTGCTGCACCTGACTGTAAGAGGAAGAAAAGCACACTCATCTGCTGGAAAGCACAGGATTAAGGCCCTTAGTGATAAGAAAAAGCACCCTCATAAAAATGAAGTATTTGACATATCAAGGTTAACCAGCTCAGCAAAATTTGGCCATACAACTTGTGATAAATAGAGTTGTTATTTTCAAGGCACAATGTGCAGTACTGATCCCAGAAGGGGTGATGCTTTGACTGAGACACAAAGAGGAACAATAGGCCAGACTGACATGGCTTAATGTAGGGAAAGGATAAGTTTCAACATGTTTGTGATTAAACTGTCATAAGTTTCTGATTTAAGTACACTAAATGTCATCATGATTTGCAAAGAAATGTCACAATGACCTGTAACAAAGACTGTTGATTAAATATATAAAAAATATGCTGTCAAAGGGATTTTCCACCGGTAAGATAAAATAATTGGTTTTACCCGAAGAAAAAGTACCTAGAATAGTGAACAAAGGAGGGGGCCTGTAGGAGGAGCTAACAGGCCCCATGAAATGTATAAAAGAGGGCCATTTTCATTATTTGTTCAGTTGCACGCCGGCGGTCAACTCGTGTGTGATTCTTTGTATGTCGCAATAAATTGCATTGGACCTGGACTTCAGCTGCTTCTGCCTGATTTTTGGATCATTGTTTGCAATTTTTCTGCCTTTTGAGGACTTTGAATTTTTACAAAAACTTAGCTTTAATTTTAAGTCGCTGAGGAGATTTCCAACGACACAGGCTGCAAGGTCTTCCAGCTAATTAACTGTTATATCCTTCTAATTTTTTTAGATAAAACTTGGAATGGCAAATATCAATTGAACTTTTATTGTATAAACTTCCAAAAGGGATGACGTAACCCACTCAAGTTTGATTCAAAACAAACAAACAAACAAAAAAGATTCTGAAGTTCATGAATCTTAACATCCATGTCATTGCTCTCCGGAGTGATGAGTTCTTAGAAAAATCAGAAGATTATTGGAAAAAATAAGCTGCAGCACTGATACAGATTTGGAGCATGAAGTAACTTGCTTTTACACTGGGTGCATTCAGTTAGCCAAGAGAAACATGCATGTTAGCAGAAGCATCCAAGTATAGAGTTTGTAAAAGTTAGAGTCATACTCCTCTGGGAAAACTTCTCTTTATATGCTTGACCTCTCAGCCTGATTTTCCACTCCTGAGAGCTGGTCATATCTTCGAGCCTCATCCCAATACGGCCTGGGCCGTATTGTTGATTTTACTGCTACATCGTTTCCACATGACATTTATACGCTTTTATCTTGCTTGACACCAACTCAGCCCATTCCAGGTTTTCCTAACTAGTTCCAGTTATTGTTGCATAATAGAGGCAACAAAGGGCCAGTAAAACAAGAGGAGGTAATCATAAATCGTCCAACTTTAAAGGACTTGAGAAGCTTAGGTGCAGTCTCCCAGTTTAGCCCTTTCTGTTAATTTGTTGCTTCAGTATGACAATGGAAAGTGCTTCTTGGCCTTTACCAGCATGGCCAAACCATGCTTTGTAAAAACACCAGGACCACCCTGACAGATTCATCCCTTAACCAGAGGATAATGTTTTAATGTATTTTATGAATGATGTAAAGTGATAAGACTTTTGACATACTGTATTAAATCCAGATCCTTGTTTTTATCTATAAGAAAATGATCTACAAAGCAAATCACATCACCTTCTGCAATGAAAGTGACAAAGATTAGTTTCTGGGGACTAATATTGCTAAATAGATGGTTTTAACATCACAAACTTGTTGCCATGCAAATTTAACAAAAATTCCTCTGCATAATGAGGACATGATCATAGCTTTATAGTGGTTTTTCTGTATGTTGCATATGATTCAGCCCAAAGAAAGTGTTTGAAAATGTAAATCAAACTTGTACAGGAGGATAAAGAGCTTGCTACCACACACAGTGCCTTACAAAATATATTCCCCTTAACATTTTGACGTGTTCCAGCAACAAGCCTGTATTTATTTGTGCTTTATGTGACAGAGGAACACAAGGGTGTCAATATTATGAAGTGGAAGAAACAGTTATAGATGTTTTAAATTCCTTTCTCTATTTACCAAGCAGGGGACATCTTAAGACAGCTGCTTGCAGTGAATTTAATTTAGGGTCTATCAAAATAAACACAAATTCTTTCCACGCTTTTCAGGTTTGTCTTTTTTTTTTTTTTGCTTTTCATGAAAGATTTTTGAACGGCTTGTACGTTTTTTTCCTTCCACTACAAAACTACGTCTTAGATTTATCAGTGGCACATTACATAAAAATTATTTTAACTTAAAAAAAAGTTTAAATTACTTTGTTTCCTAAACACAGGCTTTTGTAAATTGAAATGTTACTCTCATTACTTTGGGATTTGCATCTTTTAGTTATGTCATATATGACATAGAACAGACCCAATATTTTTACAAAGTATTCCGAAGGCGTTCACATTTGTCTTTATTTCTGTTTTTTCAGCCGACTCTGGCCCTGGCTGGATGTGATGGAGATGAAGAGCTCTGTGTTATTAGACAGTGTTCTTATCTAACACAGAAGCAGCTATGATATAACGATAACGAGGAGGATGACGAGAGTGCACATTGGTCACAGATGCGATGGCACACTGACATATAAAGTGTGATTTCTGAATAAGCACATTCTGGTGGAAATGGTCCTGCAGCCAGTATTCATATTTTTATGAGTCTGTTTTGGTTTCTGTTGCAGCGACACTGTGATGACTGTATCCACGGGGCTTAGACGCTCCTAAACTGGAAAAAGTGCATGCACCATGCCGTATGTGTCACGGATCTCACCAGTTTCCCCATGCAACGCTGTTGCCCGACTCCATTCTCACATTTGTGGTGCAGGCTCATCTTGCAGGCTTTGCAGCGCAGCCCATGCTTTGCTGTGTTTCCTGCCAGGAACACCACATGCTTGGCTGTTGTTCCTGATACACACACAAAAAAATGGTGGGAAAAGGTTTAGATGTAAAAAAATCCTGCATAAATAACTTAAGTTTCACTCTTCTGTAGAGTTTTCCTGATACTACATCATTCATGATTTTACTATCTCTGCACACTTCCTCAGAGCAAGAGGATCTGGATCAGTTCCAAGTGTATATATATGAGCAGAAAATAACTATGATTTGATCAACTCTGTAAATCAGTTTGAACATAAGTACAAGTAGAGCTATGTCTGTATTGAAACATAATCTCTGACTATAAATGACAGAAAAACCTCTAGATGAACAAAAGATTTAGGAGCTAAAGTTTTGTTAATTGCCTGTCTTTCATCTGTAGCTGTGCTTTTGTTAGTAGAATGGTGAAATTACATAGATATCATGTTAAACAAACAACAGCTTGCAGGAATGGAAAGAAAACCTACAATGACAGTGTGGAGAGAACAAAACTTTCATGACAGTAGAAGAGAGATTTGCTGTGTCTCAGTATTAAAATAAAATAAAATAATAAGGTAAATGAGGAATACTGTAAAAACTAGAAGGAGGGCAGGATCATCAGACATACTGTACAGAGGAAATTTGGGTTCCAGAAACATTTGGCTAGGAGTAATTTCTACTTTTTCTTGTCTGAAACAAAAACATTTTTCTGTCCATTAGTCACCTGCAGGCCTTTTTTGATGTTTTGTGTATTATGCAGTATTTTGCTTTCAGTCTCAATGACTTTTTCTTTTTTGGAAGTCGGGTTCCTTTCAAAATGGCCATGCAGTTATTTGTAAAAATATTCCAAGCGGTCCAAAAGTAATCAAATATAATTTTAAAGTAATTACATAATACAATTTTGTTTAAGATACTTTTGATAGGATGCTTTTAGTTAGACTGTACCTTGAAAAGTTAAGTTTAGGCAACTGGATACAAGAGTTTTCTAGAAGAGGTTGTACCTTTCTAACCTGACTCCGCCAGATGGATATGCGGAGCAAATCCATCTGGGAACCTTCCGTTGAACAAATTTTGAGAAGGGGCGAAAATACTGGTTAGCTGATTGGCCTATTTTGATGATAGACGGGCCAAATAAACCAATCAGATCAACGAAGCACATGACGTACTAACAGAGCGACGACGAAAACACAACCACAAGCCAGGCTAACTCTTGCCGAAACCAGTCGGGAGACGAACAAAAAAATCTTTTCCTCTGAGAAAAGCCTCCAGAGCAGTGTTTTACTCTTCTTTCAGTGAAGAAATACTCTGTAATTCCGATAAAACTTGCTCCATAGCCACGCTAACGCTAGTTTCATCGGCTGAAGCCGCCATGTTCTTTAGACTGAACTGTCGCGCTTCTCGTTGCGTCACACCTCAACCCGCCTCAAAGCCAACGCTGATTGGACGTTCGTTTGATGAACGGCTCCAAATTTTCTTTAACGGAGAGTCTCCAGACTGATCTGCGAGTGAAACCTTGAAAGCTCACGAGATCAGGATGGTCTCACGAGGCTAGTACCTTTCATCCAAGAGGCTTCGTCAGTTCTAACTAGTGGTGGGGAGCACTGAGATTAATATACTGTAGCTCTAACACAGAGTTAGGAGGGGAGGTCACCTGGGGGGTTGGTGGTCATTAGGGAGTTCTGATGGGTTGTTAACCCCCTGAGGGCAGGTGTTTGGTGAATCCTCTTGTTATTGTTCTTAAAAGTGCTTTGTTAGTAGGTGACAGGTTGTATCTAAGACCACCTCCTGTGTTTAGAGATGTTTTTTTCCAGTTTAACAAAGATGACTTCCTTAACCCCTCTCTCAAACCATCTTTTTTCCTTGACCAGAATGTTAACGTTGTTGTCCTCAAACGAGTGTCTTTTAGCCCTCAGGTGTAGGTAAACAGCTGAGTCCTGTCCTGAGGAGTTGGTCCTCCTGTGTTGAGCCATACGCCTGTGCACTCTTCATTACACTCAATGGCATAGACCAAATTGTCTGTCTTGTATCTGGGTGTCTTGTCTTTGGGGTGAACCATTTTTTGTCTCAGGGTGTTGCCGTGTTTGAAGTGCACCGGGATACAAGCTTCAGTTTGCATTCCTTAAATCTGTTGCAATGTATATGTTTTTACTTTCATTCAAAGAAAATGCTTCCTTTGTCTTCATTCAGGTGAATTCCTTTCAGTTACATTTAAATAATTGATATTGATTCGAAATTCACAAACATTGAAGCAAGCATGTCATATAATATGTATTTTATCTTAGTCATTCCAGAATAAAGAGAAGCAGTTAGAGAAATAAACTTATATCACAGCCACAATAAGCATCCTTAATGGCGTAATATTACTTTTTTGTTCAGGTTGTACTTTAACTAAACCTGTCTAAAGATAACTACAGGCTTCACTTTATTACACTATGTACAACTTAAATAGCAGATAGCCCCAATATAGCAAACTACCACTGACTGTAGACAACCATACAGTCTTTGTGGTTCCAGTTATGCATCACAAGCTCTTCACAGAATAATCTATAGGCACTCTTCATGTTAGTGTGTGAAAATACAGTTACGCAAAAGGACAATTGATTTTCACTAGTAAGCATGGGAAGAGCAGAGAGGACTGAAGATGATCTGGTCAAATGTTTAGCATTGTAATGGTTCTGCAGAATTAGGTCATCACTGCAATTAACAGTTAACCCTTTAAAGCCTGAACCAGGAAATAAGTGACAAAAGATTCACATTTTCCAAAATTAGAACTGTCATTGAACTTTGTGACAAATGAAATAACTATGTAAATTTTGTAAAAACATTAAATTACATAATTTATTTGCATCAATTTTGATATATTACGCATTTCTATATAATCTTTTAAATGTTTTCTGTTCACTACATGTGTCTGATTATGTAAGTCAGGGTTTCTAGAACCAAAACATCCCACTGATGATGCAGAGGTTTCAAAATCTCCTGTATCAAATCTGATACACTTGGCTTTAAAGGGTTAAACAGCCCTGCAAAAATTAGAGGCTATTAAATAAGGAAAGACTGCGAACTGTATACCAAAAAAGTAGGTCCATTAAGCTGCATGAACCCATCCTAAAAAAGTATGTTTAACAAATCTAAAAGCGTTCAACTTCCTTGCTTACATTTTTTTAATAAACCGCATTTGTGAGCTATTTAAAAATGATTAAATTCCTTACAAGGCTCATGTGTTACTAACAGAGTAGTTTGAGTCTTCCTTACTACAGAACAATGAGCGAGACTATAATTAAAAATTAACATCCCAAACTTTTAACTGAAGGCTTTCAGAAAGCAAGATTACTGATGTAAAAAAAAAAGATTTAAACATTACAGATATCTTGCGTTTTTGCTGCTGTTGCATCTAAGCTCCTGTAATCCTGGGGCGATGCGATGGAATGAGGGGGTTTGGGAATCAAATCACATCAAATCTTTACTGCTTAATGACTAAAGTTGCAATAACTTAAGAAATCTATGCAAATTCTTAAGTTGAGGAAGAATATTTCTCTTTAATCAGGAGAAACTAATAATCTCAGCCTTCCTTTTTGGAAGTGCAAGCTCAATCTGGGCAGAAACAAGTTATCATTTGGAGTTGGGCTGATTTTGGCCGATATGATGGTGGATCTTGGTATGATTAGACATTTTCTCCCTAGCAAAAGCTAAAGCATTTGCCTGCCAACCACAGATAACCACAACAACACCAGCAGCAGAGGAGGCAATGCACAAAACCTGCAGCAATTCTTCAGTCGGCATGGAGTTAGATCAAGTAATTAGTTCTTTAATGAGCACCTCATGTTTCACACCAATACAGGTCAGCAGACTTTTAATAAAGGAAACCTTTTAAGAAACTGAAATGAAGCTGTTATACTG
The DNA here is from genome assembly GCA_030533445.1 of Cyprinodon diabolis. Lineage (NCBI taxonomy): Eukaryota > Metazoa > Chordata > Actinopteri > Cyprinodontiformes > Cyprinodontidae > Cyprinodon > Cyprinodon diabolis. The sequence continues at coordinate 6,073,279 of CM060080.1, forward strand.
TCTCTGAGAAAAACCGTAGAAAGGAAGTGAAAAATGCTTTCACTGGAAACCTTTGATGCTAACCTGATTAGAGAACAAATACCCATTCATTAAAAAAAACATGTTTGGTTGATAAAATTTGAAATTAGGTATTCAGATGCTGTCCATCTGGCATGCAGCAATCTTTGTCAGCAATATTAAATATCAATATCAAAACACCAGCAATGCTTTTGTCTATACCACAAATCATACAATAATAATATGTATTTTTTAGGGATGGAACGGTTCACAAAATCCACGGTTCGGTTCGATTCACGGTTTCGTGGTCACGGTTTTCGGTTTGGTTCGATTCGGAAATCCCATAAAAATTTATGAAATTAATTAAAAAATCCCCCAAAAAATAATGGATTGTAATTATTTTAAATGATCCGCGGAAACCCTGGATCATTTCCGCATGTTTTGCTGCTTTGAATTTAATCATCTCGCGCATGCCCTATACCATCTCCAAGGGACTCAGAGCGGAGCGGACGGGAGCCACAGTGGAGGCTGTAGGCTTTGCTTTGAGCAGCCGGTCTGGAGCGCGGGGAGCGGGGGTTGCTGACAGAGTATGATTGTTAGCCTGACATGTTGGTCATGTTGCTGTTAGCATAAACAAAACGTGTTGCACAATGCTTGCACACTGTTGCACTTTTATCCACAACTTTCTTTCCGCCGTCATCGTAGGTCACTCTAAATGCAAAGTGGTCCCATACAGCAGACCTATAAAGTGCTGCTGGCGCGTCTTCCAACTCCTGTTCTTTCCCACTCGCCATACCCACACAATTCTCCATAACAACTGATTTTTTCCCTGCTACACCCGGCTAAGCTGCTTCGCTTCTTCTTCTTCTTGTTTACTACTGGTGGTTGGCTTTGGTCGCAGTACCGCCACCTTCTGCTCGGAAGTGTAAACGCTTCGCCTATGAGAAAAAGGAGCAGCGCATGAACCGAACGAAACACACGCGAACCGAACCGAGACAGTCGAACCGAACGGTTCGGACGGTTTTCATAAATCGTCCCATCCCTAGTATTTTTGTGTTTTCTACAAAATGATACATTTTTTTCAGCATTAGTTAGTGATCATTAGCTATGCTAATTACAACCAGGCTGTTCCTTCACTGAAGTAACAAACCAGAGAGAAAATTGCAGCATTGTGCTGCAGAGGTAGAGGACTGTCAAGGATCAAAGTTGTTAAAAATGCAAAATCATGTTTGTTTTTAATTATAAATGACTATTGAAATATATAAATCTAGTAAACGGGTTCCCTATAGTCTATTATTATACCTTGAAAAGCCTTTATGTATGTTAAAAAATTAGGTCTGCAGGAACAGTCCACATACTTTTACAAGTTAGTAAGAAATTTCATCTTCATTTCCTGTACAATACTCTGGCTGAATCATCTGGCCAGATCTTGTTTAGTTTATTTTATTACAGAAAAAGATTTAAGTCCAGATTTTGACTCAGCTTCTCCAAAACCTTCACTTCTGGTTTGTTTCAAATAAATGGTAAATGGTAAATGGCATGTACTTATATAGCGCCTTTATTCAAGTTAGGAGAAATAATAAAGCAATAAAGCTTAGCTTGACCTTCATCTGACATTCATTTTAACAAAAAGGAGCAGAATAAAGTTTTCCACCAAAGGAAGTTGTCTGGGTCCTCATGCAGACTAGCAGGCCCAGACCTTCACACCGCCAGAGCTGTGTTTCACTATCTCTATGATGTTTTTTGTTCTGCTCTGTTAGCTTTACCAGAAGCATCATGGCACGTGCATGTAAGAAAGTTCTCGTCAGTTTCCAAAATCCCAGGGATCATCAAGATGATTTCAGCAAATGTGGGACAGACGTTTTAGGTGTTTTTGGTCAGCAGTAGTCTTGGAACTCCCACCTGGAGGCCATTTTTAACCAGTCTCTTTTACTTGTTCGCGATTAATTAAATAACTGGGAAAGAGAGTCTCTAAGCACTTTAGGTATTATACTTTGACTGGGGTCACAAAGTTAAAGATATGCTTCATTACCCATTTTATACTGATAGATAGTGAGGGGTATTCATAAGGATTTATCCATTCTATTACTTTTAATGTTTCTCTAGATCAATCTGGTATTTAATTTATACCCTTATTGATACTTTTTTTTAATCAACAGGATAAAAGGCAAATAATGAAATTGTTTATTTTTCTAAATTTGGAACAAAGGCACACAAATTAAATTTAAGGTACAAAATATATGTTTTATACAAATACACTAATAAATCTGCTATATAAATGAATAACTATAAAGGAAAATATTATAACACCATATCTTAAAGAGTATGTTGTATTATCATTGGAAAAATCTAAATTGGTAAACCAGAAAGAGATTAAAAACAATCTAATTTTGCTAAAACAAAAATGCAAACTATACAAAATAAGTGTAAGCATTCATCAAAATTTGACTTGAACCCAAACTACATTGATCGGCTTTGTTATATTATCAAATGTAATCAAAGGATAGCAGAGGCGTCCACAGTGGATGAAGTGAATAAATGACTGAGGCTGTGTGAATCAATTGCAGTGAGTGATCTATTTACATGGAAGAGTTTAGTGAAAATAAAAACCCATTACTTTAAAGATTACGTAATATTTACCACAGTTTGTAATCCAGGAAAGTATCAATGGAAGCTTTGCTCATGCATGACTTTTTATGGGGAAACAGACTGGAATCGGTCTCCACCCTTTCTGTAGGAAGAGTTTGCTGCAGGGCGAGGCTGCCCTACAGAATCAATCACTACTCGCTCGAGTACTAAACTAAAAGCGATCAATGCTTTCTTTTGTCGCAAAAGTCTCCAACAATGCACAGAAAAGTCCCTAGATTAATCACTAGTTGCTTTTGGAAAAAAAAAGTTAGTTAGCAATAGTGTTGGATAAGAGTAGGTGAACAAGTGAGAACAGAATGTTAGGCCCTTCCATCAATCCCCTTCAAAAGGGCCTTTCTCACAGGACGCAGTTTCCGCAGCGTTTGCAGCGAGGTTCAGCACACAGCTGAGCCTGTGTTCTGCTGTTCTGGCTTTTTGCCGCAGTGCTACCTGAGTAGTGTGTCATTTGTTGTCTTGTCTGCAGCAAAAATGTATCTCTCTTGTGCTAAAAAGCAAGCGCTAGCTCTGATGGTTAGGAGAAGAAGTACTAGCGGGAGTCTTTCAAGACGGATTTGTTGTGAGACTGAACTCAGTCTCACAACAACTGAACAACTGAACTCAGATCTCGTTAAAAAAAAAAAATAATTATATATATATATATATATATATAATTATTTTTTTACACCAGATGACTAATAAAAAAAATAGTAAAAATTTGGCAATTATTTTTTGTATTTAATAATAATATTTAATAATATTCATTTATCTGATGCTAAAAAAGCAAAAAAACTGTAGAGAGGAAAAATATTTTTCCACAGTAAAGTTTGCCTAATTTCCTGCATTAGTTTTGAGCTAATTTCAGTCCATACCCAGGACATTGCATTTTCAAAGCAGAGGCAGCCATTTAACTTTTTATTTCCACTTCCAGGAATACAGTGGCGCCTACTACACAGTTCCAAGACGGTGTTCCCTGCTTTAGATTCTCTAAAGCTTTGTCAACAGAAGTTGGTGTTTGACCCATACCTACTATCATGTGGTTGCAGACGTCGCAGAACGTGGGTTTCTTGAAGATATGCTCCATGAAGCAGTGTCCAGCCGAGTCTACCTGCAGCGGATTGCGTGCCTGAGAGCGGGACGTGGGGGGAGGAGCGGAGGGAATGGCTGGAGGGACCGGAGGAATGGGCAGGCTGGTAGTGTGCGGCGGGGCCATCCCAATGTTGCAGAGATGGCCTGTGCTGCTGCTCACATCAGAGAGGAGCTCCGTCTTGTTCTCGCTGCTAGTACGGAAGAAGTTGTCGGCGCTCTTGCTGCGGATGCTCTTGGTCTTGAAGGAAAGGGAGCGTTTGAGTCTCTGCAGCTGGAAGCAGAGAGGAGGAGATGAAGAGGAGAGAACAATGTGGAGCAACTCACTTTGATGAAAAAGGAATTAGTTTGTCATAACCCAATAAACGACAAGTGCAGTCTGTAAGGCTGTCGTTGACTCAGAGCTTCATTGGCATAAAAGACTTCCACATGGGTCAACCTATCACCTCTCAGCGGGGGAGATTGCTTCCTACCTGGAATGTAATAAGATTTCCAGCTTGGGTCAGTGCATTAAATTTAAACTGCTGCTTACACGCGATGTTGCCATTTATGGCTGCAGTCAGGATCAACCTCATCAGGCTTCAGCCTCAAAATGCTGATAATGGCCAACTTTCTGAGAAGCTCATTCCACCTCTCAGCATGCTCTTCCTGTGGTGTGACATTCACTTACATGCAGGTTCACACTGATTATAAAGCAGTAAACAAGCTGAGTTTATGTTATGTTTCTTTTACACAATAACAAAAAGAAGTGGATTACTAATTATCCTGTAGAAGCTTTTCCAAAGAACAAACTTATCCCTCCCTCCCCGCAAATATAAACAATATGGAAGGATTAAAGGTATTTACACTTCTTCTCATTTTTTGTCAAGTTGCAAATAAAAAAGGCACCATATTTTGCAGCTGTTCCTGTTAGTTAACTGGTCAACTCAGTGCTTGGTTTAGTTGATAATTCATAAAATGAATGCCTTTCCAGGACAACAGAAGGTAAGAGTAACTGTCCATGAGTTAAAGTCAGGAGGGAAGGAGCTATGTTGACTGCAGCTGGAATAAAGCCTATCTGCTGTTTGTTTATCGAGTTTGTCCCTAACAAAGTAAAGAGAGACATTTTGATAGAGGCAGTGTTAAACCAAAGCTGCAAAATGTTTTCTTTAGAGCCAGAATTCCTCTCAGCCTAAAGCCTATTTGCTCTTTCAGTGGATATTATTCATTCATTAACATGCCTAAGACAACTTTAACACACTAAATATAACTTTCCAATGAAAAGGGGCTCTGTTGAATGCCAAAACAAGAACATAATGTTGCATTTAAGAGTAAAGAACTAAGATAAAATGCTTCTTCAGAAGTGTCTGTACTGCAAAAATGGTCCATCTAACCAAGTCTTACAAACATATATGTAGCAAAAGCCTTTTTGATCTTGTTCAGAAGTTTATATACCAGACCAAAACGGATTCTCATAGATTATTAATCTTCGTTTCATAATATTCTACTCAAAACAAGTGCAATGACCTGTCAGTGCAGTAAGCCAAATGCACTTGATAAGATTTCTTGTTTTGATAATCTAGAAAATGATTTCAAAAAGTCTTACCAAGTGAAATTTCCTCACTGATTATTGTACTGGTTTTGAGTAGATTCTACACAAAAGATCAATCATTTAACATGATCTACTTTTGCTTAGTATATCTATCTTAAAACAAGGTTAAAAAATACATTTTGGTTTGATAAAAGATTGTAAGACCTGTGAAATTGGTTTGCAGTGCAGACATTTCTGAGATTTTTTTTATCTTGGTTTTTATTCTTAAATGCTACATTATGTTCTTGTTTTGACATTTAACAGAAACCCTTTTCATCGGAAACTTATCTCTAATATATTAATATTATCTTTGGCATGTAATGAATGAATAACACCCACTAAAAGGACAAATAAGAAGATTTTACTGCAAATAATTTCAGTAATCTATCAGAGCTGTAAGGTAATAGCATATTTTGAAATCATGCTTAATTTTTTATTATTTGTGTTAATTTGTCTTACTGCACTGGCATATTACTGTGTTTTTTATAAGTAGAAACTTCTTAGAAGAAGATTAATAATCTAATCTACTCTTAGGTGTCAATCTCAAAATAAAAACCAAAAGATCAAAAAGATTTTATTGTCTGAAAGTAAGATAATAAGATTTGCTTAGATTGAACATTTTTTGCAGTGTAAATTTTTATTTTTTTTTTATTAGGTAACATCAAAATATATTAAAACATATTAATACTGGACTGCTGATGTTGATGGAAATGTGTCTTACATTGCTTTGTATTAATGCGTTTTCAATAATTGTTACATAATTTTTTCATTTTACACACTTAAATGTGTTTGATTTTACGTGACAGACTAACAGAAAGAGGTGCATCTGGAGGAGCTGCACAGATCTACTGCTCAGGTGGGAGAATCTTGACAGGAGACCTATTAATGTGGAGGAACTGCAACAAGAAACTAATTTTAAAAATAATCCTATATTAGAATAAGAATAAGAATAAGAGCTAAAATCAAGAACATTCTGGAAGAAAATCTGTAAGAGGCTACAAAATAAAGACTTTTGCCTGAGGTGGAGATTCACCCGGAAAATCATTCTATGGACAGGGATAAAACGGGTGGTTTCAATCAAAATATGTTCATGTAGATAGAATAGAAAGCTTGAAACTAAGTCTGACTGAAAACCTGTGGCAAGACTTTAAAACTAATTTTCATGATGATCAGGCTGAGTTTTTCTTATTTTACAAAGAAGAAATAGGCGATTTTTTGTTCTCTACATGTGCTAGTCTTTTAAGATACCACAAAAGACAGCAACTGGGATACATACAGATGCATGACAAACTTTATAAAGTTAGAAAAATTAAATTTGTTCTTTTTTGCACACAAACCCAGTCAAATTGATTAAAGGAGCCCAGTCAGGAACTATGCCTACATAAAAAACTACCCAATCCGGACGCAAAAGCCGTAGCAGCAACTAATTTTCGGATGCAAAAATAAAGATAAATCTGAGTCACCATCAATCGTGCTTTGTAAAAAGGACTGCAATTATTTTCTTTCTCTCCCTAATCATAATAAGTATACTAAACTACATTCTGTATAAATTTTATTAGTCCATTTTCTGAGAAAATGAATGTGTTTACATCCTGTATGTACTCGTCTGTCCCCAATCTGTCCCAGAAATGGGATCTTACTCTTCTTCTGGCTTGTTTTGGCTTTGGGCTTTTAAATAAATTGAGTAATTTTAAGTTCTATGGTTCCCTTTCATTGTACTTTTATGATAAATAATGTATGATCTAAAAAAGAAAGCAAATAAAATCCAGACAAACACGATGAAATTATATTCTGCCAAACTACTCTGATCATGACCCACAATGACATCACACAAGCAATTAAATGGAGAGAAATTAAAATAGTTCTTTCAGAAAAGCCATTAGATAATTTTTATAAGATGTATTTTAGCATTCTTAGTTTAAATATAGAAACAAGTACTTTCACTACCATAATTACATTTTCTTCTTTCTTTTCACATCTCTGCTGCAGGTTGCTTGGCTCCATTACTTCCTTGATTACTATTTACACTCCTGCACACTATTATATTTCCTGTCAAGTAATGTTATTATGGTAAATACTAATAACACTTACTCTTAATAACAAATGAAATAAAAACAGAGTATAAAACATAGAAAATAATATTTATTAGTTCAACAGGGTATAAAAATTTAATTAGAAAGACAGCAAGAAATTGAGTCAGTTTTTCTTGAATTATTAATAATATTTCCCTTCCTTTGAGAAGGTAAGTGAGACGATATGCCAATGAATAAGATGAATCATGCTTAAGGTAAAATAAAGATAAAACATCTTACTTCAATTATAAAATACTTAGTATCTGATTTTTAGGACAGAAAAACACATTCTATTTGAAGATTAAATACACCTTTTTGAGGGATTTATAACTCATCTTAAATTCTTTTTTTTTTTGCAGTGAAGTCTTTGATTGAGCTACTGTCTTACAAATTCATAAATTCAAAGTATGCGGCCCCTTTACGGTTAGTGTTCATTTGTGACAAATTGGGAATCGTTCAAAAGCTATAAATACGTTTTCCAGACGCTGTATATGGATTCAGTTTAATAGCCACACATATCACAGACTTAAACTGCAGCGCTGTCAGCTGAAATACCTTGTACACACACTGGTTTTGCTTGTCATCTTTCTGAACATGGTTGTGCAAATTGTTTCTGAGTCACTGCAGCTGGGACATGGTGAATCAATTCCCCGGGTCACTCTGGAAACAATCAATTTAGAGCCTTTCTCTACCATTACCAGCCACCCACCCACACACATGCACACACTCACATTCTTACGCAAATAAACAGACAAACATAAATCTACAACAACCATTTCTCCTGTTGCAGCCTCATTGCTGCAAAATATATGCAAATGTAGTTTAAACACAAACTGATTATAAAAATACAGGTAATTTGCTGAAAAAATATGTATTTCGTAAATGCTAAAAAGAGAAATACCTTAAATTTGTTTCACTTGTTTCAAATGACTATTCTAGCTGCAAATGTCTGTTTTTTTATGCAATATCTACATAGATGTATAGAACAACTATCACTCCAGTGTTCTAATGGTACAATGTGTTTGCTCATTAGCTCAGAAGGCTAATTGATGATTACAAAACCCTTGTGCAATCATGTTCACACATCTGAAAACAGTTTAGCTCTTTACAGAAGCTACAAAACTGACCTTCCTTTGAGCAGATTGAGTTTCTGGAGCATCACATTTGTGGGGTCAATTAAACGCTCAAAATGGCTCAAAATTCATCTAAAACTCGACAGTCTATTCTTGTTCTTAGAAATGAAGGCTATTTCATGTGAGAAATTGCTAAGAAATTGAAGATTTCCTACATTGGTGTGTACTACTCCCTGCAGAGGACAGCACAAACAGGCTCTAACCAGTAGAAAAAGAAGTGGGAGGCCGCTTTGCACAACTGAGCAAGAAGATAAGTACATTAGAGTCTCTAGTTTGAGAAACAGACGCCTCACAGGTCCCCAACTGGCATCTTCATTAAATAGTACGCGCAAAACACCAGTGTCAATATCTACAGTGAAGAGGCGGCTGCTGGATTCTGGGCTTCAGGGCAGAGTGGCAAAGAAAAAGCCATATCTGAGACTGGCCAATAAAAGAAAAAGATCAAGATGGGCAAAAAAAACACAGACATTGGACAGAGGAAGACTGGAAAAAAGTGTTGTGGACGGATGAATCCAAGTTTGAGGTGTTGGATCACAAAAAGGAAACGTTTGTGAGACGCAGAAAATATGAAAAGATGCTGGAAGAATGGCTGACGCCATCTGTTAAGCATGGTGGAGGTAATGTGATGGTCTGGGGTCGCTTTGGTGCTGGTAAGGAGGGAGATTTGTACAGGGTAAAAGGGATTCTGAATAAGGAAGGCTATCACTCAATTTTTGCAACACCATGACATACCCAGTGGACAGCACTTGATTGGAGCCAATTTCATCCTACAACAGGGCAATGACCCTAAACACACCTCCAAATTGAGCAATAACTATTTAGAGCAGAAGCAGGCAGCTGGCATTCTATCGGTATTGGAGTGGCCAGCGCAGTCACCAGATCTGAACCCCATTGAGCTGTTGTGGGATCAGCTTGATCGTATGGTACGCAAGAAGTGCCCATCCAACCAATCCAACTTGTGGGAGCTGCCTCTGGAAGCGTGGGGTGCAATTTCTCCAGATTACCTCAACAAATTAACAGCTAGCTTAGAATTCGTTATTTATAATTACATAGGAGCGGGTCTCGCAGCCATGGAGGCAGACATCTTTGCGCTACGGCAGCGCAGAGCCAACAAACTAGCGATTGCGAGATCGCCCATTACGCTCGAAAGTAACTACGGCAAGTTGAGAGATGAACTGAGACAGTACTGAACAATAGATGGCAGTATTATGCCTGAGAATACTATCTGTAAAATTATCTATGTAAATAAACCTCATCACTTGAGAAGGTAGGTGATGCAGACGTCGTGGAAGACATTTTGTCCCGTAACACTCGCCGTACTGTTGGGGGGGAGAAGCAGTGGGGGGGGGGATGTTCTTGTTGCTGCGGTCTGCAGTCTGGACGTTAGATGTCGCTAAAAATTACACACTGTAGCTTTAAACAAGTGAGACAATTTGCCAATGGAATAAGTTAATGAAGTTTATGATAAAAATAAGAAAAAAGGAGCTCCTTTATCTTATTTCACATACATAATGTCTAATTATCTTGTTTTAGGGGCTAAAATATTAATTCCATTGGAAAACAAGTGTATTTAGTTGCTGAAATGTTCAGTAAATACTCTTACTTTAAGAAAGTTTTATTTATTTATAGATCAATTTTGCAATGTCCACAACTAATTTGACAACAAGGAGACTGTTTTGTAACAAGAAATAAGTGTCATAGAAGAAGCAGCATTCCTAGCCTCGCCATGATACATATCTGTTCATGCAAAATTACGTAATACGTAGAGGAATTACCATGCAAAGAAAATAGCCACAAACTAATGTTGCATAAGTGTAATAATAAAGCTCTCAGGCAGTGCTAAAAAACTATAATGAAATAAGGATTAGTAGAGTCACATGAGCTTTGGAGTTCTCTGGTAATACTATGCTTAAGTTTAAATTAATGGATGTCCTCTGCAGTCAGATTCAGATGGATTTTGAGCAAAAAAGGCAAGTCCAAAAGCCATGCACTAGCATGTGCTTGGTTGTTCTGATGTGGCAGCAGATATTGCTTTATGAAGTGCTTCATGCTCCAATCCTATGTGAGAGGCACCTCAGAATATACAGGAAGTAAGACTGTAAAACTACATAAGCGAGGAAATGCTGAAACAACAGCACATAATAAAAGTCTTTGACAACAAATGCTGTAGATTAAATATGGTTAAAAGATATTAAAACACAATAAGCTCAATCACAGACCCACGCCCGCTGACAGGGGGAGACAACTGGGCCAGCTGTCCTGGGCCTGGGGTAGGGTTTTCAATACATATATATATATATATACATAATATCAATTGATGGGCGCCTACGTTCCCGAGCCCAGCCAAGGCTGTCAGCTGGCCTGTTCAGACCTGATTTAGACTAATTAATGTTGTGCAAATTGATTTAAATATTAAATATGAATACTTATGAAGATCAGAGTCTGTGTGAAGATCAGGATGATACTCACATTGTATCTGATTTTATGGGGATTAGTCTTTGATAATTCTTTCATGTTTTTTAAATAAATAATTAATTGAGCCTCACTCATCTGAACATATAGGTATTTGAAAGATCTGTCTGCAGTCCACCTCTGTAGCTACTGCCTAAAGGAGCCTGCTGCAGACAGAGAGTAAGTTTTGCTAAGTGAGCCTGTAGGTGATGCAGAAATTAGAAATGGAAAGAGGCTGCAGCTCACTGCATACCTTAAAAACAAAATGCTGACCATCATACAGGTGAGTAAAGCTGAAATACCAGCAAAAAATTATTCTTTTGTTTACCAGAGTGTATATATCAGTCATTCAGTTTAAACAATAACCTTATAGTGCAGAAAAGATGGCTGCAACTAAAAAGGTTTTCCTAATAGGTTGATTCTGGATGAATATTTTAGTCTATATTCAAACAGGAAAGTATGTCAAATAGAAACCCATCACTGAGAAGTGTTAATTTTAGTCATCAATTAGTATAGTCAATATTTTTTAAAGCATCTTTAAATCTAAAAGAATATTGTCTTAGTTAAAGCTACAGTGTGTAATTTTAATTATATCTAATGGTGAGACTGCAGCGACATGTACCGTTCCCCCTCAGCTTCTCCCCCTCCAACAATACAGAGGCTGTTGTGATACAAAATGGCTTCTGCAACGTCCTCATCACCTATTCTGTCAAGTGATGAAGAGCTTAGTTAATATAAAAAATAGGCCTAACTTGCTCCAGTAACATTCAAGCATAATGGCGATCTCTATAGTCACTATTTTGTCAGCTCTGCTGATGTGCAAATAATGGCTGCCTCAAATTTCTAAGGCAACACAAACATAAAGATTGACTCTCAGTTCATAGATGATAATAAATAACATATTTATCTATAATAACCTATTCAAAAAAAATAAAGGGAACACTTAAATAACTCATCCTTCATCTGAATAAATGAAATATTCTCATTGAATACTTTGTTCTGTACAAAGTTGAATGTGCTGAAAACAAAATCAAACAAAAATCCTCAATGGATGAACAGGAAAACTAAATTGGAAAAACACTTAAGACTAATCCAATTTTGATGCAATGACCTTTAAGCAGGTCAAAATAAGGCTCAGTATTGTATGTGGCCTCTAGCCTGTATAACCTCCCTACAATGCCTGTGCATGCTCCTGATGAGGTTGTGGATGGTCACCTGAGGGATCTCCTCCCAGACCTGGACTAAAATATCCACCAACTCCTGGATAGAGACATGATGTCCCAGATGTGCTCAGCTGGATTCAGGTCTGGGGAACAGGCAGGCCAGCCATAGCTTCAATGTCCTCATCATGCAGGAACTGCTGACACACTCCAGCCACAAGAGGTCTAGGACTGTCCTGCATTAGGAGGAATGGTCTCATAGGGGGTCTTAGGATCTCTTCTCAGTACCTAATGGCAGTCATGCTACCTCTGGTTAGCACATGAAGGGCTATGTGGCGCTTTAAAGAAATGCCACCCCACACCATACTAACCCACTGCTAAACCAGTCAAGCTGAAGAATTTTGCAGCCAGCAGATCGCTCTCCACCGTGTCGCCAGACACACATGTGCTCAGTGAGAACGTGCTTTCACCTGAGAAGAGCACAGGGTGCCGGTAGGGAATTTGCCAATCCTGGTGTTCTTAGGCAAATGCCAAGCTTCCTATAGGTGTTGGGCTGTGAGCACACAGGTATAAGGGTCTGTACAGGTCAGACCCTTATACCATCCTCATGGAGTCAGTTTCTAAACTTTTGTGCAGACACATGCACATATGTGGCCTGCTGGGGGTCATTTTACAGGCCTCTGGCAGTGCTCCTCCTGTTCCTCCTTGAACAAAGGTGGAGGTAGCATGAAAGCACACCCAACATTCAAAAGTGGCCAAAACATCAGCCAGAGAATAACTATTTAAGACTGCCTCCACCAGGAACCAGACTATGCCCATGCAAACATGTATTTTCTCCAATCAGAGAAGGGACGATTCTAGTGGCTAATCTGCACAGGACAGCGATCTCTTTTTTAGCGAATATCAAAGTGTCTAAAAATTTGTTTTTGGTCTAGAGATCTGGACATTGTTCCACCTAAATAAGTGGTTTGATAGCCAATTATGAAACAGGCAACACCCAGACGGGGAGAAGCGAGCACTTTCTTTGAAAGAAAATGGAAAAAACAGCTATATTACCTAACAAATGAAAACCCATGTATTGGTAAACTGTGTGGATACTCTACTAGTCTGTTGTTTTGAAGACAGAACTAAGCAAAAAGGTAGGCATTTTGATTTACCGGTCGGTCTACGTTCCTACCCTCACCGTTGGTCATGAAATCTGGATCATGACTGAAAAAACAAGAAAACAAGCAGCTGAAATTAGCTTTCTCCACAGGGTCCCTCATACACAGGGTGAGGAGCATTGTCATTGGGTAGAGGCTCGGATTTAAGGCTTCTCCTACTGAGGTGGCTCAGACATGTTTTTCGGATGCCCCTTGGACGACCCAGGAAACCACTGGAGGGACTACGTCTTTCAGCGGGCTTGGAAGTAACTTGGGCTTCTACCATCAGAGCTGAATAAAGTGTCAGGAGAGACGGGAATCTTGGAGTTTGTGCTAAGATTGCTGCCCCGAAACCCAGTTATGGATGAGGCAGAAGACGACGACGACGACAACATATCTGAATTTCATCTAATAGTTGCCTAGACTTGGCAAGGCTTAAAAGCATACTATACGAAGATTAACGTTAGTTGTTTTGTGATATAAATGAGGTTGTTGTTTAGTTCTCTAATAAAAACGGGGGACCCTGCAACAAAAGTTGGAACCACGGTTTTAAAGGTCTGTATACTCCAGTTATCAAGTATTTAATCACGAGATTAGTTAAAGTTTTTCTTTTTTTTTACTCTTTATTTAACATTTTTCATTACAATGAAACATACAACACATACAGAACTGATTCGTAGTTAAATTTGAAGAAAGAAAAAAAAAAAGGAAAACATTACAAGATGTTATACCTAGTTATGCTTCCTTGCTCTTGTCACGCTCATTTAGCTTAGCATTTGTAGGAATGTCCTTTTATATTTCAAAGATATGTCAGTTTTTCCACAGAGTGAATCTCCTTCACGACTTCCCACGAATGTTCTAGCTGGGGAGGGAGTTTCTTTAGCCAACGCCGTGTAATAGCTTTTTTGCTTACAATTGATAGAACTTTAAAAGTTAAAGATTATTTTAATAGTCGATTAATTAGCATTAATCTGATTACTGTTTCAGTCCTTAATAAAGGTGGTTAAAAAAATAGAAAATAAGAGATCTAGATGGATGGTAAATAGTTAGATAAGGTCAGAATCCCAGTTTCTGTCACGCCATAACCAATAACTAGCACTTGACTAATGACCCACACATTTTACAGAGTTGATTTGTAAAGCGATGAATTAAAAAAAACTACTTTTTTGCCAGAGTTTCATTCAAAGCATTCAGAGGTAAACTATTAAGGTTAATTAATCAGGCTTAGCCTTGTCTAACTACATTTAGAGAGAGTTATTTGTAAAGTGGAACTTTCAAAACAATAGAAACTCATGTATTGACTTTAGTTACAGTGACAGCATTTAGACCTGCTCTATATTCAAAGTCTATCCTGCATCATGAAGAGGAAAATCATTTAAAAATAAAGATAAATGCTTGAATCTGAAACTTTAGGTCAATCTAGGATATATTTAAAACCCACATCTGTATGTACTTCACTTCTCCTTTAATAAAAGTGGACATCAAATTAAGAAGGGATGGAAAAAAGGTAAGTTGTGTGAATGTCAAGCCTAGAAATTAGTGTTTCATATAGATATACTATAAATATTTTTAACATTAAGACCACAGCATTTATTATGCTTTATGGAAATGCTTATTAGACCAAAACAAAATAGTTGGCTTATGGAAACAAAATGATGCGGTTTCTCCTCATGTAAATATTTACAAAGTGTGGTTCACATCTGCATTCAGGCAACATGACTCAAAATTTTGTAAAACCATGTATAGAAATCTCAGCTGCAGGTATAATATTGGAAGTCGAGTGTCTATAACCATTTTTCAAGGCTTGTATTCGATTTTGAGTTAGATTTAGGTAACCTTGACTAGGCATTTTTGACACATAAACATGATTTGATCTTAACACTATATCTATGCCTATATATTTAGGGTGGTTATTGTGTTGGAAGATTAAACTCCGCCCCTTTCTCAAGTCTTTGGCAGAATTGTCTAGTATCTAGAAACATCTATCCTGTCATCAGCTCTAATCAGCCTCTATGTTTAGGGAAGCATCGCTACTCTGAAAATGTATGTTCAGAGTAATGCTTTGCGTTTTTAGGCTACATATCAATTTCAGTTTTGGCCTCATCTGACCAGGACCCGTCTTCCTCCACAAGTTTGCTGGATCACAAAAGGGAGCGTGTGCCAAACATGACCTCCATTGGCTTTCTTCCTGCTACCCTTTCATATAGATCATATTTGTGAAGCGCAGAACCAATATCTGCTCTTCAAAGAAAAATTCTCCCAAATGAGATTGGTTGAACTCAGAGATAGAGCGATACAGCGGCAGCTGGCTGATATAAGCGTATATTTTCTAGCATCAGAATTGGCTGATACATGTGTACTTTCACGATTCATTGGTGCGTTCAGCTAGTCTCGTGAGACCATCCTGATCTCGCGAGCTTTCAAGATTTCACTCACTAATCAGTCTGGAGACTCTCCGTTAAAGAAAATTTGGAGCAGTTCACCAAACGAACATCCAATCAGCGTTGGCTTTTAGGGGCGGGTTGAGGTGTGACGCAACGAGAAGCGCGACAGTTCAGTCTAAAGAACATGGCGGCTTCAGCCAATGAAACTAGCGTTAGCGTGGCCATCGAGCAAGTTTTATCGGAATTACAGAGTATTTCTTCACTGAAAGAAAAGCAAAACACTGCTCTGGAGGCTTTTCTCAGAGGAAAATATGTTTTTGCTCTTCTCCCGACTGTTTTCGGCAAGAGTTTGATCTATCAATTGGCTCCTCTTGTCGCTCTGTTAGTACGTCATACGCTTCGTTGATCTGATTGGTTTATTTGGCCCGTCTATCACCAACATAGGCCAATCAGCTAACCAGTGTTTTCGCCCCTTCCCAAAATTACTTCAACGGAAGGTTTCCAGATGGATATGCGGAGCAAATCCATCTGGCGGAGTCAGGTTAGCATTCAGCAGCCATGCCATGAGATTGGTGCTTGCATTGTTGCTGCCCCAATTTGCTGTCCATTATCACTGTGGTTTCTTTGATTTGTTAGTAAATTATTTCTTTTTTTTTCACATTTTTGTAACATTTTTATCATGTAAATAAAGGAGGAGGAAGCAATATCGGCTTCAACCCTCTGGGGAAAAAAAACAAAAAACATCAAGAGCAAATATCAAGGATCGGTTAGACCAGGCATCCCCAAAGGCAGTCCTCGAGGGCCGCAGTCCTGCAGGTTTTAGAGGTTTCTCTTCCAGCACAGCTGATTTACATTGATAGCTGATTAACAGGGTTTGCTGAACTGCAATCATCAGAATCAGCTGTGCTGAAAAGAGAAACCTCTAAAACCTGCAGGACTGCGGCCCTCGAGGACTGACTTTGGGGATGCCTGGGTTAGACTAATGTCAAAAGAATTTGTATCTACATTGGCCTTGAAAATACCTGCATCAGTAGATCTCTTCTTTTCTCCCTAATCTGACCCAACATAAGACATCAAGGTTTGAAATTTTACTGTAACAAAATCTGAAGAAAAGTAAGTTTGTAAGGCTGTGTTACACAATTTGTTTTTACTAAATAAAACAAAGAGCTCAGTTTCTCTCATTGAAAAAAAAAATCCTCCCATTTCTAGTTTTGCAGCTGGCAGATTAATCTTCATTTGTGTAATGTTATCATAGTAATAGAAGCATCCTTCTTTGTGTCGAAGCAGTGGATACAGAGCAGTGAGGGAAATGTGTGCATGCAGCTCATGCGTAGTTTCATGGAATCAGATTTATGGGACCCATCATAAAGCAAGGAGGGTTAATGGGGGTCATGTGGAGCTCTGCTAAACAAACCGCAGCAACCACTTTTATCGGTAAATGTAAATTCACATCCACATGCAGAGGAGGTGCCTTCTAAATGTACGGGTGATGATGGATTCAACTGGATTCCTGTAAAGTGATTTGACTTAAAAAGTTGTTATGTTAATCATGTGAAAACAGCTTTTATCTATATGTGCATGCAGGTATGCTTCTATAATGGAAGGGCTAAAATCAGCTGGGTTTACACAAGATTGGAGGCTCACCTTGCGCTTGTGATGTTCAGGTCTCACAGTATTCTTAAAAGGAGGAATGAAAACACAGACACAGCTTTACTTGTTGGTTTTGGGGGAACTTTTTTCCACCTTTTTATATAAACAAAGCCTTCGCTGTAGGTCTGCGGCTCATTTTAAATCAGTTAAACTGATTTCAAATCAGCCAGCAGCCAAACATCTTTACAGAGGAAACTTAAGTGGACCAACCTCCTATCGTCTTAGCCTCGCATACGGTCATTAGAGAGAGAGCAGGCCTGTTGGGTCCTGTGTGGGAGTTTTTGGGACAGGAGAAAAGAAGAGCAGACGGCTGCTGCTGCCACACTGATGACTACAGTCCAATAATGTGCTGCTAATTGTAGGAGGCTGTCCAACATGTGACCCACATAGACAATGCCGGAGGCAGTTATAAATCTCTGCTGCTCAGCTTCCATCAGGCACAAGCAGAAATAACAAACTATTTTTGATGAGGCACAAATTCCTAAGACCGCTGACGTCGTCAGACTCAAATGAACCAGTCTTCTATCCTGACTTTAAAAAGTATTTTGTAACTTGTTGATTTAAACAAAAAGAATAATGCAAAAAAAAAAACTATACAAAGAAAACTTTAAAACTAAAGTTAGAATATAATGTCCTACAGTTTTCTTCCGTCTCCTAGAAAACCCTAATGTTCGGCTCCTTTTATGAACAGAAACCTCAGTTTCTTTCAGATCTAGGGGTGCACATGTTAGAATATAACGAACGCAATCTGCATCTAAAGTTAATTAAATCAAACTTGCACACACAGAACAGATCCCACACTGTCATAGGTCATTAAATTGAGATGAATTTGTTTTAACATACTCCATGCTGCTTCCTTCAGAATTAGAAGTGAAATGAGCAGGTGCTGCTATTTATACGCATCGACTCGCAGATCATTAGCAAGTCAACTGGTGTTGGAGCTCCAAAAAACACCTAAATTTGCAAGATGCATCTAAATAGTTGATTTGGAATGCTTAATTTGGACATAATAGGCCAAAGTTAAGATAGTTATGAGCACAAAGACCGACAGGTAGGCATGGAGATGGAAAGCTGATGATTTGGTCTTTTTTTCCCAGACACGGGACATGAGTCCTATAGGAATATCTCTGCATAGATAAACAGTTTATAAACAAATCTGAGGCCAGATCTGACCACTGAAGTTTGTCCCAAACTTGGTCATCAGTGGGACAAAGATGTCAAACACAGACAGCAATCTATAACAGCACAGCATAAAAAAACTAAATCAAAGTGCTTCAACAACCCAGTAAAAGTCTGGGCATTAAGCTGATTAAAAAAAGAAGTGCAGGAAGCATGTTTGGAGAGAAAAGTAGACCAACATTTCCCAACATTAATGTGAGAAACTGACAAAGACAAACAGGGAATGACTGAGGAGAGATTTTGCTGTGCTTATGGAAGATGTTGGACCATAGGATGAACCAATTTGATGAATTGGTTATATTGGTCTCATATTTGTTTAATTCATAATGACATGGTGGAATCTGTTGTTAGAACAAGCTTAGATTTAAATATCATTTTAAACATATTTCTAACAAATGTTTAAAATCATCAAACCCCAGAACTTAAAGATGGTACTCTTTTTTTTCCCAAGCAGGCATTTATAAAATCATCTCATTATGATCTGATCTAAACTAATATATAATGATATAATATGATAAACATTATATGAATTAATCACTTGTATGATATTTATAGTGTTTAATTACAGATTACTTCCTCACCCCTTTTGCTTACAGATCTTACAGTTTTTCTCCCCATGGAGTAAAACTAAGATCCTTCAGACATATTCCAACAATTGATTAAAAATTATCTTTAAATTGCTTTTTCTGTTTTGGATTATAACAGAAAAAAAAGATCTTAAGTGAACTGGTAGCCCTGCTCTGTTGACAGAAGTTTCTTCACTCTGCGCAGTTTTCTAAGAGTTGCATCCTGCTGTAAACCGTGAGCTGAATGGGAAAACATATGGCTACAGGGCAGACCTTGGTTTCCTGCTGGCTGGCGCTCATCGTCGGGGATTTTGGAGCCTCATCCTGGTCCCATTCGTCCTCTTTGCCTCCGCTGTCGTCCTGGACTGCGTTAACCGGCGGAATCATCCTCTCCTTCTGCGCTCTGATTGAAAAAGCTGGTTTCCACTCCCCCAGCCTAAAACAGTCACAGCGAGCCTGAGATCCGCGCAAAAGTCACCCGAACAAAAGAGGCCAAGATCCGGGAGGAAAAGGTCAGAAGAGTTAAACACGGGAAAGCGCTGGATGCTTAATTTAAACCCCGAACTAAACTGCGTCTCTCTCCCGCTCCAGACTGTCGTGCGTAAACCTCCCGGACGTCTCCAAGAACACGCTGTGCGCCTCGCGCCGCCTGCTCAGGCGGTTTTAAAGGAAGACAGGACTAAGAAGGAGGAGAAACACAACATCGTCATTGCGTGTTGTCAAAATGTAGACTGCTGAGGCAAAACGCCCACAGATACAAGCTTTATAAGTCCACTCCACAAGGCTCTTTTGTGGAAACATACACATCACTTATAATGACACATCTGTTTGGTCAAGGAGGTAAACTGTCAATCAATGCAGACCTGATGTTCTTCTGCTTTGCTCATTTCTTTCCCTTTGGAAAGCCCAGCATATGGCCACTCACACTGAGCCTGGTTCCTGCTAAAGGTTTCTTCTTGTTAAAAAGGAGTTTTTCCTCTCCACTGTCACTGCAAACATCCTTAGTGTGAGGGTTCGATGAAGAGTCAATGAGTCGATGCAATCAACTGGTTTTCCTTAAATAGAAAATTTTATCACTTTGACTGTATGATCTGGTGAACTGTGAAGTGCCTTGAGATGACGTGTGTTGTGAATTGGCGTTATAGTAATAAACTAAATTGAATCTAATTGAAAAACTAAACTGATGGTACTACAATTTACCCTGGTCTGGTGAAATGTAAAAGTAGTAATAACCTATCCATATAGTTGAGCTTGAGCTTGGTAAACTATGAATAGTCAAAAGCAAAACAACACAACTTTTGTAGTATTCCCAGAAAGCTGTTGAGTTCAGTATTTTGTTTTTATTGTTTGCTTTATTTTGAAATAATGCTTTGGTCATAAATCATGTTCTGGCTGTTTATCATGTAGAGCAGGGGTCACCAACCTTTTTAAGGCTGAGGGCCACTTCAAGTGCACCGAGATGTAGGAAGGGCGACCATTACTGACCCATGAGCTGCAAGGGTTAGCGTTAGCCTAAACGTTGTTCATTATCAACATATTTTTATTGTTTCTGTTAATTTCTAAGTTTATTTAGACATTGTCATTTTGAAATCTCTATAAATGATTAAAAAGAAGAGCAACAGAATAAGATTTCAAACTTAGCCCACTGGTGGGTTGTTCTTTATTTAGAAGACTCTGAGGGCCCCCCATGTGGTCCTTGAGGGCACCTTGGTGCCCACGGGCACCGCGTTGGTAGAGTAAAGTAGGATGAACTTCACAATCCTACGACTGGATAGGTGTGATGGTCACCGTATTGATGCGTCACACTGCTTCCCTCCAGGCTCCTTTGTGATGCAATGTCCTTGAAGTTATCTTGCAGGACGAAGGAGGAAGGTGTCAGACTGCAGCCTCCTCACTCCGGTAGGACTGCAAACACCAACACAGCGTTCACTGTCAGTATAGCTGGTTTTACAGCTTATCCAGTATCTGAGGGTGAAGTGTTATAGAAAGCAATCAGTATTGTTCTATGTGGAGACAAGTAAGAAGGCAAAGGATGGGACTTGAAATGACAAATGATTCTGATAACTATATGTTCTGGGATGGTTACTGTTTTTTTCATTGGTTAAAAGAGTAATAACAAATGCAGTAGTTTGAAGCTGTTCTTAGAAGGTCTCAGAGGTTAGTTAGAGAATATTAGTGAACAAACAGCATCATGGAGACAAAGGAACACAGCATAAGTGTCTATGGGTTCTAAAGCTTTGATCATCTCCTAAAATTTACCTCTGTCCATTATATGAACATGAAAAGAGGAAGGCACAACTGCAGACCTACCAAGACCTTAACATTGCCAGAAGTAAAGCAACATCATGAAATTAGTGACACCGACACCAGGCAGTCTCAGTGAAGGCAAGTGTGTTTTTTGCCAAATTGGAAGAAAACAATGAATATTTCATAAAAAAAATGAATTCCCCATAATGCTAAAGCCAATATGTCATTATTTATGCCTATAATTGACATTGGGAGGTTTAGAAAGCAGGATATTTGACAGAGAAACCTGTTGATGGATGGAGCTACTTAGTAATCATGGATGAACAAATTTTAGGGGCTGCAATGACGCTAGATGGCCCAGTCAAAGTCCAGAACTAATTCCAATTCAGAAACTTTAATTAGATGGAGGCTATCCATCCAAACTGACTGTGACGACTCTAAACAGAAGACCCAGTATTCAAGGCAAGACAGACAATGGGAAAATTCAAAAAGCATCTATTAGAACTGTGATCTATAATCTAGAACTATAATCAAAGTAGCAACGTTTAGGGCGTCTATTACAGGAAACTGTGGTTTAACAGTTCAGCCCGTGTCCTAAGAACCAGGTAGGATCCAGCCATGGGCTGCCAACAAGATGCGGTGGGTGCCGCGCAGAGTCTCACAGATGCAGCAGTCCCAGAGAAAAGAGAACCAGTGGGACTCTGAGGCAAGGTCAGGCAAACAGATTAGAACATAAACAGGTGGGTTCAGAGGTCCAGGGGTCAAAAGACAGTTCAGACAATCCGTTCAGACAGGAAAAGGCAGGCTCAGTGGTTGAGAGGCAGAACAGGTCAGGATCAGATAATCAGAAACACTGAGGTAAGCTAAAAACACTCTCAACACTGAGATCAGACAGGAACAGGGATCAATAAAGTCAATCAATCAACAGGCAGGCTTTGTGGTTGAGAGGCAGAACAGGTCTGGATCCAAGCACATTAAATAGAAGCAGAAGCAGGTGGATCATATGAGCAGTGATGAGAAACCGGGCAGGGTTAGACAGGTGAATGGAATTATAGTGAGTGTCAACTGAATGAAGGTTTTAGTTTTTCAGAGCTGTCAGAGACTTAACCCGAAAACACTCTCACATGAGAGTAAACATCAACTTCTCTCATACAAAGTACTGAGACCACTTCATAGTCATATGGCCCTTTGTGTTGGTCTTATTTAAAGTTTGTGGTTGCAACAGTGAAATATGGGAAAATTTCAAGAGTGACCTTTGGTTTTGCAGGAAATCATCACAGTTAACTGAAGCATTTTATTTTTTCTACATATCAGAGTCCAGGTGTTTTTTGATGGAGATAAGAAAGTAAGTTCTCTCCATGCTGAGAAAACACAAATGATCAAAGGTCTCATGATAATCCCACCATCTGGAGATGAGTTAAAAACTCCCAGAGTCAAGTTATTCACCCTCAGCTGCTGGACGTCACAGTGGAAAAGGACGTTAAGAGACTGAAGAGAGGAAGATGGAGTGATGAGGGTGGATGGGACAGAGGACTGTAGTTATGGGGGTTAATTACCCAAAATGAAAGGTTTCATTTAGGCAGCGAGATGAGCCAAGTCGTGTCATTTCATGCCTCATGTCTGCTGGGTATTCATTTGAGGGGTTTTTTCTACCCAGTATTGTCTATATCATTGTGCTTCCTAATAAAACATGACAGGTTCACCGTCCATCTAAGCACATAGCTATTTTGTAGAAATCATTTATTGGTGTTACTCTTAATTCAGTTTTAGTTTCTTTTGTAGTTTTTTTTTTTTTTTACATCTTTATATCCTTATTTTACTTGTTCAGGTATTTTATTTGCATCAATTAAAACTTCAGCATTATTCCACTGTCTTTAATCAAATCCAATTGGAATTTTCCTGTTTCAGCACATTACGTATTATTAAAATGGTTAACATGCAGTAATTCCCAGAGAAATGACAGAAATGAAGCCTTTAATTGTCTTTTACTTTTCTTATATAGTTTCATTAGTTTTTTACGGAAGAGGATTAGGGCCAGTGGGGGGGGGGTTAACTGATTTTTACATTTTATTTCAGTTTAGAGTTCTGACTTTTTTCTCAGAATTCTGACTGTAATCTCAGAATTCTGACTGAATTCTGACAATAAAAAACTCAGAATTCTGAGATTACAGTCAGAATTCTGAGAAAAAAGTCAGAATTCTGAGATTAAAATCTGACTCTTTTCCCATACTATACTGAAATAAAATAAATAAATCAGTTAACTTTTTTTTTTCCAGTGTCCCTAATCCTCTTCCGTAGTTTTTAAATAAATTGTCCTCTGAAAAAAATATATATAACATTAGCTTCCTGGAAGTTTGGCGGATTCTGGCTCAAAATCCCTAAATTTTGAGCCCAAAGAAAAAAAAATGTAAATGTAAGAATATTGGCTCAAAGGGATTTTTGTTTTGGTCAAAAAGGCTAATGGTGAGTCCAGGCAAGCTTTAAGAAAGACTGCATCTGTGAACTGTATTCAATGTGATTGTTTGGTATATTTTCTTTTTCTTAAATAAAATATCTAATAAGTTGGCAGTTTTACGAAGCCTTAAGTTTGGATTATGTTTTTATCTCATCAAATTACTACAGAGACTGCAGTTTTTTAGCTCAGACATAAATGATTAGCCTGTCTTTATGCGAAGGGAAGGTTTGGAGGAAGTTTCCCAAAAGGCCAATAAAGTATATTTTTATCCTTTTCATATTTGGCAATGAAAGATATTTATGATTTGTTTGGATGATTCTGACTGCTTTGAAAACTGATGAATGTCTCATGTTTCATGCTGGTTTTTCACCACTCTATAGAGCAACATGACATTGATAATTGACACGATTGCAGGCACTAAAAACAATTTTTTCTTTTCAAAGAAATTACATTATAATCCAGCTGTTTATAATTTTCACTTAGATGACTTGGAAAAAAAATGTTTTCTTGCTCTTCCAGTGGCCTAACTCTACATCTTGCCTGTTTCTGGTGGGATTTCTGCTCCTGTGGGAAACCGAACATGTCACTGAACTATTCTCGGATGGCTCCTCTGGCTCATGTTTCCATCAGTTTCAGGTGCCAAGAAGACCTTTTATGTCATCAGCAATAGGCCGCTCAGAGCCTCAATGCAGAGATGATCAATCTTTAAACTGGCATCTTTAAAAGGTGCTTCACCTATCCCAAATCAACAGGCATGGGATTCCCTAGTTGTTAAAATATTGGTTAAATTATTTTTTTTTTTTAACAAAGAAACAGGAAACAGGAGCAAATTTGTTTAGGTTTATAGGCAAAAATATTTTGAACCCATTGTTTGATACTATATTTAAAAAACAAAAGGTCACTTAAACAAATGTCATCTAAAAGTGAACGTCAGGGTAATCTCTTTATCCAGAGTTCAAAGCTAAAGGTGATCGTGATAACCTGAAAATACACCATCACACACATCTCACCCAGTATGTCTTACAGTAATAGATTAGGGCAAACAGATTCCCAGAGAACCAGGGCTAATTAGCTGACTTATTATGAGCCACCTCTGGAACAGTCTCTGCAGAATATAACAAAGTAATGAGGGAGGCATGAATATAGAATACATATATGAGTGTGTGTCAGGGCATAACTGAGCGGATTAGTCAGAGAAGGATTTTACTCTCAAAAAAATCCTGTAAAAAGTGCATGAAGATAACAATAAAGTACAGATAAATGGGTTATTACTCTATTTCAATTTGAAAAACTCACCCGGAGAGAAATGACAGAAGAAATTTATTTATACAATTATTTGGTCTTTAGCGCTCAGACCTGGGCAGGAAACATAGCACTGAATTTTGATAGATATGCATGAACAGGAGTAAAGAACAGGGCTGTTTCCCCCCAGGCCTGAAACTGGTGATGGAGTGGAGATAGAGGAAGTTGGTCAGTCTGTAGACTGCTGGTTGGAGAGACGGTCTGCTGAGCTTTATGGGGAGATCCAGTGGATTGCGTGAGCTGATACTAGAGCTTCACTCAGGGACCTGGAAGATGGAAGTCCAGTTTGGATAACACAGGTTGAGAGAACCTGTCCATGATGGGCAAGCATGAGGCGACAGTGGACAGGAAAAACTCCCCTGGCAAAACCAGGCTCAACATGGCGGTCTTCTGCCGGACCGGTTGAAATGTGATGGAATGACACTCTGATGAAGTTTTAGCTACGATGGTGGAGGAAGGGCTGGAGGGGGGTTGAAACGGGGGTCATCTGAATGAAGTCACACGCCGCAACCATCGCCAGCACACCAGGTAGCAGACGAGTTATGGATCTGAGGCCTCTTAAGATGAACTTTGGATGCTGATTGGCTTTCGTGGAGGTGTGGTTCAAAGCTGATTGGCCGTGTCGTAGGTGGATGTAGACGAATAATTAGATTATACAGTTGAATTTCCGCCTAGGCTCCATTAAACATTTAACTCTTGAAACATGCTGATAAAAACTGGAGCTCCCTGAGTTCATTTTTTTCTGTAGATAAAATTGGTTTTGGTATTTTAATGTACAAAGCTTTAGTCATTATAACTGCTTTATAATTTTTCTCCCCAAAAGAGGCTTTCATGGAGCTATTCTGGAGTGTCAGAAATATTAACAGTGTGTCTTTTGCAACTTGCAGGCTGAGGGTTCTGCTTATTAAATTGAAGTTCTTCCTCCAGATTCGTAAGAAAAGATTTTCCAGCCTGGTTGAAGAGTATCTTAGGCCTATTGCTTTGATGATTTGTTTTAAACAGTTTGTTGTGGGAGTCCAGGGGGAGGGTCACCAAAAATGGTGCCAAGATGGAGAAAAAAATATTACAACATAGTCTCTGCACCTGTAAGCGTAAAGTTGTTGTGAGTGATAAGTGTATGAAACTATTATATAATTTACAAAAAATATAACATAACATTTGTAATAGAAAATTAAAAGAACAAACTGATTAGCCTACCTTAATTTGTTGAACCTCCTTTCAATGCAATGAGCTTCATACACCTGAATTAGATTTGACCATCCTTCTTTAGGAAGAGAATGATTTCATCCAAATGGAAAAAGAGCAGCTGTAAAAACCAGTTCTCCAGTCTTGGCACAGATTTGCCGTTGGATTTAGGTCTGGACTTTGACTAGGCAATTTCTTAACATAAACATGCTTTAATCTAGTCCATCAAATTATAGCTCTGACTGTTTGTTTAGCTCTTTTATTGCAGGATTGCTCTGAAAGTAAAGCTCTTATGCAAGCAACAACTACGGACATCAGAAGTAGGTTTTACAATTTTTACAATGCAAAAAAAGGCCTTATTGGTGATGAGGAGGACATAGTTTCAGGAACAGGTAAGATTTGTGTATGGTGAAGATTTAGAGAAACTTTGACACATTAGAGCAGGCATCCCCAAACTCGGTCCTCGAGGGCCGCTGTCCTGCAGGTTTTAGAGGTTTCCCTGCTTTAGCACAGCTGATTATCATGATTGCAGTAGAGCTGAAGCCTGTTAATCAGCTTTCAATTAAAATCAGCTGTTCTGGAACAAGGAAACCTCTAAAACCTGCAGGACAGCGGCCCTCGAGGACCGAGTTTGGGGATGCCTGCATTAGAGGATTGATTAGATAAGTGAAGCTATCAACAGGTGGCCTGCAAGAGGTGTGGTTAAGAAGATCTAGGAAAAAAGTAACAATGGAGATGAGAGTCTGAAAGTCCAGCTGCCAAGGCTGCGGCTGCCAATCACTCCCTGGAATGTGAGGAGAAGGACAGACGTGCATACACCAGACACCATGCAGCTTTGTGGATTATACTGTGTAGCTCCATCTATCCTCCAAAATAAATATCTGGCATTTTATCGGTGAGTCAAAATAACAATCAAATCCTCTGTTTTTGACTTCACGTTGCAGCTTTTACATGAAGGCAGGGGTTTAGGAGGGAGAGACTGACAGTAAACCCATCAATAGACTCTTCTACCTGAGCTGTATGTTTCTGCAGCTCTTCCAATGATTCAATAGACCTCTTAGTTGGTATTTTATTATTGCTGTTCTTTTCTAACCAGTCAGTTTAGATGTGCCTCCATGTCTTGGAAGGTCTGCAGTTGGTCCATCTTCTACTCAGGATAAGGGATGGATTGAAGAGTGTACTGGGCCATGTTCTAAGCTTGGGATTTGGTTTTAGATCCTAACCCTGCTTTAAACCCCAGTCGGCCTCAGCAGATGGTTCCTCACCCTGAGCCTGGCTCTGCTAGAGATTTTATTTTTTACTTTTAAAACTTTTTTTTTTCTTCTCCTCTGTCCCATGTAAAGCAAGCGGAAATCGTCCGTCCAGGAGAAGCATATCTTGCAAGTCAATGACAGGGTGAAATAAACGAGTTTTCCTAACCAATCTGACTGTATTGTTGAGATGACGTGAGATGTGAGATGACATCTGAACTGGTATACAACTATATATACTGCTATATAAATAATATATACTATATACTGCTATATAAATAAACTGAACTTAATAAAATGTAACTTTTCAACTTTCTCCCTGATCTCTCTGTTGTGTTCTTTGGTTTTCAGGAGGATATTTATTCAGACATAGACCAGAAACTATAATGAATTATTGTGAGATAAAATCTGACATATAAGTGTATATGTATGTATATATATATATATATATATATATATATATATATATATATATATATATATATATATATATATACACAATATTTTTGTTTATACAAAAAAATACACAAAAGATTTAAGAGACCTAGCTGGTGGGCTGCAGCTTTATCTCAAGTTCCTCCAAACTCCATTTGAAATCCAGAGGAAAAGTGTCCCCGGAGCGTATAGCACAGGATCAGTAATATCCATATTTTTTTGTTCCATGAAATACGGTGGTTAAATATTAACAGCAGGTTACTGAACTCCGCCTCATCCGTGCTGATTCATGAATCATCTGCAGCTCCTGGGATCTCACAGCTCAGAGGTGTTAATTTCAGCTGACTAGGATATTGAACATTCTGTCAGGTTCTCTCTGTCGGCACTGGTTGACGTTAACGTGTTGCTGCTAATTTCTTATATTTGCTGCTCACTGCTGGGTTTAATTTATTATCTCTTTGCTGGTGATCTGTAACTGGTGTCCAGTGGGTTATTTTGGATATAATCTATGTTCCAGTTAGTAGTAGAAGACAACAGAAGGTGAGGGAAACTCTCCATGTGTTAAAGTCAGGGGGGAAAGACCCACTTTGGCTGCACTCTGAAAAAAAATGATCCATTCTTTGTTCACTTAATTTAAAGATTATTGTTAATAATAGAGTATTTATCTCGGGATCTCTGGAAACACCTAATATATATATAAATATATATATATATATATATATATATATATATATATATATATATATATATATATATATAAATATATATATATAGAGAGAGAGAGAGAGAGGCCTGGGAGCTTGAGGGTTCTTTGCAGTACCTTTGCTGTTCCTAGAACTACACTTTTCTAGACCGAAATGTCTGATGTATTTCCAGGGATGTGCTATAACCATTCCTCAAGTTTGGGGTTCACTGCCCCGAGTGCCCCACGGGTACCACTGATGCCTTGACCTTCCAGGTTTTCTCCAGCTCCTCTTGGAGCCCCTGGTATTTCTCTAGTTTCTCATGTTCGTTTTTCCTGAAGTTGCAGTCACTTGGGATTGTTAAGTCAACTACAACTGCTTTCCTCTGCTTTTTGTCCACCATCACAATGTCTGGTTGGTTTATCATTACCATTCGGTCTGTCTGTCTTCCTTTGGAAGTCCCACAGGATCTTGGCTTGATCAATTTCTACCATCTTTGGGGGTGTTTAACACTTTGACCTTGGGGTTTCCAGCCCATACTCTGCAAAGATGTTCCTGTACACTATTCCAGCCACTTGGTTATGGTGCTCCATGTAAGCTTTTCCAGCTAGCTTATATATATATATCACCCATCTTCTCCCTTTTTTCCTCCAACCTCGGGTCCTGGGAGCTTGAGCGTTCTGCGCAGTATCTTTGCTGTTCCTAGAACTGCACTCTTCTGGACCGAGATGTCTGATGTATTTCAAGGGATCTGCTGTAACCACTACCATATATATATATACAAAAGCAATTATACAAAGTAATTATAAATACAAAATATGTGGAAGGAAATTACAC
This sequence comes from Cyprinodon diabolis, assembly GCA_030533445.1. Classification (NCBI taxonomy): domain Eukaryota; kingdom Metazoa; phylum Chordata; class Actinopteri; order Cyprinodontiformes; family Cyprinodontidae; genus Cyprinodon; species Cyprinodon diabolis. Next base: position 6,102,688 of record CM060080.1, read on the forward strand.
TTATTTTGATTTTATTTATATATACATACAGGTGTACAAGTAAAGAAGCCTGATGGAGCTGAACTAAGATGCGGTTGAGCAACACTTTGAGATAATCACTGAAATCAGATATTTTCTGTAATGTTCAGTTCAACTTCTGCACCTGTTGACAGGTATGTTGGTTCACTGTTCACGAGCCAGCTACTTTGATTAGTCTGGACAGTTTGCTTTTTAGAATGATCTTTTAAACAAAAAAATAAACATACAGTAAACTTGTAGTGACTTTATTGTAGGTGTTTGATTGCTCTAAAAATCTGATTGCAGCAAATCATATAATTGGCAGAATAGAGGGCCCCAAACTCAAAAATAGCTTAGGGCTCCATGGAGGCTTTGACCACCCCAGCAATGAGAGGTGGTTCTTCAAAGTGTGACTTTGGTGCATGCGGTACACTTTCAACTTCTAGTTTATATTTAAACAAAGTCTCTTTTTACTTTCATTTTAAAAACATGCATGACTTTTTCTTTGCTTTATAGATATTTAAGTTGATTCGTCATGTTATAGAATGACACACATAAATGTAGACTATATGAAACACCCAAAGCAAGAGGGACATATGGACACAGATCTTATCAAACATGCAAACCATGCACATTCAACATGACTTCATTCTTAGTATTGGCCTAAAGGGAAATATTTTATTAATGTTTCAGAAACACATTATCCAGCAATCTGATTTATTTAAGATAAATTCCTGCAGCACTATAATATAATATAATGATGTTTCTTCTAGGATTGAAGAAAACAAGGTAATATTTTTTTAAACATATCCTTTTGATTCATGTTTGGTATTATTCTTCTAGATCGGCTGTTTGAAGATGAACCTCATAACGATGATCATTCCCATATGACAGCCTAAATCTAAGGTATAATATAGATTTATAATGTCTTTAAAAGAAACTATTCAAATAAGGCTGTTTCTACATTATGTTTTTTCCATAAATTCCAGGGTTAAATGCTTTTTTTCATCTCTTTAGTTGTTTTTTAATGGTAATGTAATAATAAGGTTTGAAACGGCACAACTTTTATGTCAATAAAACACTTGGAATTACTACACTTCAAAAATGATCGCAAAATGAGTAAAAATGTCTTAAATTAAGGGTATTTACCCTTAATTTGAGCAGGTAAATAAGATGATTTGCCATGGAATTAGTATTTTTACTCTTAAAATAAGGTATCTAGATAAAATGCACTTGAAATGAGACACTGCAATTATTTTTTCTTATTTTAAGTGTAAATTGTCTTGTTCCATTGGCAAAGTGTCTCACTTAAATCCTTAATTCAAGAAAAAATGCACCTATTTTAAGAAGAAATGACTTATTTAGATTTCATTTTTTTGCAGTATAATCCCTTGTTTGCCTCTTATCCTTGATTCTTGCACATTGCAGAGCACAACAAAAAGGACGTTTAAAAATTGAGAATTTTTTTTTTTTAATGGAGAAGTTAAAAAAAAAGACTGTGGGATTTGAGGAAAGAAGAATGTTAGAGACCAGGAGGATCAGGGGGGGAGGGGGACACAACTGCTGAAGAAATTAGGGATGATGAGGAAAATTATATTATATATAGATTAATCAGTGAAGATTAAATTATGTTTTTTTTAATCATATTTACTGATTTTGATTGCATTATCTTTTATATTTTCTGTTAAACTTCCACAGAATCACATCTAACCACCTGACAAAAACACAGACAGTTCATGCAAGGTCGACAGCAACATTATGGTTAACTGGCGCATGTGGCTTACAATGAACTACAATGTCATAGTTTAAAAAAAAAGGTGCATGCTGTAACATGAAACCAGCAATATCTGACTATTTCCACTGTGGGATTCGATTTAAAAAAATCATTATTTATACTCTTCTAAAATACCAGATCTGTTCTTATGCACAACCTAAACAACAAAATACTTTGGTTACACTTAATCTTGTCTCTGTGTGGATTTTGTACATGGTTTATGTGTCCACGTGTAACGCAGCTTTTCTAAGAAGAGTTGAGAGCAGATAATGACTACATGGAAACATTCAGATAATCTTTCCTTTCTTTCTTCATAACCTCCACATTTCTCCCTGAAATTGTGGATCTGAACCTCTGGGCCGCTTCCTCATTTTGTCTAATTAGCACTTAGAGGTTCACTACAGTTTGTTTGCCTGTTGTTATTTGTTCATTCGGTTTTGAAAGAATAGCATCCTTGTAACGGCTCCAATTTTTGATATGTTGATCTTCAAGTCACCAGGCCATTGAAAACAACTAAAAGAAAATACACAAATAATCACCCATTGATGCTTGAATTGGATGGGTATCCACTTCCTTGAATAATCTTAGAAATCTATCTAGCTATCTATCTACAGTGGGGGAAATAAGTATTTGACTCCTTGCTGATTTTGCAGGTTTGCCCACTTACAAAGAATGCAACAATCTACAATTTTAATCATATGTACATTCTAACAGTAAGAGACAGAATCCCAAAGAAAATCCCAGAAATTCACATCATATGAATTTATAAAAATTGATAACCATCTGATGAGGAAAAACAAGTATTTGACCCCCTACCAAACAGCATATTTTGTAGAAAAGCCATTATTGGCCAGCACAGATGTCAAACAGTTTTTATAGTTGGTGACAAGGTTTGTGCACATTTTGGCAGGGATGTTGGCCCACTCCTCCCTGCAGACAGCCCCCAAATCATTCAGGTTCCCGAGGTTGTCGCCTGGCAACTCGAATTTTAAGCTCCCTCCAAAGATTTTCAATTGGATTCAGGTCTGGAGACTGGCTAGGCCACTCCAGAACCTTGATTTGCTTCTTCTTCAGCCACTCTTTTTTTGCTTTGGCGGTGTGCTGAGGGTCGTTGTCGTGCTGAAACACCCATCCTCGACCCATCTTCAGCTCTCTCACTGAGGGAAGGACATGTTGTTTCAGAATTCCACGATATATGGCCCTGTCCACCCTCCCCTCAATACGATGGAGTTGGCGTGTCCCCTTGGCTGAAAAGCACCCCAATGATGTTGCCACCACCATGCTAGATGGTGGGGATGGTGTTCTTTGGGTTGTACTCAGTGTTCTTTGCCCTCCAAACACGACGAGCTGAGTTGAGGCCAAAAAGTTCTATTTTGGTCTCATTTGACCACATCACCTTCTTCCAGGCCTCTTCTGAGGTGGTGAATGGCGAACTTCATGCAGGCCTGTACGTGTTTCTTCTTGAGCAGGGGGACCTTGCGTGTGCTGCAGGATTTCAATCCATTACGGCGTAGAGTGTTACCAACCGTTTCTTTTGTAACTGTGGTCCCAGCTGCCTTCAGTTGATTCATCAGTTCCCCCCTTGTGGTTTTGGGATGATTCCTCACCGATCACATGATCAGGGACACCCCACGAGGCGAGATCGTGTGTGGAGGCCCAGACCGAGGGAGGTTGGCGGTGGTGTGGTGCTTCTTCCATTTCCTGATAACTGCACCGACAGTTGATCTTTTCTCTCCAAGTTGCTTTCCGATTCTCTTGTAGCCCATCCCAGCCTTGCGCAGATCAACAATCTTGTCCCTGATGTCTGTAGAAAGCTCTTTGGTCTTGCCCATGGTGGTGATGTTGGATGCTGGTTGTTTGGGTATTGACAGGTGTCTTTTATACAGGTAATGAGGTGAGGCAGGTGTATTTGATGTAGATAATTGGTTGGGATTGGGGCTGTGTCTTAAAGAAAGACTAACCAGAATACTTGCTGTTTGGTAGGGGGTCAAATACTTGTTTTCCCTCATCAGATGGTTATCAATTTTTATAGATTCATATGATGTGAATTTCTGGAATTTTCTGTCTCTCACTGTTAGAATGTACATATGATTAAAATCGTAGATTGTTGCATTCTTTGTAAGTGGGCAAACCTGCAAAATCAGCAAGGGGTCAAATACTTATTTCCTCCACTGTATCTATGAATCTGTCCTTCCCTCCTCCACGTTTCTGTCTTTAGTTATTTCTCTTGTTGGTCTTACTTCTTCTATACTACTGCCCTTTGAACCAATCTCTGTTGTTTGTTTGTTTGCTTGCTTGTTTTTCATTTGGGAGTTTGCAATAGTCATGTTTTATTTTTTTGCTTGTTATATTTTAAATAGGCAGAGAAGAAACTTGGAGCCAAAACACAACAGCCTGGATGGAGAACTCCCCTCATTTATTTTTTGTTTGTTTCCAAACATCATATTTATGTACTATCTCTCTTCATCCATTGCTACTAGCCTGATCTTGATATGTTTTCTCTCCTGTGAGCCACTTTAATTTAGGACTGTAAGATATTTGGGGGCTTGTCTGGGATGATGCTGCTGCAGTGCTGGTTGATGTACCAGCTCCTTGTAGCTACTCCTTTAGAACGTCCTGGAGCTGAGGGTGACTAAATTCATGAGAGACGTAGAGCTGCTATGCATATGCAACTGGAACAGCTACCCATAAGAATTTACTCAAAAGAAAACCCAAAACCCCCAAAATGTTTGTCTTATTTAGTAAAAATAATCTTATTTGAATTATTCATTTTTAATCTATTTAGATGCTTTCTGTTCCTTTGTGTGACTGCAATGTACTTCTCTTTTTCTTCACATGTACAGTACTTTTGATTGTTGTTTTACAGAAATGTGGTATATGAATAAATGTATCTTATTTGCATACTGACATATGAAGGAGAAAATTAGAATCAAACCTTTGCCTTTATGGACTGTGAGATGACCACTAAGCTCATTTTCAGTTGCTTTATTGTTGATTGTAATGTTGTACTTTTCCCTCTGAGTCATCTGAAGAACATAACCATGCAAAGGACTACACTTCTTCTCCTATAGCTGTCTTATATGACTGATAGACAGATTTCATCTGGAATCCATTGCTTTCTGTTGCTGACTCATTTGTTTGTTTGTCCTTTTAAACTCTTTACAATTGTGCATTTGATGAAGCTGCAATTTATGTATTTTTTTGAATAGTGAGTTTAATAAACTTAAACCAAAGTATCTCTGTTTCTCTTCAGAAAACTTTGGGTATGATTACATTATTTTTACTAGGAGTCAATTAGGCAAAGACATTTAGCATGACGTCCCTTCTTCTAATCTGATATTTCGATAAATTACTTAAAAAGACTATTACAAAAAGCTCCTGAAGCTTTTTATTGAATTTAGTTCACTTTCATTTGGCCTTTAAAGGACACTCTTATTTACCGAAAATCCAATTGTATTGGGGGCAGGGGGTCAAAAATGTGGTAGACATCTTGATCACACGGTATCTACAGCCTAGTTAACAGTAATCAAATAATTCTGAGTAAAGCTGTGAGTCCCCTTTCCAGGTCAATTTTCTTTACTTTATGTACTGTATATCGGAAAGGGGAAACTAATCTCAAGCAGTTTCCATTAGGGGTTATAAAAGTAACATTATATGAACAAATACAGAACCATACAAAAGTATTCACACCATTTTTTTTCTTTCTCAGTTATCGAGAACCCTTAATTCTTACAATTCTAAGTAAAACCCTAATGTTTTCAGAAGTCAACCAGTTAGTATATAGAGTCCCTCTCTGTGTGATTTAATCTCATTACAGATGCAGCTGAATAGATGAGGATTTGGTTACAGAAAATCTCAAGATTTAAGATCTCACAGATTCAAACCATTTTATAAGCATGGACATAGCATATCCACCTAAACCAGCAGGCTGAATAAAGAAAAGCTATCAAGAGGCCAATGATACCATTAAGATGGGCTGTAGAGATCCACAGCTGAAGTGGGAAATCTTTTAACAGAATAATATGAGTCATTCACTTGACAAATCAGCTCTTTATTGATGAGAGGCAAGATAAAAGCCATTGTTTAAAAAAAGAAAACGAGGATTTCTAGTTTAGAACAAGCCATGTAGGGGATAAAGCAACATGTGGGAGAGTTGCTCTGTTGAGAACAATCCTGGAAAAAACCTATTAGAGGCCACAAAATACTTGAAAATTAGTATTTTCTTTTTACTTCAATGCTGAACTATTGTACTGAACTATTAGATGCTGGAGATCGGCCTGTTTTCCAGTGTGGTCCTGTTTCTCTGACCGTGACTGGCTGGATGTGCTCTCTTCATCCTCTGACATGGGAGCTGGCTCGGAGCTCGTCTGCCTGGCTGTGTGTTTCCTGGACGGGGCCGCCTTTTACAGCTGCTTTTTGTGTCTCTGCTTCTGTCTCCTTGAACCCCAGTCAGCCTAAGTAGATGGCCGCTCACACTGAGCCTGGTTCTGCTGGAGGTTTCTTCCTGTTAAAAGGGAGTTTTTCCTCTCCACTGTCGCTACAAGCATGCTTAGTGTGAGGGATTGTATTTGAGTCAATGAGTCAATGCAATCAACTGGTTTTCCTTAGATAGAAAACTTTGAATCAATTTGACTGGATGATCTGGTTGAACTGTAAAGTGTCTTGAGATGACATGTGTTGTGAATTGGCGCTATAGAAATAAACTGAATTGAATTGAATTAATCCTTTGCTATCAGGAAGATGACTAAATTAAAAACTCTCGATAGCTATGCTGCTAGGGGACTGCTGGAGGACATAAGGACCCCTTTTCATCATTCTGTGACATTCTATCTCTATTCTCCCATTCTGCAGTATTTGTTAGCTCACCATATAACTTTATGTTCTCTCTTCTTATGTTCTAGGCTTTTTTTCCCCCCCGTAACACGACAGTGCACTTAATCTGTCAATGGTGTCAGAAAGTTGGATGGAGTATGTATGGACATGAAAACTGGTTTAAAGCCTTCAAATATAACGGCTATTTACAGATCAGTACTTTTATGTTCCTCTTGTATTTCTGCTTTTTTATCCTTGAACCCCAAGTCGGTTGCTCACTCTTAGCCTCGTTCTGCAGGTTTCTTTCTGTCAAAAATTAGTTTTCCTCTCCCCTGTTGCTGCATGCATGCTTGACGTGAAGGATTGCTGTAGAGTCGATAACACAATGCAAGGAAATATCTACTGATGCCAAATGTTCATAGTGGAGGAAGGAGTCGTCAATGACTGGATGCAATTGAGAAAACCTTTAACCACTCTGGACGGATGATCTAATTAAAGTGTTTCTGTGAAGTGCATTGAGATGACATGTGTTGTGAAATTGGTGCTATAGAAACAGAATTAATGTGAAATATAGATCAAAGCATATGTTGGGATCTGGGGATGTACCACCTTCCACCAGCAGAGTGCGCTGTGGGTCTCCTGGGCTGGAGCCCTCCAGCACACCTGAGACGCATCTACTCATCAGGAGACCTTCCCTTCATAAGCAGCTGCCAGACCTTCCTTCAACGCCGCAGTGTTGACCTTAGTTTGGTTAGCAACCTGAGCCTCTGTTACCTGAAAGAATCTAAGTTGTCTCTAAGTGAGAAAAATGGTTCTAACCTTCCTCTGTCTTTGCTCACAGGAAACCTGTCTCAAGCCTGAAGCTCTGGGTGAGCTTAACCTGCCTTCCAGCCCTGGTGAGCCAAACCTGAAGATTCCAGTCTGGATTCTCTCCTGCTGCTCTCTGTGAAGAGCTGGAAACTCTGATCAAGGTCTGCCATTCAAAGTCAGAAGCTAGACGCTGCAGCTGCTTATGCACTCTGCTGAACCAACAGTCTCTGGACCCAACGGTTCCCTCTCTCACAAGAGAAGCCTGCACCCCGTCATGGTAGAATCAGAATTATCTAAAAGGACTCTTTAATCATCTGTCTGCCCAGCTAATCAAACTATCCATCTCTGCAGACTTCAGTGAACCCAACCCGGACCTGTTCCAGATCCTGTTCATGTTTTTCGTGTCAACATCTTTAATAAACTCTGTTAAACTTTTACCCAGCCTCCGTTGTGTTCTGCATGTGGGTTTGAATTAAAACCAATCATGACAGCATATTGATGTGTTAGAATAGACTGTCGGAATTCCAGTCCTAAATACGATTATCTGTGGCAAGATTTTAAAACTGATGTTCAAAGCAGGTCTCCATCCAACCTCCCTTCGATCTCACCAGATCCTTATCTTTGCTAAGTTAGTGGAGAGAAACCCTGAAACAGCTGTAGAAACAGAGATGATTCAATGCGATCCATGCAAATGCATGCCACACTTTTCAGATATATATTTAAAAAACAAGATCAAAACCAGTTACCTTTTCCTTTCACTGCATAGTTATGCACAACAATGTGTAAAATGTACCAAATAAATCTACTACTAGCTTATAGTAAATTTTAACAACAGGAAAAGTCAAAGTGCCTTACAAGCAAAAGAAAATAAAAGTACATTATTTTGTCCGAGTTTTTAAGCAGGGTTTTGAAAGTGGTTTTCAAAAGCTGGAGGAAATACAGGCCAAAATGGACATGTTTGTTAATTTAAACAATATAAAGTAAATTGAAGTTGGTGATTGAAAGTGGTAAAAATGTGGACGGGTTAAACAGGTCCCAAAACATTTGCAAGGCACCAGAAACACCATTAAATAATATAACTAAATAAGAAAAACGCACATGAGAGAATTAATGGGCGCTGCGGTTTACTTTTTTTTAACAGTTATTTATGAATGCACCGTTTGAAATGTCCAAATGTACCTTTCTTTTAACCGACTCAGGACTCATCTTCAGCAAATAAAAAAATAATGATAAAAAAATTTTGGTTTTAATAACAACGGTTTTGACTTTCCTTTGCCGTTTTTAATGCAAATAGTCATCCATTAAAAGCTGGCAGGCTCACTCCAATTAACGCTGCTAATTAACATTTGCTTATATTTCCAGGAGGAATTGACACCACACATCAACAGGTTTGTGTCTAAATTAGGAGCGTGTACAGCTCCACTCACGGTCACAATTTATCACATGGCAATCATCTTTAAAGGGCAATCCCACTTAAAGAGACTTAATGAGACTGAGACTCCATAGACGACCAAAAATAGAAGCTGCAGAGTGAATTCGATTGATCTGAGGGAGCCCTTGTGGAGCTGTCTCCGTTGTGAGTCATAGACGGGAGCTTTGTGCCTTGATGACGTGGGGGTAGGACGGGGGACGCGTGGGTGACACTTATGGAAGAGTGGGCGGCTGAGAGCAGCAGATGCAGCTCTTGTGTTTCCCCTCAGGACCCTTGTCATCCACATTGTATTCAGCTTGTTGTTGCTACGATACACTGAGGAAGATGGTCGTTACACTGAACATCCAAACACAGAAAAGCTGTTTTAGGTTTTTGAACACAGCATGTTTCTTTCCATTTCACTCACAACTTAATTAACAAATAGCTCAGCTTCTAGCATCCGACACATACAAGAATGTAATCCTGGCTACTTTAGTCCTGCAACTGGTATTTTATCCCTTATCTATCTACATCTCTTTTGGGTCTTCATACATTATTAATGAGGAAAACAGATTGACTTAGACGGCTGTTATGATCATTAGGGAACTCAAAGTTCCATTCTTCTGGTATTTCCTGTGGATTTTCAAAAACAGAAGCTCGTTCACTAAAGCAAAAACATATTTTACAGTTAAAAAAATAAAATAAAAGAGACTATAAAGTCCAGAAGTCACTCAGATGTAATTGAAAAAGAACTTGCAATTAAAATTCTAGTAAAGGTAGCTTTGCAATGTGTTAACTCTAAATGTAAATGCATGCCACACTTCTCAAATCTTTTTTTGCAATACCCATCTTCTCTCCTGTCAGGTTTTTCCAGCTACTAGATCTTTCTTTGGAAAAGAAAACCTTTTTTTTTTTTAGTTTACTTAACATTATTATGTCGACACATCATGCAAAAATCTGAAACATCCCAACTATGGAGAGTAAACTTCCAAATGAATAAGAGATACAACTTTAAAAGACCGTGGGAAATTTTTATACAGGAAAGCTCGGTCAAGTAAAAAAAAACTTCTTCAAGAAGATAAAAAAAATTATTACAAAAACATAAAGTTATCAAAAATAATCATAGCAGAGAAACAGAATAAAATCTAAACACACAAACAATTTCAGAAGCAAAATAGGAAGATTCTAGTGAGACCCTGCAGCCTTCAGAAAGTAGACAAACAAACAGAGACACAAAGCAACTGCCAAAGATATTAAAAAATGAAGCAACAATAGAAGAAAAAACAGAGACAAGCCAAAACAAACCAGAAAGTAAATCACAGAACGCTTATTTTTTGTTGGTCTCATGCATTTTTTCCGGTTTCTGTAGTTTTCTCTTTCTAAAGACATGGTGGAAAAATCATCAATTCTGTTTTTTTTATTTTTTATTCAGGATCACATTTGAAAGAACATCCTAAAGATAAAATGTTTTTATTTTTTAAAAAGCAAACTGAACTTGATCATCATAATTTAAACTTCCCCTTTTACTTCACCAAAGTTGCAACTTTACAAAATAAGAATTGATCCTTACCAAGATGATTCAGTGCATACATACTTTTACATTTTATTAAATATATTGTTAAACAATAAAATGTTGAGATTAAAATAGACTCAAATGGATGTATGAGTTTTCCAAGCATTAACAGTCTGAAAGGTCATGGAAGAATGAATCAACTCTCCCACTGACTGCACACCCTACCACTTCTCTACAGCAGCAGCATCTCTGACTGCTCTGCTGTTAATAACTGTTTTTTTTTTCTTGTCTTCCTTCATCTTTATGTTGTGGCCGTAATTATGTCAGTCAGCTTCCATCGCTCAACAGTTTAATAATAAGCAGTGTTACACCATATTTTGTTAGCCATCATATATTGTGAATAAAGTTGTGAATAAAGGATGTTTTGGCCCCGATGCCAATACCCAATCCCTGGCTGTGCAGTATTGGTCGATACCGATACCATCTGTCTGAAATTTGATGTGTGTGTGAATATATGAAGAAGTACATACTACTTGAATGTAAAAATATCTCCATCATGGCTTTGTCTAGCTGCTGCCTACATTTGTGAAGCAGGAAAAAGACTAAAACCAAGTGAATCCAGCAGAACTTTTTATTGCCTACCTGGAATGGGTGACAATAGTTGAAGAAACCTTTGGCTCTCACAATGGTATCAGTGCCCTATTTGTTGGTACTTGCCGATACCAATACCACCATTTTAGTGCTGGATCGGGGCCCCGCCTGATACTTCTATCAGTATCGGTGCAACACTAATTAGAAAATGGTTTAACACTTACATCCATTGTTCTTTTTATTTTTATTTTCAGCTAAGCTTTATTAAACTTTTTGTGGTGACAGTCACATCTATTATTCTGTAAATTTTGAGCTGCTTGGGTTGTTCAGAAAGAAATTAATGACAGAAACCTTTCATTTGTAGCATGAACAATAACAACATAATAATAACAATTAGTATAAAATATATAAATAATGATTAAAAAAAAGAATAAAATCAGGTTTTAACAAAAAATCAGAACTGAGCATCAAGACCTGCTTTGTGACAATAGCCTAAAAGCTACCTTTTGTATCTCTGCTTCTGTCTCCTTGAACCCCAGCCGGCCTCAGCAGATGGCCGCTCACACCGAGTCTGGTTCTGCTGGAGGTTTCTTCTTGTTAAAAGGGAGTTTTTCCTCTCCACTGTCGCTACAAGCATGCTTAGTGTGAGGGATTGCATCCGAGTCAATGAGTCGATGCAATCAACTGGTTTTCCTTAGATAGAAAACTTTGAATCAGTTTGACTGTATGATCTTGTGAACTGTAAAAAGCCTTGAGATGACGTGCTGTGAATTGGTGCTATAGAAATAAACTGAATTGAATTGATTGAATTAAAAGTAAAAAGCGAGGGTGTAATGGTGGTGCAGGGGTAAAACATGTGACCAAACATGTGATTTGGTCCTTTACACTGCAGTCATAGTTTCAGTCCCAGCCTGTTGACCTTTGCTGCACGTCACCCTCTTCTCTCAAATCCCATTTCCTGTCTGCCTCCTTTCAAAAAAATAACTAAATAAAGGCGCAATTCCAGGCCACACTTTTCAGATTTGTATTTGTCCCATATCAAAATATTGAAAGGTTTAGATGTGATGAAATGTTTGTATCACAAACAGGAGAATTTAATCTGTTATATCTGGAAACAGGCATAATATTAAAATGTTTTCCTTGTTTTACCTCTCAGATATGTGTTTGTTGGTGTAACTCCTGTCCTTCTTGTTTCCTCTATAATGCAGATGCTACATTCCTTCCTTGCGGCAATTTGCTGAAGCACTGCAATCATTGTGCATCTGACCAAACCTTATAATCTTAGATTTGGTCAGAAAGTCTTTGTGGTTAATATACTGAGAGAGAGCATATTCTGCAACATCATTATTCTTCTTGAGAACAAAAATAAGTGCACTAATCTCCCACTGCATTGAGACAATTGCAGTTGGTAAGGCCTCTTGTTTTGAGAATAAATCATTATTTCAAGAACCTTTTGGCTTGATCTAAGATTGTGAGATGTTTTGCAATCAAAGCAAAGACTGAAAGAATTTTCCTCTCTGTGAAGACAGTTCCAGGGAAAGAAGCATTTCTCTAGGGACACAAGAAAGCAGCTAAAGCTTTGGAAGACTGTTTCTGTTTCCAGTGAAAGAGCCTCTGCACCAATGTAGACACAATGTCAGCCAGTCAGATGGTAACTGTTGTTAATTTGCTGTTTTACTGCCACGTGAATTTCATCGGATCACCTGGTCTTTACTTAAAATGAATAAATCCTGCCGAGTTTCTACTGACGTAAAAAGGTCCAGCAGACCGACATTTAAAAACGATATGAAACATTAAATGAATTATTCTTTGTCCAAATAAATGTAAATGGGAAAATATTATAAATATAATTCAGAAGAAGATAAAAATGTAATCATAGTAAACACCTAAAGATGTGAAAAATATTAAGTTACAAACTTTACCTCCACCAGTTAGGTTCTATTTTGCAGATTCCTGAGGATTCCAAGTACATTGATCAATTTATATGCCAGAATAAACATCATAGGAATGTCCAGGAGATGGATTATATGTCCCAGGGATGAATGACTGTGACGTGTGCATATGAACTGCAGAACAAACGAATAAAAGACCTTGTAAAGACCAGAGGTGGAAAGAGTACTAAAAAATTGTAATTGAGTAAAAGTATCTTTACTTTGCCTAAATTATACTAAGTAAAATTACCCATCTCAAAATTTACTCAAGTAAAAGTACAAAATTACTTCATTTAAAATGTAATTTGAGTAAAAGTTACTTAGTTACTTTGAGTTATTCAATGCAAAAAAGGATGAGTCATGAATCGAATTGAGCACAAGGTGTTTTAATCGATTTTTAGGCGTATTTCAGTGGAAATCCACACCTGCAAAAGATCAGCTGGCTAAAAAACATACTTCCTCACAGCACAAGGACAGTCACAACCTGTACCATAAAGTGCAAACAATTTTCAATCCTACTGTCCAACAGATAACAACATGATAGGAATAAAGAAATTTAAACTACATTTTAAAGTTTTCAAAATGCACACAAAATGAAATGCCCAAAAGATACCAGAAATCAAACTAAAACGCAACAGGATGCCACTGTTATTAACAAGCTCCTCATTTAATGATTTTAACTGACACTTGATTTACTTTAATAGTGATTTTAACTGACACTTGTTTTTACATCAATTGCTTATATGTTTGAATTGTGTAAATAAAGTGCTGTGAAAAGTCAAAAGTCTTCTTCTATTTTTTTAATGGCGATTAAGTGTCTAATGTTTAAATTTCCTTCACCATCAGTATTTTTTATTTTTTTTACTCAGTAACGTGAGGTGCTTTTAAATGTAGCGAAGTAAAACTACTTAGGTTAAAATTTACTCAAGTAAAAGTAAAAATAACATTTAAAAAACAACTCAGAAAATTACAAATTACTCATAAAAAGTACTCAATTACAGTAACGTGAGTAAATGTAATTTGTTACTTTCCACCCCTGGTAAAGACAATTGCTGAATATAGGACTCCTGTAGCAATATGTGACACCAAAGTGGCCACAGATTATTTTAGAGGCGTTTTACTGCAACAGGCACTTTTAAACATCTCAAAAATTAGTGCTATCACTATGTATATAAGTAGACATTAACCAGAAAGTTAAAGTTTGGGCTCCCAATCTGTGATCCAACTGGACAACGAGAATCGTACTTCTGATTTAGCTTCAGGACTAAATCAGAATAACGAGGCCAGAGCTGAAAAGGTGTTTAAGCAAGATGACCAACAAATCTGACCCAGTTACACCGGTTCTGTCGGCAGGTCTTTATAGCAAAAACACAAATCATTTCTGACCTAAAAGAAGAAAAGTTTCGTCTGATTTAAATTCAGTGGGATGCAGTACAAGAAATTATTTGGTTCTAGCTGGACGTTTTAACTAAATTAGAACCATGACATTAATGTATCATTTTAAAGGGAGTTGCTGTTTTGACATGAAGAGATTGCTGTTTTGCATCAACATTCCTAAACTTTTTGATTTCATAAATGTCCCTGAAATCTTTCTCCAGATTCAGAATTGAAATACGTTTGATTTAAGTAATTTCAGTGTCTTCTTTCAAATGTTTAAAGTCTTTTAGGATAGTTTATCTATCTGGGTTTGATTTCCGGCCCGGGCTCTTTCTGCATGGAGTTTGCATGTTCTTACTGAGCATGTGTGGGTTCTCTCCAGGTACTCCGTCTTCCTCCCACAGTCCAAAAACGTGACTATTAGGTTAAATTGCTTCTCCTTAGGTGTGAGTGTGTGTGTGAATGTTTGTTTGTCCTGTTTGTCTCTGTGTTGCCCTGTGATGGACTGGGGACCTGTCCAGGGTGGACTCCACCTCTTGCCCGTAGACTGCTGGAGATAGGCACCAGCACCCCTCATGACCCCGCTTGGTATAAGCATGATGGAGAATAGATGGATGGATGATCTCACAATAGAGAAATTAACTCTCTGCATTTAACCCATCGCCTTGGGAAGCAGTGGGCTGCCATTGTGCAGCACCCAGGGATCAGTGTGGGGTTAAAGGTCTTGCTCAGAGACCCGGGGTGCAGGCTTTTTGGGATTGAATCAGATACATGCAACCTTCTCAGAGCATAACCACTATGCCAACACTCCCCCTAATTGTGTTGCACATAAAAAACGATAACAGGAAAACACCATGAAAAGTCTATTGCAGTGGCATAGACATAATACAAGAATATTAATTATTCAATTAAAATGATAAAATATCAAGACTAAAATTACTGATGATAAAATGAAAGTTCGGCTACAAAGTTAATTATGTTTAGACAGCGCAGTCAAGGGTATTTATAAACAAAGACGTTTTTAATCTGTATTTAAAGCAACTGTTTCAGCATGTTGGGAGTTTCTTCCAGATTAGTGGAACAATAGGAACTAAAAGCTTCTTCTCCTTGTTCGGTTCTGGTTCTGCAAAGCAGAATAGAGTCAGAAGACCTGAGAGGTCTGAGAGGTTAGTCCACTGACAGCAGGTCTGTGTTGTATTTTCGAACCATGCCATTCAGTGATTTATTGACTAACAGAAGGATTTTAAAGTCTATTCTCTGATACTAAGGGAGCCAGTAGAAGAACTTTAGAACTGGGCTGATGTTCTTCACTTTCTTGGTTCTAGTGAGGACGCAGGCAGCAGCAATCTGAATCACCTGCAGTTTTCTGATCCACTTTTTAGGCAGACAGTGAAGACACCACTGCAGGGATCAGTTCTGCTAAAGATTAATATATGATTTTTTTATGGTCCTTCTGAGACATTAGTCCTTTAATCCTGGAGATTATCTTTAGGTGATAGAAGGCTGATTTTGTTATTTCTTTATGAGCCTCTGAAGGTCCAGGTCTGAGTTTAGAAGTTTGCCCCTGAAGGCTCAGATCTGGTTGGAAGTTGTGGTCCCATTACAGTTGGGTTCACCTCCTCTAACAGAGCCATAAACCTGTTTTCTTAACTTCCAGTGCCAGTGTCACTTTGAAGTGAAAGCCTGTATTTATCAGCTTAACAAATCCTCATTCTGACACAAAGTCCCATTAAGCTGCGAAGACCTCATCTCACATAATTGGTAGATGAATCCATCCCTCCTCACCTCCACAATGGAGGTGACCAGAGACAAAGTGGGCCAAGGACTCTGAGAGAAAATAGGCTGTGAATCACAGAGGGGCTGGATCGTCCTGGGAAGGAATGTGGGTTATCAGAGATCCTCTGCACAGCACATGTAGACATCAAGTAGAGAGCTAGCACATGATTTGGCTGATTGTAAGCTTTTTTTTATGCAGGAAATCCACAAGGAAGGTTTAATTTTGTTGCTTTATTATGTTGAATTGATCCTTTTAAGATTTTGCAGGACTAAACTGAATATTCTGGCATCGGACTTTAATTCAATCCAGCTCAAGCCAATTTATATAACCCCCAATTTACAACAAAAGCTGTCTTAGGAAACATTACTAAGACAGTAAACAAGTACATTTAATATTTTTTTAGCAGAAACAATGTAACTTCTGCATTCATACTGTAACACGTAATGGGCTACATGGTTTTAGTTATATTAGGGAGTATCTATATAAAAATGCAACAATTTGATGGAGAGTTTGACCATAAATAAATCACATAAGGGAAAAAAAATAACAAAAACTTTATTTTAAGTTTGACTGCTCTGAAGGAGGATTCAGGGCTTCAGATTAGAGCCAGAACCGGCTTTGCTTAGGGGTCTAAAGAAGAATCTTAAAGCCACGTCCACAGAGCTTCTGTAACAGTGAGAGCAAGAGGGTTTAGGTGGGGAGTGTTCAAAGTGCAGCCCA
The DNA here is from genome assembly GCA_030533445.1 of Cyprinodon diabolis. Taxonomy (NCBI): domain Eukaryota; kingdom Metazoa; phylum Chordata; class Actinopteri; order Cyprinodontiformes; family Cyprinodontidae; genus Cyprinodon; species Cyprinodon diabolis. Next base: position 6,119,401 of record CM060080.1, read on the forward strand.
CAGTTCATGGCTAGCAGTAAGCGTTTTTGACAAAGAAAAAAAACAAACAAAAAAAACAACCCATATCCTGTTGTTGAGCAAAGCTTATAAATAGAAAAATTTTAAGAAATGACTTGCCCGTCTTCAACTACACCTTTTTTTTATGTCTCAGATCACCCAGACTTCATGTGGATAACATTTTCATTTCTGCAGGTGTTTCTAAAATGTTTAGGTTTTTGGCCCCATTAATATTTTCAATCTTGGCCTACGTTTTAAGAGGTTTGGAGGTCCCTGGTTTAAGTGAATCTAACCCCACATTGATGCAAAGACGTTGTACAGATTAACCGATGGCTGAGAAAAAAAAATATTAGAGACTGGAACTTTATGGGACGTTTAAAGAAGGAAAGTAGAATACCAGGCAACTAATAATGAACATTGAGTCATGCCAACAGTGAAACATCCTGATGCTCAGAGGTTTTCTCATCTAGGAGAGCAGTGACGATGATGCCAAAATACAAAAATCCCTCTGGCCTGGGTGAGCTCCTTCCTCCGAGGATGAGATGGTCCATCCCGACTGCAAACATGACTTGCTCCTGTGTTCAGCAATGCGTCAGAGATGCAGGGCCTTTTACATCATTTGTTTCGCTCATCTTGTTGAACTGTTTAAAGTAAAAGACTTTAAACTTTCTTTTGGTCAGCTGTAGTCTTGGGCTTAGAGTTCGCCCATAGAGGCCTGTAGAAAATTATCACTGGGTTCCTAAACCTTAGAAATGATTTTCTAGTAAAATATTTGAAAATTGCCCTTGCTCTGATGATCTGAGTGAGGATCTGAAAAAAAAAAAAAACTGTAATGTACCAATGGATGTTCAGTTAGTCCTGATAGCTCCTTGTGGCCATCTCAATTGTTCTGATGGAAGCAGTGCTGAGATTAACGTCCAGTTATGTGATCTGGATGTTACACTGTAAGAGGAGTGATAAAGTTAAGAATTTAAAAATAAAATGCATTTTGTGTTTTAAATATTTTGCGCTTCCGTGGCCTTGTTTTTTTAAGGTATTTTTCTTGCTTTATTGATATATATTAGTTTTCTGTCTTTACTTCTGTTTTGAGTTTTATGGGCAGGAAAGGTATAAAGATTTGTTTGGGTTGGCACTGCTCCCATGTGGTTATATTTTGTTACTACATCAATCACAAAAAAGGACTCATTTTGAAAACAGTCGCAAAACCTTTATTTACAGTCACCTGCATAAAGAAAAAACAAAAAACACAATATCAAATTAAACAAACGGTGATGATATGGCCTCAATGGGCCCAGAGGTACAACAGTTAAACCCTCGTACTGCAAAATAAAACAGGAAATTCTCTTGATTAATCAGGACAAGAGAGGCCGATGAAGGAGCATGCTGAGGAAGGTTTACGACACACCCAGAAAAAAAAAAATCTGCCTGCACTTAGATTTTCACTTCAGTCGTTTGTCCAATGAGAGAATGAACGCATTTCCTCTTTAACTAAAACATTTCATTGAGTTCTCTGCTTTTCTACACAGCTAAAGAGAAACCAAGTATGATTTAACACACATGCTAAAAGCTGTAGTGTCATGAAAGCAGGGATTTCTACTGGGGCTTTCATTGAAATAGACAGAAATAACTGATAGAGGCTTTATTTAGAGAAAGTTAGAGATGAAGGACACCTTTAGGAGAATGTAGGAATAAAAATGGGCTAATGATCTGCAATAAGGCTTCTGAAAAATCTGAGTAGTTAATTCCTGACCTGTTATATAGCGCTCATAATGATGTAAACACAAGTTGTTGCGTAGAATTGCTCGTTTGCTTCCATTTTTCACATATGACTTCAAATATCAGTTAGAAGCTTCAACAGGCAGGGGGAGCAAATCTGTTCAGGCTCGTTTCTTCTGCAGTTCAGACTAAAGGATCCATTAATTTAATTTACACACACAGAACACCGCTAACTTCACTTCACTGCTAACGTACGATCAGGCCTCAGGTCAGGTTTCCATCTGTGGTTCGCCAACCATCAGGAATCTGAATATCAGGTAAAATTCTTGAACATAAGTCTTCATTCCTCGACGAGAAAAGTTTTAAATTTGATTTCACTGTGGGTAATAAATCTTTATGAGTTTCACTTTTTTTTTGCTAAAATAAATGAACTTTTCAATCATATTCTAATAGGAAGATATGAACATATATGTGGAATCAATAAAAATGTGCATCATCCTGCAAACTTTGGACCAAATAATAATAAAAAAAGCCTCACTTGGAAACTAGAGCTGTTATTCAAATATGTTCTAGAAAAGTTCTTTAAACATCTGATAACATTTGAATCTTTCATAATGAAAATTAACAGCAAAGTCTCCTCATTTGGGTCACTCAATGATTACAGGCTGGATAATCATCTGTAAAGTAAGCACATTAAATGGAAAAAAAGAGGGAAAAAAAAAAAGAGGGATCGAACCCGTTGAGTTGTTTAACTGCAGGTAAGATCTTCACTGTAAAACGTAATGAAGTTCCCAGAGGAACAGCAGCAGCTTGGCTTTTTTTCTGACTGGGAGATGGGCGGGATTTCAATCCGTGGGCATAAACTGTACCGGCAAACGCCTAAAACTGAAAATTTATAAAGCTAACGAAAAAAAACATGTTCGAAAAATATATAAAACGCTCATCCTGTCAGCTTTATCCTAACTTAAATTGGAGCAGCAGGATTTGGTTAAATTGACTACTTCCTTTTCACAGCAGCAGAATCTTCATCTTTCAGGACAAACTTTTTCCTCAGAGCTTCTGATATCAGTGTGGCCGAGTCCTCCTCTCTGAGGGAGGTGCAGCCTCTGTTGTACCTAAACAAGGCAACACATCCTGTCAGTGAAAACAGCAAACTAAACATGAACTTCCACCGTTTCTCCACCCCTCACCTGTCTTTACTCATCTTCATTTTGTTCATGTCCTTCAGGATGTCCATGACGTCGGCGAAGCTGGTGGACTTGGACAGGGACACCGTGTCCTCCTCCGCCTCCCGGAAATCCATGCTGGGCCTGTCCAGATCGAAGGTGGCCGACGCCGTCATGGAAACGGGAGGCAGAGGATCGGGAAGGAGCTCAGAGACGATGGAGACTACGTCTTTCTCATCTTCCTCCACCAGCTCTTCGTCTTCTGCCTCCTCCTCTTCCTCCTCAGTGACGTCGCTGATGACGAAGGAAGCGGGAGCCACGGTCGCCGGCTGGAGGGACGCGGTCTCGAATGGGGCCATGGAAAACCCCATGCTGGTGTCATCAGGAGAGAGCAGCTCGGGGGTTAGGGGGTTAGAGTCTGGAGAAAAAGAAACTGTTCATTCATTTACTGAATGTAACCAGGATCATTTTTTATTTTTCTTATTTCAATTAAAGATATTTAAAAATCTCCTCTCTGTCAATTCTTTAACACAAAGAAAAAGCCAAACGAGATCATTTGGTTCTCACATGGTTGTATGGTTAGCTGCAGCTTATATGGCTGATGAGTGGCAGCCCAGGTAGGAGACTGTCTGACGCTGATGCAGGAAGGCTTCTAGCCGATCGTACGCCTCTAACAACTGTCTACAATACTGTCTTCCACTCATATGCCTCTCAACTTTTAGATGCATCCTTGTGGATTAAAACTAGTGTTGCACCAACACCGATACCAGTATCGGACGGGGCCCCGATACTGCACTAAAATGGTGGTATCAGTATCGGCGAGTACCAACAAAGAGGGCACCGATACCATTTTGAGATCCATAAGTTTATTCAACTATTGTCACCCATTCCTCGTAGGCAATAAAAAGTTCTACTGGATTCACTTTGTATTAGATTTTTTCCTGCTTCACAAAGGTAGGCAGCAGCTTGACAAAGCCATGATGGCAATTATTTTACATTGTTATGGTATCGGTATCGGCCGATACTGCACAGCCAGGTATCGGTATCGGGGCCAAAAAATGGCATCGGCGCAACACTAATAAAAACCTTCATCAGATCACAAGGTTTGCAGGGTTCCTACAGCATAAGGCAAGTTAAATTCAAGACTTTTTAAGACTATTTAATGCCACTTGAAATAAAAATTTAAGACCAAATTCACAAGAAACACAAGAAAAAAAATGGGTTCTGGGAATTGGGACTGAAGTGCTGGTTATCCTCCCGCAGCAGTGTGTCGCAGTGAGCTTCTCGCAGGTATGACGCAAATATTTTTGATTTATGCCCAATTGTGAAGTGTGGCATGCGCTACGTTATTCCATGTCACAACGTAAGCGGGACAATCACGGACTAGCAGTGGCTCTAGATACGGCCGAGGCGGTGACGATGTGGGGGCAAGTTTGTGCGACAATGGCGGGACATGAGGGCGAAAAAGAGCGAGGATCCAGGTGGAAAAAGGGTCCCAGCGTTCTCGCGCACCTCGCTCTTCTAGCTGGTGCATCTTCACCAGTCGTTTTCCACAATGGTCATACAAACAAAACAAGCCGGTAAGGTACCAAGCAGGAAATAAGCATAGTGTAGAGCACCAATAAGAGGTTTTGGAGTGGTGCACCAGAGCATCTCTGTAAGGGGCGGGGCATATCTGCATTAAAGGCGACACACATGCAGATGACCTGGTTTCTGAGCATAAACCAGCCTTCAGATGTAATTAGGCGAGGTAGTGTCTGGTTGTTTTTCACAGTTTCTAGTCATTTTGATTTGCCATCCATCAGACTGTGGCTGGGAAGAAGCTGCTAAAAAAAGCGAGTTCTGTGGTTGCTGATACCTTCCGCCCTGCTGCGTCTCAGGTTTTACGTGCAGCGTATGAGCAGAGGGCGAGCAGGGTGGAGGGAGTCTTTGATGATCCCCCCTGCTTTTTTTCCCAACAGCGCTTTACGAACAACCTGTCAAAGGAGGGAAGCTCTGACCTAACAATCCCTTCCGCAGTCTTCATTACTCTCTGCAGAGCCTTCCTCTCTGCCTGTGGGGTATTCTCATATAATACAATAACCAACATTTAGAGGCTTTTTTTAACTGCACCTTGTGCACACTAAAACCTTTTCACATGAAAAAGAATCAGCAGCCTCTCATAACCAGCTCAGTTTGGGTTATATACAGGAAAGAACCATGAAACTGTACCCAAAAATGGTACCAATAAACAAATCTAACGTCAATCACCAAAAAAACATAACATTTACCATAATGCAACCCAAAGCTACTCTCCTGATTATTTTTGGTATGTTCCAAGAGCTTTTAAACTGCACCTGGAGCATTTTCTCCAAACCAGGAAGAAGTATTTGCCTCGAGCAAACATGTAATTTCTCAAAGTATTGTAAAAAAATAACAGAAAACTAAGCAGAAACATGAAAGAGTCCATCCAGCATGCCAAACATAATATTTATTTAAAATCTGTTTCCATAAATTTCCAGACCTGGAAATATGAATCAAATCTCCAGTTTTTTAGGCTGTATGGAAACATTTAAAGAAATTTATACAAAATCCTCCAAAGCCTGAATTTGACAGAAAACGTGATGCACTCAGCTTGTCTGTGTTAAACTATTCATCATGTGATGAGCAGCTCCCATAGAACAGCAGGGATAATCTTCCATCACTGACCTACAAATTGGTGCCAAGTCACCTTACTACCAAACAGCTTACAGGGAATCAGGGCAGCTGGATGAGTCACATTAAGACACCAGCCCTGCCATATACTCTTTAGTGTGAGCAATATGAAACCTGCATCGCTCTGAAATGTTTGATGATTCGTTGATTAAAAAAAACCAACAGGTTTTATCAGGCTATATTACTTTCAAACTGCCTCTAGTAACAGAAGTTACAGACAAAAGAGCGTCTCTCATCACAGTGGGTTACTGACCGGAATCGCTTGCAACAATCTTTGCGATCTGAGCTCTCAGTCTGCTGAGCTCTTCCTGCAGGGCTGTAGTTCGGTTCAGCGCCGTCACCCCAGGCTTCCTCAGGCCCTCCATCCTTTTGCCTTCCCGACGGAAATTGGGCACAGATGAGTTCCTGTGGAGAACTAGGAGGGGTGTGGGCCGCCATTCGTGTTTCAGAGGGCGTGTGTCACTTCTGCAAAGAAAACACTGATAAGTGTCAATCGAAAAAAATAAATAAAAAACATGTTTACCATCTAAAACCTCCAACTTAGTAGATGTGAAACCACAATGCAATTGAATGGTTAACGATTCAATTACGAAATTGCAAAATAAAAACTGATCTATATGTTTATTTACATGTCTATTTTAAAATTCAAAAAGTAGAAAACCATATATATATTAGGGATGCACGATATAATCAGCCCCCTATCGGTATCGGCCTTAAAACTGAAAATCGGACATCGGCCACCCCACCGATATTTAACCCGATATATGATCAGCTTTTGAGTTTCTAAAGTCTAAAAAAAAAAAAATACTACTTCTTCTTCTTCCTCAAAAACTTCTTTTTTACAGACTTAAAAACTTCTAAAGATGAGGGAAAAAATATTGATACATTAAAATATCACAATATCTTCATATGCTGATATATTGCCATTTAAAAACACCATATCAATCTCTTTTACTCATGAAATATTGCTATATGTCATCGTTATGCCCCCGAAAATTCACGAAATTTTGCCATATTTTTATATGTTGATATATTGAAGCAGCATCGATCTATTTTACTAACAAAATCTCACAAGAATTTGCAAAATATCACGAGTTTGTAACAAAACGATGAAATTTCACGAGATTTTGAAAGTAAAATAGATCGATACCGCGTTTTTAAAAATCAATTTGATATCAGCATATGAAAATATATTTAAGTGTATTATTTTTCAAAGTGTCAGAAATGGATAACAAAACTGCTATTTTCAATGACTACTTATTTTTGTCCAGCTTTAACATCGGTATCGATATCGATTATCGGCTACATGAGTTTTAAAATATCGGCATATCGGATATCGGCCAGAATCCCAATATCGTGCATCCCTAATATACACAAATATATATATATATATATATATATATATATATATATATATATATATATATATATAGTTATTAGGGGTGGAACGGTTCACAAAATCCACGGTTCGGTTCACGGTTTCGTGGTCACGGTTTTCGGTTCGGTATAAGTTGATGGTTAGGAAAATCTATTACCAGTATGTCTTGTATTGTATAGTATAACACGTGTTGCACAATGCTTTTTTATTTTTTTATTTTATTAAGTCAACATTTACGTGAAAAAATACTCTCAGAGAGGATAGCAAAGGTGAACATGAACAGATAAAGATCAATTACACTAAAAGAAAAACAAAGAAGTAAAACAACTAACAGGGGATTTATCTTAGCAAACATTTAAAACAAACATAGACAGAGCCATAGAAATAATAACAAAAAGGTGACACTTAAAATAGCAGATGTTTGGAGAAATCAAGTCTCAAGTTTTTGGCATATTTGTCATTTTTTTATCTTCTTATGAGAAGAAAAATAGATTTTAAAGTCATTCATAAACCAATGAAAGGAAGGTTTGGAATTTCTCCATTTAGCACAGTGGATATGATATTTACCCAACAGCAGGAAGACATTAATGTATAAGAAACAGGCTGGGGAAGATGGTCCACATCCATAAAAATGACATCATTTAGTGCAAAATGGGTGTTGCACAATGCTTGCACACTGTTGCACTTTTATCCACAACTTTCTTTCCGCCGTCATCGTAGGTCACTCTAAATGCAAAGTGGTCCCATACAGCAGACCTATAAAGTGCTGCTGGCGCGTCTTCCAACTCCTGTTCTTTCCCACTCTCCATACCCACACAATTCTCCACAACTGATTTTTCTCTGCTACACCCGGCTACGCTGCTTCGCTTCTTCTTCTTGTTTACTAATGGTGGTTGGCTTTGGTCGCAGTACCGCCACCTTCTGCTCTGGAGTGTAAACGCTTCACCTATGAGAAAAAGGAGCAGCGCATGAACCGAACGCAACACACGCAAATCGAACCGAGACAGTCGAACCGAATGGTTCAGACGGTTTTCATAAACCGTTCCATCCCTTATATATATATATATATATATAATGAAATGGAAGCTGTTTTTGCTGTAAATGTCTGTAAGAGCATAAGCATACAATGGTTACATTTAGGTTTTCATGACTTGACACTAAATAAATGTGAGATATTAAATGTCAAATGTAGATTTGTAAATTAAACTGAATGGAAATGGTACTTTGATGTGCTTTGTGATATGAGCAACAAACATTGTATCGTAATCTGAAGAAACTGATATAACAATAATGATAAACTAGTCATTTAAACCCCTATAAGTTTCTGCGTCTCCGTTTAACTCGTAGCCCCCAAAAAACGTTCAAATTCAAATTCAAGAATAATAAAGCTCCATCGTATATATTGGAGATTTGAGTGTTCCTGATGTCCTTAATAGGATAGGTTGAGGTTAGGGAAGACAATCAGTCCTTGAAAAGGTGGGTATTCCCCTTCAGGTTGGAGGAGAGTTGCTGCCTCAGGTGGAGGATTTCTGGTGTCCTGTTCACAAGCTGTAGCAGGACATCCATCAGTGTTGCTGCTGCTATAATGCAAACACTATATCAGTCTGTTACGGTGAAGAAATAGCTGAGTGAAAAGGCAAAGCTCGCGATTTACAGTTATATTCCTACCCTAACTGATGGTCTTGATATCTGGATCATGACCAAAAGAACGAGATCCTGGATACAAGTAGCTGAAATGAGCTTTCTCTACAGGGGGTCTGCACTCCCTTAGAGAACAGGTGAGAAGCTGAGAGAGGATCTGAGTGGCTAAGACATTAGTGGATGCCCCCTGGACTTCTCCTAGTGAAATGGGTTAGCATTGAGTGCCTGTCTACTCTTTGGACTAGGCTTAAAACTTTTATCTTCGCTAAGCTTAGTTAGTCTCTACGGTAATCCAGAAACTCCATAGTTATGCTGCTATAGGCTTAGGCTGCTGGAGGATATAGGGATAACTTTTTTTAAGCCAATTTATGCTTCTGACGCATAGCTTCTTCAACGGTCAAATCCGTCTCCGTCGTCGGGCACCTCAAAAAATCCTGACTACGAGTCGGACAATTGCAAACCCGCGCAGACCTCAAGCGGAGGTGCGCAGACAAAAAGCAGCTGTGATTGGTCCTTGGTATGCCTTTCCAGCTGTCTGTGTGGTCGTCCTTCTCGATTCGGTGCCGGGCGTGCCATTTTTAAAAACCGGAGAACAATGAGCAACTACGAAGGTTAATCAAGGACGTTTGGAACTTCAACCACTTGTACGATGCAGCAGACAAATTATATAAATAAATATATCCTCTTCTATGTCTAGCAACTCTAGATCCATCTCAGTGACCGTGATATCTTGCAGACGAGCCATTGTTGTTTTGGAACACTCCTGCCGGCACCACAGAAGTTCTGGCGAGTTCTCCAATAGGCTCCCCCTTGCGCTTTGGCGGGAAACTGCTGTGCGTCCCTACAAATTCCAGACAGACGGTGCAGAAGCATACCAGCAAAGCTGGTTCGCGACCAGACCCAAGCAACATTTAATGTGTGCGGTTGCAAAAGTCTAATCGGTCCTTTACTCTGCTACATTCAACTTATATTTCCAATATTTCATTATTTTTTTCTTTTTCTTGTCATAACAGCTACATCTGGGAAGCTGTAACATCCTACAGAGAAGCATCAGCAAGGCAGCTGGCGTTAACTTTAATTACAGATGATTGACTTAGGTCTGTTGGTTAACGTTTAGTCCTGTTTCTCTCATAGGCAAAGCTACAGGCTCAGCTTTTACTGTATGTGCTGTATGTTACTGTATGTAAAATGTTGTAAACCTAAGATTTATAAAAGTAAATCTGTGTCGCTGGGATTTGAATTAAAAAGGCTAATGAAATTTAAATGTTGTATGTTTGTACTTACTGTTTCATTGTTAAAATATATTCAGAACACATTTTTGACCTAAAAAAAATCAGTGTAAAAAGGGAAGGGTTACTTCAGGTCACAGACATTAGCAATGGATTGTGGCGTCCAACACCCAGCCAATCCCGTTACGTTTTCTTTGTCACGTGACGTGACGCCTGTGGCGCTCATACTGAAGGAAAACCAGCATCACGGAGCCGGTCATGCAAGCTAACGCTAACTCAACTACAGAAAAATGAAAGTAATAAACTCACTTTTAACACTGAATTTAGCCGCCGAATTTAAGACGGTGAAATAGAGCCAGTTGAATCTCAGGAGGCTGAAAATATTGAGTTTGAATTTTGAAAGGTTGAATTTTTTTATATGCAGATTTTTTAACACTCAAAAATTAATCTGAAAAATAAGTATTGAAAATGTGAATTTTTAGCTTGAAGAGAAAATAACAAATGAAATTTCAACTGTGTAGAAATAATGACAATGAATTTTTTTTTTAGGTCAAAAATGTTCTGGATATATTTTAACACTGAAACAGTAAGTTTAAACATACAACATTTAAATTTCAGTGGCATATTTCAAATCCAGGCGACACAGATTTAGTTCCATAAAGATTGAGCATCACAATTTAATCAAATGTGACACCACTAATTAGTGTTGCGCCGATGCCATTTTTTGACCCCGATACCGATACCTGGCTGTTCAGTATCGGCCGATACCGATACCATAACAATGTAAAATAATTGCCATCTTGGCTTTGTCAAGCTGCTGCCTACCTTTGTGAAGCAGGAAAAAATCTAATACAAAGTGAATCCAGTAGAACTTTTTATTGCCTACCAGGACTGGGTGACAATAGTTGAATAAACTTATGGCTCTCAAAATGGTATCGGTGCGCTCTTTGTTGGTACTCGCTGATACCGATACCACCATTTTAGGGCAGTATCGGGGTGCCGTCCGATACTGGTATTGGTATCGGTGCAACACTACCACTAATACACACAGGGGTTTCTTTATCTTTTTCTCAGTAATTATCCCTGAACATCCTACATCAGTTTTTAGTTTTCAATCCAAAAAAATGAGTGTGTATAATAGTGAAACGTATCTTGCCAACAAAACCATGTCTTTTTATGGGAAAACAGCAATTTTAGGAAATATTTTTCAAAACTGTAGAATTGAAAAAAGAAAAAAAAAACATTTTTTGTTAGAGCAAAGAACGGGGTTATAATTTATAGTGGTTGCTTAGATCCAGACTTTAGACAAACCTGACTCTGGCATATGTCTCCTCTTCATCTGCAACGATCCAGGCTATGTCTGCCAAGGTGGGAACTGCAGGGCCGTCAAAAGCACGAAGAGGGGGCAGACCTGGGAGCTCCTTTGGTAGAGAGATATGCAATTATAACTCCTCTAGAAGTAAATATATTGGTTTAAAAAAGAACCTTGAAAAAGAAGTGTAGCACATGATGGGAAATGTACCTGAAAACATGCCCTCTGCGGAGGTTTGAGTGGAAGAGTGGAACCTATTCTTCTAACAACACTACGTGCAGCACCGTGAGGCTTATTCTGCCAGATGGGATTCATTTCCTAAAGAAGACATAAAAACACTCCTGGGTTCTCCTAAAAACATAAAGCTGCTGTCTGTCCAATTTTCCCATAGAGTCGGAGTAAAGTCAGGTACAAGAGAGCAGATTATCGACAACTAGAGCGTTAGCTTACTGTTTCTGTCTCCATGATGACGTTGGGTCAGCCTCATTCGCTGCACACCAAAGCGTGTGTGCAAGTACTCTCTTAAGATGCAGCAGCTCAGTGAACAGATGTCATGCTCTTGAATGTGCCACTTCCTGGGATAAAAAAAAGCTTTGAGGTCAAATAAACTGAATCAAATCACTGCTTGCCAAATTAAAATGTACTATTTTCAGTTTTAGATTTTATAAATGTTCCGTCATCCATACTTTAAAACCCTGCGAACTTGGGCATAACATTTTTTTATATTATATGATACAAAAGACAAATTATTATATTGAAATACATAGGGCTGGGCGATATAGAAAAAAAGCTTATCGATAAAAAAAATGCATATTGATCGATATCGATAATTATTGAAAAGATTTGAAACCATATTTTATGTGCAGCTCTGCCTGGACTTTTTATGATATTGCTAAATGATTTAATTTTAGTAAAGAACACAAACACAGACTTCCATTTAAATATTTATTTAACCAACTTTTTTAACCATAACAGAATTGTTTTAAAGAAAAATAACTTAAGAGACCTGAGTTATGTTATTAAATACTGACAAAGAATAAACTAAAGTGACCAGAAAAGTGACCAAAATAAATATAACAAATACATAAATAGAATACCCTATTTGGGTGGGAATAGTACACCACCAGCTTGTGGTAATTAAAAGATTTTAGGACTAGGCTACCATGTGAACTCCACTCAACAAGAACAAAAACCCAAACAAAAAATCAACTTACCCTTTAGCCTAGCATTTCTATGGGGTATTTTTTCTCACCCCTATTCTACTAGAGGTGCTGCCTGCACCTGGGTATGGTTCAGCTTAGTTTTCTGCTTTAACCTGAGTTATTAATTTGAAGTTTCTGGCTCCTCAGCAGTTTTCTCTCAACTGTTAGAACTACGTGGGAAACTGCCCAGAACTGAATGAATAAATAAATAAATAAATAAATAAATAAATAAATATATATATATATATATATATATATATATATTTTTTTTTTTTTTCCGAAATTCCCGAAGATTCCTTGGAGGAGAGCCGCGCCGTGGCCTATACAGCTTGTACTCGTGCGGATGTGAGCGGCTGAGATGATAAAAAATAAAATAAAAAGTTGGTTGTGTTATCAGACTTCGTTTTGACTGGTTCCCTACACTTTTTACAGACGACTGTGGTTTGTTTTTTGTCCGACTTGCCATGACCGAAATACTGCCAAACTGGCGAACTACAAAAACCCTTCTTTGGAACAATTTCCTCCGCCTCTCCCTGCTGCGACATCTTCATGTGCTCTGTGTTGTGGTCTGAGAGGGCGGCGCTTTGTGACGGCGTGCCTGGGTCCGCGATTGTGATTGGTTGGGAGGAAGTAGTGACTAGCATAAACCTACATGATAGGCTACAATGAGAAGGAAGGAAAACTGCGTTTTTTTATCAAACCTTTATCGACACTGTTTTTTTCTAGTGTGCCACACGTCTATCGATCGATATATATCGTTATTGAATTATCGCCCAGCCCTAGAAATACATCACAATTACCGAAAATTAAAATTTGAAGTTTTTAAATATTCTTAATAAGATATTTACTTTTTTGGCAAGTGTTAAGATAATGAAATGAGCATGTTGTTTATGAAAAGTTTTATTAATGTAGCAACTTTAATGGGCTCAAAGTATAAAAAACTATTTGTTTCGAACCCAAACCAAGCCACGATTTTACAGTTTTAAATGTACACCAGCTAAATATTCAAATTCTCTTAATAAAATGACACGTCCAGTTGAAACTTGACAAAGAAACTCATCATAGCATGCATGTGTATTACACCGGTTACTCTGATGTTAAAAGCATGTGTGCAATTGTTTATATTAATAAAACAACATATGTTGATGCTATAGTTTTTTTTTTTTCTTTTTGTATAGAATAGGTTCATGTGGCACATTGTGTCAAATATCTATAAAAATGTGCCAATTTTGTCATAAGCATTTGACCATTTATTGGACAAAAACAAAAACAAATTGCAAAACAAAATTGCTTTTTTTTTAGCTTAAACTTTGTTACCAAGATCTTTTTTTCTATGATGGGGACAAAAGCAAGTGCGTCATATTACAGGTTGTGAGCTGATATCTCTCCCTCAATTGGCTCTCATGACACACAGCCACATCTAGCCAAAAGCTCTTCCATTTGGCAGCCACTTCATATAAATCATTTTGGGAAGCATCATTGCATCAGAACATAAGGCCAGTGAGAAGAGAAGTGGGCATGTGCAAAATGGATGGAAGACCTTTCCAACAACACATTGTACGTCTATTTCTGACACGGTCGGGTGTCACAATTTCAGTCAAAATAGAAGTAAATTTAATGACCTTCATGCTTTATGTACTGCTCTGAACACAGCTGATGATATACAGCAGAAATGCCATGAAAAAAAGGCTCGGTTATAAGCTTTTTACAAGAGAACTCTGCCTGGCACATTGACCCACCAAAACCATCGAGGATCAAATATTTCAACTAATTATCAACTTATTTGCTGCAGTAATAACATGCTAAAATCTATTATCTTCTGTTCCACCAGAACGACTAAATGCTTCCCCAATCAAAACCCTGGAGAGCCTTCAGAAAGGGGGACGGGGTAACTTTGTGGAATATAGGTCAAATAAGAGAATCTGGAAAGAAGCTGGAAAGCAAACTTGAGGAGAACAATATCAAAGATGTGATGTCAGAGGTGATCAGAAGATCACAGGCTGAGTGTGGGGTCATCTGTGTAATAAACCAGCAGCTCTGGACATGTTGCAAGGGTTAATCATGCAACCCATTAATGAACTTGTCGTGGCCGTCACAGGTTGAAGTGTCGGCCCTTTGACCTTTGCCGCATGTGTTTTCTTCTTGTCTAACTACTTACAAGAATAGCAAAAAATAAAGGCCCCCAGAGCCTAAAAATAATAATCTAAAACCAGCACCCAGTAAATAACCTGACTCCGCCAGATGGATTTGCTCCGCATAACCATCTGGAAACCTTCCGTTGAAGTAATTTTGGGAAGGGGCGAAAATACTGGTTAGCTGATTGGCCTATGTTGGTGATAGACGGGCCAAATAAACCAATCAGATCAACGAAGCATATGACGTACTAACAGAGCGACGACGAAAACACAACCACAAGCCAGGCTACTCTTGCCAAAACTAGTCGGGAGAAGAGCAAAAACATCTTTTCCTCTGAGAAAAGCCTCCAGAGCAGTGTTTTGCTCTTCTTTCAGTGAAGAAATACTCTGTAATCCCGATAAAACTTGCTCGATAGCCACGCTAACGCTAGTTTCATCGGCTGAAGTCGCCATGTTCTTTAGACTGAACGCTCACGCTTCTCGTTGCGTCACACCTCAACCCGCCTCAAAGCCAACGCTGATTGGACGTACGTTTGGTGAACGCTCCAAATTTTCTTCAACGGAGAGTCTCCAGACTGATCTGCGAGTGAAACCTTGAAAGCTCGCGAGATCAGGATGGTCTCACAAGGCTACCCAGTAAAGGCCTCAGAGGTTCGGTAGAAAACTTTAAGGAACAAACAGGATCAATGAATAGGGATGGCCGTTTTGGAAGAAGTTGTGGAGCAGCTTAATGTAGAATTGGGTTATAAAAAACGTATTTCAAACTTGGAACAAATCACTGAGCTCTGTTCAATCCATCACCTAAAAATAGACTTTGGCACAGCTGCACACTACTAAGACATAAACAAACTGGATCAGACAAGAAGGTCAATCAGTGGAGCAGCTAAAGATAAAATGAAAAGAGGCAGAGGTTTATCTTTCAGCAAGACAGTGAACCCTAATCATAAAGACTGAGCTCTACAGAATAGGTTAGATCAAACCATGTTATGTTATTAGTTACATCTGAACAGCAGATGCATAATTTTGCACCAACTCTTTGAAGACTATTGTAGCTAGGTAGGGCTGGGCGATAATTCAATAACGATATATCGATCGATAGATGTGTGGCGCAATAGAAAAAAAGACGGTCGATAAAAGTTTGATAAATAAATGCAGTTTTCCTTCCTTCTCATTGTAGCCTATCATGTAGGTTTATCCTAGTCACTACTTCCTCCTAACCAATCGCAATCGCGGACCCAGGCACGCCGTCATAAAGCACCGCCCTCTCAAACCACAACACAGAGCACATGAAGATGTCGCAGCAGGGAGAGGCGGAGGAAATTGTTCCAAAGAAGGGTTTTTGTAGTTCGCCAGTTTGACAGTATTTCAGTCATGGCAAGTCGGACAAAAAACAAACCACAGTCATCTGTAAAATGTGTAGGGAACCAGTGAAAACGAAGTCTGATAACACAACCAATTTTTTTCTTATCATCTCAGCCGCTCACACCCGAAGGAGTACGAGCTGTGTAGGCCCCGGCGCGGCTCTGGGTCGTCAATATAAATATATATATGTTATATTATATATATAGTTCTGGGCAGTTTCCCACGTACTTCTAACAATTGAGAGAAAACTGCTGAGGAGCCAGAAACTTCAAAGTAATAACTCAGGTTAAAGCAGAAAACTAAGCTGAACCAGAACGAGGTGCCAGCAGCACCTCTAGAAGAATAGGGGTGAGAAAAAATACCCCATAGAAATGCTAGACTAAAGAGTGAGTTCATTTTTGTTTGGGTTTTTGTTCTTGTTGAGTGGAGTTTACATGGTAGCCTAGTCCTACAATCTTTTAATTACCACAAGCTGGTGGTGTACTATTCCCACCCAAATAGGGTATTCTATTTATGTATTTGTTATATTTATTTTGGTCACTTTTCTGGTCACTTTAGTTTATTGTTTGTCAGTATTTAATAACATAAGTCAGGTCTCTTAAGTTATTTTTCTTTAAAACAACTGTTATGGTTAAAAAAGTTGGTCAAATAAAGATTTAATTGGAAGTCTGTGTTTGTGTTCTTTATAAAAATTAAATCATTTAGCAATATCATAAAAAGTCCAGGCAAAGCTGCACATAAAATATGGTTTCAAATCTTTTCAATAATTATCGATATCGATCAATATGCTTTTTTTTTTTATCGATGAGCTTTTTTTCTATATCGTCCAGCCCTATAGCTAGGTGGATTTTTATTTAAGCATTCTATATGTTTATTATTTGTGTGCCTTAAATTATTTCCTTAAAAAAAACAACAATTAGAACAATATCTGAGATTCTTTTTTCCGTTTATAAGTTTTTATTTTTGAAGTCACATTGATTTTATTCCTTTATTTGTTTTGTAACAACGTGACAATAATATATGTACGTGATCTGATAACAAATATGTTCCAAGTCGAAATCAACACCTAAATGCAGGTGAGGAAATGGAGACACTTGAACATAGATATTTACAGATTCTCTCCATTCAGACTGAGAACACAAATATAAGCCACACCTTTCAGCTTTTTATTTGTAAAACATTTTCCATGAAATCCTAGTGTCTATCACATGAAATGTCTCAAGGTTTAAGGTTATAACATAATCAACCATGTAAAGGTATCCATCAAATTACTTCAAGGTCAGACTATATTTGGCATTTTGTTTTACTTTCAGTCCATTTTAGACCCAAATTACAATAAAATCTAAATATATTGCACCTACTAACACTGAACTGAGACACCCAAAGATATAAGAACATCCATACTAATACTGATGCAATCACATCACGAAGTCATGTAAAACATTATGACAATAAATGATGGTTGTGTAAAATTAAAAATATTTGTAAAATTAATTAAAATGAAAGCAGATCTGGGCCCTAAATCATGAAAATAGCCCAAATCTTACAAAGTACTCTCTGAAAATGAAAGTACTGAGGATCTGGGTCCAGATATTGATCCCATTGCTTTAAGTTCATGAAGGTGCATAAACCCCCACAAATATCTCTCAGCAGAGAGAAAAGCTAAAACTGGTATAAAAAAGGGCTAT
Organism: Cyprinodon diabolis; assembly: GCA_030533445.1. Taxonomy (NCBI): domain Eukaryota; kingdom Metazoa; phylum Chordata; class Actinopteri; order Cyprinodontiformes; family Cyprinodontidae; genus Cyprinodon; species Cyprinodon diabolis. The sequence goes on from CM060080.1 coordinate 6,136,921, forward strand.
AAAATCAGTGTCACTGAAGAAATTAGAAATCAAAGTTGGTGGCACAAGGACAGGATAGGTTGTCCTTAATTTTACCAAGAAAATATATTTGTATATATTTTGCTTAATGAGGAAGCTGTACTTTTAATTCTTAGATGTATGACAATCGCTTTACTACTCCAGACATTCATTTAAAAGGATACCATGTTATCATGGGTACATTTACAATAAAAATATATTTTTTTGGATAGCTTAATTTTTCACATGGAAGGGTTACATGTAATAAGGTAAATATATTTGTTATAATAATGAGAACAAAGTAGATTCGAGTCCATTGAAAACAGTACCGCTGCATTATATAATGGGTAGATTTTTGGCGGTGTGAATAAAAGATGTTCAGCACAAAATTATCTACTTTAAATAAGATTCGTTGGACCAGTTTCCACCGGCCGGGGTGGCTATGCTATGCTAGCGTTAGCTGCACCGACAGCTAACGCGACCACCCGGCTAACCCTAAAATATTTCTTTACAAAAACTAATGGGTCGATCTGTAAAGTACCCTAAAAACATTGCATTGTAAATCAAGACAACAACGTACCGGATATTATTGCGGAATCGTAGAAGGGTAAAACATAACAGCCGCTGAGAGTAACCGCTTCTACCCTTCGTCTTTCACTCTGTTGTTGACGTTTAACAGGCCGGAAACCTGCGCCTCTCTGTCATGTAATCTGATTGGCTGCTGCAGCATCACGTGATTCCTTCATAAACCGGAGAGCTCCATCAGCAGACGGGAATGGGTACTTCTTCTGGGTTCTCCAAATAATGTTTATTATGAGTACATATAATGTAACTATAAGCTGAAAAAAAGTCATAACTGTCAACACTGAATCTGTAGAAAATTAGGATAATTTTTCAAAGTCCCTTCCTCTTCCATATGCAGCTTGCTCATCAAAAAAATAATGAAATAGAATAGAATACAGAATAGAATAGAATATGGAATGGAATATAATATAGAATAGAATAGAATAGAGTAGAATATAGAATATAGAATATAGAATAGAATAGAATAGAATAGAATAGAAAATCCCTATATTGTCAAACAATGGGGAAATTCTGGTGTTTACAGCAGCAAAAGGATTATAGAAAAAATGGTCACACAATCTATATATATATATATATATCAATCTATATATATATATATATATATATATATATATATATATATATATATTTCAATATGTATTTCAATCAATAAATCAGTCAATCAATTTTTTTAGATCTTAAGAATGTTATTTTAGATATCTGGAAGTAAAAGTCCTATACACATGAACGGAAACGTGACGTAATTTGTACTAGTAAGAATCACATTTCAGATATCTGAAATGTTTATTTTCAGACAGGAAGAATGTTATTTTAGATATCTGATATTCAGTCAAGCTAATAAATGTCAAACGGCCTGCCATACCCGGCTAGGAGTTTGGGGAGGAGGGGAATTATCTTGACATGGCGGAGACGGCGCGTCTGACAGGGAGGAGCTTTAATAATAAACTTGTTCTGTTGTCTGCAGTGATATCATAACTCCGCAGCATGAAGGTGCGCTCATGTGACAGCTGCTCATCCTCGTCCTCTGGCAGAACTCAGGTCAGTAAGGATGCAGCCCAGTCTTTCCTCTTTGATTCCCTGTTATTTATCATCTGCTGCTCGCTGTCGTTTGCTTCTGCCATAGCTGCTCGCTAGATCCCTCTGCGTTATGTCGCCTGAAAAGCTTCCTTCCTTCACAACGATGATGTTAACCCCAGCATTTACAGGAAGCAACTTCTTGCATGATCTTGCTTCTGAATTATGGAAGGAAATTACTAAGTAAACTGAGGCTCTCTCTTTCACGTCTCTTGCAAATAAACCAGCACACAGTGAGATCAGCTGGAAACCATTTCAGGGCTGTAATATAATGTCATTACATTGTTGTTATTGCTGCATATAAGCCTGGGTTTCATCTGTATTATTTGCTAAATGTGATGATCAGACATAATATTATGACTACCTGCTTATTACCTACAAGTTGGTCCTCCTTTTGCTGTCAAAACAATCTGGACCAATACAAGCATCATCTCTATGCCTCAGACTGGCTGCAGCACATTCCACAGAACTGAGATCTGGGAATCAGGAGGCCAAGTCAGCATCTTAAAGTCATCATTGATCTCCACCGATTGATTTCTACATTAATTGGCAGAAACTAAGGAACATTAGCTGAAGATGGCCAAAAGCATCACCTCCTCTCAGAGGCGTAGCCAGAAATTTTTAATAAGGGTGGCCAGGCAATAACAAATGTAAACTGAGGGAGCGCAAAAACTAGATAGGCACAAAAACCTTAGGGTCAATCTACGCTGTTCCAACAGGAACATTAACGAGAAAACATCCATATTTTCTAAATATAGACAAACTATATTTTCCCACAGCCTTTGCTAACAAATAGAGGAATATATATTTAAATATCTGTGATTTCTACATAAAAGGCATAGGTTTTATAGGTTTTGGGCAAACATCTCTTCCGTCGTCATTACTTACCTACTTTTATCAGTGTTATTCTGCATAAAATTGATATTTACAAGTATTAATATCTACATAAATTGATGATTTAACAAGTTTTTATTTTTCATACTGTAGACTCCCAGATGACTTGCAAAGACACATAATTTTTGTCTTTACCCCATAAAACAAAAAATCTATTTCTGAAAAGAGTATGAATTCTGTATTTATTATCTTTAATGTTAGTATATCAATGTGCAGAATTAACCACGGTGTTTTTTGTTGTCAAGTAATTGTTAAAATAAAAAATTAAAATGCTTAGCCACTATCTGTATTAAAGGGAAATAAATGGTAGGAGTGGCTAATGATTGGCTAAGGAGGCCATGGCCACCCCTGGCCCCCCATCTAGCTCCGCCCCTGCCTCCTCTGGGATTACTTTACTTCTGTAGCACAGTTAGGCGAAATATTCCTGTGATCCATCAGAACTTCTTCCATCCCTCTTTGCAGCGATTAACAGACAATATAGTTTTCCTCTTAGATCGGATCTGACATCTTTCCAACCATGACCCTAAATACTTTTACTTTACAGTTATTGCAGCTCTTAACAGATCCGCCTTTAATAAAAAAAATGTTTCCTTTTCTTATTAATTCTAACTATTTAGACTACACCCCCTTCCCTCCCCCATTCAGGACCTACAAGCTACACCAACGTAGCATCTCCAGAACTTCTGCGTTACATTAATGCACAGTCTACTGTGTATATAGTATATAGCTATGTACTCTATATTGCATATTGTATATTTTATGTTTTATATTGTATATAGCAGGGTTTCCACGGCTCATTAAAAATCATTAAAACTCATTAAATTATTATTTTTTAAATTAAGGCCTTAATTGGCATTAAAATTCATTAAATGTGTTTTTGTGGCATTTAAAATGCTTTGTTAAAAAAAATGTTTATAAAAACAATTTCGTCAGACATATTATATGAAGATATATTTGCGTGGAACTGCTTCCGGTTGATCGCAAAGCTGTATGTTCAGAAAAGAAGCTTGAGTCAGAGAAAAAGCTATAGAATGGGGGAAAAAGACACATTTCTGTCATGATGTGGCCTGTTTGCTCCTCCTTAATTAGTCATTCCTTTCACCTGTCGTTTTCCATCCCTGCCTCAATTATAATTTATTCCTCTCACCTGTTTCCTCTTGGTTATATTCAGTTCAGCCTGAGCATTCAGTGCCAGATCATTATTTGTTTTCTGTGAGTCTGTCTGTTCAGTTTTATTTCATGGTTCATGTTTTGGATCCTGGCGGCCAGTGGAAAGAGGTTTTTATGTTTGTCTCATCTCCTGATCGTCCACTGTTCCTCCCCGCGGAGTCCTTTGGGTTTTTGGCTCAATATGTGGGGAGGTTCAGTTTTTATCTTAGTAAGCCTGGCTCCGGGGAGGAGACCAGTTTAAAGTCCTGCATCAAGTTCTGGTTCCACGTCCTGTCTCAGCTACCCTATTCCACTGAGCCTGCTCATCTGCATCTGATCCTGTCTGCTCCTGTGCGTGACCACCTGGTCAAGCTTTCGGAGCCTGTCATACTCTGAACCCGCCTGGGAGCTCTATGATACCTGGAAGTCTGGATCCTGCCACCTGTTCTGTTCCTGCCCGATCTGGATCCTGTTCCTGTCTGTTCTTGATCCCTGACCAGTAGTGATGTTATGAGATGAGCCGAGGCTTCGAGGCGTGTGTCGAGTAATGGAGGGGGCGTTTCCCCGAAGCGCGTGTCGAGGCGTGATTCATTTAGAGGAGGGGCCAAAATTGATGACGTCCGAGGCCTCGTTACCGTGATACCACGTGACCGCTTCGGAAAGTGGTTCAGAAAGCGCAAGAATTTTGAAAGGCATCTAAACAGCCTCAGTGTTCAGTCAAGATGTGGGAGTTTGGAGGAGAGATGCTCTCAGCTGGATAGAGTTTGGATAGATTCTAAGAATAGATTGGTTGGAAAAACAACCAATCTAGTTGCTAATTTGATTAAAAATAAACAATGTAATGATCAAAATTTGAGCAAACCACTGGACAAAGCCTGCGTTAACACGTCAGTGTTAAGAAGTATTTTCTACTGTGTCAGACTATCTACACAGGTGGCGTCAGCTGTAAGAGTCAGGCTCCCACTCTAGATGTTGATGGTTCAAGACGTGTCTTTGACTTTTGAAAATTTCGATTAAACTTAATTATTTTGGCTGATGAGACTAATTTGCATTGTTTTGCCAGAGTAAAAATATAGATTGGGTAAATTAGGTCGGTGCAGCCAAAAGATTGGTTGAACACAACTTCCAACCTGATTAAAACCAAAAAACGTGGAAAAATTATCATGTTTGTGTCTGCTTGAGTTTATTTCACTAAAATGACAGAAAAACGGTGCACCTTAAATTATTGTTCTAAGAAATTTTACACTTAAAAAAACTTACAAAAGATTTTATTATACACACCCACCATTAATAATTTCAAGGGAACTTAAAAGGGGAAAAAAAGAAAAACAGTTGCAAAAAAAAAAAAAATCACAGATTTTATTACAAACTGTAGTTCTGCACTCCACCAGTAGGTGGTGACATGTTCACATGGAGCCTCATGAACTGTGGGGATCGTTGAAGCAATTTGGCCAAACGGTTCAATGCCTCATGATGCTTCATCTCACCATCACTACTGACCAGGATCGGCTTCCAGCATGTCCTCTAGGACTGCAGCACTTGGCGACATTCTTGGACTGGACTGTTAAACCAGAGTGTCTGTGATTGGGCGGTGCCCCGCTCCCCATCCTGCAGTGTCCGCGAGCCACAGCTCCACTTTAGTTTTTGTTTTATTTAATAAACTTTTTGAACTTTCCTACTGATTGTCTCTTCTTGAATACTGGGTCCATCTGTCCGCGTTCATGACAATTTCAACAAAAGTGGCTGGAAAACGAGGAACTTGGGACATGGCTGCAGCCTGTCCACAAGTACCTTTTGGTGAAATTAAAATGATTTCTAAGAGCATTAAAAGAGCATTAAAAAGCATCAAATTTGAGTTATTCATTCCTGTATAAACCCTTTATATGTATTTTGTCTGCACCCTGAACACCAAGTTCCTTGTAAGTGCAAACCTACTTGGCAATAAACTTGATTCTGATACAAATGTTAAAGGGATCAGGGTCAGTGTTCATAATATTATCAGTGCATGTTGCAGATCGATTCTAGTATTGTAGTAAATATCGATAAATTAATTTTTTTTTAAAAGCACTAAAAGTTTGCAGAATAAATTTTAATTTAACCACACTGGAGCTTTTCATCAGATACGTTTGAAGCTTCCAGGGCATCATAAAACATTCATGTTGTGTTTTTTTTTTTTTACTTGCTAATGGCCTCTGGACAGCTGACCTGCTTTATAACCAAGAGGAGCTTAATGTCACAAAAACATTTTCTCTTCACATTTTCTGGCAGCGACACTAATTCATATCAGATCTTCGAAGATTTTGTTTATCAATAACATTTTGTCATCTGATCCTGCGGCGTTTCCCAACTTTTCCATCTTTCCTCCATAACAGCTCACCCTAGGCATGACATCTTACTTTTTAGCCTACTTCGTGTTGTCACAGCAGTTCTTTTCACACAATTTATTGATTTTATTTTTCAAGATTTGAAACAAAAAATAACAATAACTGTTATATAAATGGAAGCACTTTGACAGCTTGCAGCCTTGGTGCCTGTGTTTTCCGCTCATATTGACTGTGAGAACAGGCCTACATACTAATGACATGGAATGATTGACAGTTTAGCTGAATTGAAAGGCTGACTCCATTATTCTGATGAGCGTCTGGCTCATTTCCTTTCCTGGGTCACATGACTGCAGGTGCATTAAACTGCCTGCTAAATGCATGTAAAATTAACACTAATTTGTCTTCTGCAGGTGCAGTAACCGGGGCTAAATGGTGGGCCTGGGGAGCAAAAGGAGGAAGAACGCCAGCTGATTCCCCTCTATACGTCCACAGCCTGCTGCCTGCATCCAAGCAGAAAACAGAGATGGCTCAATCCATCCGAAGGCCGGAGAGTTTAGGAGGCGTGAACCTCAAACCACAGGGGGAAAAGACCAGGACTGGCTACTTCTGCAACGTGAAGAGCAGGTCAGGCCTCAAATATGCAGATAAGTTAAAGAATAAAGACATTCTGTAGAGGTGATTGAAATGGTCCTAGATTTACATATGCAACAATTCAGGCTTTAATGCTAATGTATGTTTTCAAATGCACATTTCCATCATCGGTTTGTGAAGGACTCCATGACAGCATCATGTGGGTGAATGTAGCCCCATCTTGCCAGGAACTCTGGGAAAACTCCTACTCCACTATAAATAGCTCAGTGCAGACTAAATGCTAGACTGTTCAGTAATTCACACTAATTTTCCAAATACTTGAAGCTGTGTCTAGAAATAAAGTTTTCTGAAAGAGCTGATTGAATAGTTTAGAGTGAAGCTGAGCTAAAAATGCTTCACATAAAATTAAAGGGAAAAAAGGTTAAGAATAAAAAAAATCAGATACTAAATCATCTTTTATTGAAGAGATGCAGTAACCCATAAGATATGAGTTTCATTTAAAGAAACCGACCATAAAGGTTAACGTTGGCCTCGTTTGTTTAGTTCTGGGACCTAGACCTGAGTTGTACTTAAATCTTTGGTTGACTCTGCAGATGGCCTGCAATCTCCCTGTTAATGTTGCATCTGCATAGTGGAGCTTTTTCCAAGTCAAAATTAAGAAGAAAAATCTTCCATGGTAAAAGAATGATGGAGTGAGCCTGCAGTGACTGATAGCCAATCAAGCTGGCTATCAGTCTTCTTTCTATGATATCATCAGTGACTTTGCTAACAGTAAAGTTGGGATGCAAAGGTTCTAAAAAGTGAGAGGAAAACTGAGGAAGAACAATCTAGCATAAAAAGGTGAGTAATGGTAGCTGGTGTTTTAAAATATAACTTTTTAAAGCTATATTTCATTTACTACCTGGTTTCCAGTAACTTTTCTAATTCCATTATTTTGTAACATTCATAATATGTCATTCTTTCATTTTATTATGTCTGTTTTTGTGCAGTTTTGATCATTATAAGTAATTTGTATTTGTTTTTTGTTGTTGCACTACAGGTTATTTTTGCACATTTGCTGCTGCTGCAGCTTGAACCAAAAAGTATAAACCACATGACACTTTTATGTAAATAAACTGCATGCTAATTGATTCTATTACTTTTAGTAACACCAGGTGATGCTTACAAATAGCAGCTGTCTAGCAGACAAAAACGCCTCCAGAGCTGCGATGAGTTCATTGTGGGTGTGTGAATGATTGGATCTTTGGAGTGTTGGTTTCAGAAATGGGTATTATTTGCAAAAATAAAAACATTTTGCTTAGGGACCTATGGAAGCTTGGACCGGCCCTGCTCTGACAGCAGGATTTGGGTGGGCGGCACCTAAATAAGCACCAATAAATTAATAGATAGCTTTTTTTTTCTTATTTTTCCCCAATTGTAGTCAACTAATATAGAAGACTTTGACCTTGCATTTCAGGAGTTTTTTTCTGCAATAGGCCGGAGGAAAATCTGACCCATTGAGAACACAGTGACGGTATTGGTTGAATAAAGCTGTTGAATAAAAGTAGCTCTAGAATTGAGCCTTGGAGAACCGCAGTGCTGATATCCATTTCGTCATCAATCAGTGCATCACAAACATCAGTAAAACCACCACAGACTTTTTAGATGTATCTATGTTGAGACGTGTGACATTCAGAAATGTGAATGCAGTTATGGTTGTGTGAATGCTCCTAAAAGCGCAGAACTCAGTTTTAAGTTAGAGTGCCATTATTTCTTTTGTTGAGCACAGAGCGAGCTTATAGAGTAAAACACCTTTGACAAAGGAAGTCATTCAGTGCCTATGGATGGGTTCAGGCCCATTTCAATGGCCTAGTGGGTTAGAGCAGTGTGCTCCGATTGCTCCCTGGGCTCTGCACAATGGCAGCCCACTGCACCAAAAGGGGATGCGTTAAATGCAGAGGTAAATCTCCAATGGGAGATCAATAAAGTTCAGGTATTATTAGGTCTGTAGTAGGGATGGGACGGTTTATGAAAACCGTCCGAACCGTTTGGTTCGACTGTCTCGGTTCGATTCGCGTGTGTTTCGTTCGGTTCATGCGCTGTAGAGACTGACACGGGAGTGGATTTTCACTCCTGTCCCGTCCCACTCCCACAGAAAAAAATTGTGTCCCGTCCCGATCCCGGGCCAGAGTAGAAATCTAAATCCTGTCCCGTCCCACTCCTGGTGAAATTACTCCCACTCCCATCCCGCTCCCATTCAGAATGACTCCCGCTCCCGCACCACTCCCATGCTCTCTTCGAAAACCTAGGACGCGTCCTTAGAAGGCCAGATTCCGAGTACGATTACGTCATTTTAATACATACATTGTTTAGATTTACTTATATATTTCTAGCCCTTTGATAGAATAGAATAGAAAATCCCTTTACTGTCCCACAATGGGCAAATTTACAGCAGCAGAAAGATTATTGAAAATGGTCACACAAATGTGGACCTTAGAAAAATGTATAAGAATAACATAATAGGGAAGAGTTAAAAAAAATAAAATACAATTCTGTAAAGTGTTTTAACAATATAAAACTGGAGAATAAATAACCAATATGCACCTATAGACATTTTTACAGTGATGGATATTTGAAAATAGCAGCAACATCAGAGATGTGCAGAATGACAGCAGCAGGTTATTTAACTGACTAAGGTTTCTATCATTACATTTGATTTGATTAGTTCCTGCTCCCGGTGGTTGGAACCTTTATTCCACTCTGGATTCTCATCAGTCTTTGTTCACTTTACAATAAAAAAGAAATAAATAAACAAACAGTTTTGGAAACTTCGGTTTTCATTCTTTTCCTGCTTTGTGTGTCAACTTTCGCGGTTGCTAAGCATCAGACCTTACGGCGATAAAACCCGCTGAAGGGTAGACCTGGTCGAATTCACAGCCAAAACTCTTCCGGTCTCCTTATTTTCACGGACTTCGAATGATCCAGTCTAAGTAGACCGCGTCCTTGGAGGATTAAGCCCAGGATTTCGAACAGAGCCCCATTCTTGTTGTTTTTGAGCGCGGGTGAAAAACTCAGAGCGGAATCACTGTTGGTTTTTGGGTCGTGTAGTTTTTTTGACTCGCATTATAGTGTAGGCTTAAAGGAAAAAAACTACAAAATGGCGGCGCCGCGCCAGTATTGGATTTTTTTTCTTTCTATTTTATTTTTTGGTATTGATCCTAGTTTTTTTTTAGTTATTATCGGTTTTCTCCCGCTCCCATCTGCTCCCGTTAATGTTTAATCCTGTACCGTCCCAATCACGTGATCGTTACTAATACTGACTCCCATCCCAAGGGAATCCCGTGACCCATGGGATTCCCGAAAAAATGTCAGTTTTTAATGCGCTGCTCCTTTTTCTCATAGGCGAAGCGTGTACACTCCAGAGCAGAAGGTGGCGGTACTGCGACCAAAGCCAACCACCAGTAGTAAACAAGAAGAAGAAGAAGCCAAGCAGCGTAGCCGGGTGTAGCAGAATAAAATCAGTTGTTGTGGAGAATTCCGTCGGTATGGCGAGTGGGAAAGAGCAGGAGTTGGAAGACGCGCCAGCAGCACTTTATAGGTCTGCTGTATGGGACCACTTTGCATTTAGAGTGACCTACGATGACGGCGGAAAGAAAGTTGTGGATAAAAGTGCAACAGTGTGCAAGCATTGTGCAACACGTTTTGTTTATGCTAACAGCAACATGACCAACATGTCATGCTAACCCCGAAATCCCACATACTCTGTCAGCGCTCCGCCCCGCTGTGCTCCAGACCGGCTGTTCAAAGCAAAGCCTACAGCCTCCACTGTGGCTCCCGTCCGCTCCGCTCTGAGTTCCTTGGAGATGGTAGAGAGCATGCGCCAGATGATTAAATTCAAAGCAGCAAAACATGCGGAAATGATCCAGGGTTTCCGCGGATCATTAAAAAGAATTACAATTCACAATTTTTTTTGGATTTTTTTCATTAATTTCATTCATTTTTATGGGATTTCGGGGTACCTGGAAAAAGGATCTAAAAATAAGTAGAATGTCTTAAATTAAGTGTATTTACACTTAATTTGAGTAGGTAAATGAGTATTTTTGCTCTTAAAATAAGAAAATTAGATAAAATGCACCTGAAATAAGACAATGCAATTGTCTTTTCTTATTGTAAGTGTAAATTGTCTTGTTCCTTGGCAAAATCTCTCTTTAATCTACTGAATCCAAGAACAAATACACTTATTTTAAGAAAAAAAAACTTATCTAAATTTCGATTTTTTTCCAGTGTAACAATCAACATATACGAACCGAAAATCGTAACCACGAAACAGTGAACCGAACCGTGGATTTTGTGAACCGTTCCACCCCTAGTCTGTAGGGTAGAGGCAGAGAAACGATTTCAAGTGGGCCTTTTCCATTTCTTACAACATCTTTGAACATTGCTTGACTCTAGGCTCAAAGTTTGCTTCATTGCTCCAATAAAGCCTTTTACTTAGTTCAACAGGTTTGTTGGGATTTTTTTCCCTCGTGACTCTTTCATGATGACATGTAGCTGCAAGTCATGTCTGCTTTTTGAACAGTCTACATGCCTCTGCAGAAATACCCTGAATATTTTTTTCTCTGTTAGCCGTGGACTAGGATTCAGCTCAACAGCAGTGCTGCATGCCGTGCATTCTCTTTCTTTCTGAACTCAAATTGATCTCGACAGTTCACATGTCCCGTTTCAACCACAGACAATGGCATTTTCGGCAACTAAATAGATAGACAGCCACCAAGTGGGCTTGCATCGATTAATCAGCCTTGCAAATCAAGAAAGGGAAATCTTGCCATTCTGCCATGGATATAATCATCTCTCTAACTAGAGCTGTGAATCTCTGCAGCTCCTTCAGAGTTCCCAAGGCCTCGAGCTACTCTGATCTATTCTCCACTGGTTTAGGAAGACCTCCTTGTCTTGGTAGGTCAGTAGTTGGCAGGCCCCGCTGAAGAATAAATCAACCATTAAACCATCAAACTAGTGAAACTCAACTAAACTGAGCTTCTATGGACACAAAAAGAAGTCATTGAAAATGGTTGAAAACCGTAATCAATAAAATCATGCACTGATATCACAGTTGTGCATGGATTTTATATTTCAGAACCATAGTTTATCTTGAAGAGTATGGGATTATGTCAAATGTGCTTTTTTATCTGTTAACTATATATAAGGTTGGATGTAGGAGTTTGCCCTTAAATCGAAGGGTTGACGGTTCAAGCCCCGGCTCTGACTCTCAGTGTCGTTGTGTCCTTGGGCAAGACACTTCACCTGCATTGTCTACTGATGGTGGTCAGAGGGCCCGGTGGCGCCAGTGTACGGCAGCTCCGCTTCTGTCAGTGAGCCCCAGGGCAGCTCTGGCTACAATGTAGCTTGCCACCATCAGTGTGTGTGTGAATGGGTGAATGAATGTAGTGTAAAGCTCTTTGGTCAAGTCTCCTGACTTGAATAAAGGTGCTATATAAGTACATGCCATTTATAAGATAGTAAGAGTATATTTTATCAAAAATGTGTTCATAAATCAATAAACTTTAGTTAAATGGTTCTTTGCCTTCTGTGGTTGTGCTAATAGCTTACAGACATGAGGGGACTCATATTAAAGGACTCTTTGGTCAAATATTGGTAAATAAGTATGAGCACATAAAGAAACATGCTAACATGACGACTGGAGACAGTAATGGATGCAGTGGATGGCCGTGATGTCCTACATGTCCTGTCACACCCTATGCGCTCCACGACGCATTGCTCGCCATCGCCTTTCAGCCCGTTGATCACAAGAAGTAGTTCCTTTGCGCTGTCTGCCAAATCCAGACTTCACACACCAGGTAGACAATCCCCTAACAGTATTCTCGCAAGATAGTCACACTCTCACACCTAAGGAGAATTTAGAGAAGCCAATTAACCTAACAGTCATGTTTTTGGGCTGTGGGAGGAAGCCGGAGTACCTGGAGAGAACCCACCCATGCTCAGGGAGAACATGGCAGAAAGACCCCAGGCTGGGAATCAAACCCAGAATCTTCTTGCTGCAAGGCAGCAGTGCTACCAACTGTGCCACTGCGCAGCCTCAATCTAATATTAATCTTATATTAGTGTCGAAAACCCTAGTGAAATAAAGTGTTTTTTTTGTTTCATAAACAACAGCTTAAAACATGTCAGCATTGGATACCATGCGGTCACTATTAGCTTCCATTGGCTTCTTGTAAACTTGTAAACTGTGTGACAAATTGAGCAAAATGCTCCACTGCTCCAGTCTCTGGCATCTCAAAGTTTCCTGTAAACTTAAAGAGAAATCTTGCAGAACTTTCTTTTTTTGCAACAATAATTAGCCAACTTGTCCACTTCACTTTGACTCACATTATATAAAGCGTAATGGATTACATTGAAAATGAAGTGAATAATGGTTGAGAGAATAAATGCGTTTATTTTCTGTTTTATCACTCGTCTGTCCCAGAAATGCGATTCCTGCCCTACCTCCAGCATATTCGTCGGCTTTTGATTTGTAAATAATTGTTGCCATTTTAAGATTAATGTTTGCATTTCATTGTAACTGCAGACTACGTTATATAGTGCATAATCTAAAGATTGACACAACTAAAATGCAGGCAAACACAGTGCATCATATTTCACCAGACAATGATGTCAGGCAGCTCTGGGGGATGTTTAATGCTATTTTAGAAGTTAACTTTAAACTCATCACAATGTTCTTTTGGCCTTTTTCTGCTGTGTCCCTCAGTCTTCATCTTGCTTTTTCTTTTGTTCACAAAATGTTCTTGTCAAACTTCTTGGGCTTTTTCACAGAGCAACTTAATTTATAGTTAGATTAAAATACACACAGGTAGAGTCTATATATGGGGTATGTAACACCTGAAGGCACTCGGATGGATTTGAAAAGGAGGTTTTCTTTTAAAAAGGAGCTTGTCTCACATTTCAGATTTTCTTTTATGAAACGTTTTAAAAGCCGTGTATCATTTGCCTTTCTCTTCACAATTGTCTACTGTGTCTTGCTTTATCTGATACAATCTCAGTAAACTACATTGAACTTTGCGGTTTTGTAAAAACTGTGGGAAAATAAGGGTGTCGATACTTTTGTAAAGCATCATATACCATTGTCCCATACCTGTTAAAGTTCAATTACTCCATTTTCTTGGACTGGAAGATCTATTTTTAACCTTTTCTACATTTGAATTCATTTGAACTATTTTCATAACATCATAGTTTATTTTTTAGACTTTCATTTATCATCATAGGATTGTTGTGTCCGTTAAACTACAAAATTAATTGCAGTTTTTTTACCTATCCAATTCATCTCCTTTATGAAATACACACAGCAACAGACAACATGGTTCTGCTGTAGGTTTATCTTTAATTCTCAAAAGTTATGTTCTGTTCTATGGGAGAGGATTAGGGCCACTGCAAAATAAAAAAAAGTTAACTGATTTTTAAATATTATTTCAGATTAATATGGGAAAAAATTCAGAGTTCTGAGATTAAAGTCGAAATTATGTGATTAATGTAAGAATTCTGACTCTTTTCTCATATTAAACTGAAATACTATTTAAAAATCAGTTAACTTCTTATTTTTTTCAGTGGCCCTAATCCTCTTCCGTAATGTTCCCATCAAATCAGAACAGTAAATAAGGCTTTAAACTCCACACACCTTAAAAGTCACCAGAAACAGAACAAAGCAAAGTATTTGTTGTGCAAATTTGCACAGTGAGAGTTTAGCTACACAAACAGTGTGGTATTTTTTTGCAGCTGTAACTAATCTGTCTGCATTTGGATGTTTCAGGTTAGGCTCCAAGCTGCCTGCTGGTGTGTCTCAGCCTCCTCGCTTTGCGAAGCCACCATGGGAGACCCAACCTCAGTCCCAAATTATGTCAAATACCGCAGCCAGTGGACAGAGCAAGAACGAGCCCGTCGTGAGGCGACCTCTCGACCACATCCCCCACATCAGAAACCCTAGGCTGCGGCAATACTACCTGCAAGGTGCTCCTGTGGTTTGAGGGATGCATGCTTTCATCCTGCAGCATAGCAATGGTTCTGGAAGGACCCACAGTTTGCATGCTATTTAAACCTGGGTTGTGTTTTAAATATTATTTTGAATCCAGAGAAACTTAGAGCTTGTGATGTTTGCACCTGGCTCTTAATGAAGACTGAATCAAAAGTGAAGCAAACAGGTTTTCTTTACTTCACAGGGACCGCATGGGAGCTAAACAACACTGCAGTGACTGTGGAGGAACCACTAGATGGCAGCTCATCCAGCACTGTGAGTCACTTTTATTACAACCAGTCTAAAGTTAAAGGAGCCCCCTATGGAAACAGATTAGCAAACTGATAAATGGGAAATTATTGCTCCATTTATGTAACACCTTTATTTGGTTGCTAGGAAAGGGACTTTTGGTTTTGGAATGTGTCTTGAGTTTTATGGGACATGTTAGGGTGGCACAGGTGGTGTCCAAGGTTCAGAGTCACGTCGGGCTTCAGAGCAGCTTGGGTTGCTCTCTGACACCATGGGGAAACAGAGCCTGTTTAAGAACCTCTGCATTAAATACAGTCGAAGGAGCGCATTTTCAGACTTTAACTCCAAGGTACCCTTTAGTTTCCTTTTTAAATGGACTAGTCGTATATATAGCAATTAAAAAATATCGATGTTTCGTCTGGTGTAATTTTAATCTTCGTACATGTTAAAAAATAGGATTAATGTTATTAGAGACTTCTTTTTGTTGTGTCAAACTTTACCATAATAATTTTTCTGTTGCCCTTTCTCAATGCAGCTTTACTGTTGTGCATATAACGTCTAACATGCTGTGATGGATGAAACAGGCTATCTTTCATTCCACAGTGAAATGGTTTTGGAGAATAGTTTGCAAGCTTTTTGCACTGCTTATTAATGTTGTATTAGTAAACACAGGCCAAACAATGTCCAACGTGGCTATTCAATGAATGCAGTTGTGTCAGATCACATATGACACACCCATGTAAGCAGGACGGTGATTTTCCATGCACACAGAACTATTTTAATCTTTGCAGAAAACACATGTATTTTTTTCAAATATGTTTTCAAATAAGTTAAACAGAACCAACATGTTGCACAAAAACAGCAACTTTCAGAGTATTGACAGATTCACAGACAATAGTACATAATTTGGAAGTGAAGCGCTGATTTAATTACATTTTTACAATTAAATTGATGTGTGCTTCTATTTATCTTCCCATATCTCCGTACAGCTGATGGTCTATTGGTTCACAAATCTACCCGTTATATTTATTCAAGGATAAAGGTTTTAATCCATAAGTCTTTGCAAAATTACTGCATGTAGCTGCATGTGGTTGAATTTGGATTGAACTTTGACTAGGCCATTCTAACACATATACATCATGGTGAACCTTCACCCCAGTCCTCTGCAGCCTCTAATAGGGTTTGTTTCAGTTTTTATTTTAGATTTAAATTCATCCAATGGTGTGAAAGAGTGTAGAAACTTTATGTAAGTCCTTTAAATTCTGATTTAAATTACCTTCTCCTCTCACCATGGCAGCTTTCCTCCATGTTTGCTGTGTGATCTGAATTGCTATTGACATAATGTCAACAGGTGCTTTTATGGCTTTCTTCTCAGCACGCTTCCATAAAGACCAGATTTGTGAAGTGGATAACAAATGTTTGTCCTGTTAACAGATTCTCCCACCTGACCTGTAAATCTCCGCTGCTCCTCCATAGTTACCATGGACCGCTCTGCTTTTTATAATTGAAAGTTGAAATTTTCATTGTTTTTTATTTTCTATTTAGTTTTGACTTCTGGTTTTCAGTTCTATTTTAGTTTTAGTTACTTTGTTTTTACTATTTGTTAGCTAGTTTAGTTTAGTTTTTTGTTTTGGAAATGCCCAGTGTCATTTTAGTTATTATTTTCACTTATAGTTTTGGTCTTATATGCAATACAACTTACATAATGGTGACAAGATATATATATATATATATATATATATATATATATATATATATATACGTAAAAAATGAATTTTTTACATATATAAATAAATAAAAAAATCTATATATATATCTATATATCTATATATATATATATACGTATATATGTATATATCGTATATATGTATATATATGTGTTTCGGTTTGTTTTCGTCTTTTACAAGGTGTAGTTTTAATTTTTATTTCAGTTAACAAAAATGTTAATTATAGTTTTTTATCATTAAAAAATATAATTTTTATAGTTATAGTTATTTTTAATTCGCCAGTTTTAATAAACAGTGGTATGTAATGACTCTCACATGACTTATCCTAAAATAAACCATTATTAAAGGCATCAACATTCGAGGCAACGTGTTTTTGTGGCGGATTAGACTGAAACATCCAGATATTAATGGAGACCACAAACCTTTTGCTGTTCCTGTTCTTTTCCATGCAGGGTCTCCCCGGGGACACAGTGTTCAGCGTTTCATCACAGTTCAGCTGTAAGGATGGACCCACGGGGGAAAAGAGCGAAACGGGCGGATCTTTATCCCATAATTCAACACGACCCAGCTCTGATACCTCCATGGTGAAGGAGGTATGAGCCATCTATAAACATGTAAAGGTTGCAGATATGTGACTCCGACAGGTTTCGGTTAATTTGTAATGCAAACTCGTCCTCCCCTCTTCTGTTTTATGACTAAGATATTCAGCAGGAAGTTGCTCTGTTATATTATTTTTCTGTATCCTTTCCTCATTCAAAGCAAACTACTAACCAACTGCATCACACTAAACATAAAATGTGAGCTATTATTTGAATGTCATGCATTTATCCAGCTTTACATTTACAGCCCTCATCCTGAGGCTCAGATGTGACTACAAACACAGAGAGGAGGGGAAATGTAGAAAGAGGAAGTGATCCCTCCTGTCTACACTGTCAATGTCAGAGCTAATATTATCATGGCTGCTTTTCTGAAGCAGCTGGTCTCAAAGAGAAAGGACGCTTCTGTCAGCGGAAAATCCTCCCGACCAGAACTGGACTCCACCGAAAGGAAGGAGGTAGATGCAGATCATTGCTGTTTGGATTCTGTCCCTGCTCAGCCTCAGTCCCCCTCACCGGAGGCAGAATATGACAAACTACTGGTAAGTGGAACAAATGCTGCATTTTCTGGGAAGTATATTTAGGTCACAAGTTTAAAGTTTGTTGCAAAGTGTTAACCCTTCACCACATTTTTTCTAGAACTTAAAAGGAAATAAAAAGCACTGTTTTGTTTTCGATCAAATGCAGCATGAGTGGAGTTTTGCATCTCTACGTTTGTTTATAGCAACAGATGCACCTGTTTGAATATAATAGATCTTTATCCTTGACCTTTAAATGGTCACTTATCATTTACTTTGTGATTTTAAAAAGAAAATAATTTAACCTAATACTGTAATGCTTTTACATTTTAGATATCTGAGATAAACATTTAGGGAAACATGCAAACTGCTCTTAAGAGACGGTTAGAGGATATGGGAAGAAGTGCTACACTGTGAGAGCGTGCATAAATCCCTCACATGACATCTAAAGCACTATTGGTTGCCATAAGATGTGTTTACAGGCTGGGATACCTGCCAGGGGTGAAGGTTAGATAATACAGTATGACTGCTGTCACTTTAACTGGTTTCCTTTTTCTAACTGTGGAGTAGAAAAGAAAAACAGCCATTAAAAACAAACAGATTTCCTTCCCTTCATATCTGGCTAATAACATTCCCCACATTTCGTGATACCTGAGGTCATTTTTAGCCTTTTCCAACATTATGCAACTGAAACATGTGAAGCAGGTTAATTTAGAGATGTTTCTTAGCCTCCATTAGCGTCCTTCCTATTGTTAGTAATGGTTAAGGTAAATATGGGTCCATGTCATGCCTTGTTTATTGAACTTCCTGCTGTTTACAAAGTCAGAAATTCGGACTTCTTTTTATCATAATACATTTATCTCACATTTAATGAAGTCGTCTCTATGGAAGAGGATTAGGGCCACTGAAAAAAAAAAGTTAACTGATTTTTTTAATTTTATTTCAGCATAGTATGGGGAAAAAGTCAGAATTCTGACTTCAATCTCACAATTCTGACTTTTTTCTCAGAATTCTGACTTTTTTCTCAGAATTTTGACTTCAATCTCAGAATTCTGACTTTTTTCTCAGAATTCTGACTTTTTTCTCAGTATTTTGACTTCAATCTCAGAATTCTGACTTCAATCTCAGAATTCTGACTTTTCCCATATGGTAAAGTTCTCTTCTTGGAGTGTGAATTCAGTTTAAGTTAGGGTTAGTGGTAGGTATATCTTGCTAATGTCTAGGGTAAGGGTCTAGGTTAGACCATATAAAACTAATGTACCGGTAAGTCAATGAAATGTACCCATGAAGCATGAAAACACAGCTGTGTGTGTGTGTGTGTGTGTGTGTGTGTTTAGTTTTTCTTTGGGGGATGATAGCTTCTATCTATATATATATATATATATATTCATTAAATTAAAAAGGGATACCCAAGAAAAGTTTTATTTATAGACAAACAGTCGTACAATAGAGAAAGAGCATCAATAATAATAAAAGACAGAATAAAAGTGTTTAAACCAAAAGAGAGATCTTTATGCACTAAAAAAAAATGTTGTAAAAACATCTTGTTTGTTTTTCTTAACCATGCTACAAAATCTGGATTTTTTTTTTTTATGCTGACAGGATGTGGAGGCGGTGCCGCTGCCAGACGGACACCTTTGCTTGTTGGCTCTGCCTCCTGAGTGCTGCCAGGGCGAGCGGCCGGAGCCCATGCTGTACCTCAAACTGTTCTGCCACCACATCACCGACGGAAAGGTGGGGATGACGATCGATGCCGCTGTGATTTCACATCTGAAAACTCACCTCACCTCTCCGTCTCTATCAGGGTGTGGTTTCTGGCATCCTGGTGGTGACGTCCAATAAAATCTTCTTTGATCCGTCAAAGACCCATCCTCTGGTGACGGAGCACGGCTTTGAGGACTACCTCCTGTCTTTCACCGTTGACAGCCTGGCATCCATCGCCTTCTTCTCTGATAGCTCACACGTTCACTTCAACACCTCCCTGCAGAGGTCAGTGCTGTCTCACTGTTGCTTCTCACAAATAAGGCAAACTGATTCCAGTGACATGAAAGGTTCCTACTTTTTATTCTTTTTTAATTACAGAAGGAAAGGAAAAACAAAGAACATTTTTCAGAAGCTCAAAATCACCAAAAGCAAAGGAGGCAGCGTCCAAGGAGAAAAGCAGGAGGAGTTGCCTCCAGCTCTGGTTTCTGCTGCTCCATCAGTGCTGCCCAGTCCCTCACTGGGTCTAACCAAGGAGGAGGAGACAGAGAGCAGAGACATGGCTGCTGTGGAGGCGGGGCTGGATAGCGGCTCTCTTGAGGTGCAGCCTGAGGACCCCTTGGGAAGTCTGACTGTCCTGAGCAGCGCCGCCACCTTCTGTTGCGGAGGTCCAGAGGCAGAGCTGCGAGACGCAGAAAAATCTGCGGAGAGTGAGACCACAGATGGTAAAATCTGTCCTACTTTTACATCTGCTGCTTTCAATCGTTCAGCTTCTTTACTAGAAGTCTGTTTGCTTTTCAGCTCCTCAGAGGCCATCGGCGGGAAGTCGAGGGAGTTTGATGTTTGTACGACTGCGGGTTCAGTCGTCTGCAGCAAGGAAGAAGAGCTCAGCTAAAACTTTATCCAGAAGGGACACCTGGCTGGCTCTGTCACAAGAAAGGTAAAAAAAAAAAAAAAATGAAAATCCCTTTAATCTATTATCTGCATGCCTCCAAGCAGCCAAGAAGCACATAGTAACCCTGGAGGAGCTGTAGGGACCCACTGCTCGGATGGGAGAATCTGACGAAAGAAAGAAAGAAAGAAAGGAAGGAAGGAAGGAAGGAAGGAAGGAAGGAAGGAAGGAAGGAAGGAAGGAAGGAAGGAAGGAAGGAAGACAGCAATGCGGCAACACGATAGCTATTTTGCTAAGATGAAGGTCTCCCTGAACACACCAGCCCCGCACTAAAGCATGGTGGTGACAGCATCATGCTGTGTGGAGGCAGCTAATAGAGGAGACTAGATACTTTCTAAAGGGTGTAGATCAGGGATCCTAAACCTTATGAAGCTGAGAGCTACGCTATGCATGCTTAGTCATACGAAGGGGGCCACCGATACCGACCTATGAAAGTGTCACAGTTCACCTGAACTTCATGGATAAAAAACATTTTTTATTGTTTCTTTAAAGAATTATTCATTTTAAATCACTTTAAATGTGTTTTTGTTTTTTTAAAGAGAAACAAAATACCATTTAAGGCTCACTGCTGAATTGTTCTATTATTTGATGAGGCTCAAAGGTGCCTCATGTGATCCTTGCGGCCCCCTGGGGCCAGATAGCAGACAGAGAAGCTGAATATGGTGGTTAAAGCAGCCTGGATCTCGTCTGCTTGATAAGCTCCACTAGTTGGACTGAATCCTTGAATTAAATCACATTGTGAGGATATTCCAGGTTGCACTGTGCCTGAAATAATAACTGAACTTTATTGAATAAACATTGGAGAAATTTACCTCTGCATTTTACCCATCCCCCTTAGGGAGCAGTGGGCTGCCATCGTGAGGCGCCCGGGGAGCAGTGTGGGGTTAAGGGTCTTGCTCAGGGACCCAGAGTGGCAGTCTGTGGGATTGGGGCTCAAACTCAGAACCTCGTATTCCAAGCTCTATGCCCAAACCACTAGGCCGCCACTCCCTGGAAGGGAAAGAAAAAGAGGGTTTTGGGTTTAAATCCTGGCCTGGGTTCTTTCTGGATGGTGTTAGTATGTTCCACCTGTGTAGGTTCCCCTCAGTTTGTATTCCAAGTTCAGAAACGATGACTTTAATGTTGATTGGTCCTCCTAGCTGCCCTCAGGTGTGGGCGTGTGTGGTCGTTTGGCTCTTTGCACGGAAGTGAATGAATGATTGTTGGAGCCTAATTTAAACTCAGCATTGGTACGTGTTAACAAGTGACGTTTTAACCTGCAGATTTGATTTTTTTTTTTTTCTGTGCTCTAAAAGCCTTCAAATAAAATAAATGATTTTTAAAAAAGCAAGAAGACGACGACACCTGACAATAAATCCTGTCTGAACAAAAGCCTGCCAGTTTCCACGCAGCAGTGTTGGTGCAGCTGCAGCTGTTGTTTACCATCTCAGTAATCCTGACTCGTCCTGCAGATCCGACGAGCTGCGCTCCTACCTGAAGCTTTGGCGGCCTGACCTGTGTATAATGGAGGGGGAGGAGGAGGGTGAGGCAGACCACGACGAAGAGGAGTTTGTTCTCGTCGAGGATAAAGGAGAGGAGGAAGAAGAGGATGAAGAGACGTTGCAGACACTCCGTGGCTCAGGGGACGACTGGGAGGTCAGTGTGTTCAGGAAAACAGAGAGAACAGCTGAGTCTTCAGGTGGATTTTTATACCTGGGGATTAAGATGTTGACTAATGGAGTAACAAGGAACTGATTTGGATCTTTTAAAAAAGGATGTTTTTATCTTTGTAGATGGTTTTGATGGAGGAGAATAAAGAGAAATCAAGCGTGGTGATTGACAAGGAACCTGAAGGGATCATTAACGTTGTGGAGAACAGCCAAATTCTGGAGGCTTCACATGTCAGAGAGGTGAGCGACTCTCTGCCATATCAACCAATTCACTCTGCTCACATTAAATATAAAGTTTATCAGCTAAACCTGTGAAAAGGAATTGAGACGAGTAGCCAATGTTTTGTTAAAGGGATTTATTTGATCAGGATTTTCTTTTAATTCACTTAATTATTTCTACTGTAGCCCAAAATCTATTTTTTATTTTTATTTTATTCAAATCCTTTAGTCTCTTACCTTCAAAATCAATCTGAAAGAGGATTTATTTGTTTTGCAGTGCGGGACCTTTACTGCAAATAAAAAAAATCTACCTGATTTACTTAAACGATTCAAATGCTATTTTCTAAACTTCCAAGAAATGAGACTAAATGTGTTCTCCGGGGACTGTAAATGTGTTTTTAGGCCTAACTTTGAACCAGAGTCTTATTTATTATTAGCAGAAAGCATTTAGGATAACGATCATAAAGTCTCAGAGGCGTCAGACCAGGCGGCTTCTACAGGAAACAATCGTAGACAAAAACAGGGATGTTTGCAGCATAATCTGTTAACTAATACATCTTCCATGTGTTTTTTTTATTATTTTTTTTTTTATTTAACCCTACTCAATCAACAGCTTTTTTTTTTTTTACTATAGCGCCACCATGTGTCAAATAATCCTAGACCATCCGATAGACCCCTGGTTTTCAAAGTGGGGGCCGCCAGGGGGGCCGCTGGGAGATGGAGGAGGGGAAAAAAAAAAAAAAAAGGTATACATAAAATTAGTTTTTTGAATATAAATAATTAAAATATTCCTGTCTGGGTATAACTGCATTATGAAAATCATTAACATAAAGCTTACAAATAATACTTTCTGGCTGTATGTAAGACAAGAGTTTCCCACCCTGATCTGTTTTTGCAAGGTATAAAGAGGCTCATCGTTTAAAAAAAGGTTATTAAAATTAAAGTGGTGGGCCTATGTTATTATATATTTTATGCATTTCATTGAGGAATTAAAGGTTAATAAAATATAGTTGTGACTTCAGCTTTACAAAATAAATGTGTTTTTATTTAGATGGTTTGTTCACTAATAATTTAATTCTGTCGCTGTAGCTTATATTAGTGTTTACGCATGTTTCATATGAGTTGAAAATGTACTGGTGTAGGGGGGCCTTGGCTAGCCTGACGTAGTCCTACTCAATTCTAGTCAGAATATGAGTCTGATACTGCTCCATAGAGCTGTGATTATGGGGCGTGTTTCGAACGAACCAGGAAAAAAAATGCCTCTGCACTCAATTGGATAGACCTACAACCAATAAGAGCAACGGAGTGCGTGACGTATGTTAAGCGACGCATAGTTGTTGTCAACAAAAATCAAAGCGTGCAGTTGCACGCCTAGAATAAGAAGATGAGGCTTGATCGCGTTTCTCTGTTCCTCTTTTAAAATTAATTTGCTGTTGATATCTTCTAGAACAGACCTAATAGCAGAATCTACACCTGAACTCTCCAGCGGCAGCCATTGTTGTTGTCACCCAAGCGCGCTTTGGTGACGTGGTTGATTACGTTACTGTTGATCATCTGTCCATCATCGTATAAAACCCGCCCTGACAATTTGATTGGCCCGCCAGATATTGTGCGAGCATACTCGCGCTACTATTAAGCAATGCCAGACCGAACTACATAGCTTTAATTGCGCCTACTTGATTCTATTGATGTTTTTTAAGATTGAACCGAAAACCTATTTGTTTAAGAAAACATTTTAATTCTAGTAGATTACCGGTTGTTTTATGACCATGTCTTTTGTGACTGTAAATGTATTTTTTTTATTTGTTTTGTAATTTTGTGAAGCACTTTGTGACCTCTATGTCGAAATAAACATTACTTACATAGCTAACTGCTGTTGTTGTAAAGCCTTAGAATAAAGGAACTAAGGTCTGGTGTTTCAGCACCAGCAGTTAGGAAAGAAGAACCCTCATTGATATCGACCATTATCTTCATGTCAATGTCTACTGGTCGTAAGCATTCAACCTTTTAAATGTTACACACTTTTTTACTTTGGTTTGGACTTTAAAGGGCTGTTCATAATAAAGTTTTTATAAACTTTTTTCAAGTTCAGCATAAAATGACGTCTTTCAACACATCTTGTTCCCCTAAATAGAAATATATACTTGCTGGCTTACAAAGTTTATTTTAACCATAAATTAAGATGTTCCACCATATGTCAGTCTGGTGAATAGCCTCTCAAAAAAGTACAATAAATGTTATTATTGTAAAGTGACTAAATCTAAAAGTGTTAAAGGAATACCAAAATGCTTTGCTGATCTCGGTGTTTTATACGATTATATTTTTTTGTCCTTTTTCTGTATCATTCCTCCTTTCTGTGTCTTTTTCTTCCAGCTGAGTCAGGAGCTTCCCCCCAGGACGGTGGGCCGCACATGGCAGCTGGCTTACAGCACGTCCCGCCACGGCGCCAGCCTCAAGTCTCTATACAGGAAACTGGGCAACACTGACTCCCCTGTGCTGATTGTCATTAAAGACGCACTGGATGAGGTAAAAGCTTTAATGTAAACTAGAAAAATACCCTGCAGCTTATTTGGATCTACTTTACTTTATCTGTGTCACAATTTATCTTCCATCAGCTTTTCGGGGCTTTCCTCTCCGAGCCTTTGAAACCCAGTGAGAAGTTTTATGGTACGGGAGAAACTTTCCTCTTCATGTTGCATCCACGTTTTAAGGTAGGAGAACTGGTAAACATCTTAAGAATGCCAATATCTGCCATGATTATTAGATATTAGCTAAACGAATCATATTCCAGAGTTAAAGAAAACTGAGCAGTTTACAGTAGTCAAGATGAAAGATATCAACAATTTTATAATTGATGATGTTTCATGGAATCATTTTTGAAACATAAGCAGATTAGTTTACATCAATGAATAGGAAGTTTTCCAGACAATTTGACAAACAGAAATAAATGAATCAACCAAATACACACAAGAGAGAGTAGTTAACATCAATTTCCACACCAAACACCAATTTCCAAACTAAACTAACTAAATTCACCTGAACAAAAATAGAAACCCTCCACATATTAAACCTGCACTGCAAAAAATCTGAATCTGGATAAGTCATTTTGCATTTGTTCTTGAATTGAGGAGGTAAAAGAGACATTTTGCCAATTCAACAAGACAATTTACACTTAAAATAAGAAAACACAGTTGCAATCTTGCAGTCTTATTTCAAGTGCATATTATCTAATTATCTTATTTTAAGAGTAAAATTACACATTCCATTGGCAAACTATCTCATTTACCTGCTCAAATTAAGGGTGAATACACTTAAATTAAGAAATTTTTACTTATTTCTAGATAGTTTTTGCAGTGTGTCGGTATATACAGCCAGAAACATGACATTGATTAATGTAAATTGTCTCAAAAGGGGTATTTTCATACTCCCTCTCCCTCTAATTGCACTTAAGTTAACTTCTAAGTTAATTTAAGTGCAATTAAATTGCAATGAAATGACTTCAATTGCCCCCCCCAAAAAAGAAAAAAAAACGTCAACTTCTAAGTTAATTTAAGTGCAATTAAATTGCAATGAAATGACTTCAATTGCCCCCCCCAAAAAAGAAAAAAAAACGTCAACTTCTAAGTTAATTTAAGTGCAATTAAATTGCAATGAAATGACTTCAATTGCCCCCCCCAAAAAAGAAAAAAAAACGTCATCAGTATCACAGCCCAATAGCCCAGTCCGTCCACCCGCTCCCCCCATTAATCTGCAAAAATAATCGTGCCTTAATTTTATATGCTTCAACCTCAAACGTAAAGTATATTCACAGGACTTTCTGTGATATGCCCAATTGATATCCTTTGATAAAATATCATGCAGCACATCTGACCATTGAGAAAATAAACCTACCAAGAAATGAAGGTCCAACTAAACTGACCGCCTGGTTAAGGAGAGCTAATAATTAGAGGAGGGACTAGACCAATTAAAAGGTTTGACATTTAGTGTTTGTGGAAGAAGAGCAAGTAAAACCACTCCTAAAAAGAAACCATTAGAATGTAGAAGATGCAACGAACGTAAAAATAAAAATGTGCTCTGGTTGGATGAGACCGAGGTCGAACATTTGCTGCTTGTGAGATGCAGGCTGTGGTGAAAAACTAAACAGTGTAGTTAACATCAGCCTGAACACACAAACATGGAGGAGGTCAGTAAGGCTCAACACTGTCCAACCTAAAACAGACCAGACCAATCAGGGAGGAGGGCCCATAATGCAACAGCACTTTTCTACAACCATAACATTCAAGATTGCAGCTGAAACACAGAGATGTTTTATTGCTGCTCTTGATTATGTCCCAAAAACGCTGTTTATATTGTTAAAATTTCAACAACTGGCTGTTACAATAGATTGTCTTTTTTAACCCTGTAATACCAAATGTATCATATTTGATTCATACGGTTTCTGAAATGTTTTGCGTCTGACACCTTTTGCATAATTTAATGGTAAAAACTTTTCTCAAAATCCTATTGTACACAATCAGATATACCTGATAACAGCCAGTAGAAGACTACACAAAAAATAATCTTGACTTATCGCATAGTAATAAATTATTAATATCAAAAATGTATTTCTGTTTTTTCTTTTTACATATTTTGTTAAAAGCCAAATAAGGACTTCAAACCAAAAAAAAAAGTAATTTTCTGTTTTGTTTTATTCTTGGATCGGGCTTTAAAGGGTTAAAAGATGTGTTTTGCATCACATCTGTAGTTATCTGGTTATTTCTAAACTGTTTCCACGGACTGTTAGTCGCACCTATGGAATCGGGCTCTGGCTCCTCCTTTCCAGACTAATATATCATGTAAATGCCTTAAAATTGTCTGGCGAGGCTAGGTGGTGGCAGCAGTGTGCTGTGGGGGTGCTGTTCTTCAGAGAGTGGAAAGATGTTGAGAGAAGCATGGAGCCGAATACAGACGAATCCATTAGAAAACCTTACATAAGGTACAGCAGGCTTTAGACTGGGTAGAAGGCAAGGCAAGGCAAATTTATTTGTATAGCACAATTGGGTACAAAGACAATGCAAAGTGCTTTTCATGATTAAAATGTAGGAAAAAAACAGAATCAAAGCAAGTAGGAAAAAAAATAAAAATAAAAAATGCAGAAACAAAGAAGAACATTAAAAACAGTTGGACTAAAGAAAATAAAAAAGTTTAACTAATGATGTTTAACTAGAACAGTGGAAGGCAATCCTAAACAAATGTGTTTTTAGTCTTGATTTAAAGGAACTCAGGCTTTCCGCACTTTTACAGTTTTCTGGTTGTTTGTTCCAGATAAGTGGAGCATAGGAACTAAATGCTGCTTCTCCATGTTTAGTTCTGGTTCTAGGTATGCAGAGCAGGCTGGAGCCAGAAGACCTGAGTGGTCTGGAGGGTTGATACACTGATAGCAAGTCTGTGATGTATTTAGGTGCTAAGCCATTCAGAGATTTATAGACTAACAGAAGTATTTTAAGGAATGTTCCTTTAACAGCAGGACAACTCTAAACATGCAAGCAGAGCTACAATCAATGTTTTGATCAAAGCAGTTATGTATTAGAATGGCCTAGTCAAAGTCCATTCCTAAATCCAGCTGAGAATCTTTGAGAGGACTTGAGCTGATTCTGAATGTCCAAAGCTGGTAACGGTTTACTCCATCACACCTTAATATCGGCCGAAAGCATTTCTACATTAAGATAGGGGTGGGTCAGTCTAACATCCTGCCGCACTTTTCAGATTTTTTAATAAAAAACCTAAAACATGGAACCATGAATCCCTTTTCTTTTACATCCTAACTATGCCTTACCTTGAGTTTCTGTAAAGCTTAAAATCCCAAGCTGAAAGTTGAAATGTTGTGATCCCGGTGTCTGAGAAGCTCCTGGTTTCTTTCTTGTCAGTGCTTCAGGTGGACAGGAGAGAACTCGTTTTTCATTAAAGGAGACTTGGATTGCTTCGCCGTAGGCGGTGGAAGGTAAAATACAAACTTGATATCATTTTTTTTCCTTTTTTAAAGATTCACCCTCTACCCAGCCACCTTTTGTGCCTCTCTCTACTCTCCCCAGGGGTCACTTCGGCCTGTGGGTGGATGAGAACCTGTATTTGGGCCGTAGCAGTCCGTGCTACACCTTCAACAACTGCTCCCTCTCTGAAACGGACGACTTCCGCATCATGGAGCTGGAGGTGTGGACATTCAGCTGAGGAGACTGCTGATCATTGAGAAGAAGCTGCTTATCCATCACATCCACATAGATTATCAAACCGGATCTCTGTGTTGTGGACTCTTTCCCTGAGGGGGTTTAGATGGTCGACTCGTTCCCGCGGGTTAGGCAACCTGAACTATTAGACTGG
Source organism: Cyprinodon diabolis (assembly GCA_030533445.1). Classification (NCBI taxonomy): domain Eukaryota; kingdom Metazoa; phylum Chordata; class Actinopteri; order Cyprinodontiformes; family Cyprinodontidae; genus Cyprinodon; species Cyprinodon diabolis. The sequence continues at coordinate 6,165,502 of CM060080.1, forward strand.
ATTCTTTCCATCCATTCTTTGAATGGGGTTGGCTGCCACTCTGAGGATGTTTTTTGCTCCAATTAAATTAGCACCTTCTCATTATTTTATAGTTTAACATTAATACATCCAAATATGATCCTCTCCCTAACACTTTAATGCATGACTGTAATTATCTTAGAGATCTGAAGACTTCACAGGTACCATCCTGCTCTCCATCACAGCTAATCATCACATCACTGCGCTCGACAAAAAGGAGAAGCTGGAGGAAGAGCCAAATTAAGGCTGTTTTTGTTCTGCAGCTGTAACTGTAGTTTTACCTCTGATTGAACATCCTACCTGTGGATTAATTCATGGAAATCTGCTTAATATGAATGGAAATGGTTGGAAAATGGATCTGCTGGGTTGGTCAGAGGTTTAAACCCACTCCTCATCATCATCATCAGCTGCATGGAGCTCATATTATTTTGGGTTCCTTTAATGGTGCATTTGAAGCATCCTTTTTTAAATTGAGTTAATATACAGCAAACAGAATGTTTTTTTCTTTTATAAACCAGAACTTAATTAGGCTCCCTACTAATATGCAGATTATTCTGAGATCGATTTGCTTTTTTTGTTTCCTGGAAGTTTATCAATTTAAAAAGCAGTTTGGGATTAATTCCCATTTAGAAAATTCAATTCTGTTTTTGGTGTCTTATTTTATTTTAAATCAATTTTCAATTATCCCAATCTCTGCACGCAACAAATCAGACACACTACCAGCAAGAGGCCCTCAGCATTATGTTGCAGTCACCGTGCTTTTGAATATATTCATTGTTATTAGCTTTAAACTAATAAGAGTTCTGTTATTGAACACCTACAATAACAGAACTGTAAAGGTTCTGTTATTAGCCTGAACAGAACCTCAACAAAGCTGTTTATTAAAGGTTTGTCCATAAAAGTTTTTCTGTGAAGAGAGTCAATTGTTCAGGCAGTCACTGCAAATTTCAGGTTAAAAGGAGATCATTTTGGAGGAGGGCCTCCTGTCTTCCTCAGCCCACCATTGGTCCAGGATGATGTTTAATTCATTTCAGTGTCTTTTATTCTCATCTTCCAGTTTATTTCAGACTTTAGTCTCTGCGCTCTTTGGGTTGTTCCCAAACAGACGTCATATTTGGGATGTATGGAGGCTAACATGACTCTTTGAGAACAGCCTGGACTAATATCAGCAGTTTGTTCATTGTTTTATGGCAAAGGTCAGTGACCTTTAGGACCCATTCTGCCTGTGCTTTGGGCATTAAAAGCTGCGCGAGTCTTTGAAGGGAAAAACAACTTTGTGGTATTTTCTTTTATTTTTAGTATTAAGAAAATTGTCTCCTTGTTTTTAGGTTGTAAAAGACAGAAAATCATTAAATGTGTACGTCTCAGGTGATTAAAACATTTTCATTACTGGAGCTTTTGAAATGGATATTAAAAAAGCTCTTTTCTACGTACACTAAAATAGCTACTCCTTAAATTATTACTGCAAAAACACTAACTAGAACTAAACTAGAATTTGTTTATTACCTTTCCATTTTAAACCACGGCTCCATGTTGTTAATATCGTTGACAAATGTTATTAAGGTCCAAAAAGCCACTTGTGTCTCCAGAGCTGCAGGTTGAAGACCCCTAAGGAATCATTTTTCATTTCTGGTATAAAAAAATCACTTAATTTCTGTTGTATAAAAGGAATGGTTCAACTGCATCCCTAAAAGCCTAAATCTAATTTCACATCCATACAGATGAAGAGTGGATGAAGACTTCTGACCAAAACTGTTTCTTTGATCATTAATAAGGAAGAAGAATTCTTGTTTGTATGAAAAAAACTGTATTTATTATGGAAAAATGGCAATAATAGGTCAGAGAATAACAGTGTTGTTACTCTGAAGGCTTTATGCAGGAAACAGAAGTTTCTGGAAAGCTGGTAGAAAGCAGCCAGTTTCTCAGCTTGTTTTATAGTCAGACGTGAAGAAGAGGAAGATGAATGAGGTGAAGAGTTTCCTGTCTAAGTGCAGAGACTAAAAACACTGGCTGTAGAGCCAGTATAATGGCTTTCTAATTTAAACATAGTTTTTGGCTCATAAATGTAAATATGAAGCAGGTGGACATTAAACCAATAAACCTAAATTAATTATCTTTGGTCTGATCCTGTTGATATCTAATCCCTACTACAATTCAAACTATCTAAAAAATAATCTAAATCTGCATTTTATGTGCCATAGTTTGGGTTTCCTCGTGAATCCGGTGGCTTTGCCCCCCCCAGCTGTGTCGGCAGGAACATCAGGCGCCCCCCCGCTTGGAAAGCTTTCAGGTGACGCCTTCACAAACTGCACAGAACACAGCTGTGGGTAACAAGAACCCCCGACCACCGACGCAGCAGTCTGATAGAAATACAAAGCCATAAAAAACTCTGCAGTGCTGCATATCAGCTGTTAAAAAGGAGCTGCGAGGTTTAAATATCATCACAGGTTTACAGGTTTTTGTTATTTAACTGAGCAAGTAAACGATAATACCGAGATCCGTACAAAAAATGTAATTTTTAACCACAAAAAATGTAGAAATAAATATGAGCAACGAGGACAAAAGAAGAAAAATGACAGATTGTCCACCGCAGACAAGCAGAGTGACACGCTTTACTGAGTCATGTATTCCTTGGCCTTCTCCAGCCCCTCCTTCAGGAATTTGATGTACGTGGACGTAGATGGGTCCTCAAAACCCCCAGAGAAGCTGAAAGTGGCCCCTTCATCCTCTGGTTTCACTGCTGTCTGGTCCAGGAAGTCGTTAGCATTGATATGGTGGACCTGAGGGACACAGATGAGAGGCATTTCCCTTCAGCTATGGGGCTAAACACTTATCTCATCAGGAAAGATTCCTGATGACATTACTCTGTACAACAAAGAGTTCAACCTTAGTTCAAACATAAATAAACTCAGGAAAGTCTGCTAAAACTACAAGGCCTAAAATGGCTTAAACTGTGTTTATTAAAAGCTATATTTACAACTGTTCCATTGGGCAGCGCCACCAGCATCTCCACAGGGAAACTGTACTTCTCCAGATGTAGGCGGGCCTTTTCCCTCAGTGCAGGGTTCCGCTCGTCAGCCTGGAACAGGTTTTAAGACAGAAACAGAACAGTTGTGTTGCTGCACAGCGGTTTACTGGTTTCGTTGGTCTCCAGTTGCTCTGCGCCGCTTACCTGCATGGTCTCCAGCTCTTTGACCAGAGACCAGCTGCTGATGAAGCTCTGGTTGAGCAGAGTGAGAACGGGCGAACTTTCCAGGACCGTTTCCCGGAGAGTCCGCCCCGAACCTGCAGACGATTCAAGAGCAAGAAAACATAAAAAATAAATATCTAACTGATCTGCTGAGATCAAATGCCAAAACGAGATGTTTTTCTTTATCCTCGGTGTTTCCGTCATTCAGTTGGATAAGTTATGGGTAAGTTTTAAGCACGCTGAAGGACGCTGGCTGGCACACGTCGACAAACGGCGAGTTGCCAGCCTATGCTCATACGCGGGCCATAAGTTACAGGTAACTTACCTGATCATTGACATACATTAAGTGTAAGTTACTCATAAGTCATGGCGTCTAGCTTATCCAAAACCTATGAGTAACTTATGAATAATTTATCTCCGACGCATATCAACATATTTGACGTGTTCCAGAACGTGTTTCTAACTTCCAGCTACTGCATAATGGCGTATTGGCAGTGTTTTGGTATAAAGGGTGTTCACAGGAGGAAACCGTCAGTTCTCCTCCAGACTTCATCCCCATCATAGGGTGAGAGTGAAGGTGGTCCTGCGACTGAAAACCTTCTTTCTTTCTTTTTATTTATGTATTTATTCTTTTTCTTTGGTGTGCAGGAAACAGCAGCTAGCTTAATACTGCGATCAAGACATCTTTTGATGCTGACCAGGTGCCTCTGGGGACATCGCTGCTCATGGCCATTACGTTGCTGTCCGTTATGCACAAGTTAGGCTGTGGTTGGACATACGCTCCGGACTCGTTATGAATACGCTATGTATACGCCCAGAATAAAAAAAAAAATTAGGGTTGTCAAAAGTATCGATACTCAAAAAAGTATCGATACTGAAACATTGTATCCGGATTAGGGGTGTGGGAAATAATCGTTTTGGCGATATATATCGTGATATTCTGGCTGCCCAATATAATATCGATCTTTCACTTCTTAGTATCGATTAAAACAATAAATGGTTACATAAAACATTGATGGGAAAATGGGCTACCTCTGCACCACCACTCTGGCAGAAAGCGCTGTGGAGCCCACCATATCTGTGTTTGAGGCAGTCACAGTGGAAGAAAACCCCACACAACATGGATAATAATACCTAATCAATATTTTCTGATGAAAATATACAGCACTTGCTGTTTTATCTCATCATTTGATTTTGATAGCTGGGGAAAATATGGCAATATATAGTGATACGATATTATCACGATATTGCAGTATCGTGACCCAAGTATCGCGACATGTATCAAATCGCAACACTCATGCCAATACTCACCTCTAATCCGGATACAATACTCATTTTCAAAAGTATCGATACAGTGCCACCACCAGTGGCACCTAAAGTGCATCTAATGTGCAGAATAGAGGACAATGCACTTTCTGAACAATGTGTGATAGAATATTTCTGTGCACTTTTCAGTTTCAGACTTTTTCTGTAACAGGTGCAGTTGCTGAGAATTATTTTTGTTTCTTAACCGGTTTGGCTAGTGTCATTGTTATGTGTGCAAAGCATAGCCAAGGAAGGAACACTTCATTTTAATTTGATAAGTTTTTTATCAAGCTTGCTTAATATTGTGCACAGCAAACAACCTCAAAATATTGTTCTTATTGTTTATTTAATTTATTTATTTATTGTATTTTAATTATTAATCAAAATATTTCTGTTGAAATTTGGAGTTTTTATCCTTGTGGTATCGAAAATGGTATCGAGTATCAAATATTTTCCTTAGTATCGGTATCGAGTTGAAAAGTTTAGTATCGTGACAAACCTAAAAAAAAAACATAGAAAGTTCAGCATATGTCAGCGTTTTAGGAGATTCTGAAAATCAGCAAGGTGTAACATAAAAAATTCTGAAGAAGACGGGAATATGACTCCTCCCCACTGGGAGGTAAAGCAGTCGTTGCCTTAGCTTCAATTACAAATGTGCTCAAAACTATGTTCATATTCTGCTCATTTCGCAGTTGCAGTTTTTCTTTTAAATAATAAACAAAATTGAGATTTCATGTGAATAAATTTGTCCACACCATGATTCTAAAAAAACAACATGGCTGCAGTGGACGCAAACACCCTCTAGTGCTCATCACGCTCTTCATCGGAAATTAAATGTAAAAAATACTTGGTGTCCTCATGAATCCAAATGCGCCGCGCCATCAGCCGCCAACCTGTTTCTATTTAGCAAATGTATTTTTCGTAATTACAATTTGCGCAATTTGATGATTAATGGAAACTTAGCTAATGTCGGTTATTAGAGAAGTTCCAGTGCGGTTGTTGATGCGAGGCGTCGAAGAACGACTCAACCAGCCGACACATTTAGGTGCTCAAACTCTTGTTCAAAGGATCCAGTGCTGGAAAATTAGGCCCCTGGTTCACTAGCTAACCTCAGCAGGACTGATCGTCCAAAGCTCCCCAGAGCAGAATGGAATGCACCAGCTTCTTCTCTGCTCCGGCTTGCTCAAAAGCCTCAGCAAAAGGCAAGTAGGACACCTGCAAAAAGACACCATGTCAACAACAATTACAGCCGTCCCCCTCTGCCCATTCAACGCCTCTCATGGATGCTGACCTTCTTGAACGGGTAGAAGGTGACCTCCAGGCGGCGGAGAGCTTCCTCCTGACTGATCTCTGAGGTCCAGTGAATTTCCTCAAAGACAAACTGGATCTGGTCACTGCTTCCGTCCCGACTGTTGAGGACGTTTCCTTTCTCATCCACGATAACAGAGGGAGTGGAGGGCCCCGTGGACCGCAGTTCCAACTACAGACAGAAGAGCTATTTTTAGATACAAATACCACATAGAAGTGCACAGTGAAAAATCCCCGCATTCAGCTTTAAAGTCACATTTATGCTCAGATCTGATAGAAAGAAAAGGCAAAAAGTTAGAGCAGCTTCAAAATTAAATCTATTTGAAATCACATGTTACTATGGGTGCAAGAGGCACGCTAATAAAAAGAGAAGATCCATGTGTTCCAGCTGGAGAGGGGTCTGCCGCGGTTTCCGTAGCGTCGTGAACTCGCAGGGGCGCGCTTTTAGGAAATCCTATACACTACTGTTTATGCTCTAAAAACATTCTAAATGACTTCGTTTCGAGTAAATTACGGACGCTACCCACTCAGGACACTTGGAATACATTGGACGAGCAGTATGGAGGAACATTGACACGTTTTTTGTGGACTTTTATGGACCTTTCTGCCTCGGGCGCCGTCGACCTCCATTATTTGAATGTTAGCAGACAGTAAGAAGCCTCCCAGATCTCCAGATGCATTTGAGATATCAAAAAAGTACTCCAGAGTGTTGTTCAGCATGGGGGTGAGTAGAAAATGAAGGCTAATCATGTTTTGGGTGTACTATTCCTTTAAGTTTGATGAATCCTAAGATCTTTTTGCCAGCGTGTCCACGCCAGTAATATTTCTGTCCAGTATTTGTTTTCATGGCAACACCTCCAAAAGTCATTTCAATAAATACAGCTATGTATGAATTCAGTTGCTTTCAGTTATGTATCAATTGAAAACACTATCCAGATCACACCCAGCCAGTCAGCCACTGGTAAGGGCTGTATCTTTTTCTTACAGTGTTCAGTGAAAATAACGCAACGCATCGTGATGTATCGCAATATTTCAAGTATCGTGATGCATCGTGATAGAATCGCATCGTGGCATGTGAATCATGATTCGAATCGAATCATGATTTCTTTGCCAATACCCACCCCTACTTTCTAGGGGGTGGAACGGTTCACAAAATCCACGGTTCGGTTCGGTTCAAGGCTTCGTGGTCACGGTTTTCGGTTCGGTTCGGTATATGTCGATTGTTAGCCTGACATGTTGGTCGTGTTGCTGTTAGCATAAACAAAACGTGTTGCACAATGCTTGCACACTGTTGCACTTTTATCCACAACTTTCTTTCCACCGTCACCGTAGGTCACTCTAAATGCAAGTGGTCCCATAAAGCAGACCTATAAAGTGATGCTGGCGCGTCTTCCAACTCCTGTTCTTTCCCACTCGCCATACCCACACAATTCTCCACAACAACTGATTTTTTTTCTGCTACACCCGGCTACGCTGCTTCGCTTCTTCTTCTTGTTTACTACTAGTTGTTGGCTTTGGTCGCAGTACCGCCACCTTCTGCTCTGGAGTGTAAACGCTTTGCTTATGAGAAAAAGGAGCAGCGCATTAACCGAACGCAACACACGCGAACCGAACCGAGACAGTCGAACCGAACGGTTCGGACGGTTTTCATAAGCCGTTCCATCCCTATGACTTTCATCCTCAAAATTCTCTGATGCAAAACAGAAACATGGGTTCCAAATGTACATCCCAGAGCAAGTCTTTCTGCCCCATTCTGAGCCATCTGGAGTCTGCTGAGGACTTTTTGACCAGCATTTGATCGGATAATAGCACAATAGTCTCAGTGACATAAAACTAAAGACTGTATTACCATTTTTCTTGTTTTGATTGACATGTTATTGGCATTGCCTCTAATAAATGTGTTCCCTTTAGGTGAACACAACTCAGATGTGGTTGCACAGCCATTTTACCATCGGATTAAACGCTAAAATGTGTCCGGTGTTCTCAGACCTTAACTAAAAACAGTTGCTGTCACTGTGCAGATTAGGGGATAAAGGAGACACTTTATCTTAACTTTGAGTCGAAACAGCGATGCTCAGCCTCACATCACCACTTGGCCATCATAGAAAGTGGGCATGTGTTTAACTGAGAAGGCGTGGCACGGTCAGGCTAGGTGTTTGACTCCAACAACGGTAATGACAGCTCTACCTTGATTTACCAGGACACGTTTTTAAAATCATGCCTGGATTAAGCAAAATACCACTCTGGTTATGATTTAGATGAACGAAGCATTACAATATAGTTATAAGCATAAAAAGTAGATTTTGCATGATATATGTGCCATTTAATTTTGGCACAAAAACACTGAACCTTGTGTTGCCTGTTTAAGGCCTAAAAAACACAAAAAATGATATAAATTGAATTTAAAAAATCCTTAATAATGAAAAACCTTAATCTACAGGAGAGCAGAAAATGAAGTGAAAACCAGATGAAAGCAAAGGTTTATTCCTACCTGTGGCAGGTATCCAATGTCCACCTCCATGTTGCTGCTCTCGCTGGCTCCATAGAGCCACTCCATGTCCACGTTTAGAGACCTGTGGCGTGGCGGGACAGATCACAATACAACGTCAGCATCACAGAGGGGAAAGAACGAAACAGAACAAGCAGCAGTTTACCTGTTACTGGGAACGTAGAGGTGGAAGTGCCGGACGTGGGAAGCATCTTTAGACAGGATGATGTTACCGGTGAACTGACCCGGAGTAAACCAGAAGGGAAAGTTTGGAACGTCATTCAGCTGGAACTCTGCGTGAATTCTGCAAAACCAGAGGCCGAGTTTTTACTGACGGAAGTTATTCGATTAAAAAAAAGCACTAAACTTTATCAGATCTCTCACAGGGTTTATACAGGAAGGAGGAACTCTAATGCTTTTTAATGCTATTTTAATGTCATGATCTGGCCTGTTTGCTCTCCCTTAATTAGTCATTCCTTTCACCTGTCGTTTTTCCCTCCCTGCTTCAATTATAATTTATTCCTCTCACCTGTTTCCTCTGGGTTATATTCAGTTCAGCCAGAGCATTCAAGGCCAGATCATTACTTGTCTTTCTGTTTGTCTGTTCAGTTTTAGTTCATGGTTCATGTCCTGGATCCTAGCAGCCAGTGCAAAGAGGGTTTTTGTGTTTGTCTCGTCTCCTGATCGTCCACTGTTCCTCCCCCGCGGAGTCCTCTGGGTTTTTGGCTCAATATGTGGGGAGGTTCAGTTTTTATCTCAGTAAGCCTGGCTCCAGGGAGGAGACCAGTTTAAAGTCCTGCTTCAAGTTCCGGTTCCTACATCCTGTCTCGGCTACCCTCTTCCACTGAGCCTGCCTGTCTGCACCTGATCCTGTCTGCTCCTGTGCGTGACCACCTGGTCATGCTTCTGGTCCCAGTCAGACTCTGAACCTGCCTGGGAGCTTGTTGATGCCTGGAAGTCTGGATCCTGCCACCTGTTTCTGTTCCTGCTTGATCTGGATCCTGCCTGTTCTGTCTGTTCCTGTCTGTTCTGGATCCCTGACCAGGATCGGCTTCCAGCAGGACCTCTGGAACTGCAGCACTATGGGACATTCTTGGACTGGACTGTTAAACCAGGTAAGTGACCAACTCAGATAATCTTCTGTCAGATGATCATGGTCACTTACCTGTGTTTCTCCCACTACAGAGTGTCTGAGATTGGGCGGTGCCCCGCCCCCCCGCCTGCAGTGTCCGAGCCACAGCTCCACTTTAGTTTTTGTTTAATAAACCTTTTTGAACTTTCCTACTGACTGTCTCTCCTTGAATTCTGGGTCCATCTGTCCTCGGTTCTTGACATTTAATGCTCTTAGAAATAATTTTTATGCCATCGATAATTACCCATTACTCTCGGATATATATATATATATATATATATATATATATATATATATATATATATATATATATATATATATATATATATATATATATATATATATATATATATATATATATATATATCCTTTTCCAGCCACTTATGTTAAAATGAGCATTTTCCCATTCTCTAGCTTTTTCTGTGGCTTCAGGATCATCCAGGAACAACCATGCAAACACGTGGAACCAGTTAAATCTGATTTATTTGACAAAATTATTATTATTTTTTTATACACCTTTTCAAATGCCATGATAATCATATTTAATGAATTTTAATTCCAATTAAGGTCTTAAGGTCTTTAAAAACTAATCATTTAATGACTTTTAATGATTTTTAATGACCTGCAGAAACCCTGTATAAAGCAAACCCATAACAAGTTGATTAAATGAACATGCTATTCAGGTGATTTAGACTAGTTGGTAATTTTACAGAATATAATCAGTCAGACAATCAGAAAAAAAACATGACTAAGATGGCCATTTTAATGTAAAAAAAAAATTTTTTTTTGCTACATAAGCCAGTCAGGATTTCCAATAGAAAAGCAGCTGTTGCAGCTGTTGTTGAAGGTAAAACCATAGTTGTTTGTGTGAATTACACACAAATCATTTATTAACGGGGGGGGTTGTTCCCTCGATGGTTCATCGAGGAAACCGCATTCAGCCAGGCCAACAATTCCCTTTAAGACCCCCCTTTCAAAGACATGTATGGGGCATTGCAGGCTAACAAAGAACCCAAATGACCCCCATTCCAAAGGGGTGGATCCACTAGTCTGTTTCAATCTGCATGTTTTATAAGCAAAAACAAGGCTTTGTTGGGCTACTGTTTAAAGCCTCGAATTAAACGCTAATTCCGACATTTCGAATTGAAAAAGCTTCCTGGACAGGAAGCAAAACGTCTTCAAAATTGAAAATAAAGTCCAGTGGATTGTTTTTTTTTTACTTTTATGGTACGTGTTAAAAGTGCAGTTGGTGTTTTTTTCATGCAGTTCCAGCTGGATGCCTGAGATTGACGTGACTCACCCATTGATCAATGACAAACTTGGTTAGAAAAAAATTAGAAAGAGTCAAATCTGAGGTGTTTATCTGCATTCAGGGTTCCTACAGCATAAGGCAAGTTTAATTCAAGACTTTTTAAGACTTTTTAATGCCACTTGAAATAAAAATTTAAGACCAAATTCACAAGAAACACAAGAAAAATCTGCTTGCGACAACTTAACCCAAAGGTTTATTTTAATATAAACCACTGCACTAATGTTTCAATTTTGAAAAGCTTCCCATACAGGAAGAAAGCTAAAAACACACAAATGACAGATATATTTGAACAATTATTTAACTGAATTCACAAACTTTGTTTTAGCAGGGAATAAAACAAATCAGTTTTAAAGCCACAACATAACCAGTGCTAAGTCTTTTTTGCAGCTATTTTTCTTTGTATCGTTTTCTTATTATGTTTGATTTGGTGATAAGTGGAGGCGTTGCAGAGACAAGGGTGGAACTAAACCGAGAAATACCGGCTGTTTCTCCGTAACTCCATTTTGACGCTTTGTGTTTCGTGCTTCGCATGTGCGACTCCACTGCCTTAATTCCCATCGTTCTGAGCTTGAATGACTTCTTGCACAAAATCCACTGAGCCTCATGTATGTTCCCTGGTTTTAGCCATGGAGAAAACTCTTGGCTGGAGACAATTTTGGTTACATTTACACCTGATCATATTTTCCAGACAAAAAGTTAATGGTGCATCTCCCAAATGTCCCGGCCGCAACAACGCTTTTATTGGTCCGCTATCGGGAACCAATAATGGCGAGCTGTTATTTAAAAAAAAAAAAAAAAGTCAATTTTAATGTTTTATTTAGATTACAAAAATAAATCATAATAAAAGTAATCCTATTTATGATGTTTTAAAAATTAAGACCAACGAAAGACTGATTTAAGACATTTTAATACCAATTAAGGCCTTAGTTTTATTTTGAAGAATTCAATTCCTTTTAAGACTTTTTAAGGACCCGCGGGAACCCTGGCATTTCCAGTTGTTTACTTTGCAGGAACGGATTTCAGCTGCGACTTTCATTGAAACCTCATTTCTGTGATGGATCTACTGCTGCTTTCCAGTGGTACATCAGCAGTGGCTGTCAGCTAAAACAACCAATATAGTCAATACTCAATTATATATTCCAAACAGAAGGCACAGGATCTACAAAGCTTCTTTACCTGAAGACGATGTCATAATAAAAGTCACTGCTGGCCCGTATGCAGGCGACCGTGCCCTGTGGTGCAAAGCGGGACTTGATGAAGGGCCGAGGGTGGAACATGCTCAACAGGGAGTGAATCAGAACCTACATTGGGAGCAGAGGGGCTTACAGTACATGATGCATTCAGTTTAAACTCAAAAAACCTGAGCAGGAGTGACGGTGCACCTCTTTGCCTTTCGGGGTGGGAGGATAGTAACGGTTGTTGGGTAAGTAACCGGTGAAGATGTTGAGCTCGCTGGGAATCACCCACCAGGTGTCTCCCGCTTCCACTTTACCCTTTGGGGGCAGGAAAACTCTGAACTGGCCTGTGGGGAACGAAGAGGAGGGCAACGCAGGACCTGTCCAGGAGCGCAGACCACTCAGGGAGCTGTGGGAAACCTTCAAAAAATAAAATAAAATATTGCTGGTTTAATACAAATCATCTGCTGGTTCTGGATATTTGGGCGCTTTTAGCAGCGGAGTGTAATCGTCATTATCTTACTCCAAGAAAACCATCCTTGCTTTTAGTCATGGAGTCCAGTAAGAGAGGCTGCATTTTGGCCTCCAAGATCAAATCCTCTCCATTTGGGTCGTCAATCACATCCTCCTCCAAATCCACCGGGGGGATGAGCCCTGCAGGGAAACCACTGTTACCTTCAAAAAGTATTTACACCCCCTAAAGCTTTTTAGAATTTTGTTTTAGGAGAGTGGCGGCCTAGTGGTTCGGGCATTGCACTTGGAATCCTGAGGTTCTGAGTTCAAGCCCCACTCCCACAGACTGACACTCTTGGTCCCTGAGCAAGACCCTTAACCCCACACTGTCCCCTGGGTGCCGCACAATGGCAGCCCACTGCTCCTCAAGGGGGTGGCTTAAATGCAGAGTGTGAATTTAATTTTATATATATATATATATATATATATATATATATGGTTTACTCGGGGTCAGATACCCAATATCTGGCTGTGCATACCATCTGTTTGAAATTGATGTGTGTGTGAATATATGAAGAACTGCATACTACTTGGAAAGAAAATAATTGCCATCATGGCTTTACAAGCTGTTGCCTACCTTTGTGAAGCAGGAAAAATAACTTTTTATTGACTACCTGGCAGAGGTGTAAAGTAACGAAGTATAAATACTTAGTTACTGTACTTAAGTACACTTTTGAGGGATCTATACTTTACTCCATTGCTTATTTTCCTCCTACTTCCGACTTCTACTCATTGCATTTTCACACAAGTATCTGTACTTTCTATTCCTTACATTTTTAAAACAAACGTTACTCGTTACTCTTGGCTTTGGTTTAATGTTTGTAAATATTTATTTCACGTCATGTGCTCCATCCAATGCAGATCATTGGCTCCATCCACACTAGTGAAACTATTGTGATTGGATGAGTCATATAATGCAAACACTCATTGGTTAACTAAACGAAACCACCAGAAGCAAGCAGGTGTTCTTCAAACTGCTAACATGAATTGTCTATGCCATGCTACAATGTTGGATTCAGAAAAAAGATGTTGAAATGTCTGAAAGATCGGACACAGGCGAGAGCGTATCGGGAGACCAACAAGACCTCCCTCATCCTATCTCTACATCTATTCCGTTTTCAATTCATATAGTGGCATTTGGCTGTTTTTTTAAAGGTTACTTTATACTTTTATACTTTAAGTAGTTTCTGGAGCACATACTTTTTCACTTTTTAATTGAGTAAAGAGGTCAAGCTGATACTTCAACTTTTACCAGAGTGTTTTTAAACTGCAGTATCTATACTTCTACTTAAGTAACAAATGTGTGTACTTTTGACACAACTGCTACCTTCTGGCTCTAACAATGGTATCGGTGCCCTATTAGTCGGTACTTGCCGATACCAAAACCACCATTTTAGTGCTTGATTGGAGCCCTGACCGATACTGGTATCACTATCAGTGCAACACTAATATATATATATATATATATAATCCTTTCTAAGAGGTCACATTCACCAGCCTTGATCTACTCAACATAATCTAGATATTTTGCCATTTAAGGGCTTCCAATGTGACTTTTCTGCACAGGTAATGTTTTGGCAATGGCAGTGAATCCTGTTTGAAAATAAATTAGCAAAAAATACTGAATATGCAATGAAAACAGAAAGAGTAAAAGCTGAAATGATGCACCTGTGAGCTTCTCTGCAATGGGTTTGAACTCCTCCGGACTCAGAAAGAGGTCATGGTCTGTGTCCAAGGAGGAGAAGAGAAACAGGCCTTCGGCACCTAAACTCCGAACGCCCTCTTCCTGAACAGAAACAGAGCTTTACTGTCAAGTTTTTTAATGCTGCACCACAAACTAGGTAATGAAGTCATGACATCAACTGAAACACAAATACTCCAGAGCATAAATGATCACATGTTCAAATCATGGGTGTGGGTTAAAAAAAAGGCTTTAGATCAGCCCCATAACCAGCATTGAGAACACCGAGCTCATGTCCTCGGTATTTTTCTGTTTTTTTATTTATTATTATTAAAGCTTTTTTAATTGAGCAAAATTTCAAACTATATGATAAAATTTGCTGACAATAATAATAGCATTAATTAATAATAATTCAATATTAATAACAACAACAATAATAATGTAGTATAATGATGATAATAATAATAAGACTCATACTCAACTCACTGATACTCATACTCACTTATTCACTGATACTCACTAATTCTCACTCATACTCACTCTCATACTCACTCACTCATACTCAATTCATTCACCCAATCATACTCACTCATTCACTCATACTTACTCACTCATACTCACTCCTCACTCATACTCATTCACTCATACTCACTAACTCACTCACTCATACCCACTCACTCATACCCACTCACTCACTCATACTAATTGACTCATCCACTCACTCACTCATTCACTCATACTCACTGACTCATTCACTCACTCCTACTCATTCACTCACTAATACTCACTCACTCACTAATTCACTCACTCATACTCATTCACTCACTAACTCACTCACTCACTAATTCACTCACTCATACTCACTCACTCAATTCATTCACTCAATCATACACTCATACTCACTCACTCACTCACTCATACTCACTCACTCATACTCATTCACTCATACTCACTCACTCATCCACTCACTCATACTCACTCATCCACTCGCTCATACTCATTCACTGATACTCACTGATTCATTCACTCACTAATACTCACTCACTCACTACTTCACTCACTCATACTCACTCACTCACTCACTCACTCATACTCACTAATTCACTCACTCACTCAATTCATTCACTCAATCATACTCACTCACTCAATTCATTCACTCAATCATACTCACTCACTCACTCACTCAATTCATTCACTCAATCATACTCACTCACTCATACTCACTCACTCACACTCACTCATACTCACTCACTCACTCATCCAATCACTCATACTCACTCACTCACTCATCCACTCACTCATACTCACTCATTCTCACTCACTCATACTCACTCAATCAATTAATTCACTCAATCATACTCACTCACTCATACTCACTCACTCATACACTCACTCATACTCACTGACTCATCAACTCACTCATACTCATTCACTCACTCATACTCACTCACTCATTCCCTCATACTCACTCACTCACTCACTGACTCATCCACTCACTCATACTCACTCCTTCACTCACTCATTCACTCACTCATACTCACTCAATCAATTAATTCACTCAATCATACTCACTCACTCATACTCACTCACTCATACACTCACTCATACTCACTGACTCATCAACTCACTCATACTCATTCACTCACTCATACTCACTCACTCATTCCCTCATACTCACTCACTCACTCACTGACTCATCCACTCACTCATACTCACTCCTTCACTCACTCATTCACTCACTCATACTCACTCACTCATTCACTCACTCATACTCATTCACTCACACTCACTCACTCACTAATACCCACTCACTCACTCATACTGACTCATCCACTCATTGACTCATTCACTCACTAATACTCATTCACTCACTAATACTCACTCACTCACTAATTCACTCACTCACTCAATTCATTCACTCAATCATAGTCACTCATTCACTCATATTCACTCACTCATACTCACTCACTCACTCATACTCATTCACTCACTCATACTCACTTACTCACTCATTCACTCACTCATTCAATTACTGACTGACTCATCCACTCACTCATACTCATTCACTCACTCACTCATACTCACTCCTTCACTCACTCATTCAATCATACTCATTCTGTAGTATCCTGAGTTAGTTATACTATGCAGTACTACCCCCACGCCACAAGAGGGATTGTATTCCCATGTTAGTTATGGGTGAGCTAAGATATGTCTACAGAGGCAGAAAAAGTTTGTTGTATGGTTCTGTGAGAGTGTGCAATAAACACACCTAAAAAGGACATGCTTTGGCTGGACGTGGATTTATCATAATTAGACACGTTATCACACATTCACTAACTCGTACTCACTCATAATCACCCACTCATTCAATCATACTCATTCACTCACTCAAATACTTTTGAGTTTTGGAAATGTTATGATAAAAATCTTAATATTCAC
Source organism: Cyprinodon diabolis (assembly GCA_030533445.1). Lineage (NCBI taxonomy): Eukaryota > Metazoa > Chordata > Actinopteri > Cyprinodontiformes > Cyprinodontidae > Cyprinodon > Cyprinodon diabolis. The sequence goes on from CM060080.1 coordinate 6,182,063, forward strand.
CTCCTTGGTGGGTTTGTGATTTAACTATCTTTACTCACGTTTCCAAAATATATGTTAAAAAGTCACCATATAAGGATGTTTTTTGTCAAGTGATTTATCCCAATATTTTTCCTCGGTATTTCAAAAATCCTGGTTCCGGCCCTGCTTTGGTGTCCAGGAGGGCAGTTGGAGCTTCTCTCCTCCTGGATGAAGATCAGGCAGATGCGTGCCTGCCAGCAGCTGTACAATGGAGGGACTGGAGGGGGTGGGGGTGCAAGAACAGCTTGGAAAACCAAACCACTGTAGACTTTAAGTCTAGATGTATTCCAGCAGCTGGCAGGCAGGCAGACAGACCCTCCCACCCAATAAAACCACAGTGGGGCGAGAAAAATGCTGCTGGAGCTCTGAGATCTGCTCACAGTCTGGGAAACAGCGGGTATGTGAAGGGAATAAGAGAATAAAATCAGGTCATTAAAGGCAACATTTTATCTTTTTTCATTGGATCTTACATGGCGTTTGAGGAGCTGGGAGTCCCGGTAGAACTTTATCCCAAAGGCAGCGAGGGGGGCCCCGCAGACCACCAGCAGGAACCACAAACCTCTTCGGAACCAGGATCCGGATCCTGGGCTCCTCAGCCCGTTCCTCCGCTCTCTCTCCGGGACTGTTTTATCCACATCTGCGGCCATCATCGCCTTCCACCTTCTACTCGGCTTCAGGAGCGCATTGCAGCCTGAGGAGCTCCTGAAGCCTCAGCAGGCAGAGCCGATAAACAGTCTGCGCCTCTATCCAGCCTCTTCTTGGTGCTAGTAGCCTCTTATTTCCCACATCCACACTGGAAGCATATGGATGCGGTCACATGCGTCAAGCTGAACCGTTCAACACGACAAACCGGATGGATGAGGGGAGTTTCAAAATAAAAGCCTCAGTTATAGACAACTAAATTTCTTCATTCTTTGCAGCAAAGGTTGTAGGAAAAAGTCACACAATTTATGATAAGAAACTCAACTTTTGGTGTTCAAATAAACATTGCTCTCAATATGCAGTTATTACTAACAGGAGGATTAGTAAGAAAATGATGCACATTAAATAATACAAAGGAAAAGTCTAATGATGTATTGATACGATTAATATGACAGTGGGTCATTAACTTTTTAATTTTAAACAACATTTAAACAACTTTTTTTAATGATTTATTTTATCTAACTATTCCTTTTGTTTTGTTTTTGATAACTGTCATGTTTTTCCAGTGTAGTCCTGTTTCTCTGACTGTGACTGGCTGGATGTGCTCTCTTCATCCTCTGACATGGCGGCTGGCTCAGAGCTTGTCTGCCTGGCTGTGTGTTTCCTTTCACAGTTGCTTTTTGTATCTCTGCTTCTGTCTCCTTGAACCCCAGTCGGCCTTGGCAGATGGCCGCTCACACTGAGCCTGGTTCTGCTGGAGGTTTCTTCCTGTTAAAAGTTTTTTTTTTAAAGAGTTTTTCCTCTACACTGTCGCTACAAGCATGCTTAGTGTGAGGGATTGCATTTGAGTCAATGAGTCGATGCAATCAACTGGTTTTCCTTAGAAAACTTTGAATCAGTTTGACTGTATGATCTGGTGAACTTTAAAGTGCCTTGAGATGACATGTGTTGTGAATTGGTGCTACATAGATAAAATTAACTGAATTGAATAAAATGTGTTGGTTGTAACCAACATGTCTGTATGCCTGATTACAACTGAAAACATTCTCATGCCTTCAATTGCATTTTTTCGGTATGTGAGCTGTGTTTGATGCTCTGTCAGTATTTTTTTCGCTGGTGGTAAAGATTCTCACCAGGTCATAGTCATTCCAAAAAAGTAAAAAAGAAATAAAATAAAAACAATCCACTGGACTTTCTTTCCAAGTTTGAAGATGCTTCACTTCCCATCCAGGAAGCCTATTCAATTCAAAATGTCTGTCTTGTCAATTCAAATCTTTGTTCTGCTGCTGTTTTCAAAAGTGCTCCACAAATGAAGTTAGAGCGGATTTACTTTAGCCACAGACACACCTAAAATTTTCCACTGTGGGACAATTAAGACTATTTTACTTTATTACATTCATTAAGAAGTACTTGTACTGTCCCTCTTTTACCAAACATACCTAAGAATCCTAAGTCAACATGCATGAGAAGAGCCTCACAAGCTGTGAACAGCTTCACAATTTAGTGAATGAAGCTGCTGTAGAAATAGAAAAGCATGGGTTACCACCACTGCAGAGCTCACCCAGAACGGCAGCAAGCTGCAGCAGGTGTGTTTTTAGACTCTGTGAGGCAAAGAGCTTTTAATAATGTCAAGGACATCAAATAAAAGCTTCTCTCCGAGATAAAACATCAAGAACTGAAATTCTGCAGAAACAACCAGAACTAGGCAACAGAGGACAGAAGTAGAGTTATATTTTGTGTAGAAAGTAATGAGAAAAGCTGACAGGGTAATCCTAAAATCATCTCAATCATTATATGTCAAAAATCATATCAATAAGTCGATACTTAAAACAAAATGCTGGCAAAGAAGCACCTCGTCACAAGACAACAGGAGTAACAAATGTCTCGGTCAATAATTTAAATGCCAAATGATGAGATACACACATAGGGAATAAACAGAACCAGGTCATCTGATTTTCTGTTTTGCTTTGAAAATAAACCGGAAGTTATCTTTATATTGACCTAAATAAAAATGTCTAACTTGCAAAGCTGGCATAGGACCCATATTTAAAGGGGCAGGGTCTTATTGGTCATCCAAAGAATGCCTCAACAAGCTTCAATTACACGTTTTGGTGCCAGAAAGAGAACTGATGTTATTCTTTAAACTATTTGTCCACAGTTCAGCAAGGGTACACATTCCTTTATAATCCTGCAGAAATAAACGTTTGAGAATACCACACTCTGCAAATATGGCATTAAAATAAAAATAAAATGTGAGTGTGATTTTTTATAATGGAAAACTGTTTGCTTTGAGCACTATTAACTATAAACTCCTCAGATTGAGGCTTTGTGGAAGGGAGGACAGAAGAAAAGTGCTGCAGAGCCTGAGGAGCCTGTAGCTCTGAACCAAGCTGCTCTGGTCAGATGAGACCAAAATGGAGCTTTCTGTTAAGCACAGTGTGGTGGGGGGGGGAATCAATCTGCTATTAATTCCCTTTTACATATATATTGATTTATGAGTGCTGATTTTCATTAATTCAGGCCTCAGTGCTACAAGGTGTCTAATGGAGAAGAGCTGTTTATCCTATTAGGGAGGTTTGGGGTTACAAACAATAGTTCTCATAACAAAGTAGACTGTTTCTCATTTCATAACATTATTTCAATCTGAAAAACTTGCACAAAGAGAAAAGACAATTAGGAGAAATTTATTGATAAAATTACTTATTCTTTGGCGCTCAGACCTCGGCAGGAAACATAGCGCTTCATTTTGATAGATATGCATCAACAGGAGCAATGAAAGGGGCTGTTTCCCCCCAGGCCTGAAACTGGTGGTGAAGTACACAGCTTGAAAGATCCTGTCCATGATTAGCAAGCATGAAGCGACAGTGGGGAGGAAAAACTCCCCTTTGGGAAGAAACCTCTGGCAGAACCAGGCTCAACATGGCGGTCTTCTGCGGCTAAGATGAGACAGGGAACGCAGTAAGAGTCCAGGAGGGATTACACTCTGATGAAGCTTTAACTACGAAGGTCATCCGCCGCCTGCGCACAGGAGCAGACGAGTGCGTATCAGAGGCCTTTTAAGATGAACTTTGGATGCCGATCGGCGTTCGTGGAGGTGTGGTTCAAAGCTGATTGGCTGAGTCGTAGGTAGATGTAGGAGAGCAATCAGTTTCTTCAGTTGAACTGCCGCCTAGGCTCCATGTGTCGTTTCCAACTGTAATTGTTTAGGTAACGGTATGTGGAAACCTTCACAGCCTTTCTTTAGGGTTTAAATAATGGAATAATATCCATTTCTTATTTCAAGGACAAAATTACTGGTTCCATCTGCAGATCATCTTATTTGCCAGTTCTAAGATCAAATACAATCTTTTTCATTGTGAGCACTTGTATTGGATTTGAAGTGAAGAGAAAGTATCTGTAAAATGCAATCTGAAAAGAAAGCAAATTGTAAAACTGAATCTGGAAAAAAATGAGAAAGTAATTTAAGCAATAAAATCTGAGTAGACAGTAAAGTTACTCCAAAACATTTTTGTTATTAAGTTTTATTTCTGGATTGAATATTTTTAAACACATTTCCATTTACAAAACCCATTCCTTGGTTGCAATTACAATGGAAAATAATATTATGCTCGATACAATTCAGGACTTAGCAGCAGTGCATAGAAATCCTGACTTCCCCTCACATCCACCTGCAGAACAATCCCGCCTGAGGAATCCGCTACAAACATGAACCAATATGATGTTTATTATTCCGTATTTGTTCAGTCATGCACATGTTTACATGACTAAACATTGTCAAAACATAGGCCATCACAAAAATGCATTCATCAATGCACCTGGCTTTGTGACGTAACTGAATAACAGCAGCAGACGCCACGGTCCAGTATGCATTAACCTAAACAGCTTTCAGTCCATTTCCTCCTCCATAGGCTGCGTCCTCACTTCAATGGTTTTTGGAGGGATGTAGGAGCCCATTCCTGCAGCCCGCTCTGCCTCAGCCTGTGTGTAAGGCTCCTCTCTGAGCTGCTTTAACCTGCAGACACAGCGACAGGTGAGAGACCACGCTCCAGCAATCCCAAATGCTTCTCCTGATGTTTTCTTTGCCGACCGGAACCTACCGTTTCTTGTGCACTTTGGTCTTGAAATGCTCTTTCAATGATCTCATGTCAACAAAGTATCTCCTACAAGACATAGGGTCAAAATGAATTAAAAGGGTTAAAATGGCTTTAATGTTGTGATTAAACTTCTGCATTTAATCTCAATAAATCCCAATAACCAGAAGACAGATATAAATTGAAGAACACACTGTAGTCTATATGGGAGCATAAAAGGGGCAAAGGTCAAGAAAAACATATTAGGACAAAAAACAAGAAATAATGCATCTTATAAATAGACATTTTACACAGGGTTCCTACAGCATAAGGCAAGTTAAATTTAAGACTTTTTAATGCCACTTAAAATCAAAATTTAAGACCAAATTTACAAGAAACACAAGAAAAACCTGCTTGCGACAACTTAACCCAAAGGTTTATTTTAACTTAAACCACTGCACTAATGTTTCAAATTTTGAAAACCTTCCCATACAGCAAGAAAGCTAAAAACACACAAATGACAGATATATTTAACAATTATTTAACTGAATTCACAAACTTTGTTTTAGCAGGGAACAAAACAAATCAGTTTTAAAGCCACAACATAACCAGTGCTAAGTCTTTTTTGCAGCTATTTTTCTTTGTATGGTTTTCTTAGTATGTTTGATTTGGTGATAAGTGGAGGCGTTGCAGAGACAAGGGTGGAACTAAACTGAGAAATACCGGCTGTTTCTCTGTAACTCCATTTTGACGCTTTGTGTTTCGTGCTTCGCATGTGTGACTCCACTGCCTTAATTCCCATCGTTCCGAGCTTGAATGACTTCTTGCACAAAATCCACTGAGCCTCATGTATGTTCCCTGGTTTTAGCCATGGGGAAAACTCTTGGCTGGAGACAATTTCGTTACATTTACACTTGCTCATATTTTCCAGACAAAAAGTTAATGGCGCATCTCCCAAATGTCCCGGCCGAAACAACGCTTTTATTGGTTCCGCTATCGGGACGGAACCAATAATGGCGAGCCGTTATTTTTTTTTTTATAATAAAAAAAAATAAATCAGATTTTAATGTCTTATTTAGATTACAAAAATAAATTGTAATAACAAAAATAATCCTATTTATGATGTTTTAAAAATTAAGACCTACAAAAGATTTTTAATACCATTTTAATACCAATTAAGGCCTTAGTTTTATTTTGAAGAATTCAACGCCTTTTAAGACTTTTTAAGGACCCGTGGGATCCCTGTTTATATTTTCAAATTTAAAAAAAGATAAAAATAAGTTAGACATGATAAAAATAACTCAAAGTTAGCCTAAATGGGGAAGCAAGAAAAACAGTTTTTTTTTATCCTAATTTAAAGGACTATAACAGGTTAGAGAGAAGAAAAAAAAGCCCTTTATAGAGGTATTAGTTTAAATCCAGCACCAAATAAGATAAATGAATTAATAATTTCAATTTATTCTTTCAAACAATTCTCCCCATCTTTTATTGCATCTTAAAAAGTTATAATTACACGTTTAAAGGCTGAAATTGTCTGATTTTTCAGCTTGATACCTTAAATTAATAGAAATATTTAACAGCGTCTGACCTGCAGATTTCGATCAAAGCTGATAAATGTTTAAAAAAGAACAGTTATTTTCTGCTCTTCAGTAATCCTACACTGTTTTACAGAAAGCCAATTTTTCCAGCTTTTTCAGTGCTTTACATGGATTTTAACACTCATGCATGAATTATGATAAACTCAGTTAGGATGTTTTTACTGATTTTATACATCCTTAGGAATGGAAAACAAGGTCTGGAGGAAAAAAAACAATTTTCTATCTTTATTGTAAAGATAAAAATGTATCTGTCTACTCATGCATGCATTTCATACTATAATAAAAATATACCAACAAAGTAGTTGTAATTTAGTTTTACACTTCTATAGGAGCCATTTGTAGTTCGGTGTTCGGGCAAAGTTTTAGTCTATTTTACTTTGTGTCAATACGTTGGTTTGGTTTAGTGGCGGTATTTGGTTTGTATGTGAATTGTTTCTCCGACCTATATTCTTGCTCTAACGCTGGTGGTGCTGTGGGTAAAATCTATGTAAATGTCACGTAAGGGCAGTGAGTGAAGGGTGGGGGAAGGTCACTGTTTTTTACCGCTCTCGGTTTATATTCTGGTTTGCCTCATTGTATCCACATATTGATCAATATTACAATTTCCTTTGCTTTCTGCTATAGACCGCCACCCAGGAATTTGGATGGCATTCAGGGTTCAGTGTGTGCATAATAAAGGAGGGCGTTCCCAAACGCATCTCCCAGTCTGGACATTGCCTTTTGAGCGCATCAGCACCTAGATTTCCCACACCCAGAAGCCACAAAAATTAGTCAATTTGATGGTTGCTACAAGTTGTAATAATGATAATAATAATGGTGGTTCCTCTGCTCTACTGTAGAAACCCAAATAGCTGAGGTGTTTGGTCTTTTGACCTGTGTGTCAGCCATCTTGGTTCCACTGACTTTTTTTTATTTTTTTATTGCAATGATCAACAAATGGGAAATTTTCTGCAAGTGATGTGCAATAGCTTCCACTAAATTGGACTATATGCTATATATAAATTCCCAAAACTGAAGATAACTATATATATATATATATATGTGTGTAGTAAATTTCTGTACTGTGAGATTAAAAAAGTTAAATTATTATTATTATTTGTCCTCTATAATATAAAAAGAAAGGATTATACAAAAGATAGCAATAAAGCAGAGAGAAAAACATGGCATAAGGGCATTTAAACTCTGAGATAATATGGAAATACTAAGATTTTTCTACATTTTTCCAGACCTGGAGAAAAATGTATACTGTCCAATGATCAATAACACTCAGGGAAGCCTGAGCAGAGGATCCAGCACTTACGAGCAGTGCAGGCAGTAATGTTGCGCACATCCCGTCACGTCGTAGTCCACCTCCTGATGCAGCAGTTTGGCTGCAGTCTCTGGCTTCATGTCGGAGTGGATCTGGTCCAGATCTTTGGTTCTCCGCTTCGTTTTCCACTTCTTTGAGATGTTCTTCTTCCTGCCGTTGTTATGGTTTCCCGTTTGTTTGGACTTCCCCATGTCGGATAGAGCAGAACTGGATGAAATAAGAAAAGAAAACATACTTTACATTTAAAAAAAACAGCTGGGAACATGACGTCATGATCAAAGCGTACGTGTTTAAAGGACTAAAAATTAGCTTCAAATCAGCCTTATGGGCTCAGAAATATCATCCTTACGTAAAGCTTCAGATATAAACTAGAAGATTGTTTAATTACGGAAAAATAAAAGGCAATTTGATGATAAACACCTCCTTATGGGACCGAATGTCAGACTTCGCCTCTTTGCACGTGCAGCAGGGGAAGAAGAGAAGCACTTCCGGGTTAATACTGTAATTCACTCTTTTACCTGTAGAGGGCGCTAAGAGAGGGTTTTTGAAGTTGAAAGTAAATTCTAAAATATAAAAAGTCAAACATTAAATCAAATTAAACCTTTAATTCAGGTAGGATTACAAAAATAATTTCAAAATGCCAGAGGACTGAGAGATCAGAATATTTTGATAAAATTCAAACTTTATTGAAATTTATCAGTTTACATACATTTATTTAGTATCTGTTAGAACTGCTTTTTAGCAATGGGTATGTGGCATCTTTCCACAAGCTTCTTACTATAGTTTCATGAAATTCAGCTCATTCCCTCTAAAAGTACAGGCATCTATATTCGTCGTTGGATTGCCAACTTGAAGAGGGAGGATTTGCCATCGAACTTCTGGCCAGAGAAAAAACACGTAATATGTAGCCAACATTTGGAAGAAGAATGTTTTCAAGATGACTTGGATAATAGCGCGTTGTGACAAACACCAGATACAGCACTGGGACTTGATTAACAGCCGATACCGCACCGTGACGTCACAAACCGGTAGGTGGCAGTAGTGTTCTTTGACGAACATGGATGCCCCCAGTAAAGCACATTCAAATGAAAATTACTCTGAATTAAAAACACTTATCATTTATTGAACAGTATGGAATAATTTCATATTTAAAGTATTTTTAGGAGTTTGAATCCAGAAGGGCTGAATACACCCAACATGATTTTCTGCAAGGGGATTTGCAGAAATGATCTCAATTCAGTTTATTTCCATAGCGCCAATTCCCAACACGTCATCTCAAGGCACTTTACAGTTCACCAGATAATACAGTCAAAAACCAGTTAATTGCATCGACTCATTGACTCGGATGCGATCCCTCACACTAAGCAAGAGAAACCTCCAGCAGAACCAGGCTCAGTATGAGTGGGGTTCAAGGAGACAGAAGCAGAGATACAAAAAACAGCTGTAAAAGGCGGGCCCGTCCAGGAAACACACAGCCATGCTGACAAGCTCTGAGCCAACTCCCATGCCAGAGGATGAAGAGAGCACATCCAGCCAGTCACAGTCAGAGAAACAGCACTACACTGGAAAACAGGCCGATCTCCAACATTATGACACATATAAAAGAAAACATGACAGTTACCAAAAAACAAAACAAAACGAATAGTTACATCAAATAAATCCTTTCATCAGATAAAACATTTGTTTATAATTAAAAAGAGTTAATCACCCAATTTAGTGAGCAGAAATTTTGAATCAATCATGTATTAATACATTATTAGACTTTTATTTTGTATTATTTAATGTGCATCATTTTCCCACTAAAGCTGCATTCACGAAATATTCAAATTCAAATACATTTTCAGCTCAGTCCTCAACTTAGTATTGGACTGAGATCCAGGATTTGTGGATCTGGCTAAATTAATCAGCTTCATTGGATGAAAGGGATTGTCTACAAAAATAAAAGTATTTGTCACAGGGAAGTAGTAATGCAGGAAAAACATAGAAAGTCACCAGGCCAGGATGTGAACTGAATACTTCCTGTTCTGCTTTGTTCCAAACTTAAGCAACATTAAAGAAAAACTGAGGAAACTCTGCATATGTTCAAACTCATTAAGCAAAGGCTGGGGTTGCTCTGTCTTTTATTTATTTATTTTTTGATAAACAAGGCTCATAAAGTGTTATGAGCCTTTTAGTTGATTTGTTAAAAAAAAGTATGAATAAAGTGCTTTCCTTTACAAAGAAGGCCAGCTATCCAAATACTGTACGGTGCAACAGTGGATGAGAGGTTAACCTCTCAGTGCTCCGTGAGAGGCGAGAAAAAGTGATAAAATCATTTGTACGGGTTAATTCAATGTGCTTTGCAACTAAAGTAAAGAACATAGGGAAATATAATTACATAACAGAAAGACTGACTTAGACAACTTTTATTGTCATTTTGTACAGCTCTCATTACATTTCCATTTCTTAAAGTTGCAGTGGTAATCAAATGTAAACAGTGTGGGAGAAAAAAAAAACATGCTGCAAAAAACACTTTGTTCAGAGCATTAGATATATATTTTGTGCAAAAAAACAGTTTTTTGGTTTGGGGTTGTCAATGTGATGCAGAATCTTTGACATGATTTACAGATTTTTTTAAACAGTTCAGCAGTCTGATGGCGGTGGGGAAGAAGCTGTTGCAGAATCTGCTGGACCCGCATCAAATGCTGCAAAGCCTCTTCCCAGAGGGCAGGAGGGAGAACAGTGCATGGTGGGGGGGTGAGGGGTCATTTATGATGTCACGAGCTCAGGACATGCAGCGCTGGGATGAAATGTCTTTGACAAGAAAGGAAATTATTGTTTGTGTTTGATTAATTTAGTTATTTGATAGGGATAAGTGTGTACCTTAAACATGTATTACTGCATTAGCTGTGGCTATAATTTCATTCCCTAGACAAAAGATTTTGAAAAAAGACCCAAACAAAAGTTTACTAGTTCACATCATACAAGGATCCAATATATAATCAGTGCATCCCTTTTAAAAACATGTTTTAGTTTTGTTTTAAAAGCTGTAAATCAAGGTCTTGTTTCAGTTAAGGAGATAAGGAGTTCCACAGTTTGGCAACATTGTCAGATAAGATTGACTGTCTAAAGATGTGATGAAACTATGATGGAACTCATTTCTCTGAGTGGTACTATGGACTGTCTGTCAAGGGCCAAAAAACATATTTATACCTTAATTTAAAATCAGAAAAACTTTACAAAGTTTAAATACAGATGGTAAAATAACAGAAAGAAAAAGGCATCACAACTACAAGAAATCAAACATTAAGATGCACATTTAAAACCAATGAATGGCTCTTAGATGAGAAAAGATAATTATGGACTTTTTTGTAGAAGCTGCAGTAAGCAGGGATGTTTTCAATCCTGATTTGTAGAAGCCAGAGATTTACACTCTTCAAAAGTGATCAAAGACAAACACAGCATTGAAGAGATTATGACATAAAGGCTGTTTAGGAATTTGGAGGAAAGGTTCAGCAAGGTTCAGAGTGCAGATACAGTAAGTATTGTCACACAGGTGTACCACTGTGCTGCTGCTCATTGGTCCAAAGGTTTATTTTCTAATGGAAGTAAATTTATCTTTCCTTAAAAGGACACAAGCCTTTGGGTCTGGAGGAAATATGGGGATACACAGATAGCAAGATTGATGTATGCTGTAAGTTTTCCACCGTCTGTGAGGACTAGAGGAGCTCTGACATGCTGGGTTGTTGGTCTGCTGTGTTTCATCAAATCCAGAGTCAGCAGAGCTGTCCAGCAGCACCTATTGAAGAACTTCATGCTTCTGTCTGCTTATATCGCACTATGGCTACAAAAATTGATCAAAAATAATCATGATTAATTCATTATTTAAATAATTACCAACTAATTTTGTATTCCATAACTCATTAACTGCAGTAAAGAGACTCTAAAACATGCCATAAGAGCAACCTGCAGTAATTATTGCAAAATTGTAAAAAAATTATATAAACCTTTTCTATTTAAGATAAAAAAAAATAATTTTCGTAGATCAATATACACTCACCGGCCACTTTATTAGGTACCCCATGCTAGTAACGGGTTGGACCCCCTTTTGCCTTCAGAACTGCCTCAATTCTTCGTGGCATAGATTCATCAAGGTGCTGGAAGCATTCCTCAGGGAGTTTGGTCCATATTGACATGATGGCATCACACAGTTGCCGCAGATTTGTCGGCTGCACATCCATGATGAGAATCTCCCGTTCCACCACATCCCAAAGATGCTCTATTGGATTGAGATCTGGTGACTCTGGAGGCCATTTGAGTACAGTGAACTCATTGTCATGTTCAAGAAACCAGTCTGAGATGATTCCAGCTTTATGACATGGCGCATTATCCTGCTGAAAGTAGCCATCAGAAGTTGGGTACATTGTGGTCATAAAGGGATGGACATGGTCAGCAACAATACTCAGGTAGGCTGTGGCGTTGCAACGATGCTCAATTGGTACCAAGGGGCCCAAAGAGTGCCAAGAAAATATTCCCCACACCATGACACCACCACCACCAGCCTGAACCGTTGATACAAGGCAGGATGGATCCATGCTTTCATGTTGTAGACGCCAAATTCTGACCCTACCATCCGAATGTCGCAGCAGAAATCGAGGCTCATCAGACCAGGCAACGCTTTTCCAGTCTTCTATTGTCCAATTTTGATGAGCTTGTGCAAATTGTAGCCTCAGTTTCCTGTTCTTAGCTGAAATATATATATATATATATATATATATATATATTAGGGATGCACGATATTGGGATTTTGGCCGATATCCGATATGCCGATATTTTAAAACTCATTTAGCCGATAACCGATACCGGTACCGATGTTAAAGCTGGACAAAAATAAGTAGTTATTGAAAATATCAGTTTTGTTATCCATTTCTGACACTTTGAAAAATAATATACTCAAATATATTTTCATATGCTGATATCAAATTGATTTTTAAAAACGCGGTATCGATCTATTTTACTTTCAAAATCTCGTGAAATTTCACCGTTCTGTTACAAACTCTCGTGATATTTTTCAAATTCTTGTGAGATTTTGTTAGTAAAATAGATCGATACCGCGTCAATATGTCAACATATAAAAATATGGCAAAATTTCGATGACATATAGCAATATTTCATTAGTAAAAGAGATTGATATGGTGTTTTTAAATGGCAATATATCAGCATATGAAGATATTGTGATATTTTAATGTATCAATATTTTTTCCCTCGTCTTTAGAAGTTTTTAAGTCTGTAAAAAAGTAGTTTTTGAGGAAGAAGTAGTAGTTTTTTTTTTTTTTTTTTGAGCCTTTAGAAACTCAGAAGCTGATCAAATATCGGGTTAAATATCGGTGGCGTGGCCGATGTCCGATATTCAGTTTTAAGGCCGATACAGGCCGATACCGATAGGGGGCCGATTATATCGTGCATCCCTAATATATATAATAGCAGATGAAAGATTTAGAGATTATAGACAGTTGTATTTGAGAAGTGCGTGTAAAAGGGGTTGGATCAATAAGTGTGTGTGTATGTGAGGACAGTCCATATGTTATTGTTGTTTATGTGTGTCTGTGTGTGTGTTCAGGGGGCGTTCAGGAGCGTGACAGCTGTGGGGATGAAGCTGTGTGCCTGGTGGTTCTAGTCCGTACGCTTCTGTAACACGATCCACGGTGAAGGAGACTTTTGTGGTTTTTCAGATACAGCTTCCTGTAGATGTCCTTGATGGCAGGGAGCGGTGACACTGTGATGCTCTGGGTCGCTTTCACCACTCTCTGCAACACCTTCAGGTCTAAGGCGAGGCGGTTCCCATACCAAACTGTGATACAGTTGGTGAGGATGGTGAGGACAAGACTTGCCTCTGTACCCATTGGTCTCTGTTGGTGTGGTCTTGACTACAATCCTATCCTTTTAAGTAACTTTTTAAAAGCTACTTTTTACTTTAATACAGAAATGATGAAGTTTAACCGTTTTTATTTAAGTACATTTTTAGGTACTCTACACACCTCTATTAATGAATCTTTTTTTTAACCTTTTCTTTTGCCTGCCGTTTTGTTGCACTGTCCTTGAAAAATATAAAGGTGTTGCAAGATTTTGTGAACTTTAGAAGAAAAAATTCTTTGGGTGCATTCAATGACCCGCATGACATGTATAGGGCACAGATTTTAAAAAGGGCTTAACACATTTCCTCAGACCGTAGCCAACCTCTTTGGGCTCAATTTAAACTGCTGATGTCTGGCTGCAGGTTAACTGTCCATAAATGCAGAGCCAATAGCTTTAAGAACTTTTTATACCTGTTGTTGTTCTAAACCAGGCTTTGTTTTTTGTTAGTTTCTTTATTTTTTTTTTTTGGCTTGGTGTGTGTGTCCTGCCGGGGATAATAAATACCATTTAAACTTAAAGACCTTTTCTCTCTGAGGTGGAAACAGCAATCTTCCCTTGTGCAGTTTTGTTGTCGCAGCTGCTTATCTTTCATTGGGAGGAAGTTTGATAAGCTCATCAAGAGGGCCATCTCAGTCCCAGGACGCCCCTTGGACCCTGTGTGTGAAGCTTGAGGAGTTGAACTTCCTCTGTGAGCAACCGCTCCAACCTAAGGAACATTATAGTAGAATTCCTTCCAGCACCTGTTTCACATAAAAAAAAAATCTTACTTTGTAAATAATGCAGTCAAATCACCCTGTTCACATGCTGGTCATTTATTTGATTATATATTTCTATTCAATTACCTGCTGCTGATACACCTTAACCCTTTTTGGGGTCATTTATTCCTGCTGCCACCAGACTCTATAATAATGCACTATAACCACAATAACTCCTGTAAAAACCACTGTGCAGCTATATTATAGTTTTTTAGTTTTTTATTTATTGACTGTGCAATATTCTGTGCAATATGCTGAATGTGCAATATATGTGAATAGAATAGTCATACCACTACCTCACCGTTGCTCCTTACCTACTACACTTTAACTGTATATAAGCCATCCGGATTGTACATATTTTTATTTCTTATTTCTTTATTTCTTATTTTTATTTTGTTTTTCATTGTGTGCGATACAGGTACACCTGCACCTTAATCCTTATTTACCTTGATATACTGTATATACCTGGATATACTGTATATATATATATTGTTTATTGTTTATTCTTAATGCACCTTTTCCTCCTTGTTTGCACCTTTTTGACTTCTATGCCAATATGTGACCAGTGAATTTCTCCGCTGTGAGATCAATAAAGCTCATCTAATCTAATCTAATCTTATAGGGCAAGTTAGGGTTTTTGATCACTTGCAAACCCCTTACAAATGGTATCCCCCACCCCATCCCTCAGTGAGGTCTAGAAACACAAGATCTATATCCAGCCATTCAGCAAAGACACTGCTACATGGCTGTAGTTAACAATTATATTTAGGTTTATAAATAAAAAAAATGTAAGAGCAAGTATCAACAATAATGTCTCTAAGGCTATGTTGTACCAAGAAAAAAATGTGTTTCTTTTAAACTCAGAGTGTTTTTCGTGAATTTGTTATAGAAGCACTTTTGTCATATTTCTTAATATATTCAGGCAGGTTGGTGTTTCTTGTTATTATATCGCTATTAATTTTTGCCATCAAAATATCCATATGTTTTGAATGTTATAAGGGTAATAAGGTCTTTTCCTGGATTCCATAACATTATTGGCTTGAAATTTGTATTTTCAAAGTATTTCACTGAGTGCCCTATAAACAATTAATTTGCACATTTATGAAAATATAAAGAAATATTTTATTCTGCTAAGTTTACAGTATCTGGAAGCTAAAATACAAAAATTAAGGCTTAAAATGTGTCAGTCTGTGTGATGAATCTAGAGTTAAACTATTAGCTGTCCAGTTTTTTAAGCAGTTTACTAATATATACACACACATATATATATATATATATATATATATATATATATATATATATATATATATATATATATATATATATATATATATATATATATACATAGATACATACACACGAATACACACACAAATAGACATACTTATACATAACTTTAACATATCATACACAAATTCACTCTCTCTATAATCAAATTCTTTGAAATCATTTAGTTTTCTTTTAAAATCGAATAATTATTTGTATATGTTTACTCCCCAAATTCTTCCCTAAAATATCTAATAAAATAATCCTTTCTTTAATATATTCAAACTCTTTCCTCATATATCTTCTCTCGCTTTCATATTTATGACATTCCAGTATAACATGTTCTATTGTTTCATATTTTCCACAGTAATCCCATTTGCCAGTAGTTTGCTTTGAATTCTATTCTATTCTATTATCTCAGAACATCTGCTTTAATGAATGTCACAGCGCGTGCCCAAAGGTGAATCAGGTGAAGTCCACTGATCTCTGATTTTGAAGTGACGTGTTTAGAAATTCGGACGCCCCCTGAAGGCAGCGCTGGGCTGCACTGCATACGCGCCGTGGCGGAGAGCGAAGATGGCGGAGAATAATGTCGAAGCGGAGCCCGACTGGAACGACTGGGCCTTGGAAGCGGCCGAGGATACCGTCATCGCAATGGAAACGCTGCTGGCCACGCTGAGGGCGTTTGAAGATGTACTAAGACAGCAGGAAATATCCATAGCATCTTCCACGGAGTACTGCGATAACTTCTGCCAGGTAATGTGATTATCCTAGCTGTCGTTAGCTAACGTTAGCTCAGCTAGGACTCCGGGCTTTTCGTAGCCTGGAGATAACATGATGAGCTGCTGCTGCTCTCCTCCCCTTTATGTGCAAAACACCTACATCCTTTATATATTTATAAATACTGTTCAGGGCGGCTTTTCTAATAACATATAGTCCTATAATAAAGCTAATTTAATGTATTTATTAGATGATGTTTCGTTCGCTGCAACCGCTGATTACATTGAAGTGGTTTAACCTATATTATTACCTCATTTGGCTTACTTTGATTTGGAAATATGATCGTTTTCGAAATGCAAAATATGCACAGGGGTCATTGCCCCAGTTTGCACATGAAGCGTTGCTGGATGCATGCGGGGCGGGGCAGCATCGCGTTTTATTTACCCATATTTTGATTTTTATACCAATAAATGATCAGTATTTATTGTATTGGTGTTTTCCAAATGAAATGATTGGGTTGTAAAACCTGCTAATCTGCCACGACGTCTCGGTTTAAATGCGACGATGATGTGAATGAGAAATGTTATCACTATCCAAACGCTGGTATCACTATGTGGAAAGGCTGGCCTGGTCAGCACCTTTGTTTTATCTTAGAAAGGCCAGTGTGCTTATATTATCTGGAAAAAAAAAAACTGAAAGCAAGAATCATGAAAATTAAAGTTTAGGTAGAAAAAAAATCAGCTTAACCCTGAGGAATGATGGGATTTATTCATTTTCCTTTAATCAGTGATCATATTTATTGTCTGATTGTTTTTTTTTCTTTTGGTTTGTTTATTATCTGTGTAGATTTTCACTCAAGGATCCTTGTAAATTAATTATACGTTCATATCCATTTAATTGTATCAATAGAAAATTCTAAATAATTGTTACTTTTTCTAATAGTTGTATAATTAATTTAGCTATTTTGCTAAAAAACATAAACTATATACATACTATATATAAACTATATGAACGTTTGTCCTGAATTAAAGTTCAGGTGTTATTGGGACAGTAAGGATAAGATGTAATTTGCTCCCATCATTCTTCCAGAGGATTTTATTTCAAATTTTAACTAACAAATTAGGTAATTTAGTAAGCTTCCACATTTAATTGATCGAATTAAGGTCCACTAAACAATGCTGAGGATAAACTTTTGTCAAGGTGCTTTTATGCTACTATAGTCAAAATCCGGTGAATAAAATATTCTTATAAAACATAGGTACCTGCAGCATCATACGCTGGATATGTGTAAATGGGCTTAAATGAAGTTTTAAGCAATAAAGCTCCACATGAAAATTGATCTCTATGAAAAGAAAATTCTTAAGATTTATACTAGAGTCCATAGATTTAATAGTTATCTGCTATTTGAAAATAACCATGTGGAAATTTATAGTAATATTCACTCATAGTTAGATGTTTGAGAAATGAAATTCAGTTGTGAAGTTCTGACTATTTGATCCAGACAAGTTAGGAAACTGATTTATAAGATGTAAACTTTTGATTCTGCTTTTTAAGTGAATTGAGATCAAGGATCGATAGGTATTCGATTAAAATTAGGAATCAGAATTGTTTAAATTCAGACAATGCCAAGCCCTAATACTGATTAGAAAAACAAACAAACCCACCAAGTTTATGTAAATCAATGGTTGATAATAAATGGGTCAGTTGTTCTCAGGGCTATTGTTAACTTTTGGTCTTTGAGAATTGTCACTGATCAAGCATTTTCTGATTTCCCATACTAGAAAATAAATTGTATTAGTAAAATTATTTCATTTTATTATTTGTTATAGGCAACAGGCTACCGGTAATAAAGACAATTAGTAATGAACATGGTGACTCTTTCATTATTTGCTGGTAAAAATCCCTGGGTGGTGCAACTTTTTTTTCTGTGTTTAGTGTTTCTTCACTTTTCACAGGAAAATCGATATAAAGAGGAAGATTCTCTCACATCATTTGATGTGAGAGAAATAATTTAAAGTCAGCTTATTAAATAAGATCTAGATTTGTTTAGATGATTAAAAAAGTTGTCCTAGCCTGTTTTTAGTTCTTAACAGAACTCTGTTGTCTAAAAGTGAGCCTCCAGCTTCCCTCTTCAGGAACTAACCAAATACATTCATAGATGTTGAACCAGTAAACTTTTTTTCTTTTCAATGAAATGTCTTCTATTGGCAAGTTGCATAGAAACGGCATTGCAGTCTGAGAAATATCTAAAATTTATGCAAAAATCTTTCCTTTTTCTCTGTTTTCTTATCTTAGTGGCACCACAAACAATTATGTTTGACACTGTCTTCCATGTGGAGGTGGTTGAGTGTTAATTAGTCCACTGATGTAGCTCTCTGGGGCTGTGACTGTATTCTTGGGTTCCCTTTGAGAGGATGCCTTATATTTAGTCAGGGGGATTGATTCAGTGCACCAATCAGTAAAAACCTGCTGCTGTCTGGTAATTGAGACTCCTGAGATGTTCTCAGTGTGTCATGATGATTAAATGTGTGTCTGTCAGCGACCTACAGGTGGAGAACAGGTTCAGGTGTTGGCTCCTGTCTGTTTAGTTGTTAAACACATTTAATGAAGAAAAAAAAACACCACACTTGAAAAGGGAATAACATTTTTCTTTTTGGTATAATGTTTTTTCGATCTTTGAACCTTTTTTAATGTGATTTGTTGCATTAATTTTTGCTGGGGTCATGTTAAGTGGGGCAGATTTAGGCATATGGTACCATGGGTTATCGATTCCCCTTAGGCCCAATCAAAACACCTGTCACCTTCAGACAGTCAGCAGGGATCAAGCAGGTGTAGACTGCCTTTCTCCCAATAGAGGGATCCACCCCTCCACCACTTCAGACAGATACTATAATCGTCTGAGACAAACTTCTTGCTTTGTTTTCTAACTGTTTTGTCTGTTTTGTTGCTTTAGGCACTGATGCACTATGCTGGGAGCAGGAACTCCATAGAGCATGGTCTACCTCTGCTGGAGGTGTACTGCCTGTCCATAAACTGCTTCGCAGCAGCCAGATCTCATCTCACTGCAGAGTCCGACAGAGTGGGGCTCGTTTTGAAGAGATTGGCTTTGTAAGTATCAGCCCTTTAAACCAGATTCATTTCATCAGAGTTTTAGATCCAACTGTGAATTCCTTCGCTCATAGTGTTCACTGTGTAAGGACGCCATTTTTATCGCCTTCAGTTGTACTCTCCAGATTTATTTGCTGGTAAATTTGAAACATTTCAAATCCAAACTTTGGATATGCTTTATCTCTGTGACATCACCTTCTTATAATTGACATCAGCACTGAATAAGCTTTGATTAATTTAAACCGTTAGATTTCTTGCGAGAAAAACAAACCTGTTAACCGACTCTGGCTTAAGACGAGCTCTGGTGCATGTTGCGATGTTTCCCCCTGTACTAAATACCCTTTCAGACCTTTGAAATGGGTCCGAATCTACATCAGTTTCGGGTGCTAACACTTCACGCTTGATTTTAGCCTCATATGTCTGGAGCAGCACTCTTTTTATAGAAGCTGCTAAGCAATTTCTTTTTCTTTGCTACAGGCTCAACAACATTACTCTGGCTCTCACATTTGTCTTCCTCTGTAAGAGTACATGCCATACCTACCATGCCTCTGCAAGAGCAGAGTTCTGTCATCATTCTCTCCTTTACTTTTAATATGGTATGGCTAAATGTTAGTTGTGTGGAACCTGGGATCTAGCATTGAGGCAAAGTCGACCAGGTCTTTTATGGCTGGATCACTTTATTTAGTGTTCAGACAATTCAGCAAATTTGCTTTGATCCATTTTGTGAGCTCAGTATCACTTCTGGTTTTAGCAACCTGTGGTTAAACAGATGAAGAGAGCTTTATGAAAGAGATGCTCACGTATGTTTCACCTGACAGAGCATCAGTGAAGTCATGTACTGGCTTAATGGCTTTATTTACAGACTCAGAATTTCACTATCCTCCCAAGTAGGCACTAAAAGTGTCGTGTTTTCTTATCTGCACCCAAGATTTGCCCAAATGTTTTCTCCTGCTCCAATTTGTGCTTGATCAATTTTCTGGCGTGACCTCCATCTTGTTGCTGATTCTGATATTAGCTAATGTTCTGGGAAGCAAAGTTCTGCTTGAATCAGGGCCATGTCCCTCCACTTCTTCCAACTGAAAGAGAAGGCACTGACCACATTTATGAAGTACGTTCGATGCAATGATCCTTACAAGCAATTTTTACATAAAATGTTAAAGTATTCTCCCCAACACTGCATGTTTGCTATTGCAGTGATTACAGGCTCAACATAATGTGATAACAACATTTAAAAACATTATTTCACTCACCTATTGCATTGTGTAGCCTTTGCCCAAAGCAGTTGAGATGGATCTATAGGTTTAGCTTCAGGGCCTCATCAGTCGTCGTGCACACCATTTCCTTCTTATCCAACTTCCCCAGTGCCGATGAATCTTTGAGCCCCTGTGCAATGATCTCCCCCGTAGGATCTTCTGGAAAGTTGGTGCTTTAACAGCAGCTTTTAAGAGCCCAGTTCACGTCGATATAATGCACAATTAAACTCTTCTACGACTGATGAGATCGATTGGACCAAAGGTCTGTAGTAAGTTGCAAACAACAAAGCAGATTGCATCTTTATATAGAGCGCTTGTCATGTTTCGTTGTCAGTTTTGGTAGCGCAACCTCCGCAAAGTATTTGCAACTCGGCGGGTCATTTTTTGGATCACACTTAAGCATGTGAAGAAAGCCAGGCTTCTCTACTGTGTAAATGGGCACCATGTCCATCCCTATATGGTCAGCTTTATCTTTAGAAAATGAGGGTGCCAGGGTTTGTTGTTTTTTCTTGTCGTGGACATGTTTGTCTTTGTCCGTGCTACCCACACTGCACACTGAAGCGGCGAGCACTGCTCACATTCTGTGGGATATGCTGAAGCAAGTTAGTTGTGAAGAAACTCTTGGTTTTGATAGCATTTTGACAAACCTTGCACTCGACTGTAGTCTGCGCCATATCGGCCTTTTCAAAGCCGAACCGCTTACATATAATCGGTACCAACTCTTCAGATTCAGCAGCGGCCATGGCGGTAGTTAACAGCGCAGCTATCAGGCAGAAGTAGGAAAGAAGCGTCTGAAGCAAATGTGCAAGTCAAATAATGCAGAAGAAGACTTCCTCGATTTTATGGTTTTGCAAATTGTGGACTTTTAAAATCATGAATTAATTAAATTAATTTGATTTATCGCCCTGCCCTAAGACAAATAATTAGAAAGTGTTTCTGACTCGTGTTCAAATCCAACCTAGAGGCCAGATGATCAATTTTCTATCCAGCTTTTTTGCTGCTTTTTTTTTTTTTTTTTTTTTAAGTTTTAACGTTAACGCTGCTTCACCTTCTAAAATGTTTCTTTTGCTTTGCTTCTTTTATGCATATCTGAAATAAAACTAGATTAACTAGAAACGCACCAAGCAGTAAAGTTGCATGCTACATTCAGACCGCAAGCAGCAAGGGCAGCAAAAACACGCGTGCTGCTTCATTTTTGATGTTTGTACAAGTTTAGTTCTGACGCTTGGCTGAAGCAGCTTTGCTGCTCAGGCTGCACGGTGGATAAGTGGGTCTGATGCACGTTGGGTGGAGCTACCCTTTAATTTCTTTTCCTGTAACCATGGCAGCTATATTTGCTGTGATCAGTGGTTAAAAAGTAGTTTTAATTTATTTTTCAGTGAGAAATTCCACCTGAAAACCTAATCTGTGCAGTCAGTTCACCCAGATTACCATCCTGCCTTCAAATATTATTTCTCTGTCTGAGCCGCTCAGACCCCCACATACCAGCGGTGCGCTGTCAGTAGGAATCCCATTCAACAGCAGCCCCTGGCCCGGTCGCCTCTTCGCGGTTTGCCGCGGTGGCTGGAAGGCGGTTTTCATGTATGTCATCCAAACTGCAGGCACCAGGATAATAAAAGTGAGCAAGTTTTGCCGGTAGATATCGACATTTTATGTTAATTTAGGCGTTAATAAACTGTTTCAGAGGAGTGATCATAGCGCTCTGCATCAGCAGTGCTGTGTCTGTCAGCCTCCAGATCAGCATCTCTGATTGGTTGATGTGGCTCGTCGAGCAGCAAAAGTTCAATTTTTCCAACTCCAGCAGCTGCTGCGTTTGCTCAGAAGCTCACGACGCGTTGCTCCGGCTGCTCAAAACCAGCAGCGGGATGTTTTGCTGCCCCTTGATGCTCGTCAACCATTGACTTTGCATGTAAACTAGCTGCTCCTGCTGCCTCTGCTGCTTTAGGTCTGAACTTAGCATCCTTGGCATGATGCATGTTTTTTGGCTAAAAATGTATTAAAACTTCCTACTAATGAAACATGACTGAAAACATAACCTCCTTGGTGGAGGTAAGAACTACGTCCCTGTTGTTAAAATGTTAAGCTACCCTTACATTATGAAGAATTGTAGGACTTCTTATACATTGCCTGAATCCACACTGTGACAGTAATCAGAGGCACGCTCATTACCAGGTGAGTAAGGGATTCAAGCTGTGTGGTAATCAGGTAATTGTTTTAGTGCAACAGTTAGATCAAAATAAAAAACAGCAGGTCTGTCCAATCTCTCTGACTGGATGTGGAGCTTCAGGATGAGGCAGCCGCCATAGTTTAGGGAATTAAGGAGAAACTCTCGGGCAGCTTTCTCTGCTCTCGTCAGACAGTTGGTGTAGAACGGTTGCTGAAATCAGTCTGAAATCAACGCTCGCGACTAAATTTTTCATTTGGCGAGTTAATGCCAGGCCATCATTCACCAGAAGAAGAGGAAATGTTTTGACCACAGTTGTGCTTCAGTCACATCCTTTAATCTTTTATTTTGGTAAGTCTCCCTTTGTTCCTATGCTGTCTTTTCCTCACATGCCAATAGAAAGACACGCATAGAGAGAGCACGCCCCCTACACCGCATCATTTAACAACAAGTCTGCCACTGACCAAACTGTGGTGGTATATAGTTGGAGAAACCAAGCCTTCTAAAAGACAACATGCAGATTAGGAGGAGCGAGGATCTACAGCCCGCAGGGCCAAGAGAAAGTTTATTGAAACATGGCACTCTCTGGAAGAGACTGGCTTATTTATGAGGATGATGCTAAGCTAATGAGCTGCTCAGGCTGCAGCAAATACGCAAAAGAGAACAAAAACAAGGAAACTAGAAAGCATCCTTGGACACAAATGCAGTTAATCCACATTTGCTGGATGTCCATGTCTCAGGCTCAATGGAAACAACCCATGCTGTAGAAAGATAAACTTGAATAAAACGGTAAAATCTACCATTTTATTCAATCATCACTTTTTTTTTTTTTAGATCGGATTCCTTTTTAGTAGGAAAATAACCCATTTGGAAGGTTTTGGACTATTTTGGCACATCTGTTCCACAATGACAGGTCCACCGGCCACAATGTGCACTAAAACATTTGCAGAGCAAATATGCTTCAATCAATTCAGTCCTAATTTGCAGGTGCACCGTTTTATATTGTTAAAACACTTTACAGTACAGCATTTTATTGTTTACCTTAACTCTTCACTATTATTTTGTTCTCATAGATATTTGTGTGACAGTTGTTTCTATAATATTTTACTACTGTAAACACCAGAATATCCCCATTGTGGGACAATAAAGGGATTTTCTATTCGTTTCTGACGTGGTTCTATAAATTCTGATGCTTTTACCAGAGTTTCAAATGGTTTCCATGGTGTTTTACAGTATATATTTTTGAAAAAAATTTGACGAGGCTTGAAAATAATTTTTTCTGTGTTTGATAATCTATAAATGAGAAATTAACACATTTACAGTAGAGATTCCACTTGCAAAATATTCTTCATTGACTTTGTATCATAATTTTATGTGATTAGTTTTTTTAATCAGATATGTAATATCAGATTGAAATTGCTCTGGTGCTTAAGGGGCAACATTTCTAGGCTGTCTTGCATGAACTACATGTTTGAGATCTCCTTGGAGAGGCTTGATAATATTAAGGTCAGGAGACGGAGATGGTCGCTTCTAAAACTTCTCTTTTATTCTGCTGTACCCGTTGACAGTCGGGCTTGGCCTCGGTTGCTGTAATGTCGGATCATCCAAGTCCTGTTCGCAGCTTCTGGGTATATGAGTGCAAATTTTCCTCCAGTACTTTCTGATAAATTGCTGCATTCATCCTGCCATCAGTTTGACCCAGTTTCCTGTGCTTTTTTAGCTCAAATATCCCCAAAAACCTCATTAATCTGCCTCCATGTTTCTCAGTAGGAATGGTGTACCTTTTATCGGCCCTTTTCACTCCTCTCTTTTTCTCGTTTTTAGTGGTTGTGACCAAAAAGGACAGTTTTAGTCTATTCACAGCAAAAATGTTGAGGCTTGTTCTTGTTCTGATTGGCGTATTAACTTTGTGTTGTAAGAGCTTCCCTCTGGTGACTCAACCATTTTTCTTGAAGTGCTTCCTCCACTTGAAACAGCCACACGGTCTGCTGCTTCACCTGCAGTTATTTGTGGGTTGTGTGGGTTTTTTTTCCCCCCATCTTGAACATTTTTCCTGGCAGTTGCTGAAATGTTTGTTGGTCTACCTGACTGTGGTTAGTTTTCCACAGAATCCCTCATTTTCACTCTTTTTTTTTTCATTCTTGGTTCCTTGGATATTTTTTTTAAATCCTTTTCCTGTTTTATACACACCTTCCCCCCCCCCCCCCCCCCCCCCCCCCCCCCCCCCCCACCCCCCCATTTGCTTTACCTGTGACCTAGAGACATCTTCTCAGCACTGGATGAAAGAGTCTGTCTGTAGTCCAGGAACTCACTAACCGTTAAACAACAGGCAGCAGATCACTAACCTGACTCCGCCAGATGGATTTGCTCCGCATATCCATCTGGAAACCTTCCGTTGAAGTAATTTTGGGAAGGGGCGAAAATACTGGTTAGCTGATTGGCCTATGTTGGTGATAGACGGGCCAAATAAACCAATCAGATCAACGAAGCATATGACATGCTAACAGAGCTACGACGAAAACACAACCACAAGACAGGCTAACTCTTGCCGAAGCCAGTCGGGAGAAGAACAAAAACATCTTTTCCTCTGAGAAAAGCCTCCAGAGCAGTGTTTTGCTCTTCTTTCAGTGAAGAAATACTCTGTAATTCCGATAAAACTTGCTCGATAGCCACGCTAACGCTAGTTTCATCGGCTGAAGCCGCCATGTTCTTTAGACTGAACTGTCGTGCTTGTCGTTGCGTCACACCTCAACCCGCCTCAAAGCCAACGCTGATTGGACGTTTGTTTGGTTAAAGGCTCCAAATTTTCTTTAACAGAGAGTCTCCAGACTGATCTGCGAGTGAAACCTTGAAAGCTCGTGAGATCAGGATGGTCTCACGAGGCTAGCAGATAACAGGTGTGTCATAGAAAGTAAACGCAGTTTTAAAACCCATAGGATTTTTTTTCTTGGCTTTCTTGCACAAATTCTCATTTTCCTCTTGAAGCACCTCTAGGCTTCGCACCGCAGCGGAGCAGATGCAGTGTAAATTAGCGGCCAAAATCGCTAAAGTTTTGGTTCAATTCGGACAATAATTGTCTTCATGCGACCGCTAACCAGGTTTAAAAACAAAGTACTTTTTTGTCTTATTGTTCATATTCTCTGAGAAGTGGCCATTATTCCACCATAGTATGTAAAATTTTGACCAAAACTGTGTCCCCCTCGCCAGCAGTGGGATTTGATTGAGGTTTTAAAACTGATATGTCGATTGCAGCCAGTCCTCATTTTTTTTCTCCCCCAGGGGCTTCGGTTACATCCGAATGGCCTTGAACACATTTTTAACTTTATTTAAACTATGTTTTCTGAGGCAGCAGAAATCCGAGCTGATATTTTCTGGTGATTCTGCATGGCAGTAAAGCATTCTCTGCATATTGTGCAGTTGATCACAATTAAGGCAAAACACAGAAAAGAAATCAGCAGCCATTACTTTCATCAGGTAGATCTGTCTGATCTGAGCAGCAGGAAGAACTCTGAGGTGTAAAATTAAGGTTGAGGTAAAAATAGATCATTACATCCGATCGGGTGTTGCAAAAACACAATGTATAAATAGATGGAAATATTGCACTGCAAAAACGATCTAGAAATAAGTAAAAATTTCTTAAATTAAGTATATTTACCCTTAATTTGAGCTGGTAAATGAGATAGTTTACCAATGGAATGAGTAATTTTACTCTTACAATAGGACAATTAGATAATATGCACTTGAAAAAAGACAATGCAATCGTGTTTTCTTGTTTTAAGTGTAAATTGTCTTGTTCCATTGGCAAAATATCTCTTTTACCTCCTCAATTCAAGAACAAATGCACTTAGTTTAAGAAAAAATGACTTATCTAGATTTAGATTTTTTGCAATGGTGTACCTTTCCTTTGTTTTGGTCATAAATTGCTCCACATGAAGAAGATAATGCAGAGACAGGGAGGAGTGGATGTTTTAGATGAGGTCTCAGTCTACCTCTATTGTCAGAAATTAGGAAAATTCAACCTTCAAATAAAAACTCACATTTTCTTGCTGTGGTGACTCAGACAGGGTCTTAACTTTTGATAATGTTTAAATGTGATTACAGAGGAAGGCAGCTGCATTTGTCTTTTCTCATGTCTACTAAAGTATTTTGACATGTTTGACTCGTAAAATTACTTGTCCTAGAGCCTGCCTTTTTATTTCAGGCTCCGTTTGTCTGATTCATGCTGTATAACCCTCACTTTTAAAGGTGATTAACTTCCATCTTGCTTCTATTTCCTGCAGGAGCTGTTTTGAACTGCTGCTGTCAGTGCCTGAGAATGAAATCCCATATGAAGCCTGGCTTCAGTTCCACCACTCGGTTCAGGTAGGGGCCCTTCAAAGCCTGTGTTGTTGATGGTTTACAGATGGAAATCATATGGTGTCTGTATGTTTTTTTGTCCCTTTCTATCGTAGTTATTATCTTGTGTTTTTTTTCTCTTTCTCCATTGCTGCCTTGTTTGGGAAGTTTCCACCACAGCACTTCCAGTAGCACACTAGCGTTGGTGCTTGCTTGGCACCAGTTTCGTTTATAAAAAAAAAAAGTTATTTAATCATTTTTTACAAATTAAAATTATATTTACAACACCTAAACAGCAACAATAATAGCAGTTATTCCAATGTAAATACGTAAAAGAGAATCTGTTCAAAGGATATTTAATTGATTATTACATTTTTCCGGAGTGACAGGTAGACATTTGTCCTTGATTTCCAGTTAATGACAATTTTTTTATTTTTTGGGCGAAAGCTAGTACAGTTCTTCTGTAGATGTAATCGAAATGTCTTATTCAGGATATAAAAAATGTAGAGTTTCAAAAACATTATTTTATTTTTTAATCAAAGCCTGCTCTCTGCTGTTTTGGCTGTAGAATGTTTATCTGCCTGGTGAGTTATGATGGCCTAGAGTTCACATTTTCACAGCACTTCTGTAGAAAATGTAGATGTGCAAATTAGGTGGGAAATGTGTTAAAATACACTGTTTCATTGGCCGTCAGGCTCATTCAATGTTAGTCCATTCAGGGTTCCCATGGGTCCTTAAAAAGTCTTAAAAGGCATTGAATTCTTCAAAATAAAACTAAGGCCTTAATTGGTATTAAAATGTCTTAAATCAGTCTTTTGTAGGTCTTAATTTTTAGAACATCATAAATAGGATTATTTTTATTACGATTTATTTTTGTAATCTAAATAAAACATTAAAATTGGAAATATTTTTTTATAAAAAAAATAATAACGACTCGCCATTATTGGTTCCGTCCCGATAGCGGAACCAATAAAAGTGTTGTTTCGGCCGGGACATTTGGGTGATGCGCCATTAACTTTTTGTCTGGAAAATATGAGCAAGTGTAAATGTAACCAAAATTGTCTCCAGCCAAGAGTTTTCTCCATGGCTAAAACCAGGGAACATACATGAGGAACACTGGATTTTGTGCAAGAAGCGATTTAAGCTCAGAACGATGGGAATTAAGGCAGTGGAGTCGCACATGCGAAGCACGAAACGCAAAGCATCAAAATGGAGTTACCGAGAAACAGCCGGTATTTCTCAGTTTAGTTCCACCCTTGTCTCTGCAACGCCTCCACTTATCACCAAATCAAACATACTAAGAAAACCATACAAAGAAAAATAGCTGCTAAAAAGACTTAGCACTGGTTATGTTGTGGCTTTAAAACTGATTTGTTTTGCTCCCTGCTAAAACAAAGTTCGTGAATTCAGTTAAATAATTGTTAAAATATATCTGTCATTTGTTTGTTTTTTAGCTTTCTTCCTGTATGGGAAGCTTTTCAAAATGTGAAACATTAGTGCAGTGGTCTATATTAAAATAAACCTTTAGGTAAAGTTGTCGCAAGCGGGTTTTTCTTGTGTTTCTTGTGAATTTGGTCTTAAATTTTTATTTCAAGTGGCATTAAAAAGTCTTAAAAAGTCTTTAACATGCCTTATGCTGTACGAACCCTGCCATTGTTATCTCAATTTTAAGTTTTCTTATAAGCTTCTAAGTTTTAGCCTAACCAATGTCTGTGCTGAAATTGACTGGGTATGAAGCCCAGATGTCAGTCAAAAGTCTGTTAGGCTCAAAATAAATCAGCCACTCAACCTGATTTTCAGTGTAACAGCGACTTGTTTGAGGGCGATGGCCCGTTACGCTGAAATAAACTAACGAGAACCCTGTTATTGATAAATCAAAAAGACAAATGATGGGGGGGGGGGTTGTAACATTATGTCCAAAAGCAGTTGAGTGAGTAAAAAATTAAAGAGCCTGGATGTGTGTATCAGATTTAGCACCAGTTCTGAATATTTGTCGAGCTGCAGATTTTACAACAAATGAACTGGTCATCTTAGCACCAGGTCTGTTTTGAGCCAGAGGAAATAAGAAATAACTCAGTAGGAGCTGGGGGGTGTGCTGACTGGGATCACAAACCATTCCAAACACCTGAGTTAGATTTGTCGTTGGTCTGTTCTGTTCAGGTCTGCATGGTGGAACAGTTAAAATCCTGACTAGTCCTTTTTGCATAAAGTTTGCATGTTGTCCTTGTGCATATCTCTGGATACTCCTACTGCCCTCCACAGCCCACAAATATGCATGTTAGGGTAACTGGCCATTCTAAATTGGCTTTAGTGTGGTATCTCTGCTGGAGGTAAACAGCAACCCTGTCTGGATGAGACGGGTGCATCAAATGGATGGGTTTGACTAAATTTAAAATTAAAACAATAAAGAGTTGGATTAGGTCAGTCTTATTTCCCCAACACCGTATTTTGATTTCATCTTTCAACTTGAGGTGGGTCGATGTGTCACATAGAGGGGAGGTTGTAACCTTTATGTGGGCCTTTCTGAGTCGGATCTTCATCACGATGAAGGAAGAATTCCTGGTATGAAAGTTTGAATGTTCAGAGATGGTTAGGACTGTGAATAGCTGACAAACACAGCTTGTTGTTTAAAGTAGAGTTAAAAATGGAGCTGATGATATAGGAGGGAACTGTTTGAAGTGCTGCTGAGATATAAAATCTGATTGGTTGAAATAAAAATGTCTTCGGCATGGTAATCCTTCACAATAAAGCATTTAAAAAAAGAGGATGAAACTTTTACTGGATTAGGTTTTCAAAGTGACGCAATGATATGTTTTTGAATTAAGTCCTTCAAAGAACCTGTTAGGAACCGGTCGTACGGCAGCTCCAGTTGTGGTTACTAGGGCTGGGTATCGATTCAGATTTTCCAAATTGATTCGATTCGATTCACAAGGGCCCGATTCGATTCGATTCACAATTATTGTTTCGTTTCCTTGATATGGAAGACATTCTCAGAAGAACCAATGCTGCAAATAGTAGAAACTTCTAGCTCAAACTTGGAGCATTAGTAAAGAATTTACATATTTACATTAGGAATTAAACCCAACGCAGTTACATTAATCATGTATGTTTTATTTAACATGACCTGACCAAATCAACTCAAATCACAGAGCAGGCTGTGTAAATAAAGTGGCAACAAACACACTGAATACGCATGACATTCACATTCTTTGACTGTCTCTCACAAAGCTTTTGTGCTAATGTTCCAGTGGTTGCAAAACAAATCTGTCTCATAAGAGACACAATCAAACAGATGAATAAATAATTGTAAATGTAAGGATACTAACAGAAATGAAAAAGTATCAGAACTGTCTTAAAGTGCAAAAGTCAGGTCTTTAGTAAACATAACACTTAAATACCTATGAACAGTAAATTTTGATAAAACAAGATACAAAAATTAAATTCTGTTTTGCTTTTGAAGCATTTACATCCTGAACTCTGAATTCCCTCATGTCCTATTTTAGTCAGACTATCAAAATAGGAAAACATTAACAAGAATATTTTAAGAAGGCTTTGCAATTGCATGTGGCAAAAGTATGATGAACTGTATTTTTTGGAAATGTTTATATAAAAAAACTTTCCATGGACCATGAAACTCACACAGTATGTGAAACCTAAACCCCTTACATATGTTTGTTTTCTTAATTAATGCTGAATTGTTGTAGATTCTGCAAGAAAAGTAGCTGACACATTTGCTGTAACAATATCGCCAACAGTTGAGAATACTCTTTCAGACGGGACACTGGTCCCAGGTACACATAAGTACCGCTTTGCTTGATGAGCCAAAAGGGGGTACTCCTCAGCATGCACCTTCCACCAGTGCAATGGATTTTCAGAAACTGGTAGATGTGCTAATTCCCTGTATCTTTTCACTTCTTCCTGTGCCTGGTCAGCAAGAGTTCTGAGTGGCACAGTGTCATTTGGCTTGTAGGCTGACCCAAGAAGAAACATCAGCGCAGAAGATTTCTTCTGCCTCTTTGGTGGGCAAAACTCCTCCTCAACAGGCTCAAGGGCAGTCTCTGTCTGCTGCACAGGCGGAGTTTCCTCAGCTGGATCGACAACAGATTCTTCCTGTAGATAGATGAAAACATACAGAATAAACTTAATTTTAAACCAATTAGGCACTCGCTATGGAAGTCAAGTGTTACATATTTCTGCTAGGACAAAACTTTATGATTTAAATTCATATACTGCTGCGTACAAGAACAGTCAGGACTCAAGAGGAATCTATTATTTATACTTTATCATCAGTACTTGTCTTGTAACTTACATTTGATGCCTCTGCCTCAACTTGCTCCCCACCAGCAGCTTCAGCCATTAGCCTGTTGAATGTGTCATCTCGGGCAACATCGGACAAAAAAGGGAGGCCCTTGAAGCGGGCCAAAATTAAAAAGTGCCAAAATTAAATAAATAAATACAGCATTAAATAAATAATTAAATGTGTCAATAATTAATTAAATGAGGAATTAAATAAATAAATGTGTTCCTTATTTATTTAATGAATTACACATTTAATTCATTGTTTATCGCTGTATTTATTTATTTAATTGTGGCACTTTATATTAGTGATGTGATTTTAATTAATGAATGACACATTTATTTATTTAATTCCACATTTAATTAATTATTGACACATTTAAATATTTATTTAATGCTGTATTTATTTATTTAATTTTGGCACTTTTTATCCTCCATAGACATCTAGGCATACCTTGAATTTAAGTTGTTATATGCAGCAGTCTTGACTTCTTTTATCACTGTGGAGTCACAGGGGGTGCAAGTCATCTGGTCCAGCGGCTTTGCCTGCAGAGGTGCAATGACTGATAGAGGAGGCGACCTTTCTTCCGACATGACCAGTGTAGCTGCTTTCATTGGCTGCAGAGCTTTCACCACATCTTCGGCAACTATTATGTCTGCCTCTGTCAGGGTGCAGAGATCTTTTTCATTCCTGCGTACTTCAGGTGACAGCAGAGCAGCTGAGATTGCTGGTCTAGAAATCGGTCCAGCATTTCCAGTGAGCTATTCCAGCGTGTCACAACGTCCATCACCAGTTTATGTAAAGGCAGGCCCAGTAACCTTTGCTTGTCTTTAAGCTTGTGGCTTGCTGTGGTGCTACGATGAAAAAATGATGCGATGCGCCTTACTTTACATAGCAGGCGAGCCACAGCTGGGACTTTAAGTGCTGCTTGTGAAACTAAATTGATGATGTGTGCAAAACAGCCGACGTGCAACAGGTCCATCATTTCCACTGCACGGACAATATTTGCAGCATTGTCCGTTACCTTGGCTGGCTCTTTGTCTGTCAGCTCCCATTCTCCAATTGCTTCAAACAATAGGTCACGTAAATTACTTGCAGTGTGGCTAGTTTCAACTGCTCTTGTCTGTAGGACATGCCACTTTAGGTCCCACTCGTTGTCGATGTAGTGAGCAGTAATAGTTAGGTATGACTCAGTTGCCCTAGAAGTCCAACAATCACAGGTAAGGGCAACTCTCGTTGCTGTTTTAAGCGTTGTTGCAAAGCCTTGTTTTACATCTGCGTACATGTTTGGGATTATTACCTCACTAAACTGTTGCGTGAGGGTATAACGTAGCGTGGCTCGAGCGTCTTCATAAGGCCACGGAAACCTTCATTTTCAACCGCGCAGTATGGTTGTAAGTCTTTGAAGATGTATGTAGCGATAGCCTTAGTTATTTTCTGGGCACGCGGGGAGTTTGCTGGTAACTTGATATCAAATGCCTTCTCGAGCTGCATCGGGGCTGTATCAGATTGTGTTTGTGCTGAGTGGTGTCTCGTTAAATGGTTTCGAAGATTAGTTGTGTTTCCACAATACCTCACTTCTGCGTAGCAAATCTTGCAAACCGTCTTGCTCTTATCCAGTTCACTGCTGTCTTTTTTTTTTTTTAAAACCAAAATATTTCCAGACATCTGCCTTCAAACTTCTTGGTGGTGATTTCAGAGCTTCCGCCATATTGTTTTGGTGCGCTCCTCTCGCGCAGTGACGAGATCTCGCGGGACGCGAGAAGTCATGAATGTATGAAAAGACGTATTGTAATGGATCGATTTATGGTTTTTATGAATCGATATCGGGCTATTGAAAGGGAAATAGATTCAAATCGATTAAATCGATTTTTTTACCCAGCCCTAGTGGTTACTCTCAAGCACCGCTTTAGGGGAAAAACACTCAAATAGAATGTGAAAGAATTCAGGTTGTAGGTTGAAAGCTGTTGATTCATTGGTTTACATCCTGAAGGACATCTAGAAACACAGACAAGGTGGCTGAACACACACGCAGTGATTTCTGGATATCTGTTTGCCGCTGATATGAGAGAAGCTCTACATTTTTAAGGAAACAGGCTGTGTCCCTGTTCTGCAGTCCTTTACTCACATTAGGAAACACCAAATTATGCATGGAAACTACTGTGTTTTTGTTGTTGAATTTTGGTTTCAAAATGTCGAAACCTGCCGGCAAAATATTTTCGATTTTTATTATTCTGGTGCCTGCAGTTTGGACCACCTACCTGAAAGACGCTAACATCTACTTCCAGCCATGTTTATTTTTTTTCAACCTTTAGCAGTGGATGTAAAAGGCCTTTGCATGTGTCCTACATTCACCCACAGGCCGCTGGTGTATAACTGGTAATTTTAGTTTCTTTGACAGAATTGCTTATCTATTTTGCTGATTAACCGTGGAGGTTATTCTTCAGACACGGGGACTAAAATATTCAACTCAAAAATGTTAAATTAAAGGTGTCAAAACTGCAACCTTCTTGAATCAACCTGCAAGGCAGCATAGCTTTTTCTAAGACATGCATGGATAAGAAATATGTTAATAATTGGAATATATTTAATAACTGCCCCATCCGTCAGATTTTAATCTGTTTTGTTCCTCGATTTCTTCCTAAACGATTCGATAATTTTCGATACTCAAGAATACACCATGATACGATTCGATTCATTGGTTTATTTTTTATTTTTTATTTTTACCTTACGGGCTAGACAATATTTCAAATTTGGAATAAATGAATGAAAGCTGTAATATCGTTATGCATTTTATTTGAGATACAACAGCAAATAACAGAAGTAGAAAAGGTGCACTCCACCTATTCCTGTTAAAACCTCATTCACTGAAAAATAATAATACCCCTGCATTATAGATTCTGAATGCTTAATCAGTGCAATGAGTGCAATTCAATACCTCGGCTCCAGACGTCCCCGCCCCCTCCGCAGACGCTCCGCTGCTCCTCTACCAAATTGTAGCTGACCACAAATAGCGCCGCAGACAGGAGGCCGGCTTGTTTTGTTTTCATGACCGAAATTGCGGAAAACAATTCGTGAAGTTTGACCCGCTAGAAGAGCGAGGTGCACGAGAACGCTGGGACCCTTTTTCCACCTGGATCTCTGCTCTTTTTGGCCACTTCTTCACCGCCTCGGCCGTATCTAGACCCACAGCGTGTAGCACAGACCATGCTTCAATATTGGACATAAATCTAAAATGTTTGTGTCAAGCTGTGACACACTGCTGCAGGAGTATAACCAGGAAGCAAGGTAGGAGGGCAAAATAGGTTTAGCGCAACCGCAGCGCGGGAGGGAGAATTACACCCAGGAGCAAATGGATAAAAATAGACTGGGGGACAAAAAAAAACATGAATCGATTATCGTGGACGTGTCGATGCATCGGATCGTCGGCTGTTGGATTGATGCATCGATACAAAACGATTATTATTTACACCCCTAGCGTTTAGTATGCCTAAGTGACTGCCGTTGTTTTTTTCAAAACAGTGATAAACTCTTAGGACTCTTCTTTCAAGAGCTGCTTGATGAACGTGTGACCAGGTGAATGGGGTTAAAGAGAAGATGACTGTTGTGCTGTTTACAAACCCCACGTTTTAGTATTTCTTTGGGGGGGGGGGGCAGAATCTGAATCCCATCTTCCTGGCCAGGACGTCCTAGTAGACTCAGTTTATGGGAAAGACTGCTTTAGTTTTACGTTGTATTTTAATGTACTTCAATCTGTTGTGTTTACTGCAGATTGCCCATGATACACTTATACAGTATGGAAGCACAGACCTCCAAGCACTCCTTCAGATCACAGGAGAGGGAGGAGCATGGAGCAACCCAATCCTAAGCGCCCTCCTCACCGGGCAGCCCACCAGCCCAGAGGACGGTTAGTTTTAGTCACTTTTATCTGTTCCCTTTCTTTACTTCAACGTTGATTTTACAGATTGATCTGAGCTCAGTTTCACTTTGTGCTCTCCTTGTAGTTAATGCATACATAAGCTTGGAAGGTGAGGGCTTCATGGAGATGCGGGTGAAACACCTGGAGAAGATGGGCGAGGTGGCTAAGGCTGGAGTCTTGGCCAAAGCTTGTGCCGAATGCAACCTCATTTCCAACCAGGGAATGTTTCGACAGGTCTACGTCGCTCAGCTCTGTCACCTGCTGCCCAACGAAGAGGCCATCATGGAGGTATGTAAACAAAAATCAACCAACAGGTTTTGTTTTTTCCTTGTTGATGCGGTTCTAGTCTCTACATTCTCCAAGCAGACATTGCAGAGAAAGTTTCTGCTTTACTTTCAGATGAGCTCATTTTTATTTTTTCTAAAGCCTGAAAACGTTTATGGAAAACCAGTTGATTGCATCCAGTCATTGGCCTGCAATACAGGCTCCTCCTGGATGAGCTTGTGGAAACAATTTTTGCTTCATTTCGTCATCGACTCTTCAGTATTCCCTCACTCTAAGCATGCATGTAGTGAAGGTGGAGAGGAAAAACTCCCTTTTAACAGGAATAAACATTCAGCAGAACCAGGCTCAGTGTGAGCGGCCATCTGCCGAGGCCGACTGGGGTTCAAGGAGACAGATGAGCTCCAAGCCAGCCCCCATGTCAGAGGATGAAATAGAGCACATACAGTTAGTCACAGTCAGAGAAACAGGACTACACTGAAAAACAGGCTGATATCCAACAGCTATAAACAAAGGTGTTGATTGCAGCAGCTACTATGAAGCTACTATGAGGAGAAAAAGCAAAGAGAGTACTATGTCAGAGGTTGAACTAACAAATACTGCAGAATGGGAGAATATGGATAAAATGAAGCAGAATGAGGGAAAAGTGTTTCCTATGTCCTCCAGCAGTCTAAACATACAGCATCATAAAATAGAAAATAGCTCAGCATAATCTAATTTGGATAAGGTATAAGAAAGGAAAGGCAAAGACTAAAGTCTTAGAATATGATGTTTCAGTATGGCAGGCCTGCTCAAAGTTGGTCCACATTGGCCTATGTCCTGCAGGTTTTTATAGGTTTCCCTGCTTTAGCATAGCTGATTCTGATGACTGCCTCTCAATCAGTAATCAATGAAAATCTCGTTGACATTGGATGACCCAGGCTCTGCAATGGCTACATTCTCATTGATTCCTCATAAGAGAAGCTGGTTTATCAGTTAATCACCCTGCTATGATGTTTATAACATGATAAAATGCCCCAATGTTACAAGCGGAATATTTATTTACTGTAATTTTCAGACTATTAGCCGCACCTGAATAGAAGCTGCGAAAGCTAAATTGCATTATTTGTACATATACAAGCCGCAACGGACTATAAGCCGCAGTTTTTTATGTTTAACCCTATAATGCCAAATGTATCGTATTTGATACATACGGTTTCTGAAATGTTTTGCATCTGACACCTTTTGCATAATTTAATGGTAAAAACTTTGCTCCAAATCCTTTTGTACACAATCAGATATACCTGATAACAGAGGGCCATATTTTGTTAAAAGGGCAAATAAGGAATTCAAACCAAGAAAAAGTAAATTTTTGTTTTGTTTTATTCTTGGATCGGGCTTTAAAGGGTTAACACAAACTGTCTTGCGCTCGCAATGTCCGTCTTTCTCGTTGTCGTTCTGTCTCATACCACTCGCAGTAGAAGTCTGCTTCCGGAGGACCTCCGCATTCCCATGCGCGCGGCTACCGTACTTGTGTGTTAAAGCAAATGTGACGTCAACATGGTGGATGGTAAAATCCATAGATTTAGGTATTTCTCATAGTGGCAGTTAGCTGTAAAAGTCCATAGATAAGCCGCAAGGTCGAAAAGTCGCGGCTTATAGTCCGAAAATTACGGTACTTTTTTGAGTCCATGGTGGTAGATGGGAGCGCCATGAAAAACCTGAAAAGTACGAAACCTTATCAGCACTTGTATAATGACAAAATAGGCTGTGTACTGATACACAAATGTGGCAGTTAGGTGAAAATGAAGGTAGATGTTTAACCTAGCCAGTTTGTGAATGATTCCTGCCCTAACACTGGTATGGTTCTTAAGGAGGATGGAGAGCTGGAGGCTACTAACCTGACTCAGCCAGATGGATTTGCTCCGCATATCCATCTGGAAACCTTCCGTTGAAGTAATTTTGGGAAGGGGCGAAAATACTGGTTAGCTGATTGGCCTATGTTGGTGATAGACGGGCCAAATAAACCAATCAGATCAACGAAGCATATGACATACTAACAGAGCGACGACGAAGAGGAGCCAATTGATAGATCAAACTCTTGCCGAAACCAGTCGGGAGAAGAGAAAAAACATCTTTTCCTCTGAGAAAAGCCTCCAGAGCAGTGTTTTGCTCTTCTTTCAGTGAAGAAATACTCTGTAATTCCGATAAAACTTGCTCGATAGCCACGCTAACGCTAGTTTCATCGGCTGAAGCCGCCATGTTCTTTAGACTGAACTGTCGCGCTTCTCGTTGCGTCACACCTCAACCCGCCTCAGAGCCAACGCTGATTGGACTTTCGTTTGGTGAACGGCTCCAAATTTTCTTCAACGGAGAGTCTCCAGACTGATCTGCGAGTGAAATCTTGAAAGCTTGCGAGATCAGGATGGTCTCACGAGGCTAGGAGGCTACAGCTGGATCTGGCCCTGGTGCCATGCAGCTGCTGCCCCAAACGCTCTTTGAAACTGGAAAAATATATAATGGCACCTCGGCGAAGCTGTCTCTATTTTCACAGTTTAACGTGGGTTGGTTGAAAGGCTTACTTAGGTGGACAGAATGTCTTCAGCAACAACTCAGACTGTAACCCATTAGATCTCCAACTCTCCCTCTCAGACGCCACCACATGCTCAACGCCAGGCCCTCCCATAACTTCTAAGCAGATACCTACTAAAGTGGAGGCCCCTGTAGTTCTGACTGAAAACCTTGTCTATAGTTGTGTTTCAAGATATTATTCTTTGGTACGTCAACTATAAAGGATTTTTCTGTTCCATTTTTTTCCATTTTAAATGTTGTGTATTTCTATTTATTTTACATGCACTGCTTTATTTC
Organism: Cyprinodon diabolis; assembly: GCA_030533445.1. Classification (NCBI taxonomy): domain Eukaryota; kingdom Metazoa; phylum Chordata; class Actinopteri; order Cyprinodontiformes; family Cyprinodontidae; genus Cyprinodon; species Cyprinodon diabolis. Next base: position 6,220,541 of record CM060080.1, read on the forward strand.
CTCATTTCAGTATTTCTTACTGAACAGGGATTTGCTGATGGAGAGCATGGTAGTATTATAATCTTTTACTACTGGTACTACCCATAATTATTTTTCCAGTCCTAATTCTATATGGTTTGTAAATGGTCATATCTCCCAATATTCTTCTCAGCTGTAGAGATTGGCCGACATGTTTTTTTTTTTAAAGGCTGATTATGATCCAGATTGTTTTAAAATGAGAGTAACTGATCCGTGATATGTACTTCCGTTTTTGTATTCCTTCTGTTTCTTCCCAAGGACTGAATCTTGAAAGCACTGTTTTTTCTTCCTCCATTTACATGATGAAAATACCACGACAAATATTAGAAAGGTTTTTAGTTTAAACGAAAAAATAAAAAATAAAAATACTAGCAAATAAAAACATAAACAATGGATAGCAAATGGAAGGAGCAGCAATGCATGCGCCTTACGTTATCTCGAGCAAGGCTGCTAATGATGCTAATGAATCAGCAATACGTGCAGGTATCGGCGTGCCCATACATGACAGCAAAAAGCTAAAAACAGCTGAAATTATGAGCCGAACAATTTTAACAATCTTCACAATGTCAATCTTATCAAGAGTCTATTGTAGGCTCAATAATGTTTAATCTTCCACATCAGCTTTCATTAAAGCCACTTCCCCTCCTAAATTCCTGCTAATGTCTTTCTTCGCTAACCTGACTCCGCCAGATGGATTTGCTCTGCATATCCATCTGGAAACCTTCCGTTGAAGTAATTTTGGGAAGGGGCGAAAATACTGGTTAGCTGATTGGCCTATGTTGGTGATAGACGGGCCAAATAAACCAATCAGATTAACGAAGCATATGACGTACTAACAGAGCGACGACCAAGAGAAGCCAATTGATAGATCAAACTCTTGCCGAAACCAGTCGGGAGAAGAGAAAAAACATCTTTTCCTCTGAGAAAAGCCTCCAGAGCAGTGTTTTGCTCTTCTTTCAGTGAAGAAATACTCTGTAATTCCGATAAAACTTGCTCGATAGCCACGCTAACGCTAGTTTCATCGGCTGAAGCCGCCATGTTCTTTAGACTGAACTGTCGCGCTTCTCGTTGCGTCACACCTCAACCCGCCTCAAGCCAACGCTGATTGGACGTTCGTTTGGTGAACGGCTCCAAATTTTCTTCAACGGAGAGTCTCCAGACTGATCTGCGAGTGAAACCTTGAAAGCTCGCGAGATCAGGATGGTCTCACAAGGCTATTTCTTTGCTGCCATCAGCTGTGTTTTTCTCAGATATTAATCATCTTTAGTGGTACCCTATGAGAACCTGCAGATACAGCTCTAGGCAAGTCCTCGATCCTAACATTCGCTGCAGCTCATTAGATATTTCCCCAAATTTTATCATTTTATGATATTTGGAAAGGATAAAAAAACTCATAACAAAAAAGGGCAAAAAAGCAACAACCCCGCTGATATTTCTATTTTGCATCTGTTTAATTTTCACCTTGGTGTGATGAAGAACCAGAACAGATTCTTCCATGGACGTCGTCTCCAGATTCATGATATAATGGATAAAGGATGTGCCTTACATATTTGATGCCTTTGTTCATCCTGAAATTTTTCCATAAATTTTCACCTTAAAATATTTAGTTAAATGTTTCATTTTTGAGCTCAAGCCTCCAAATGATGATATAATCCTTATAATGCTACCATGATATTCTTTAAATATAATTTAGATGAGACGGATTGCGTCTCTGCTTTTTGCAGATTATGTGGTCATATTGGCTTCATCAGGTCGTGATCTGCAGCTCTCGCTGGATCGGTTCGCAACCGAGTGTGAAGCGGCCGGGATGGGGATCAGTGCCTCCAAATCCGAGGCCATGGTCTAGAGCCGAAAAAGGGTAGAGTGCCTTCTCCGGGCCAGGGGGGGGTGTCCTGCCCCAAGTGGAGGAGTTTAAGTATCTCGGGATCTTGTTCCCGAATGAGGGAAGAAGGTAGCGGGAGATCGACAGGCAGATTGGCGCATCATCTGCCGTGAAGCGGGCGCTGTACCGGTCCGTCGTGGTGAAGAGAGAGCTGAGTCAAAAAGCGAAGCTCTCAATTTACCGGCCGATCTACGTTCCTACCCTCATCTATGGTCATGAATTCTGGGTCATGACCGAAAGAACGAGATCGCGGATACAAGCGGCCGAAATGGGTTTCCTCCGTAGGGTGGGTGGGCTCTCCCTTAGAGATAGGGTGAGAAGCTCGGTCATCCGGGAGGGACTCAGAGTAGAGCCGCTGCTCCTCCACGTCGAGAGGAGCCAGTTGAGGTGGAACGGGCATCTGGTTAGGATGCCTCCTGGACGCCTAACTGGTGAGGTGTTCTGGGCACGTCCCACCAGGGGGGGGCCCAGGAGGAGACCCAGGACACGCTGGAGAGACGGTTTCTCGGCTGGCCTGGGAACGCCTTGGGGTTCCTCCTGAGGGGCTAAAAGAATTGGCTGGGGAGAGGGAAGTCTGGGCCTCCCTTCTTAAGCTGCTGCCCCCGCGACCCGACCCCGGATAAGCGGAGGAAGATGGATGGATAATTCGGATGACTAGTTTCTGATGATGTCTTAAAATCTTTACATTTTATGTGTCAAACAATAATTACTGAAGATAAATTATGAAAAATAAAACATTAGATATTGATATTATTATAGAGATTGGTAAACAGTTTTGACTAATAAACATAGTCTAATAATAAATCCAAAAATTTTTACGTTCTTTGATTATTTTGTTATTTTATGACATACCTTTTAGGTTTTTATAGTTCTTATTTAGCAAAGCCAACTTTATATAAAAGCACTTCAAAATGATACAATTGATCAATCTGCTGCACAGCTATCATACATGAGCTTTAAGCTGAGAGAAACGCTTTTGTTCGTGTTCCAAGGCGAACCTTAGATGCCTCCCATGAGAAGCAGGAGTCTACATCTGCTCAACATCTGCTCACCTGCTGTGTGTCTTAAGAAATAGAGGACAATGCATTCTTCTCTTACTTAAAAAAGTATCATCTGCTGATGTGTATTTAAAAAAAGAAACCTCTTCTGCCAGACTCGGGAAGGCTACCAATGTGTGTAATAAAGGATTTTTTTCAGATCCATGTGATGTTATGTGAAGGTCTTCTGTGCTAGTCTCTCTCAGCCAGATTTCTGAGCGTCTGATATCACCACAGCTGCTTTCTGGCCTTTCTCAATTCCTAAATATTTTTTTCCAGTACGAACCAAAACAATTTCTTTTCTGAATCTTAATCCAAGGATGAAGCAGATTAATCAGTTTTATACGGCCACTCTTAAAGAGAGGGACTCCCTTCTGCAGGTTCTTAAACATTTGGTCACATCTCTGTACAGCGGAGAGCCTGAGAGACTTTTATCCCCTTCAGAGGCAGTTTGAGCTTCCATCTTTGTTCATCTGCTGTCACTGAACAAGCTGAAACGATACTGGGTTCATCAAGTCTAGATCATCTTTTATTTTTGACTTATTGGTTTTGAAAAGTATTTCTCACACATTTATTCCAGTGTTGTTCTCTTCCTCTTTGTCCTGCTTTGAGGGCTGTTATGTTTATGTTTAGATGTTTGTATGGATGTTTCGAAGCGCTGCAGAACAAATCTGCTCATGATGACCTTGAACCAGATCTAAAAGATAAGGTCTTGATTCTGTGCTCCATGTCTGTTCAGATATCCAGACTGGACTGTAAAGATGTTCTGGAAATCACCTGCACCCTGGAGACGGAGGGCGAGGAGAACACAGCCTTCATTCTGTGCACAACCTTCCTAACGCAGCATCTACAGCAGCAGAGTCTCTACTGCTCCTGGTGAGTGGTGCATACTTCACCTGAGCTTTGAGTCAGCTTACCCGGCTTCCCGTCCTTTCTTGTAAAAAAAATTTGAGTTCTAATTCGTAAGAAAAATTCAGCTTCTGAAATAATTTTTTCACTTTTATTAGTTTGTTTGTTGGGAAGCTCATAGCCTTGTTGATGGAAAATGTTTTGCTTTCTTTGTTGGAAGGGATTTGATATCGTTGTGGAGTAAACTTCATAGAAGACTTGACCCTTCGTCGATTTCTCTGTTGGAACGATGCCTTCAGCTGGGAGCTATTGCCAAAACTGTCCAACATCTGCTCTACCTGGTCCGTGTGATTCAGGAAGAGGTTAGTTAACCTTTTTTTTCTTTAAGTTTTTACAGTTCCTCGTTTTTTTTTAGGCCGACAGGATAGGGTATGATTTCCAGCAGGATTTAACTGTGACGTTTTGTTCTCCTTTCAGACGGAGACTTTTGGAACACGTGCCTCAGTTGAACTTTGTGTCAAAGCACTTCAGCTTCCAAAGCAGGACGACTCGGAAACCAGAACATCCGTTTGCAAGATGGTGTCCTGCCTCCTTCCTAATGATCTGGAAGTCCTGCGTGCCTGCAAGCTCACAGAGTTCCTCCTCGACACCAGCCAGGAAACGTTCAACTGTCTGAAGGAGCTATATCTTCGCCCAGACCAGAAGCGGGACCAGGAAGGCGAGGCTATTCCCAACTCGCTCCGCTGCGAGTTGCTGCTAGCACTGAAAGCTTACTGGCCTTTTGACCCTGAGTTCTGGGACTGGAAAACTCTTAAATATCACTGCATATCGCTGCTAGGGATTAGACCGGAGTCTGAAGAAGAAGAGGAGGAGGTGGAGGAAGTGGAGGACAAGCAAGAGAAAGCTAAACGGCACGAGCCACAGGGAGGTCCGATAAAAGTCGAATCGGAGCCCAACAGCAGGATAAACGGAGGGCTTAATGTGGATAAAAGTCAGATCAATAAATACACGGACATTAAAGGGAAGTGCGAGATTAAAAGGCCAAAGCTGCGCTGTCAGATCTGTAAGAGGTCCATCACAGACATACAAATAATTCATCACTCCCAAAGACACGCAGAGAAGAATAATCATCCCTGCCCGGTTTGCTTGGAGGACTTCAGGAGCAGAAAGGACCTGCTGCCACACCTGAGAAAACACATTAAGAAGCCGCCATCCTCTCCCCAAAGCAGCACAAAGACAGAGGCCACACAGGAACAAACAGAAGACGAAGAAGATGTCGAACCCGGAGAGATCACCCTGGACCCCTCACTAATGCTGTATTACAAATCCACGCACAACCAAGACCCGTTGCATGACGCTGTCGGAAAAGCCACAACCCCGACGGAGCAGCCGGAGGACAACGACGAGTATGTGACGTTCGATTACATCGACAAGCACTTCAAGCTGCAGAACCGGGAGGTGTATCCCTGCCCGGGGACCAAATGCAATCGGATCTTTAAGCACTCCAAGTACTTGTACGTCCACCTGAAGTCAGAGCACAGGGGCGACGAAAATGTGAAACATTTCCATCAGATGAGGGACAAAAGGGAAAAATGCGTCTTCTGCAGACGGCACTTTGTCTCCGCTTACCATCACCGCAGACACAGGAAAGTCCACTACGGCGATCAGCCTTACATGTGTGTCGTCATTGGCTGCGGCGCTCGCTTCGGGACGTCTAATGAGCTCGTGATGCACAAGCACACCCATGGCTTCCAGCTCAACTACCAGTGCGAGCTCAAAGGCTGCTCCATCACATACTCAGACCTGGGACAGATCTATCACCACGAAGCACAGCACTTCAGAGATGCAGCCTTTACCTGCAGTAGCGCTGAATGTAAAAAGTTCTTCTTATCTAAAAAGGACTTTCTAAAGCATTTATCCACACACAACATCACGTTCACAGAAAATGACTTTGAGGCTCAGAGAAGGGCTAAGCGGAAATTCTTTAAGACGGTCCGTGAAGTGATTGTGCGCCCCATCAAGCCCGTGAATATAACAGAAGCTGTAAATGGGAACGTCCTGAACTCGCAGTCAGTCAGCTGCGGCTCATCTCTACAAGAAGCCGAACCCCAGGAGCCCAAGGCGACGGTCACGCTGGTGGCCGTGTGCTTCGACGGCAGCAAATTCACATGTGGCTTCGAGAGGTGCGGAATGACTTTTTCTAGAGCCAGAGACGTCCAAAGGCATCTGAAATGTGCTCACCCGGAACATTTGAAGTTGGAGAACAGAGAACAGAAACATGAAAACGGGGAAAACTCTGTGCCCAAAGAGGTGAAGCCTGAAACGGAGCCAGAGAGTGGGGATCAAAGAGAAGATGAACACTCACCTCCGCTGTTACCTTTGGACTCTGCCAAAGAGAAGAAGGCACCTTCTCACACCAAAGGCGGCGACACGAATCCTTCGGGCGTTAATACAAAAAATGACGCTTTGAAAGAAATCCTCATCGGTTTAAGCAAACTAAGCCTGGGCTCCTCATCCTCTCAGGGTTTGCAAAACAAGACCCTGAAGTCCAACTCTGACTTTACAGCATCTTCTATTCATCAGGCAATCATAGAGAAGCCTCCTGTAGTGTTGCTCAAGAAGAGACGCCATCTGCTGGAGGAGCAGGTGAAAAGCGAAGCGGAACAAACGCCGCTGACCAGCGAGGAAGAAGGCGTGGAACCGTTGGCCACGGCCAGGCCTTATGTGTGCGAGATAAAACGGTGCGGCTTCCGGACCGCTCGGAGTTACAGCCTACTGCGACACTACCTCTCCGTACATAGCCGGACCATCGACGACGCCAAACGAATGACCGCCTCCATCAAGCCTTACAAGTGCCACCTTTGTCCCAAGAGTCACAGAGAGAAGAAAGTGCTGAAGGCCCACTATATTACAGTTCACAACATGAGTGAAGACCTCTTTAATAATTTGAGCTTTGCGTCTGCAGGAGTCGAAGGACACGAAGGGTCTGCAACGTCACAGCCGACGCTGCAGCTCTCTGCAAATCACAGTGAAAAGGCTAAAACGAGGGACGCTCCCAACCTGTCACATCAACACAACGTGAAGGAAGAGAGCGGAATCAGTGAAAACGGAGAGAACGGCAGCAATCTTTCCTCCGTGGAAGAAGGAGAGGAGGAAGGGGAGATCAAAGACAAAGATGACGAGCAGAAAGAGCAAAACGAGGACAGCGCCACCCAGCAGGTGAGAACGAGGCGTGTGGTGGCCAAGAGCAACCTGTGTTACATACTGGACAAGTTCAGCAAACCGTTTCACTGTGTGGCGAAGAACTGCGACGCAGCTTTTTCCACACAGGGAGGCCTCGTTCGCCACCTGCAGCTGGTGCACCACTACAACCGCTCTCAGCTCCTGCTGGAAAAAGACGGCGAGGTGCAGGCCAGCCCCGAAGCCAGAAGGGAGCCTTCCAAGAGAAGACCTCTCACAAACTCTGACGAACCTCAGCCGCAGTTCAAATGTCACTTTGCTAACTGTTTCGCCTCCTACCACCTTAAAAGCAGTCTGGTGCGGCACACGCGAGATGTTCACTCTCGGCCTCCTGAGCTCATACGATGCAAATTCGACGGCTGCTCCAGGGTCTTCAGCCACAACGAGGCCCTTAAGAAACACACTCTGTACAGCCACTATGAGTACTACGACTCACTGGTGCTACGGCTGCAGAGCACACACAAGAAGTCAGTAACTGGCTGCCAGAAGAAGGTGATCGTTACGCCAACGAGTCCTGAGAAGGAAGAAACGTCTTTGCCCACCACTGAGAATTCGGAGTCTGAAGGGACGACCCAGTCGGAAGAGAAGGACGACAGCGGTGCTGATGTGAAAAAGGCGTCGGGGAAAAGCGGCAGACGAAAGCACAACTTGTTCAGCAGTTTCATCTTTAGATCTCACGAGGAAGCACTACAGATGTGTCAGGACCGCTGTTTGCGTACGGCTTACCCGTGCATGGTCCAAGACTGCGACTCAGTGGTCACCTACCTGCACAGCCTGCACCGCCACTACCTGGCGGTTCACCGCATGTATCGAGAAGATCTCTCCAAAAATGAAGACAAACTTGTTTTTACCGCCGAGAAGCTGGAGGTGCTGATCCAGACGAAGTCCGCCAGGCCAGCTGTCAGCGGAGAAATCTCACCTGAGGAGGCTCCGAAAACGGAGCTCCAGGCTGAGGCAGTAGACGTGGAGGAGGAGCAGCCTCCCCCTTTGACTCCTCCTGCGCTGGAAGCTGGATCAGAGGAGAAGGAAAGTTGTGAGCCTCTAGATCCACCAGAAGAGAAAAAAAAAGAGCCTCCACCCGATGAGATAAACGAGGCTGCAAACGAGATGCTGGAAGATGAACTGATCAAGGAAGAGGCTCCTGAGGAGCTTCCTGTTTCTACTCCTGCACAGACCAAACAGGATGAAAGATCCATATTAGACAAATTTAAACCACTTCTTCGCCCGGTCACTGTAGACCTTTCACCTCCGTGCTCGCTGCGCTTTTCTCCTGAGACAGGCAACAAAGATGGCGCTAAAACAAACACCTCGACGCCCCCTCCCACGCCGTCACCACCCCCAACACCGCCGCCCTCTGCTCCTCTTCGCATGCCGCTGAAACGGAAAAACGAACAGTCAGAACAACCGTTCAGCTGCAAAGAAACCAAGCCCAGAAGCCCCTCACCGAGCCCCTTTGACATCGCTGCCTACAAGCCCATGGGCTTCGAGTCCTCGTTCTTGCAGTTCATTCAAGAAAAAACTCCGATAGAAACGGAGGAAGAGCTGAAAAGTCGAGACGCTCTGAAACGCAGCTGCTCTGTGAAGGAGAACAACCAGCTGGGAGTCTCTCACACCCGCAGCAAACGCACTCATTCTCCTCCGGAAGATGGAGACTTCACCTCGGTACAAAACTTGAAGTCCATCCTGGACAGAGCCCTGGCTGGGTGTGGGGACCTGGCCGTAAAGCAGCTACAGTTACTCAGACCGGTGGTGGTTCTGGGACGACCCGTGACCAGCACCGCCACGCCTGACCTCTTCCCATCAAAGACCAACCACAAACTGCTTCTTGGAAGTTAGTTACAATCAGCACCTTTTTAAACATGGCAATGAAAAAGTGATTTCTTTTTACAGACTGTGTATCAGTATTTTTATTTCATCCAAAACACTTTTTTTTTAAGTTGACTGAACGTTTGTAGAAATTAGCCTAAATAAAAAAACAAGCCTTAAAAGGTGCAGATGAAAGCAGTCTGACAGTATTTTAGACTTTATCAAAGCAGTCAGATAACATCCAATGTGTTCAATTAGTCACAGATGTATATATGACCATGTCCTCCCAAACACATGTATAGCTTTTCAGATTGTTAGAAATGATCAGTAGCATAATGCCAAACCTTTTCACTCAAAATGGGACTAAAATGTGAACCTACAACTAAGAAATATGTTTGGTTATTTTTCACTTCTGTTTATATGAAATCAGTATTGGCAGCAGTTCTTGGACAACATGTATGTAACAGTTTCTAATAAATAAATAAAAAAGACTGGAAATAAATTTAGGACATTTTTGTAATCAATGAAAGAGTCTAGCTCTGCTTTTGAGTGTATAAAAGGATAAAGATTCATTTTTAAGTCATTGTCAAAGAAATCACTTAACTTGGGTACTATTCATGCATTTTGATTTCATAAAATGGTAAAAAAAAAAGGCTTTTTAAGCCGTTAATTATAAACTTCAGTGCCATAGTTTCAATTGGATATGAGTATTTAAACAATTTCTAGAATAAGAATGCCTTTTGAAAGCAAATCATCCATCTGAAATGCAAAAGGGAAGTAAATAAAAATGAATAATTGATGCAAAATGTGCTTATCATTGCCCACATCACTGCCTGCACACTTTTACATATTATATAGATCAGTAGACCATATTTGATTCCAGACAGCTTTGTGGTACCTTCTCATCTGGGATTGTGACAAGGTGGCGCCCCCTACAGGGCTAGAACTTCTGCCTCGAGTCTGTCACAGCTGTCAATCCGGAATAGATTATGCTTTGAATCATTGGTCAACGTTGTTGCCACACTAAGTCATGATTCTGAGATGCAAAAACTGTACAAGACCGTTTTAAATTTGTTGATACCTAAAATTCTTGCAAACTTGCAAAGTGTATTTATATTTTTGCTATGTCAGAAAGCACTATGCACGATAGAAAAATGATCTCCCACATAAGTTGATCATTTAGTAGATTCTGCTTGTCAGTCATAGAAGTTACCCCTTATTTATTAGAATAATTTACGATTTTTACATTCATATTGGTGGAAATTTTACTCAAAGTAACATAGTTGGTGTTTTCTAACATAAAATTCTATGTATAGAAAGACCTTAACCCATTTTATTAAACTCTGGACATTAAATCGGATTAAACTGTTTAAAAATAATTCTAATTTAATAATTATAAGAACACTCTTCATTTTATAGAATTTCAACGTCTGCCATTAAAGATAACATGTCACTAAATATTTGGGGGAAATGGAACCAAATAGTGTAATTATGTCTATAATTGAATTAAGTACAGCAGAACGTAAATGGAGATGCTTAATGTTGAAATGTAAACACTTAACAGAGTGTTTTGTTTGAAGATTGTTATGAAATGCAATAAAATACAAAGGATGTTACCAATTTGTAATGACACAAGTTATTTTTAAGCTAAAACTTGTCTACAAATCAGCAGAAAAAAAATTAAACTGCTTAAAATCAAACATTAACATCTTAGTTCTATGAGAAAATTTAGTTAATAAGCAATAGCTTGATCAGAGGTAAACATTATCTTCCAAAAATGAAATTGTAAAAACTTTTTTCAGGTTTGAACAAGATCCTAAGTACCCATATTTTAAGAATGGTATATACTTCTAGTTCTTGCACAACAAACTTTTCATGTTGCAATAAGATGTTTTAGCTTGTGGCAGTTATACTTCCTTAATTTTCTGCTTTGAATTTAGTTTTGGATGGCCTAAAACCTGCTCTGTGTTGCTTCTGCTCTTATACATTTTTTTAATGATTGTATATTTTTGTCTTCGAGGTACACTATATTGCCAAAAGTATTTGCTCACCTGCCTTGACTCACATATGAGCTTAAGTGACATCCCGTTCCTAATCCATAGGGTTCAATATGACGTCGGTCCACCCTTTGCAGCTAGAACAGCTTCAACTCTTCTGGGAAGGCTGTCCACAAGGTTTAGGAGTGTGTTTATGGGAATTTTTGACCATTCTTCCAGAAGCGCATTTGTGAGGTCGCACACTGATGTTGGACGAGAAGGCCTGGCTCTCAGTCTCCGCTCTAATTCATCCCAAAGGTGTTCTATCGGGTTGAGGTCAGGACTCTGTGCAGGCCAGTCAAGTTCATCCACACCAGACTCTGTCATCCATGTCTTTATGGACCTTGCTTTGTGCACTGGTGCACAGTCATGTTGGAAGAGGAAGGGGCCAGCTCCAAACTGTTCCCACAAAGTTGGGAGCATGGAATTGTCCAAAATGTCTTGGTATGCTGAAGCATTCAGAGTTCCTTTCACTGGAACTAAGGGGCCAAGCCCAGCTCCTGAAAAACAACCCCACACCATAATCCCCCCTCCACCAAACTTTACACTTGGCACAATGCAGTCAGACAAGTACCGTTCTCCTGGCAACCGCCAAACCCAGACCCGTCCATCAGATTGCCAGATGGAGAAGCGCGATTCGTCACTCCAGAGAACGCGTCTCCACTGCTCTAGAGTCCAGTGGCGGCGTGCTTTACACCACCGCATCCGACGCTTTGCATTGCACTTGGTTATGTATGGCTTGGATGCAGCTGCTCGACCATGGAAACCCATTCCATGAAGCTCTCTGCGCACTGTTCTTGAGCTAATCTGAAGGCCACATGAAGTTTGGAGGTCTGTAGTGATTGACTCTGCAGAAAGTTGGCGACCTCTTCGCACTATGCGCTTCAGCATCCGCTGACCCCGCTCCGTCAGTTTACGTGGCCTACCACTTCGTGGCTGAGTTGCTGTCGTTCCCAAACACTTCCATTTTCTTATAATACAGCTGACAGTTGACTGTGGAATATTTAGGAGCGAGGAAATTTCACGACTGGATTTGTTGCACAGGTGGCATCCTATCACAGTTCCACGCTGGAATTCACTGAGCTCCTGAGAGCGACCCATTCTTTCACAAATGTTTGTAAAAACAGTCTGCATGCCTAGGTGCTTGAATTTATACACCTGTGGCCATGGAAGTGATTGGAACACCTGATTCCAATAATTTGGATGGGTGAGCAAATACTTTTGGCAATATAGTGTAACTTATGATTCAAATTTGTATTTTGTGTAAGAAATTAAACTGGAAAAAATTATTCTCTTTGTAAAGCAATAGAAATTTTTTCTTTTAAACAGTTTATTTGCATAAAAGGGTCTACCTTATAAAGGAAAATCTAAGGGAACTACCTTAATTGGGTGGAAGGAGCAAAGTTTTTTCTTTTATGGTCCCTTTTTTTTAATAAGTTATCCATCTTTTTCGTTAGTCAATGATTATTTTTTTTAAACGGAGCAATCTGACTGAAACAGAAAAAAACACATCTTCACAAAATATTGTTCTACAAACAGAAATTTTTTTTTAAATAAGAGGCAGTTTGTATTCTGCCTTTGTATTTGCAGTAAACTATAAAACATTTATTAGTTATAAGAGTAAAGAAGCCCTGGCCCTGTGCGAACAGCGCCCCCTGCAGTCGCTAAGCAGGATGGATTCGGAAACCGGCCGCGCGGCGGAACCAATGTCACGGGCCGTTACATCGGGGACAGAAAACGGCGAAACACGTCTCCCAGGGGCGCTGGAAGCTTACATGAATGGAGAAAGGGACTGAATGTTAACGCGTTCTCTTTGTGAATCGAAGCTAGATAGCTTTTGTTTTTTAGTCCGTCTGGCTTTTTAACGCGGACTCGTTTTTTTCCCTCCTCCATAGAAGTTGAAAACGTGTCTGTGGAGCGGAAGCGGAGTAGCTGTTAGCCCAAACAAGCAGCCTGGTTAGTCAGTCAGAGAAAAACCCAGAGCAGAGATGCTGGAAGGGATCCTCCTCCTGCCTGTGGAGACGCAGATCTTCTACGCCGTCCTGGGATTCTCATGGACGGTGTATCTCTGGGAGGCATACCTGTCCTCCAGACAGGTGAGAATGAACCAGGAAATCTGCTCACTTGTCATGTAGAAAAACAAAAAAAAGCAAAAAAAGATCTAAAGTCTCTGTGGGGGTTATCTCCAGAGGCGTAACCGTAAAATTTTAATAATTTACCTTTTTTAGATAAAAGGTAAAGTGGATAATATTCTGTCAGGTTTGAGTTCTTTTCCATCGTCATCACTTTCCTACTTTTATCAATAATCATTCTGCATAAAATTGATATTTACAAGTACTAATATCTACATAAATGAATTATTTAACATGTTTTTATTAAAATAGTTGTCTATGATTTCACTAAAGACTCCTAGATGACTTGCAGAGATGCGTTATTTTTTCTTGACCCCATAAAACACAAAATCTATTTCTGAAAAGACCATGAATTCTCTACTTACCATCTTTAATGTTAGTATATTGATGTGCAGAATTAACCACAGTGTTTTTGTTATCAAGTAATTATGAATATATATATATATATATATATATATAAAAAATAGTATTACATGAAAAATTAAAATTTTTTGAATATTCCAATCGATTATTGGGGGGGGGGAAATGGTAGGGGTGGCCAATGATTGGCTAAGGGTGGCCATGGCCCGCCATCTAGCTCCGCCCCTGGTTATCTTAGCAACTTGGAATCTGTTAATGTCAGATGTTATATTTAAGGGGAGCTGAAAAGTATAAATTACCGAGACCTAGCAAGCTTTACACATTACGCAATGAAAACCCTTGAATAAATATATCCATGGAAGGGGAAAGGAAGACTGACCATTGTTCTTCTCATGACTAAAAGCACGGATTGACTGTTTTTAAAGCCATATCAAAGCATATAATAAATGTATTCATATCCCTTTGATCTGTGAAGTAAAACTAAATGTATATATGGTTAGTTTCATTTCATTCATTCTGATCTTTTATTTTTTTGCACCATTTCTCAATCTTAGTCAGATTGGATTGTGTTAGTGCCGATTCTCTGTTGGATTTAGGTCTGGGCTTTGACTAGGCCATTGTAATAGTTATCCTTCGATCTAAAACATTTTTATTATATTTCTAAAGGTTTTTGGGGTTTTCCCCCCCAGCGTTTTTATTGTCATTACGCTGTAACAAAAACAGCAATGGAATTTAATCCATCCCTGGGGAGCAGTGGGCTGCCGTTGTGCGGAGCCCAGGGAGCAGTATGGGGTTAAGTGTTTTGCAGATTTCAGAGTAGAGGCAGTGGGATTCCAACCGGGTACTTGCAACCTTCTCAGACCACAAGCGCACTGCTTAAAGGTTAACCTATCCCCCAGTCTGCAGGCTTTCAGAGCCAGGTTTTCCTCCAGGATGATCTTGGATTTAGCTCCTTCCATATCCCTGTAAACTCTGACCATCACTATCCCTGCTAGAGAAAAGCAACCCCACAGCATGATGCTGCTCCCATCATCGGCGTCGCCAGACCCCATTTACTGGGGCACGTGCCCCAGTATAAATGAGCTGTGCCCCAGTATAAATCTTATGAATATTTGCAACAGTGATACATTTTTTAATGCATCAATTTAGATCATTCCAACGGGAGGAGACGTATATTCCTACTCAAATGCGTAGCAAGTGTGTTGTTAACTCCAAATTGAGGATGTAATAGCGCCCCCACGTCAGCGCATGTCACTGCATGAACTGCAGGTAAATTAACGCGCTGCTCTCAACTGAGTTGGATGGGACACTGTGCGGCCGCGACGCATTTTTAGTTCTGGTAACGTTTCTTGTCAATTTTATTATTTTCCCAGTGAAACCACATGCTTTATAGGCTACTAACTGAAAATGACTGCATTGGTTTGTAGATGGATATCAGGAAATTCCTCACGCGAAGCAGAGACAGGGAAGCAGTAAAACAAGATGAGAGAGAGGGAGGTAATGTCCCGTGATGAATTAGTGATTTAAGCTAAGCAGTTACATTAGGAACGTTATAAGCAATATGATAGATATTTACATAATTATAAATTTACGTTTTTTAATGTTTGCTGTAGAGAATGAAGGTGCTGGAGTAGGAAAGGGAGGAGGAGGCAAGACTGACAGGAGAGAGACAGGACCATGAAGGTGATGAGGGAGCAACAACCAGCTTCCACAAACAAGAAGGGGACATTAGTGACTTAGAGGGAAAGCATGATGGTCCTAGACAAATGAAGTTGTCCCACAATCCCCAGGACAAATTTGGAGTAAAAAAAACTTTCATTTAATTCAAAATGGTTTGAAAGCTTTTTATGGTTGAAAAAGAAAGCCTTTTCATCAAGGATATGCAGTGTGTTTTCAACTTGCTTGATAACATCATGTTCCCAACACTAACGCAGGTCATCCAGGTCTCCCTCACCATCACAAGCAACAGCTGGAGTTGTGAAAGGTCATTCAGTGTGTTGAGAAGGCTCCACACTTGGCCGAGGTGCACAATGGTACAAGACAGGCTCCATCATCTGGCTATTTTATCATTTGAAAAGGAAGAACTTTCTAAGCTGAATCACAGTCTAGTGATTGACCGCTTTGAAAAAATGAAAAATAAGAGGTACACTTTAATGCTAAAAAAATAAAGGAAAAACTTAGTTCAGGTTGAGTTAAACTTTCCCCTGAACTAATACTCGTACTAATACTAGGAATTAATTATTACTTCAGAATGTGTATAAGGAAACTTTTTATTTTTAAAGTTGGTAATGTCTTATTTTTTATAGCTGCAATGTTGAAAATTTTCATGTTTGTTAAAACAAATATGCTCTTACACTCATTAATATCTCAACTGGTAATTTTGGTAGGAATGTATCAGGGTGGGGCAGTGTGCTTGTCTGTATTTGTGTATGGAAGGAGGGGCATATGCGGTAGGGGGCCAGTGCCCCAGTAAAGCTTTGTGCCTAGCAACGCCCCTGGCTCCCATCATCAGGGATAGTATTTTCCAGGCAATCCAAGGCGTTAGTTTTGAGTTGAATCCTTCTCTCTTCCGACGTGCTATAGGAAAACAACAAAATAGCTTCTTAAATCTTTCTTCTTGTCACAGAGGTCAGTTTTGTGGAAGTAAACATTTTAGAGAGACATCCTTTTTATTTCATGGGCTGCGACTATAAAGACGGGGTTTCATTCTATTCAGAATTTTAACTGTAAAGGAATATAAATACCTTGTACTTTTTTTGTTTACACAGCAATGCAGCTTTGTGCTGGTCTTTCACATAACCTGCCATTAAGATTTGAACTTAACAAAGTGTTAATATTTTTTGCAAAACTGCGGAGAAAATATTCAGACTTGTCATTGTAAAAAAAAAGAAAATCAACACAGTTCTTTTAATCAGGAGTCTTTAAATGAAACTCGATACATATAGCTCTAGCTAATCCTTTGCTGCGGTTCAGATTTGCGTAACTTGTGCACACAGCTGTGGGGTTAATCTCTCGTACAGTCACAGTGACACAGCGTCTCAGGATTTAAATGCAGACATCGGTCAAGTTTGCTGTAAACAGGAAATAAAAAAGCGGCGAGTGCCGAGGTGAAAGTTAACCCTTTAAAGCCCGATCCAAGAATAAAACAAAACAGAAAATTACTTTTTTTTGGTTTGAAGTCCTTATTTGGCCTTTTAACAAAATATGTAAAAAGAAAAAACAGAAATACATTTTTGATATTAATAATTTATTACTATGCGATAAGTCAAGATTATTTTTTGTGTAGTCTTCTGCCCTCTGTTATCAGGTATATCTGATTGTGTACAATAGGATTTTGAACAAAGTTTTTACCATTAAATTATGCAAAAGGTGTCAGACGCAAAACATTTCAGAAACCGTATGTATCAAATATGATACATTTGGCATTACAGGGTTAAGATCTATCCACCACCCCTGGTGTTCAATGTGTTTAAGGTGCAGAGATGATGAGAAAGGATGTACTGAACTGCAAGATATGGTTAAGAACGAGTTCTGACGCATTATAATTTAGGAAGTAGCTGTTCAGATAAAATAATGCACATTTTTAAGCCTCTATTTGAAAATTAAAACGGCTAATGTGCTGAGAAGAAAATAAAATGAGACATTAAAAATGCAAACGTTATCTTTTACTAAATGGTTTCCTACAACGTTTCTTCCTTGCAGAGGAGAATATACAGGAGCACCACACATGTTCCTCAGGAACTCGGCAAGATCATGGATCCTGAAACCTTTGAGAAGTCGCGCCTGTATCAGCTGGATAAAAGCAACTTCAGCTTCTGGTCGGGGCTGTATTCAGAGATGGAAGGAACGGTAAGATCACCGCCGGACAGGTTTCTGAAATGGTTTCATAATTCCCCGCATTAATGAGGCACGTTGGAACCTTTCAGCTGATCCTGCTGCTGGGGGGGATCCCGTTTCTGTGGCACGTCGCCGGTTCTGTGACGGCCCGCTTCGGATTGGGCCCGGATTACGAGATCACCCAGTCCTTGGTGTTTCTGACTCTGGCCACCCTGTTCAGTGCCGTTACTGGACTTCCCTGGAGTTTGTACAACACGTTTGTGATTGAGGAGAAGCACGGCTTTAATCAGCAGGTAGAGTAACAGAGTAAAAATCTTATTTTCTGCTAAAATGTCTGATCTTTAGTAGTAGTTATCACCAGGTTCTTTGTGTTGCTCCCACCTTCCTCGCAGACGTTACGATTCTTCCTGAAGGATGCTGTGAAGAAGTTTGTGGTGACTCAGTGCATCTTGCTGCCTGTGACCTCGCTGCTTCTCTACATCATAAAGATCGGGGGAGATTACTTCTTCATCTACGCTTGGCTTTTTACCCTAATTGTTTCTCTGGTTAGTGACACACTCATCTTCTTCCTTTGGTTTTTGTGTCTATTTGACGCAGAGATGGGGCATCTGGAGTCAGCAAGTCATCTCTATGGGATGTATTTGTTCTGCCCAGGCACTGAACCAGTTGAGTCCAATCTGCACGGGTTGATTCACTCTTCTGATTGGACTCACAAATACATGACATAATGACGACTTCTCGACTCCAGATCTCTGATTTGACCATAACTGGGAAAATAATCTGACTTGCCAAGGATATAAGAGTTTCCCATTTCATTCTAGATAAAGATCCTAAAAGTAGAGGTGCAACGATTGCAGCTTTCTGGCCGACCCACCAATTCTGATTTTGGCTGAAATTTGTTTTAGGTTCCAATTTTATTTAGTGGATTAAGACTGACCAATACTTCTGGAAAAATACAGATTTTTTTTTTTACCAACATGAGGAGATGCTCACAGATATAAAATAAAAATTTAGAGCAATGGTCTGCGACCTGGGATCTGGAGCTGCAAATGGCTCTTAGAAAATGTCTCTTCATCAATGTGGCCAAAAATGATAAAAAAGCCAGCTGGTTTTATTGAACAATAAATATTCTAACAACTGCATTTTTTAGCATTTTCTCCACTGACTGGTTGCTTTGTAGCCTCGTGAGACCATCCTGATCTCGCAAGCTTTCAAGGTTTCACTCGCAGATCAGTCTGGCTACTTTCAGTTGAAGAAAATTTGGAGCCGTTCACCAAACAAACGTCCAATCAGCGTTGGCTTTGAGGCGGGTTGAGGTGTGACGCAACGAGAAGCGCGACAGTTCAGTCTAAAGATTCAGTCTAAATTATAACAGAATTTTTTTTTATCTCCTTTTAAAAGGGACATTTAAGATAACTTTCCAAAAATATCAGCAACCTGTTGGAGATATTTGTTATATATAATTTGTTTTTTTCTAATTTTAAAAAAAAAAGGTAATTTGTGGCTCCAAAGGAACAGGCTTGAAGTCAAAACCTGTTGTGCTGTTCCTTTTTCAGTTCAAAAATCAATGGACTAATTATAACAGAAATAAGCTTTTTATATGTATATATGTTTATATATAAGTGGGAAAATTGTGTTTTTTTTTAGATAATTTTTCAAAAATGTCAGCAACCTTTTAAAACCTTTTAAAAAAGTTTTTTTCCTTCATTTTAAAACCTATAATTTGAAATAGCACAATGGTTATTTAAAAAGGACAAATCGCCTGTGGTAAATGTTTATAAAATATAAGTTTTTTTCTTTTTAAAACAAAGGTAATGTATTGTTTGTGGCTCTAACCAAGTTTTTTAGCTGAACAGAAGTTAGAAATGGCTCTTTGGATTGTAAAGATTGCAGAGCTCTGGTTGAGATCAGCTGATTTTCCAGCCTTTTGTCGAGATAGAGAGGTCGATGTAATTATTCACCATTATGGAGAGGAGGGCCAACTAATCACCGCATCCCTACTGATAAGTGTGGCCTGTATATGTATGAAGCCTTCCTCAGTCTATACTTCTGAATGCAGGTAACCAGGTTGTACCACGCTTACAAAACAACAGTTTTGTTTCTATCCGCTGTTTCTTATCGCATCAGAAAAGCTTGATGGAAACATTAACATTTGAGAAAATCTCCCTCAGATTCACAGAAAGGTTTTAACGCTCACTTGACGTGGTTTTTGGATTTTGCGAATTAGGTTTAATGCAGAAAACGGGAGATGGAAATACTATTTTCGGATTAACTCATATATAGTGAACTTTTACCATATATGACTGATCCGCTGTTTCCGCTGTCGGCGTCTTCCTAGATGTTTCTTTTATGCACAGAAACATGGCTGGAGGCAACATCACCATTATTAGCTGACATGTCAATGCTAAAACTTGCCCAACAGCAACACATTCATCAAAACTTTCCTCAATCTCTGATTTGAAGTGTTAGTCTCTACTTCCTGTTTGTCACGGCCATGTGTAACAACACAACATGGATGACTGTATGCAACCACATGACGCTTTGTGTTGCTCGGTCAATTCGGTTTAAACCAATTGGAAACAACACAAATTTGCATTTCCTTTTTTTAAATGTATTTATTTTTTGAGAGCTTTTAAAAGTTCACTTAAAATTTGCATTTTAGCTGAATGGAAACATGGCTGATCTCCAGACTGGGAGATAACCTGGAGGTGCTCCCCCGTGATTAATCGATTATTGAAATAATTGTCTTCTAATTTAGTAATCCATTAAGTGTTAACTGGAGTATAGAGATTGTGAAACATGCCTTTAGCTGACAGAATGACCCACTTAGAGCAGTAATTATAAAAAGAAATATATGATCATTTTGCATTTAAGATAAAAAATATATATATAAATATATATATATATATATACATATATATTTTTTTTTCCATCAGTATGCTCTATCCAGCCTCCTCAAGTGTAAAAATTTTAGTTTAAGCTTCTTCTTCTTCTTTAAGGAACCTTTGGCAATCCGGTTATTAATCAATAATTCGAAAAAATAAGCGGCAAATGAATCGATTTGCAAAATAACTATTAGTTGCAGCCCTAATTTGAAGCCAACTTGAAGGTGAAAAATAAGAGCGGCGCTCTGTGCAGGGTTCTAGCCTGGGTGCCATTCCGAACTTAGTCCCGCTCACAAGGTTTGAGGTCGGGAAGTTCGGTCTGGCATTGCTCCATAGTAGCGCGAGTATGATCGCCCACCCTCTGGCGATCCAATCAAATTGTCAGGGCGGGCTTTATACGATGATGGACAGATGATCAACAGTAACGTAATCAACCATGTGACCAAAGCGCTGGAGAGTTGAGGTGTAGATTCTGCTATTAGGTCTGTTCTAGAAGATATCGACAGCAAATTAATTTTAAAAGGGGAACAGAGAAACGCGATCAAGCCTCATCTTCTTATTCTAGGCGTGCAACTGCATGCTTTGATTTTTGTTGACAACAACTATGCATCGCTTAACATACGTCACGCACTCCGTTGCTCTTATTGGTTGTAGGTCTATCCAATTGAGTGCAGAGGCATTTTTTTTTCCTGGTTCGTTCAAAACACGCCCCATAATCACAGCTCTATGGAGCAGTATCAGACTCATATTCTGACTAGAATTGAGTATTACTACGTCAGGCTAGCAGGGTTCCCGCGGGTCCTTAAAAAGTCTTAAAAGGCATTGAATTCTTCAAAATAAAACTAAGGCCTTAATTGGTATTAAAATGTCTTAAATCAGTCTTTCGTATAAAACTTCATAAAAAGGATTATTTTTATTGTGATTTATTTTTGTAATCTAAATAAAACATTAAAATTGACCTTTTTTTTTAAATTTATTTTAAAAAAATAGCGGCTCGCCATTATTGGTTCCTTCCCGATAGCGGAACCAATAAAAGCGTTGTTGCGGCCGGGACATTTGGGAGATGCACCATTAACTTTTTGTGTGGTAAATATTAGCAAGTATAAATGTAACCAAAATTGTCTCCAGCCAAGAGTTTTCTCCATGGCTAAAACGAGGGAACATTCATGAGGCTCAGTGGATTTTGTGCAAGAAGTCATTCAAGCTCGGAACGATGGGAATTAAGTTACCGAGAAACAGCCGGTATTTCTCAGTTTAGTTCCACCCTTGTCTCTGCAACGCCTCCACTTATCACCAAATCAAACATACTAAGAAAACGATACAAAGAAAAATAGCTGCAAAAAAGACTTAGCACTGGTTATGTTGTGGCTTTAAAACTGATTTGTTTTATTCCCTGCTAAAGCAAAGTTTGTGAATTCAGTTAAATAATTGTTAAATATATCTGTCATTTGTGTGTTTTTAGCTTTCTTCCTGTATGGGAAGCTTTTCAAATTTGAAACATTAGTGCAGTGGTTTATGTTAAAATAAACCTTTGGGTTAAGTTGTTGCAAGCAGGTTTTTCTTGTGTTTCTTGTGAATTTGGTCTTACATTTTTATTTCAAGTCGCATTAAAAAGTCTTGAATTTAACTTGCCTTATGCTGTAGGAACCCTGTCTGTGGCAGCAGGTAAGATGAATAAACAGTTTATGGTCGAGCGTCACCACCGACCCAAAGACATAATAACCGTTTGATCTCCCCTCAACCGCACGCTCTGCGGTTTTAATGTCTGCGCCTACATAGGCTTCCCCACCGCCACCAATGGTCGAACAAACTCTAGATCAGTTCGTCAACCCAAATCTTTAAAAAGAACACCACCGCTCAAACCACATAAAAGGGATCAGGTTTATAGTCACACGCCAGAAACTAGAAAAGGCTTCTTTAGGTCTAAAGATGAGTTCTGAAAGCAGGTTGTTAAAACAGCATTTATTTAGGTACCTCTAAGTAAAGGGGGGTAAGTACACATGCATGCCACCTTCTTAAGGTTATTGTTTGTAAAACAGTGAGGATATTTAAACATTTTAATGTTTTTGTTCAGTAACTCGTCTCTCTGCTGTGCCCTGATGTTTGAAGGTCCTTGTGACCATCTATGCCGACTACATCGCTCCACTGTTTGACAAGTTTACCCCGCTGCCGGACGGAGAGTTAAAGACGGCGATAGAAGACATGGCCAAAAGCATAAGCTTCCCCCTCACTAAACTTTACGTGGTTGAAGGTAAGAACCTGGTTGTGTCTTTTTAAATTGTGCAAGCTGTGATCTGGGGTTGGTGGGAGGAAAAACTTTTTATTCTTTCCATCAAGGTTCCAAGCGTTCTTCTCACAGCAATGCTTACTTCTACGGCTTCTTCAAGAACAAGCGGATTGTTCTGTTTGACACGTTGCTGGAAGATTATTCTCCTCTCAACAAGGCTGGAGAGCCGCAGGCTGAGCAGCCGGAGAGCGACGAGACACCCGGTGAACCAAAAGCCAAGCCTAAGGTTGGACACGCGTTTTGTGTTCATGAAGAAAGTATAAAATGAATGTCCATTTTTTCCCCAGACTTCAGCCTGTTAACAGCTCTTCATTATAATTAGGTTCTAAGATTGAAAAAAGATTCAAAATAAGTTCAGATGTCTAAACTTCAGATGTTTTATTGCTTCAAAATGAATTTAAAAGCTGCAGCTATTAATAGGCTGAGAAAAAACTTAAAAACTCTCTGGTTGTCATGTGAAAAACATTGTGTTTGTACTGTTAAGTGAGTTATGGGGATGTTTGCGTGATTTAAAGGACTAGTTTATGATTTTAATAAGTTAATAAAATAGTATCTTTAAGTTTTCCGATGGTTAAAAAGAAGGCAATGGTCAGGGGTCACTTTTTTCTCAAAAAATAAGTATTTTTTCCTCTGTTTATATGTCAAAAATCACAAGTAATGTTACACAAGTTTCAATGTAACCCATAAAATAAATTTTTAAATTACAATTCAAACCAAACATTAGCAATAGATGCAAGTGGGGGGAGCGGCAGTGTGTTTGTTTAATTTAATCTCAAAGCATGGCTGCGATTTTTATGCAGCGGCCGACGCTGATATAGGAGCAAACTCAAATTTCTGCATATTTCTAACAACTATACCTCCACTCACCGGCCACTTTATTAGGTACCCCATGCTAGTAACGGGTTGGACCCCCTTTTGCCTTCAGAACTGCCTCAATTCTTCGTGGCATAGATTCAACAAGGTGCTGGAAGCATTCCTCAGGGAGTTTGGTCCATTTTGACATGATGGCATCACACAGTTGCCGCAGATTTGTCGGCTGCACATCCATGATGCGAATCTCCCGTTCCACCACATCCCAAAGATGCTCTATTGGATTGAGATCTGGTGACTGTGGAGGCCATTTGAGTACAGTGAACTCATTGTCATGTTCAAGAAACCAGTCTGAGATGATTCCAGCTTTATGACATGGCGCATTATCCTGCTGAAAGTAGCCATCAGAAGTTGGGTACATTGTGGTCATAAAGGGATGGACATGGTCAGCAACAATACTCAGGTAGGCTGTGGCGTTGCAACGATGCTCAATTGGTACCAAAGGGCCCAAAGAGTGCCAAGAAAATATTCCCCACACCATGACACCACCACCACCAGCCTGAACCGTTGATACAAGGCAGGATGGATCCATGCTTTCATGTTGTAGACGCCAAATTCTGACCCTACCATCCGAATGTTGCAGCAGAAATCGAGACTCATCAGACCAGGCAACGTTTTTCCATTCTTCTATTGTCCAATTTCAATGAGCTTGTGCAAATTGTAGCCTCAGTTTCCTGTTCTTAGCTGAAAGGAGTGGCACCCGGTGTGGTCTTCTGCTGCTGTAGCCCATCTGCCTCAAAGTTCGACGTACTGTGCGTTCAGAGATGCTCTTCTGCCCACCTTGGTTGTAACGGGTGGTTATTTGATTCACTGTTGCCCTTCTATCAGTTCGAACCAGTCTGGCCATTCTCCTCTGACCTCTGGCATCAACAAGGCATTTCCGCCCACAGAACTGCCGCTCACTGTATGTTTTTTCTTTTTCGGACCATTCTCTGTAAACCCTAGAGATGGTTGTGCGTGAAAATCCCAGTAGATCAGCAGTTTCTGAAATACTCAGATCAGCCCTTCTGGCACCAACAATCATGCCACGTTCAAAGTCACTCAAATCACCTTTCTTCCCCATACTGATGCTCGGTTTGAACTGCAGGAGATTGTCTTGACCATGTCTACATGCCTAAATGCACTGAGTTGCCGCCATGTGATTGGCTGCTTAGAAATTAAGTGTTAACGAGCAGTTGGACAGGTGTACCTAATAAAGTGGCCGGTGAGTGTTGATTCTCACTTCCCCAGTGATGCAATAGGAGAGAGTTGGACATCCTGCCTCAGCAGCACAGGAAACTACTAACATTCTTCTGTGTTCTTCACAGAATAAGAAGCAAGGATGCAACAACGCAGAGATCCTGGCTGTTTTGGGTCATGAGCTCGGCCACTGGAAGCTCGGTCATACCGTCAAGAACATAGTCATCAGTCAGGTGATGAGCCGTCATTAACTGAAAGCTTGATCATTTTTCTTTAGGATAAACTAACTGTGTTTCACTCTCTTGTCTGCAGATGAATTCCTTCCTCTGCTTCTCCCTGTTTGCGGTTCTGATTGGACGCAGGGAGCTGTTTGAAGCCTTTGGGTTCACCGACAGTCAGCCCACATTGATTGGTTTGATGATCATCTTCCAGTTCATCTTCTCTCCTTACAACGAGGTGATGGAGGTTGCCTTATCACACGTTTTGCATGATCTAAAGGTGTTCATATGCTCACCTCCCTCCTCCCTCTCTCTGCAGCTTCTGTCTTTCTGTCTGACGGTCCTGAGTCGCAGGTTTGAGTTCCAGGCAGACGCCTTTGCTCGTGGTATGGGCAAAGCTTCAGAGCTGTACTCTGCTCTAATCAAGCTCAACAAGGACAACCTGGGCTTCCCCGTGGCAGACTGGCTCTTCTCCATGTGGCACTATTCCCACCCTCCTCTCCTGGAGCGCCTCAGGGCGCTGGGAAACGTCAAACAGGACTGACGGGGCTGGAAGGGGGAGCGGCGGGCGCTGCCTCCTCCTAAGGGCCTCCGCAGACCGCTCCTGGCCCTGTGAAGCTGCCTGATCCTTTTCCTCCCATCTGTCCCCGACCATTAAGTTTTATCTAATTTTACTTTCCATAATTTCAACAAAACCAAAACGTAATGATGTAAGGCGATGTAAGCATCAGCCTGTCCCCTTTTTCCTCCAGAAACACCATTTATGCAGTCTGCTGTCAGGAAAGTTTGTTTAGAAAAAGATTGTCGAGTGCAGTTTAGTTTACAGGTTGATTTATTATTTATTGAACATATTCTGTATATATTTTAAAAGAAAAATACATTTTAAGATTTGCTTTTTTCAGATTATTGACCTCAATAATGGGATGCAAGCAGGATGTCAAACTAGTAAAGAATTTCTTTAGTTTGTATTCCAGTTTCCTGTTATTAAAGAGGTGTAGCATTAAAAAGCCTAATCTGTATTCATGGCAATGCTTTTTATAAATAAACAGGCCAGATTTTGATTCATGATGCAGCTGCTGGCCCTTGAACAGTTAGTTACTGTCCATATCAAAAGTTTTTTTTTCTTTTATAATTGGTTTAAGCTGATTTTCTGTTAAGGAATCCTAAACAGCTGGTAACCATCAAAATGTGAGTGCCTCTGAATATCTTTTTGTTTTGACAGTGGAAACAATGTGGACAGAGCAATTCAGACAGTTTTAGTTGACCTTAAATTAGACGTTTTATTTTCTACATGAAATGAGGAATTGTTTTATTTTTCTGAAGTACTTGCTTGCAGTGAAAGGGTTCAACCCGGCCTGTAAATAATGTCTTTGTAGTGATTTAGGTTTAGGGTGTTTGAAAATGAAATGTGAAAATCTTGAATGTGGTTTGAAATCGAGAAAAGTTTAGTTTCTTCTCTTGGATTTTGGCGCCAGGGTTGCCCGGCAAGCAAAATAATTTATGGGGACATTTATGGAAAGGAGGGCTACAGCTTTCCTTCAGCACACAAGCCAGTCTGGTTTGCTCCATCGAGGGGGGAGTTGATGCTTTCTTTGCTGTGTTGAATAAAATTCTGCAAAGCACAGGTCTCCTTCTGTTTACCTGCTATTTTCCGACTTCTGGAAGTGTTGCTTTGATCATAAAGTTTTGTTATTTAAGCAACAGTGTTTAACCTACGAAATATTAAATGACAAGTTTAGTGCCCCTAGTGGATACGTGTGTCAGTGTTGCTCTAATTTATTCCTTTTAGTAACTTTTAAAAATGATATCAAATACGTTTTTTATTGAGGCCCATTTCTGCAATGTTTTGAAAATTGTAACTGAGCTGCCCTCTTATGATATACACTACATTTAAATGTCCTTATTTTTGAAGGAAAAGCACTGTACTTTTCAATGAAGATAACTTTAAACTAGTCTTAACTTCAAAGAAATACACTCTATACATTGCTAATGTGGTAAATGACTATTCTAGCTGCAAATGTCTGGTTTTTGGTGCAATAGCTACATAGGTGTATAGAGGCCCATTTCCAGCAACTATCACTCCAGTGTTCTAATGGTATAATGTGTTTGCTCATTGGCTCAGAAGGCTAATTGATGATTAGAAAACCCTTGTGCAATCATGGTCACACATCTGAAAACAGTTTAGCTCGTTACAGAAGCTACAAAACTGACCTTCCTTTAAGCAGATTGAGTTTCTGGAGCATCACATTTGTGGGGTTAAACGCTAAAATGGCCAGAAAAAGAAAACTTTCATC
The DNA here is from genome assembly GCA_030533445.1 of Cyprinodon diabolis. Lineage (NCBI taxonomy): Eukaryota > Metazoa > Chordata > Actinopteri > Cyprinodontiformes > Cyprinodontidae > Cyprinodon > Cyprinodon diabolis. The sequence goes on from CM060080.1 coordinate 6,247,471, forward strand.
TGAAAGTCGATAGTCTATTCTTATTCTTAGAAATGAAGGCTATTCCATGCGAGAAATTGGTAAGAAATTGAAGATTTCCTACAATGGTGTGTACTCCGGATCACCTGTGCAGACCAGCTCTATAGGATTTTTAGTTACATGTTCAATCTGGGGCCTGACGCTTTAAATAAACGGAATCATTTCAAAGTCTCTCAGTACTGGACAGTACTGTAAACAGGTTATAAACAGAGTCCTCGAACTTTACACAGGTTTGTACGGGTCTGTCTGACTTGTAGAAACGAATCTATTTTTACAATGCAGCTGAAATGTTCATATTTCTTGTGAGTAAAATGACGCTCTTATTTCTCGTTATTAAGACAATTACTCAAAACTTTTGATTACTTTCCCAGAACATTCAATAAACTACAATATAATTATGAGGCAATATCTCTTACATCTGTTTGCTATTTTCCAGCAAGGAGATTGTGGGTTCAAATCCCAGGTCTGTCTGTGCGTTCATCCGTCTATCTGTCTATCTAAAGTTATGTTTTATATATATTTTTATGTATATATATATATATATATATATATATATATATATATATATATAAAACATTGTTAAGTAGTTGTTATATGTATATATATATATTTATATATGAAGTTATGTTATATATAGAACATAACATATATATAACATAAAAGTTATGTGTTATATATAAATATATAGCATATATATATATATAATGTGTGTGTATGTGTGTCCGTACAGTATGTTGTAACTCATGTTGCCTCGAAAGCGAAAATGACCCTTTTGATGTGGGGTCAGCTTTCAGCAGATACGTAAATAACGTGAGATGTCACGCCGTTGGACGTACCATTACGCAAGTCAAGCTTTAGTTAGGAAAAACACAGTGTATTATAATTAAAGCTGAATACTGTAATGTTACTCCAGCAGAGTGTCAGAATGTTGTTCATCATGCGCCTTTTATTTCTCTCTAAGCATAAACCGGTCAGCATAAACTCTCCCCCCTCCGTCTCGCGATAATGGTTCCGTCCTCAGGTTTATTTCTGTGGACAAGGGCACAGCGTCAGTGTCACTGGTGTTTTTCTATATTACAGTGAAACATGGCGAGGTTCCTGAGGTTAAACGTCAGGAATTTTGTCACATCCCAGCTTAGGATGTCATCTGACCAGGTAATGACTATTTGCTGAATTGAAAAAGCCGCTTGGGGCATCATTTCCCCCAGCTAGCTAAAAAAGAAAATGAAAAAAATCATAACATGATGGAACATGTTTTAGCTAGCCATAGTTTATAGATCACATTTCATCTTTGGGGATCAGGGAAAAGGTGTGTTAAATCTGTGCTGTTAATGGAGCATAATTACCACCTGCGTCAGAACAGAGCAGCAGCACCGTCTCTTTGTATCCAACATTGTGTCCCAGACACTAGTCTGTTCCACAGTCTGCTTTAATAGGGTGACCAAACGTCCGTATTTCCCGGGACATATCCGTATTTCACGTCCTGTCCCGGGCGTCCCGGGTTTTTTTTTTAGAAAGTGAGGAAATGTCCTGATTTTTTCGACGCTGCGTGTGACGTAATCCCTGAGCCGCGTCAGTGCGGGCAGCCCTGTTCTTAATCAGAGGCTCTGTTCGAAAACCTAGGACGCATCCTCCAAGGACGCGGTCTACCTAGACTGGATCCTTTGAAGTCCTTGACAACAATGAGACCGGAAGAGTTTTGTCTGTGAATTCGAACAGGTCCACCCTTCGGCGGGTTTTACCGTCGTATGCTCTGTTGCTTAGCAAGCGTGTAAGTTGACACACAAAGCAGGAAAATAATGAATACAGAGGTTTTCAAAACGGTCTGTTTATTTATTTAAAAAAAAAAAGTTAAAGTGAAAAAAGACTACACTCACAAGAATCCAGAGTGGAATAAAGGTTCCAACCAGCGGGAGCAGGAACAAATAAAATCAAATGTAATTATATAAACCTTAGTCAGTTAAATAACCTGCTGCTGTCATTTTGAACATCTCTGATGTTGCTGCTATTTTCAAATATCCATCACTGTAAAAATGTCCATAGCTGCATATTGGTTATTAATTCTCCAGTTTTATATTGTTAAAACACTTTACAGTATTGTATTTTTTATATTTTAACTCTTCCCTATTATGTTATTCTTATACATTTTTCTAAGGTCCACATTTGTGTGACAATTTTTAATAATCTTTCTGCTGCTGTAAATTTGCCCATTGTGGGACAATAAAGGGATTTTCTGTTCCATAAAAGGGATAGAAATATATAAGTAAATCTAAACAATGTATGTACAAAATATATCTGCAAAATCTCTAATATTCAACAACAAAAAATACTTAGTTAAGCATATTGTGCAAAAACAGCAATAAAAAGATAAAACTATCAGATTTATAGTCCCCTCTCTGCAGATCTATTAGAATCTGTCCTTAAATTACAGCCAAACCCATTTACACAGTAACAGATTAAAACCTTTAGATAAACCAAACATTACCGCCACATATCTGACTCAATAACCATTAAAACAACTATTTTCATTCATTTCAGATGGAACTATTCACAGACTGGATTATATTAAACTGAACTTTCAATTTTCACCACTGTTCGGGGCCAAGTAACATTTCCTGTGATGACGGAGCAAATCCCGATGATGAGACATTATTTCTTTCATCGTGCTATTTATTGATTACAGGAATTGTTAAGCATTTTTAATAAATACATTTTGAATAAAATGATCGTTTGTTATTGGAGTTATTGCTGTTGACTTTTACTGAAAAGGATTTTTAATAAATCTATGGTCTTAAATATAATGTCATTGTAGGATTACGTAGGCCTACGTTAAGCGAGTGCATGCCACAGACATCTCTATGCATGGGAACAGAGATCCCCCCCCCCAGGTGTCCTGGTTTTCCCAAATGAAAATATGGTCACCCTAGCTTTAAAATCCTGCTGCTAACTTCAAACCTCTCCAACTGATCCTGACCTTCAAAGCCGAGCTCACTCTGGCGCGTTATAACATCACTCTTGAAAGCTTAAAGTGTTATTCTGGTGTTAAACTTCATCATTTTTGTATTTCGCATCAAACCAATTTTTAATTGTTAGAAGTGATTTTAAGGTGCTTTTTGAAATAAATAGCCTTTATAAGCAATCTTAAAACATATCTTACTGGCTTTTAGAAATTATGATTTGATTCTTATTTAACATCCTGTTATCAGCTGTGCTGCTGCCATCAACACCTTTGTTTATAGATGTTGGAGATCGGCCTGTTTTCCAGTGTAGTCCTGTTTCTCTGACTGTCACTGGCTGGATGTGCTCTCTTCATCCTCTGACATGGGAGCTGGCTCGGAGCTCGTCTGCATGGCTGTGTGTTTCCTGGATTTTTCTATGTCTCCTTGAACCACAGTCGGCCTCAGCAGATGGCCGCTCACACTGAGCCTTGTTCTGCTGAAAGTTTCTTCCTGTTAAAAGGGAGTTTTTCCTCTCCACTGTCGCTAGAAGTATGCTTGGTATGATGGATGGCATTCGAGTCAATGAGTTGATGCAATCAACTGGTTTTCCTTAGATAGAAAACTTTGAATCAATTTGACTGGATGATCTGGTGAACTGTAAATTGCCTTGAGATGACTTGTTGTGAATTGGCGCTATAGAAATAAACTGAATAGAGTTAGGTCAGTTATATTTCTGTTTTTTTTCTGCCCTATTACTTTGATTCTGTGTTTTAATCATTTAAATTGTTTATTTTGGTGATTGAATTGAATTTTAAATTGATTTTTTTGTTTTCGTGGAGGATTTTTTCCCCACTCAACCTTGTGGACTTGTCAGCCTCACTGAAGGGTTTTTAAGTTCCAATGATGTTATTAAGGGTTGGATTTAAATTTGAGCTTTGACTAGACCAGTGAAAACACAACTAAAGGTGCAGAGAACATCTTCCTGAGCGTCTCACAGAAGCACTCTTGGATAAATATTTAGTACTACTAAAATGTTCCCCAAAGCCACATAATTTCTTTGGAGATATTAGCTCAGTCTGGTTCTCTAAAGAGAACATGGCACAGTTTGTTGATTCTTTCTCCTTAATGTTGTCAGAATTTAGCCTTCCAAAGATGTGGTTAATCACTGTCATTTAATGATTGAACAGTTTATTGATTTAAAATATTAGTGTAATATAAAAATAAGACTTGTAGCATACGAAATACAGTTACTGGGAAGTATGAAATGCTTCTTCTGATTTTCTATTTGAATATATTTATCTTCTTAACTCTAAAGATGACTTTGATTAACCAATGCAAGAGCTACATCCTAATTCGGATGGGAAATAAATCCTATTCAGCCATAAGAGGAGTGAATCCTACAGAGAATTTTCAAAGACTAGATCCAATCATGCAATGGCAGCCCACTGCTCAATTTGGGGAGCAGTGGGCTGCCATTGTGCGGCGCCCGGGGAGCAGTATGAGGTTAAGGGTCTTGATCAGGGACCCAGAGTGCAGGCTGTGGTAGTGGGGCTTGAACTCAGAACTTCTGGGATCCACTACTCCAATTTTCACCTATTGGTTTGTATATTCGGATTAAATTTCCTGTTTAAAGGGTATTTAGATGCCGTGTTTTATGAATCAGGGCTGTAGTAATGAACTGAACTGAATACAGGCATCGTTGGGACACTTCAAATTCGTACAGCATGATATACAGGTGCTGGTCATAAAATTAGAATATCATGAAAAAGTAGATTGATTTCAGTAATTCCATTTAAAAAGTGAAACTTGTATATTATATTCATACATTACATACAAACTCATATATTTCAGATGTTTATTTTGTTTAATTTTGATGATTACAAATGACAACAAATGAAAATCTCAAATTCATCATATCAGAAAATTAGAATATTGTGAAAAGGTTCAAAATTGATGGCCCCTGGTGCCACACTCTAATCAGCTAATTAACTCAAACCACCTGCAAAAGCCTTTAAATGGTCTTTCAGTCTAGTTCTATAGGCTACACAATCATGGGGAAGACTGCTGACTTGACAGTTGTCCAAAAGACGACCATCGACACCTTGCACAAGGAGGGCAAGACACAAAAGGTCATCGCTAAAGAGGCTGGCTGTTCACAGAGCTCAGTGTCCAAGCACATTAATAGAGAGGCGAAGGGAAGGAAAAGATGTGGTCGAAAAAAGTGTACAAGCAAGAGAGATAACCGCACCCTGGAGAGGATTGTGAAACAAAACCCATTCAAAAATGTGGGGGAGATTCACAAAGAGTGGACTGCAGCTGGAGTGAGTGCTTCAAGAACCACCACACACAGACGTATGAAAGACATGGGTTTCTGCTGTCGCATTCCTTGTGTCAAGCCACTCTTGAACCACAGACAGCGTCAGAAGCGTCTTGCCTGGGCTAAAGAGAAACAGGACTGGACTGCTGGTGAGTGGTCCAAAGTCATGTTCTCTGATGAAAGTAAATTTTGCATTTCCTTTGGAAATCAAGGTCCCAGAGTCTGGAGGAAAAGAAGAGAGGCACTTCATCCACGTTGCTTGAAGTCCAGTGTAAAGTTTCCACAGTCAGTGATGGTTTGGGGTGCCATGTCATCTGCTGGTGTTGGTCCATTGTGTTTTCTGAGGTCCAGGGTCAACGCAGCCACATACCAGGAAGTTTTAGAGCACTTCATGCTTCCTGCAGCTGACCAACTTTTTGGAGATGCAGATTTCATTTTCCAACAGGACTTGGCACCTGCACACAGTGCCAAAGCTACCAGTACCTGGTTGAAGGACCATGGTATCCCTGTTCTTAATTGGCCAGCAAACTCTCCTGACCTTAACCCCATAGAAAATCTATGGGGTATTGTGAAGAAGAAGATGCAATACACCAGACCCAACAATTCAGAAGAGCTAAAAGCCACAATTAGAGCAACCTGGGCTATCATAACACCTGAGCAGTGCCACAGACTGATCGACTCCATGCCACGCCGCATTGCTGCAGTAATACAGGCCAAAGGAGGCCCAACTAAATACTGAGTGCTGTACATGCTCATACTTTTCATGTTCATACTTTTCAGTTGGCCAACATTTCTATAAATCCTTTGTTTTTATTGGTCTTCAGTAATATTCTAATTTTCTGATATGATGAATTTGAGATTTTCATTTGTTGTCATTTGTAATCATCAAAATTAAACAAAATAAACATCTGAAATATATGAGTTTGTATGTAATGTATGAATATAATATACAAGTTTCACTTTTTAAATGGAATTACTGAAATCAATCTACTTTTTCATGATATTCTAATTTTATGACCAGCACCTGTATATGAAAACAATTAAAAAGAGAGGTTTTCCATGGAATCCTATAGAGGCTAAATTTCTGTTGTTTTTTTTTCCATACAAGTGTTTTAACTGATGTTTGGTTATTAAATGTGCATTTTTTTAGCCAGTATACTGGGAAAAATGTGTATAAAGACTCTTGATTCTTTCATGTTTTTATTCTTTCCTGCAGTTGGGGGAGCTGGGTAAAGGTGCAGGAAAAGGTGGAGGTGGTGGAGGCTCCATCAGAGAGGCAGGTGGATCCATGGGGAAGAAGCAAGCTGCCGAGGAGGAGATGTATTTCAAGTATGTTTAATATTCATACCAACAGCGTAATCAATTAACTATTAAAAAATCTAATTGTTGCTTTTCTCCACTTCTTTTTAACACTCACATTGTGTGTGTGAACCCGTTACCCCATGCAACGATATATAAGGCGAAAAGAGCAGGAGCAGCTGAATGCACTGAGGCAGCACCACCTGGAAGAAATTGATCACCACAAGAAGGAGATCGAACGGCTGCAGCAGGAGATCGACCGCCATAAGGGAAAGATCAGGAAGCTGAAGCACGACGACTGAGTGGAACACTCCCAACAAAACAAAAGCTTATTTTCACTCACCGTCCGAAACGCCTTTATTTGAAGCACCTGTTACTGCATGCATTTACCAGGAAGGATCTGAATGTGTGGAAGATTTTCTGTAAATGATTGAAAGTTATTAAATTTTCTCATCTATTGGTGTGTTTCTATGGTTTGCTGTGGTTTCAATTGTACAATTCCACACATCATCGTTGTGTTTTTCACACTGCCATCAAAAGACCTACGGTTAAAACATGTGAACGTCAGCCTTAAATATTGTTTCAATGAATAAAAAATGTGCATGGCACTGAAGGTTTAAAACATCTAAGGCCTTTTACTGTTTTTTTTTTTTTTTTTTCAGCATTCAGACACTGGCAGAGCTTAGGTGCAGGGAGTCCACCGCTGTGGTTTTGGAAGAGAGGATTTTAATTTGCTGAAGTGTTGAGATTTGTTTTAGGGTGGATATAAAATCACTGAAAATGCAGTAAGTAGATTATTTTAAAGAAATGTCTTTAAAAACCTGGTATCAAAAACAGTAATGCATTTATTACATCGCTGGTTCAATAAGTGCAAGGTTATAACCTTAAAGTTATATTTTCTGACTTTATCTCTAACCAGATATGCAAATAAAGGCTGCTATGGAAGCCTGTTGCCGCCACTCTTAAAAAAAAAAAAAAAACATGATCTAATTATATTGAGTTACTATCTCATTATATTGCATCATTACGATTTATTACAAATTCTAAGTCCCTTACTCATCACTGCATTCTTTATGATCTACTTGGTTGGACATCACTAACAATTCGTAGAAAACAGCACTGGTATATCTTTATCTATAAAGCAATACTTTGTAAACTCCCACTGTACCTCTGTAACCTCCTCTCTGTGAGTTCTGGTAGTTATCATTTGCGCTCCTCTCAGTGGTTACTTTTTAATGTACCCTGAGCTTCAACTGAGCTGGGAAAAACTGCATTCTCCTATTCTGCACCTTGAGGATGGAATAACCTCCAGAAAGAGTTAAAATTAGAAACTCTAGTGTCCATTAATTAATTTAAAGTAATGCTACGTTCACACCGGACGCAGCAAGAGCAGCAAAATTGCATCTGCTGCTTCATTTTTGCTGCTTGTACCAGTTTAGTTCTGACGCGCTGCACGGTGCAAAAGTGTGTTTGATGCGCGTTGGGCGGAGCTACTCTATCCTTTCTTTACCTTGCAGCTATATTTGCTGTGATCAGTGGGAATAAAGTAGTTTTAATATGAAAACTGAAAACTTAATCAGTGCAGTCAGTTCATCCAGATTACCATCCTGCCTTCTAATACTATTTCTGTCGGAGCTGCTCAGAGCCCCACATACCAGCGGTGTGCTGTCACTAGGAATCCCATTCAACAGCAGCCTCTGGCTGGGTCGCCTCCTCGCTGTTCACCACGGCGGCTGGTAGGTGTTTTTCATCAAAATAATCTAAACTGCAGGCAGCAGGATAATAAAAGCCAATATATATTGTGAGGCAGGCTTCAGCATTGGAAGTTAAGTTAGGGGTTATTAAACAGTTTCAGAGGAGTGATCATAGCGCTCTGCATCAGCAGTGCTGTGTCCGTCTCCCTGCCAGCTCCCAGATCAGTTTCTCTGATAATCCGTAGAAATTTTAACAAAACCATATAATTTCTCATCTAAATATTGCTGAACCATTTAAATCAGAGATATTCCCTTTTTTATCTGTTTAAACAGCATGTATCTTCTTCTTCCTCCTCCTTCTTCTTCTTCTGTCTTTTAATGGCGGTTGGCAAACAACTTATAGGTGCATTACCGCCACCTTCCAGAATGGAGTATGGATCAGACAATCTATTATATTCTCCCTAAAATACCCGTTCTTCTTAGAAAACTAGAAATACTCCCAAAAACTACATCCCCAGATGACCTTTGAAACAATTCCCTTATATCTAGTTTATTTTTATTCCTGCCTAACTCTCTATGCAACATCTCTCTTTCCTGAGTATATTTATGTATCCTCCTTGGAAGGGTGGCGCTAAATATTCCAGAAATTCATCTTCGTCACTTCCGGTTGCCCCTGCCTTTTAGTGCGGGCAGCCCCGTTCTTCTTTCTTTTCGCACATCATGGCGGACCGGTTCAATAAGGTGAGCAGACGCTGCGGATATATTAACTATGTAAAATCCACTTTCAGGTCGAAAATTGATGCCGATAGTATCAGATCAGCACTAAGTAACTTTATTTTTTCGTTATGGTGCTTTTATTTGTTCTTTTTTTTTACTGTTAAACGTATTATTTTTGCGATAATCACCGACACTCGGCCTTAGCTGTGTGGACATGCTTTCCATCATGGCAGCTTCCCTTAAGAGGTAACTGGTTTAGCTTCACCATCTAAACTGGTAGAAGGGTTTTATTAACGCGGTCGCGCTAATTTGTAGTTTTACATTTTGTACATTCACCTTTTTCTTTATTGCTGGCCTGTGATTCGAATTTGATCATGCTGCGTGGTTGATGCTAATGTTAGCTTCCCTGTAAGCTTGGACGTTCCTTTCATTTAGCGGCTTGTTAAACAGTTAAGATAATTTAACAAACGGCTAACAATCTATGGCGATTAATTTACATTTTAAGTGATGTGGGTAACCGATATATGAAGTCATTTGATTCACTAATGCTCACATGCTTCAATGAAGGTTCTATTAGATTCTGATCTGAAAATGGATAATCAGGAATAAAGAGTTTTAAAATTACCTTACTTTGACAAGTGTTTAGTTCTTGAAGAATTGTGTAGATTTGACTTCTAATTTCTGTTTAACTGGGAGGATACACTTCAGGTCAGACTTGGGTTTAATGAATAGCTAACAAAATCTTTAAGGGGTTTTCTTTTAAATACAAAGTGGTTAGCTAAGCCACTTGCATAAAAAGTAGCAATTTGAGAAAACTGAGCATGAAATGTTTAACCCTTATGATACAAAGTAATTTAGTTTTTTGTTTGCTCATGCAGGTTCTGCTAATAGATGGCAGGGGCCATCTACTGGGCCGACTTGCTGCCATTACGGCTAAGCAGGTCCTCCTGGGTATGTCTTTAAAGTGTGTTTTGTTTTGTTGTTTAAGGTTAGCCCATGAAATGTTATGTCTTGATGATTAATTTGTATTTTTTGATGAATCAGGTAACAAAGTAGTGGTGGTGAGATGTGAGGGCATCAACATCTCTGGCAACTTCTACCGTAACAAACGTAAGTGAAGTGTTGAATCATGATTTTAAATGGGAATGCTTGTCTGTGATGTTTTACCCAATGTAGTTCGAGTTTCACTGACCATGAGAATACTTTACATGCACTACCATCTGAGACATGAGCACAGCTTCTAGAAGTGGCCTTTCCCTTGTTTGATTTGATGAGTAACCTTCTGTGTAATGTGCCCAATCACAGTGAAGTATCTGGCGTTCCTGCGGAAGCGGATGAACACAAATCCGTCTCGTGGACCGTACCACTTCAGAGCTCCTAGCAGGATCTTCTGGAGGACTGTTAGAGGTGAGCAGTGTTAGAAAGAAAAAGCATAAATGTTGCACAATTTGCTCGACAGTGATGAGCCTTTTATCCCGAAACTGATCATCCATTGATGAGCAAAATATAGATCTGACTGCTGAGTTGAGCATCAATGTCCTGTGCTTGGATAGTTACATATTTTTCTGCTTTAAATCATTTTTAAAGTTTAAATCTTTACCCTAGGTATGTTGCCCCACAAAACCAAGAGAGGCCAGGCAGCTCTGGACAGGCTGAAGGTGTTTGATGGCATCCCCCCACCCTATGACAAGGTGAGCCAATATATTTTTATTAAAATAAATTTATGCAGTCTGTGATGATGTACTTCTTATCCCCCTTGGCTGAATTCAGAATGATGAATACAAGAACCTGAGACTTAACATTCAATGAACATGTAGATGCAAAATGTTTGTTTTCTTCCCTAATGTTGGGTTTATTTTTGCAGAGAAAGCGCATGGTTGTCCCAGCTGCTCTTAAAGTCGTGCGTCTGAAGCCCACCCGTAAGGTATGACTTCTGAGTCCAAAAAGATTTATGGAATGTCAAAATCTGAAACTGAACATTTGAAATGCCATTCTAACCTCTTTTTGTGTTCCTTAGTTTGCCCTCCTTGGACGTCTGGCCCACGAGGTTGGCTGGAAGTACCAGGCGATCACAGCCACTCTAGAAGAGAAGAGGAAGGAGAAGTCCAGGCTTCGCTATGCCAAGAAAAAGGCAACTATCACATTGACCAAGCAGGCAGAGAAGAACGTGGAGAGCAAGATTGCAAAATACACAGATGTTCTGAAACAATACGGCATTCTTGTCTGAACTGGTTTTCATTGGCCAATAAAATCTATTAAGTTTACAAACCTTTTTGTCCCTTTACTATGTGTTTAGTACATAGTTTACTGTTCAATTATTTAAATGTATTTTTGTAAAGTGTGAACACAAATCCCAGGTTGAAATGTTTCAGCAGGATGGATTAAAGCTGCAGTCTAATCTGTCCTGTGTAGTAAATGTTTTAACAGTCACCTAACTTCCTAAATGCAAACTAGTAATCCATAAGATTTCATCTTGCATATTAATATATAAATGCAAAGACACACTTGGTGTACTAACTCAAAGCAGTTATAATCTGTACACATTTTGGTGCCTGGTCTGATCTGCATCTGGTCATTTCTGTCTGCATGTTGGGAGTTCACTTTTCCTTTAGGACTTTTAAATACCTGTTTTAATTCTCCAGCAACCGTTTATATTGGGGCAATTCCAAAATGAATTGGCCATCTCTGAATATCAAGATTAAATTGGATGAGCTTTATTGATGTCACAGCAGAGAAATTCACTGGTCACATATTGGCATAGTAATTAAAGGTGCACACAAGGAGGAAAAATGTGCATTAAGAATAAACTATATACACTATATCAAGATGAGGTGCAAGTGTACATGTGTCGCACAATGAAAAACAAAAAAATAAAGGGTAGCACAGAGATTTAAGGTGTCATATGTACAATCCGGATGGCTTATATACAGGTGGATTGACTTTTACATTAAAGTGTAGTAGGTGAGGTAGTGGTATGACTATTCTATTATGTATTGCACAGTCAAATACAATATAGCTGCACAGTGGTTTTTACAGGAGTTATTGTCGAGCAGAAATTAGTATCTCGACATCAATACTAATCCCTCCATGTTTATAAACCAAGGCAGTAGGCCTCCTTTCAACAAAATGTAAGTGAAAGGCTTGAATATCTATGCAACCAGGTTCTTTTTCTAGGTGTAAAGGAGTTTATGCTCTCCCTTTTTGTCTTAAATTTGTGCTATAAGGTTTACATTAAGGAAGTCCACTGTATGTCTTTGGAATTGACATGTACAATTCTATTCAGATATAATTGCCAATTCCATCATTTAAACACTAAAGTCACTATAGGGAAATGACCAGTTAATCTAATTGATTTCTTTGTTTTTTTGCTGGCTGATACTTGTACTATAAAACATTTTATTTGTAGTTCGCAGTTTCTGAATGCTTAAATCCTGATTTTTTTATAGCATAATTAGTAAAATTAATTACAGCAAAAACGCTCAGAGTTTGCAAAACTAAAAGCACAAACACACCATGCTCAGTTTGCATTTTTGTTTAATACACTTTTCAAAACTAGGAACAGTCCTCTGCAACTTTAAACAGCTCACTGCTTTACACTTAATTTCCAAATGATCAGCACATTCCTAGAAAAACTATACATATATGGCATACTATTTTGCCAACTGTCTGGCACACTGTCACATGTTGAAACTTTTTTAGATAATTAGTTCACTTTGCAATCAGCCTAAATACTATAAACAGGCCACGTGAGAGCTGTCTGTGTGGATTACAAAGCAGGGAGTGAGAATTAGAGGAGGAAGAGGAGACCAGATACATCATCATATGGGACAATGTTGGTTTCCATAGGGCTGCTTCTTCACTGCACTGAAGTGGCCTCCATTCTTGAATCCGATTGAAGAGTTCTTCTCTGCCTGGTGCTGGAAGATCTATGACCATCATTACCATCAGCCCTTTTACAGGCAACGGAGGAGGCATGTCAGGCCTGGGTACGGCATTCCAGGAAATATTCTCATTGCAGGAAATAATGATTACATTGCATGTGAAGTGGATGAAATCTTGTGGCCAGACCCAGAGAGATACGACATGATGTGACTGATTTTATTATTTTTTTCTCAGTAATTTGGTGTTTTGACTCACTTGTTTGCTTGGATGTGTGTTAATAAGGGGAGTGTTGGCATAGTGGTTAGATCAGTGCGCTTCTACTCTGAGAAGGTTGCAAGTACTCGGTTCGAACCCCATAGCATCAACTCTGGGTCCCTGAGCAAGACCCTTAACCCCACACTGCTCCCCAGGTGCTGCACAATGGCAACCCGCTGCTCAGCAAAGCGATGGGTTAAATGCAGAGGTGAATTTCTCTAATGTGAGATCAATAACGTTTAGTTATAAACACCAATACCTGAAGTTTGGAACCCTGTATGTTTACAGAACTATGACAAAAGTATGACCTCAAACTGACATAGTCTACCTTGTGCACAGAGAAAGCAAAAGCCAGATGTTTATTTTTTTATTTGTACCATCATTGTGTAGTTAGTACATCGTGTGCTCATTATTTAAGATGGCTTGTGTTAACTCTTTGATAAAAAAAATAATTTTTACGTTGGCTTGTAGAGTTAAGCAATGATTACCAGCTTTTGGTAGAGAACTACAATATTTTGCTTATCTAGCGAAAGGTTTTATTGTGTGTAAAGTTTAGCAAAAATAACCAAAAGCTACAAAAATTGTGCTTCAAACCATCAGAAAAAACTGTAAGAAAGAGATAAGAGTAGCTGCTGACCAGAACTTATCCCCCAAAGTTCCTCTCCATCTTGTGACCTTTGCTTTTGTACCAGCAGAGGTCAGCATTGCTCTTCATGTGGATGCTGCTCTCTGCTGCTTCATGTGGCAGTTACATCCTCAGCAGACAAGTCTTAGACAATGTGAAACATGCAGACCCTTAGAAAGGCTTTTGTGTCTCTGCTCAGTTGAGGTGACTTTAGTAGCTAAGAAACAGCAAAGCAACAAATAAAGCAAAAGCCCTTTGGAACAGAAGGAGGTCTTTAAACATAAGTAGCACACTTGTATTAAATACAGATTCATTGGCTCGGCTAATTCTGTACTGAAAGTGTTTGCACGCTGCAGGCTCTGGTTATTCGATCTGTCTGCAGTAAAATTTGCCCTGGACAGCTCAGTATTAATTGGAACTTCTACTCTTCTGCATGCGAAACTCCTGGGACAGACTGGGTGGCTCTCAGCGGACTTCTGTATAGCTTTAAAACTGAAATTAGGACAAGCTCTAAAGTTATCACCATCTGATTGAATTACTAACCCATTACCCATACCTTAATGAAAATTAAATTCAAGATTTACATGAATACATGTTCCTGTCAAAGCTCAGACAGCTTTAATATGTTCTGCTATGTTAAAACCATGTTGTTTGTCCAAAGGTTTTTATCATTAAATCAGACATAAAGAATTTAAGACGTATTTCCATCTTCCTAAAATGCCTTATAAATCAGTTTCAAATTTTGGTCTATACGCAAAATTTCTCTGCAATGTGAATCCACTAAAGGAGCAGCTGCTGCTACTAAAATATATTCACTTTCTAACGTAGAAGGTACTCCTGTTCCAGTTCTTTTGTCTTTCTCCTCCTCTATCTTATCAAGTGCTCACTCTGCCTGTTAAACTCACTCTGCCTGTTAGGCTCCTTCCTGTTAAACAGCAGTTGTTCTTTCCCACTGTTACTATATGTATGCTCTGGAAGAAGGGTTGCTGTAAAATCCATCGACTGGCATGATAAACTATAGCTACTTCATTTTATATATTTTGCTCGAATTACACTTATCAATAGATTGAACTGACCAGATTCTCAACACATGTCATCTCAAGGCACGTTACAGTTCACCACATCATCCAGTCAAATTGATTCAAACTGTCATGATTTTACAAACTGAATTCAGTTTACATAAAAGAAGAAGGAGAAAAAAACTTGCTGTTTATTCTAATAGGATACATTCATGTTTCAGAGAATTTTGTCTTTTATTTTAAAATCAAAATAAGTTTGTAGCAAGAGCAGTGCACATAAGCTTTTGCAAGTGTATTTGTAGCATTAATCGGAGAGACCAGGTGGGGGCATTAATGGTCTTCATTTGGTGTTTTCCTCCCTGTAAGTATGGATAGAGGGAGAGCAGCTTGTCACACCCATGCATTTGCTTTGTCATCTTACCCCTCCTTCTTCTTTCCCCTCTCCTTCAGAAAAGGGAAAGGCACACTTATTCAGCCAATAGGAGCACAGCTCCACCTCCTCCATCACATCATCTCAATCTCTAAGGTAACAGAGAGCCCCTCTCCCTCAATCTGTGTTTCTACATTGCAAGGTGCCTCATCAGCATCCCTCCCATCTCACCCTCCCATGCTAAGCTATTGCATGGTTAGCAATAGTCCTCTTTCTATTAACATACTCTGCTTCCTCTGCAGTGAGATTGTGAAACCTTAGGGGCAAAAAAAAAACCATAGAAGAAAACAGAAGGGAGGAAGATGGTATGAAAGAGAAGAGGAACAATGTGGTACGTACCTCTGAGCCTCTTCCTTCCTGCTTGGTCTCCCCTTCCTCATATCTAAATGTGTCTTTGATCCTTACCAGAATATAGCTTTATTCAACTGATAATACAAAACATTAAAAAAGGGAATGAGCTGAGTCCAACTATCTGTCTATGCTTTTGTTAGGGAGTGATGTTTCTGTATGGTGGCAGCATATTGAGTGAGGCCCACACTGTCAATGTTATTTGTTAGTCCCTATTAATTGCCCCTATTGAGTTTTGTGATTGAAAATTAATAATATTATAATGGTTTGCTTACATGGAACAGAAGCTCACTGCCGTGTTGCAGGTTTTATTTTATTTATTTTAATGTCGTTTTGGGAGAACGGTCCTTAGTCAAATTAGATGTTACTCAGTTGTTTATGATGATATTTTACTATCGGTAGTTCTGATGAGTACATCTGAATGTTCCTGTAGGCTGTACTTATCTTTCTAAACTAAGCTAGGGCATGGCATTAAATGTAGGTTAGTTAATCAGGAAATAACGTAAATCGACTGGGTATAAGGGGGTAGCAATGTGATGTTTTTAAACAAATTTCTATTATAAGATTTTGCAGAACAGAGTACTAGTCACATATGTTTGTTGTTTTGAATATATCTCTCTGCCACACCTGAATAGTGCTGACTCCGTATTAGTTTATGAAATCAAACATCTCTATTATCAAAGTTCCAGTTCATCAAAAAACATGAAAATTGGACGTATAAACTTCAACTTTTGCTCTTTGTTTATTTGACTTGAATAAAGGGTCTGATACATACAAATTGGAGTCCCATACAATGTGTGTTTGATTCGGGTCCTAAAACTAAACAAGTAACCAAGCAAATATCTTCTGTTTTTTTTTTGTTTTTTTATAAAATTCTACCAAGAGAGCATAAATAAAATTGTGGTTCTCCTTCAGAATGAAACAGTTTAGTGTCAGCTACAGTTCTACAGTTGCAGATGTTTTTGCTACTTGAAGAGTTTGGCTGTTTTAAAACTTAAAATATCCCTTTTAAATATATTTCCCTATCCAAATGTAAACATTTGAAAACTTCAAAGTCACATCTCCGAATATCTAATCATTCTATCTGTTAGCATCTTCTACACTATTTCTTTGTATTTTGTTGTGGAAATTATACAGGGAGGGAGCGGGAGATCGACGGGCGGATTGGCGCAGCGTCTGCCGTGAAGCGGGCGCTGTACCGGTCTGTCGTGGTGAAGAGAGAGCTGAGCCAAAAAGCGAAGCTCTCGATTTACCGGTCGATCTACGTTCCTACCCTCATCTATGGTCATGAACTCTGGGTCGTGACCGAAAGAACGAGATCGCGGATACAAGCGGCCAAAATGGGTTTCCTCCGTAGGGTGGCTGGGCTCTCCCTTAGAGATAGGGTGAGAAGCTCGGTCATCCGGGAGGGACTCGGAGTAGAGCCGCTGCTCCTCCACGTCGAGAGGAGCCAGTTGAGGTGGCACGGGCATCTGGTTAGGATGCCTCCTGGACGCCTCCCTGGTGAGGTGTTCCGGGCACATCCCACCTGGGGGAGGCCCAGGGGGAGACCCAGGACACGTTGGAGAGACTATGTTTCTCGGCTGGCCTGGGAACGCCTTGGGGTTCCTCCTGAGGGGCTAAAAAAAGTGGCTGGGGAGAGGGAAGTCTGGGCCTCCCTTCTTAGGCTGCTGCCCCCGCGACCCGACCCCGGATAAGCGGAGGAAGATGGATGGATGGATGGATGGATGGATGGATGGATGGATGGATGGATGGATGGATTATACAGTAAAATGGCATATTTTTTTCCTGGTAAATTCAATCATATTATATCACTATGTACATAGTGATAAGTTAATGCACACTTCTGAAATTGTGGTAACATATCTTGATCGCATAACAGTTCTAAATTCAGTTAACTAACTTTATCATTATCATTAAATTATAGTAAGTACTGTAGATAATTTTTCATAGGTACACCTTATGCTTCCATATGCCCTTCTAAAATGGTGGAGTTCAACTCTTTTTTTAAAAAGAACTCTATATTTCACCTGTTTATTTCAAAGTAAAAAGCATACTGCTCTATTAATCTTAATTCCCTAGTATCTTCAAAGACATCTCCATCCGGACCCTGGGAGCTTGATCTCTAATTACCATGTAAATGCAAATTTATCTTAATTGAGAAAGAAGGAAATTTTCTTTTTTTTTCTTTGTTCAGGATTGATTTTTCATTAGGTAAACAACCACAAATTCAAGAGCAGTAACCATACCCTGGTTACACCTGTGGGATGAGTCTCAAAACACTGACTCTAGTGCTTTGTTTGTCCTTTTCTCTTTAATTGCTTTTCAGAGTTGCCAAATAAATAGCAGGAACTGAAACATTGTGTCATATTCAACAATCTACAGTATTTCACATATGCTCCAAGCTTAACACGCCCAATGTACAGTATACTCTGGTCATGTTTTGCAATGTTTTCAGTTTCCAAGAGCTGTGTAAAAATTGTGGCAATATGGTGCATGCTTGCACTGGTCCTGTTCTGCTAGTAGGCATGTAACCCCATTAACAAAATCATCAATTTGCAAAGTAATGAAATCATTGGCCAATAACAGTGTTATTCAGTGACACAGAGGAGATAAATAGCGGAACAGATTCTTTACAAAATCTTATTATATTTTCTGACAATGCAAATTGTCAGAAATTTGCAAAAATTAAACATTACACTTTATGTTATAAAAACAAACTCTTAATGTCCGTTTGACGATGATCTTATTATAGAACGATCAGCACTTTTTCACAGAGAATTAAATATTTATAGGGAGAGGATTCTACAACTTATTTTTTTTTTCCAAAAATCTGTTTATCTTTTATATTTCACAAAGAAAGTACAGACAAATTACTCAGAATTGTATAAAATACAAAACAAAAACCCATTAACAACTCAAACATTCAAGGTGACTAACATTAGTTCAGTACAGCGAGACACAGTTCTTTTAAGTTTGATATCTCAGTAGTGTATGCTGAGATCCAGTCAAAGCAATATCATCACAGTCCACAAGCTAGGTGTACGTCGGTAGCGTCGTCCTCCCCGAATCCAGGCATCACGACTTCAGCGTGTCTGCCTCGTCCATTTCCCCAAGCAAGCGAGTACATTTGGAATCAACATAAAGATAACAGACTTAAAGCCAATATATGTGTAAAAACATAAGTAACATTTAGCTAGAGAACACTTCATCATGAGTATTTATATTTTCCAAGATTAGAAAAAACTTTTCCCATATCTTTTTGAAAACACAATATTTGCCCTTAATCATAAAGGAGAGCTTATCCAAGGCAAGAGAGCTTGATAGTGTAGACATCCAAGTTTTCAATTGGGGTCTGGTGACAGATTTCCAGGATCTGGTTATACTATATTTGGCCTGCACTAAACAGTAAATTATGGATTTCTGATTAACCTTACTTATTTGAGTTTGACGGGGAAAATTCCTAAGATACACAACCTAGGACAGGGTTTAAGTTTAGTACCAATGATGAGTGAAATTTTATTCCAGACCTCCTTCCAAAATTTCTGAATCTCAGGACATTCCCAAAGGCAATGAATCAGATTGCCCTTATCTCCACATTTAACAAATGTTTCCGGAATTTTGGGGTTAAATTTATTTAACAATGTTGGAGTGATATATGTTCTCATCAACCATTTGTATTGGATTCATTTACATTGAGTATTACGTAATAGATTTTGATTGTGCTTTCAGACAAACCATTCCTCTGCTGACATGTTGCATTTCAAATCTTCACACCATGCCATTCTTTTCTGTTCTGACGATATCTGGGAGCTATCTTTAATGACGTTATAAAAGCGGGATATTAGGCCCTTCTTTAAATGGCAATTTGTTGCCAGTTCTTCTATAGAAGTAAGAGAGGGTAATGTTAGAGATTTTTGAGTGCCCAAGATAAAACTTCTAATTTGCAAAAATTTAAAAAAAATGTTTAGTTGGAATGTCAAATTTCTGTCTTCAAAACTCATCATAATCACTTCATCAAAGAAATCAGAAATTTTGTATAAACCTTTAGCATGCCACATTTTAAAACCCATGTCCTTCCTACCTGGTTCAAATGTCATTTCCCCAGATCAGGGAGAATTGGGATAGTGTTGGTTTCATTTTTTAATTTATGTACATCATACCATATGCGGATAGTGTCTTAAACAAATGGGTTTGAGGTTTTTTTAATAACACTTTGCATTTCTTTGAGTATAGATATGAATTTAGGGATAATGGAGCGGTTTATATATTTTCTATGTTTACCCACAATTGGACAGTTCTTGAAAACCAGCTGGATGCACTTGAGTGCTGAGCAGCCCAATAATACCTTTTGATATTTGGTACATTAAGCCCTCCACTGTCATATGGGAGATGGTGATAAACGTAATCTGGCTCGTCGGTTGGCATGGGCCAAATTAAATTATTTAGGATTGTTTGAATTTTTGTAAAAAAAAAACTGTTGGGAGGATTGAGAGGGATAGCCTGGAAGAGATATAGTATTTTAGGGAGTTCTTTCATTGTGAGAATATTTATACGGCCATTCATGGATATAGGCAAGGAAGACCATATATCAAGTGATACCATTATCGAATTAACCACTGGCATGTAATTAGCCTGTTTTAGATCCTCTATATTTGGAGTAATTTTTTTGCCTAAGTAAGTAAGGCTGTTTTTTGCTACCTGAAATGTTGTGTGGATTGGTGGGTTATTTCTCTCAGCCTGTTTTTAAAATAGGAGGTGGATTTAGATTCATTAAGTTTGTAACCGGAGATGTAACCAAATTCATTGATAGTTTTAAGTAGTTGAGGGATTGAGTTATTGAATAACATTAAAATAATATCATCTGTAAATAATCCAATTTTAGATTCAATGTTTTTTTATTCTGACACCATGTATGTTTTGATTATCAGTTTCCTCTACTGTGGAACCAACTACCAGTTTTACTCCGTAAGGCAGACATCCTGTCTATTTTTAAGGGTAGGCTTAAAATTGTCCATTTTAATAAAGCTTGTAGTTAGAGTGGCTCAGGTTATCCAGTGCTATATTTATTGTTATGCTGCTATAGGCATAGACTGGTGGAGGACATAGTTACCCCTTTTTCATCATTCTGCTTCATTCTTCCCACTCTGCAAAATTTGTTCATTCTCTGACACTACGCTCTCTTTGCTTTTTTTGATAGTAGCTTTGCCTTGTCTGTTTCTGTTTGGCTGTGACTCCATCCTGGAGAGAAATATCAGCTGTGCTGCTGCCATTAACACCTTTGTTTATAGATGTTTGAGAGTGTAGTCCTGTTTCTCTGACTGTGACTAACTGGATGTGCTCTCTTCATCCTCTGACATGGGAGATGGTTCGGAGCTTGTCTACCTGGCTGTGTGTTTCCTGGATGGGGCCGCCTGTGGAGCATGTTTACAGTTGCCTTTTGTACATCTGTTTCGTTCTGTATGTCTGCTTTTGTCTCCTTGAACCCCAGTCGGCCTCGGCAGATGGCCACTCACACCGAGTCAAGTTTTGCTGGAGGTTTCTTCCTGTTAAAAGGGAGTTTTTCCTCTCCACTGTCGCTACAAGCATGCTTATTTTGAGGGATTACCTTTGAGCCAATGAGTCGATGCAATCAACTGGTTTTCCTTAGATAGAAAACTTTGAATCAATTTGACTGTATGATCTGGTTGAACTGTAAAGTGCCTTGAGATGACGTGTGTTGTGAATTGCCGCTATATAGATAAACTGAAATGAATTGAAATAATTTCTCCATTCAGGGGGCATCTTGAAGCTGTCATTGACAACAAAGGCTTTTGTAGAAAGTATTAAATGCATATCAGTAAGTGTGTTCAATACTTTTTTCCTGTCATTTCACTTTAATGCACATAACCTAATTTCTGGATATTTAAAAATGGTGGCCCGTTCAAAACTAATTTCACCTGCTCTATTTTCAATTTGACATGGGATTGGTGTCCAAAGAATTTTATTGAGTAACATTTGAATCCTTCCTGAGAAATTTCTAAAACAGATATCCAATACACTGCAAAAACACAAAATCTCCCCCAGTGTTTTAGCAAATATTATGAATACATTTGAAATAAAAAAAGTTCTACTTACTATATGATTGAAAGGATCTACCAGTGGAGCAAAGCATGTCTTGCTCAATAGCAGATTATTTTACTTATAAATGATCAATTTCATCAATATTCACTGCTAAAGTCAGACCTTCTGGAGTAGCGCTGTTGTTCCTGGGGCCATTTTGTTTTTAAAGAAATCAACACAATGTTAATTTTAAAAAGACTAAGTCAACTTTAGTCATCAAAGTTGATATAAACAAAGAAAAAAAAATCACTAGGAGACTAAACAATGGTGATAAAAATTTTGCATATAAATGGTACAAAAAAAAAACCTACCAATAAAGAAGTTTAACAACACAGCTTTACATGAAGTCACTATCACTTTTAATTAATGTTTTAGACTAAAGAACTACTGTAAAGGGCATAAAGAAAGTATTAATAGCACTTCTTTTCCTACTTTTTTATTTTGTTAGAGCCTTTTCCCAAACGATATTAAAGTTATTTTCTCATTACATTCTACACACAAATGTGTAGAATGTTTTCTATTCTGTCCATGTGGAAAAAACATTTTTGCCAATTACTAAATAAAAGAAACCAAATAATCATATTTACATAATTATTCAATTGTGTTGTGATGGTGTTACAAGGTTTACGATTTTAGTTTTTAAGTAGGTTTTTATATTATTGTACCAGCCAGATATCCCTCCTGACAAGCAAGGGCGTAGGAATATGTTTACAATTGGGGGGGACACATGTCGGAAATGTGAGATTCGTAAATATTCAACAGAAACATATCTTAAGTACGCTACTTTAAAAAAAAGGCTATTTAATCTTTTACTTTATTCCTTTATAAATGTGTTATGCAAAAATAATGCATTTAAAATTTACATAATGCATTTGTTCATAAGATGTGATCATAAACAATCAAACAAAATGACTGGAGTCTTTTATTAAGCAAAGGGAGATGTCTTTCAAGGGCTTCAGCCCATGGCATATTCAGTGTCTGCATATGCACTTGAACATCTAATATTTCAGTTGGATTAAAAACAATTCAGTAGGCCACACAAGTGCAAAGTTTGATATGTTTTATTTTGTCAAACTTGCAATAATGGTCAAAAATGAATTTATATACTATACTATTAGATAAAAATTTATTTATATACTGACAGAGGGAGCTGACAGTGTGTTGAAGAATTATGGACAGGGTGCTTTGAAGCATCTGGTTCAAAAACGCATTCTAAACCTTTGGTAGAAATCCATCTATCCTTCCATTTTCTGTACACCCTGTCCCTTAGTGGGGTCGGGAGGTGCATGTGCGGGGTGCACCCTTGACAGGTCGCCAGTCTGTCCAGACCTTTGGTAGAAATGGCGCCTTTAATTCCAGTTTGCAGTACAGAACAGAGAAAACTACAGAGTTGTCAATGTTGTGTTAATCTGTTTATAGTCCAAAAAGAGGAGGCAACAGTTTATTTGAGGAAATAAAGGTGCAGAAGTTAATTAGTTGGTTAATTAGTGGTTGTGCAGCAGTCCACTGCACAACCAATGCGGCCGCCGCTGCTAAGAATTAAAATTAACTCTCCCTGTTGTTTTAACTAACGATCAGGAGCGTGGCAGGTATAACATCTGTCCATTACGGCAAAGCAAAACCACGCAAAAAAAAAAAATCCTCGTAAAACGCCCGCCCAGACCGGGCTAATTTCAACACAAATTGTTATGTGACTGTTACTCACACAGACGTTACTCTTTTTAAAAAAGCTGAGTAAGTCCTGCTGCTGTTTCAGCCTTTTAGTTGGTGGTGGCATTGTACTGAAATGAGATCT
The DNA here is from genome assembly GCA_030533445.1 of Cyprinodon diabolis. NCBI lineage: Eukaryota > Metazoa > Chordata > Actinopteri > Cyprinodontiformes > Cyprinodontidae > Cyprinodon > Cyprinodon diabolis. The sequence goes on from CM060080.1 coordinate 6,270,911, forward strand.
AAAAAAAAAAAAAACATTTTTGGCTAGCGTAGCAAACATCTAGAGAAAGTTAGCAGTTAAATATTGGATGAGTGATCATCCCAAGACTACAGAAGAGGATTAGGGCCACTGAAAAAAAAAAAAAAGGTTAAGTGATTTTTAAATTTTATTTCAGTTTAATATGAGAAAAAGTCAGAATTCTGACTTTTTTTCTCAGAATTCTGACTTTAATCTCAGAATTCTGCCTTTTTTTCTCAGAATTCTGACTTTAATCTCAGAAATCTGACTTTAATCTCAGAATTCTGCCTTTTTTTCTCAGAATTCTGACTTTAGTCTCAGAATTCTGACTTTAATCTCAGAATTCTGACTTTAATCTCAGAATTCTGCCTTTTTTTCTCAGAATTCTGACTTTAATCTCAGAAATCTGACTTTAATCTCAGAATTCTGCCTTTTTTTCTCAGAATTCTGACTTTAATCTCAGAATTCTGACTTTAATCTCAGAATTCTGCCTTTTTTTCCTCAGAATTCTGACTTTAATCTCAGAATTCTGACTTTAATCTCAGAAATCTGACTTTAATATCAGAATTCTGCCTTTTTTTCCCTCAGAATTATGACTTTAATCTCAGAATTCTGACTTTAATCTGAGAATTTTGGATCTTAATGTAGATGGGCACCATGAAGGAAGAGTTGTGGAGCACTCAGCTTCACTGACAAAGATGTGAGTTGGTTGAGGTGGCCAGTAACACATTGGTGGAAAATGACGGAATTAGGCAACTTTTTACATGTCCGAGGGGTCCCCTCATTAATGGAGGAGCAGCAGGTCATTAAAACAAGAGAGCTAGTCTCTAAAAAAAAGTCAGAATTCTGAGATTAAAGTCAGAATTTTGAGAAAAAAGTCAGAATTCTGACTTTTTTCCCCATGTTAAACTAAAAACAAATTTAAAAATCAGTTAACTTTTTTTTTTTTCAGTGGCCCTAATCCTCTTCCGTACAGGACTAAGATGACTAAACCAAAAAGATTCAGTTTCTATATATGAAAGTGAACTGACAACAAGACGTTATAAATAGGCAATATTCATAGCAGCATTCCCGACAGACCATTTTACCTCATTCACAAGTTTCTGACTTCTGTGTCGCTGTTTCCCTCCCTTCTGAGTGCTCAAACTCTCAGCAGTTCAGAGAGGGGAGGGGGAGTACAGTGACGTAACGCTATGCTGCGCCTTCAAAATAAAAGCACATTAGTTAAAAAATGTCAAAATCTAATATTTTGCGGTACAATTTTTTGGGGGGGACGTAACCACATGGCTTTTATATTGGGGGGGACATGTCCCCCCCGTCCCCCCCGCTTCCTACGCCGCTGCTGACAAGTTTTTTTACGGACGGATGTAAACAAAACAACTGTGGAAAATAACAGAGGAAGAGGTGCGCAGGACGAAGAAAGCGAGGCTGCAGAGGGAGGCTAACTGCGAAGCTAAAAAGAATCCCAACAGACCGCCTTTTCCATCAATCCTGCTCTCCAAAGTCCGCTCAATGGAAAACACTTGCGCCATCATTTTGACGGAGTCTTGGCTGCATCCACCAATACCAGACAATGCTATTAGCCTGGAAGGGCCAACGCTAACCGCAGCGATAAAAACCAAGAGCTCTGCATTAAGATCAGGGGTGGTGGGCTCTGTGTTTACATCTACAACAGCTCCAGACATCGAGTATCTGAATGTTAACTGCAGGCCGTTCTCTCTGCCCAGAGAGTTCAGTGTGGTTAGCATCACTGCTGTTTATGTGCCTCCCAGCGCTAATACAGCAGAGGCCATGAAGACTCTATACCAGGCTATCTCTGAGCTCCAATCTGCACACAGAGGGTGTTTTCATCATTGCTGGGGATTTTAACCAGGTTAACTTGAAGACTGTTCTGCCTCATTTCTACCAACATGTGGACTTTGCAACTTGGGGTGAAAAGTTTTTAGACCTGGTTTACTCTAACATCAAAAATGCATTCAGAGCAGCCTCCCGCCCCCACCTCGGGTCATCAGATCATCTCTCAGTCGTGCTAATCCCTACATATAAGCCCCAGCTTATCAGGGCTAAACTGACAGTTAAAGAGGTCAGAGTGTGGTCTGAGGGTGCCATGGAGAAACTTCAAGATTGTTTGGAATGCTCTGACTGTAATATCTTCAAAGCTGAAGCAACAAATGACAACTTATTAAATATTGATGAGTATGCCATGACTTTGTCAGCCTACATTAACAAATGCATTGAGGACGTCAGAATCAAAAAGAATATCACCATCCGGGCCAACCAACGACCCTGGATGAATGGAGAGGTTCGGAAATCGCTAAAAGCTCAGAACTCAGCTTTCAACTCTGGTGATAAAGAGGCACTGAGAACAGCGCGTACCATCTTAAACCGTTCCATCAGATCAGTGAAGCAGAACCACAGCCATAAGGTCCAAGATCTTTTCCACGATGACAGTAACATCAGTAGGATGTGAAAAGGCATTCAGACGACCACGGACTACAACACACCCTCCCCTCCGACAGATGCCGCAAACTCTGACTTCCTAAATGAACAAAACAACTTCTTTGGAAGGTTTAAGGCACTAAAAAGTGCTCCAGCAGTGAAAGCTGTTCCACACCAGGGGGAGGAGGCACTAAACCTGGACGTAGCTGAAGTGAGAAGAACTCTGAGGAGAGTCAACGCAAGGAAGGCCCCAGGGCCTGATAACATACCTGGGCGGGTATACAAAGAATGTGCAGATCAGCTGGCTGGTGTCCTCACAGACATTTTTAACACCTCGCTGGATCAATGCATAGTGCCAGCATGCTTCAAGTCTGCCACCATCATCCTGGTTCATAAAAAGCCTTAGATCACCTCACTAAATGATTACCAGCCTGTCGCACGGAGGATGGTTAAAGAACACATCGTCGCCAGTCTGCAGCCAATATTCAACCCGTTCCAGTTCGCCTACCAACGGAACCGCTCCACTGAGGAGGCCATCTCTGCTGCTCTCCACCTGAGCCTGGCACACCTGGAGGGGAAGAACACCCATGTGCGGATGCTGTTCCTGGACTTCAGTTCAGCTTTCAACACCATCATCCCACAGCATCTGATAGGAAAACTGGAACAGCTGGGCTTTAATACACCCCTCTGCTACTGGCTGCTAGACTTCCTCACCAACAAACCTTAGTGAGTCCGGGTCGGACAGAACACCTCTGATGTCATCATCCTAAGCACAGGCTACCCTCAGGGCTGCGTCCTGAGCCCCCTGCTGTTCACCCGGATGACACATGACTGCGTCCCCAGGTTCACCACCAATCACATCGCATATGACACCACGGTGGTGGGCCTCATCATTGATGACAATGACCAGGACTACAGAGAGGAGGTGAAGCAGCTGGTGGGCTGGTCCAAAGATGATAGCCTGATCCTGAACGTGGAGAAGACGGAAGAGATCATCTTGGACTTCAGGAAGGACCGGCCTAATTACCCCTCACACCCCCGACATGGACTGTTCTCCCTGCTGCCCTCTCATATGAAACTTTGAAGCATCTGATGCAGGTCCGGCACATTCCAGAACAGTTTCTTCCCCACTGCCATTAGACTGCTGAATGTTATATAAAATGGGTTATGAAAAAAAAAATGAATGTGAAGATGTTTACATTACTGTTTCTCATCACAATGTTTTTATCACTGCTTCTTACCTTATCAAGACTGCACATTAGAAAATTAAATGGTCTAGAGAGCTGTTCTTAACGAAATGTATGTTTGTTTACACTTGTGCATATAAAATGACAAAATAAAATCTAAGTCTAAGTTTCTTTTTTTTGTTTTTTAAGCGCCCACAAAGACAATGTGTAAACAAGATCACCCAGTCAGATTGGTAAAAGTTAACTATGTAAGCAAAATTAGCTGATTGCATCGACTCATTTACTCAACAGCAATTCCTCACACCTAACATGCATGTAGCGACATGGAGAGGAAAACTTCCTTTTAACAGGACAATTCCTGCTTTGTGTGAGCGGCCGTGACATACCAGCTATACAACTGACATTCGAAGGGACAGGCCTCACATAAGTTAACCTAAGAGCAAAATATGTCACAAACATACCATGTTTTTTTATTAATACGTATCTGTGTGATCACACTCCAATAAATGACAAAGCTTTTTAACAGGGAAAAGAGAAACAATAACAACGTATCTCTTTAAAGTGTATATTATGCTGATAACAATTTACCATCATAACTAGGGCTTAAGGGGTTAATGCAACATCACCTTCCTAAGATATTGATTTGACCGACGGCTCCTAATCAACTTGACTCATGGATGTCATTTTCTAAAAGTCTGCACACAAAGAAAACAGGTTTTCCAAAAATAACTTCAATATCATAAATACTGGCATACATTGCATTTTACAAGGCCATTTCCTCAAATGTAATTTGTCAGATCAAAAGAGTTACAATTTTAAAGGACAACAATGAATTAATTAATAATACCAGTCCACGTGTAGCTACATGGACTTCAATTATGTCAGCTTGAAATGCATTGTTACACACAGGACTCTTGGATGTCTAAAAAATAGAATCCAGAAAGCATGCACACAAAAAAAATAAATGACTTTTAATTATTCCAGCTGTTAATAGCTAAATTTACCAGGATTGTGCAATTAATCCTTCTCTGTCTGGTTGCAAATTGAATCTGAAAGTTCATTATGTTTGTTGCAGATTTCATAGGGGGAAAAAGCAATAATAATATTCAAGTGAAGTACAAGTTTTTTGCAAGCCTGAAAAGCTAAGCTTTGACATACCCTACAGCAGAATAGTGCAAATCTACAAGAGCTGTCTTGCATTCCTTGATGTGCACCGGTATTTTGGAACCATAATAATCCAATATATGCATATGCGTTTGTGCAGCATCCAGGCACAACGGATACCTGACAGTCTTGGACTGGCATTCATGAGTAAATCTGAAATCTTAACAGACAAAAATACTGTTAAAGCTTTATTGCAATGGGCTTTTTTCATCTTCGGACATTATTTGATACAAAGCAGTAAAGTAATTGTGAATCATAGCATATAGATCTGAATGTGTTTTGTTTTTAGATTGTTGGAGAACATTTTCCAATGCCAATAAGCATGAGTGGCAGTCCCTCCTTTCCTTTTGGTGTTTTTTCATAGTTTTTTTCAAGTGGAAAAAGTTGAGCAAAAAACTCTTCCTAAATCCTTCTCTCCTATATGGTACAAAACATATTTTCCCTCTTGTCTGGTTTTGGAAAAAAAAAAAGGAAAGGCTAAAAATATGGCATAGCCTAAAATTGTTAGCATTTTTATTCCATCAACAACAAAAATCAGTGTCTTGTAAAATGTGTTTATACAGTACATGCTGATGATCTAAAACTACAGAAAATATTCTAAGACCCATAATGTGTGGATCCCACTTCTGCCAGTCCTTGTTCCCGTGACAGTCCAGTGACATATAGTCAAACTCTTTGTTTTACTGCCTGCTGAGGCCTCATTGTTGTCACTGACTGCACTCTGTCCAACTGCAGCTTCTTCTGTGTTGCCCTCTCTGACTGGCCTGACATTCAGTGGTACACTGTTACTTAACATCATGCTCTGCCCTGTGACATCATTTCAACGCTTTTTACTCATACCCACAAACTAGAATTTGTGTCAACATAGAAGGGATGGGTTTGTAGTTAGAAATTACAGTTTTATTTTTATTTTAATAAAATGAATTAGACACTACATTCCAGTTTGTAATGTATTCACTTTAGCACTCTATCTGCAATATAGTAGACAGCATGCCTCACACTGTCTGCCTGACACCCTAGAACAGAAATGTTACAATAACAGTAGTGCTTTTATTTTATTTATTTTATAGTTTGGGACTCCATTTCACACATAAGAATACAATAAATGACAGTATATGTCCTTGTAACAATTAAAGGAAGAAGGTACAGTCTGAAAAAGGATGTATTGGCAGAAGCGATAAGCTTATAATGCCCACCCTACAAAACCAAGTTACATTGGACTAGAAAAAAAAATGGCTACATTTTAAGATAATTATTATACAATAGCATTTTGGAAAAAGGTAGTAAAGCCAATATCTTGATGCTATTGATTACATTTACATAGTTCATATTCTTTAATCATCTTATTCTTACATGTTTTTAAACCTTAATAATGTTCTCCAGTCTTTTAGCTCCTGTTCTAGTTTGTTCCATACATAAACCCCAACAAAAGAAATACAACGTTTGTTCTTGCTTTTGGTTTTCTGAATACTTTATAACCCCTAAGATCATAAGCACTGTCTCTGATCAAGAACAGACCCTGAATATGTACTGGAAACAAATGATTGTTTACCTTGTAGATGAATTGAGCTACATGTAATCATATGTTTAATTTTCAGTGTTTTTAAATTAACAAAAAGTTGGTTTGTATGCTCTCTATAATCTGCTTTATTTCCAATTCTAATAGCTCCTTTTTTCACAGTTTTTAAGTTAGTGTTGGACGTATTGTAAAACAAAAATGACAAATGGGTAACGCAAGGGATGACAGGTTATGGTCGGTTATGTATGTTCACATACCTCTTTTTTTTAATTATTATTTATTTCGAACATGCAAGAGAAAAACAAAAAAACAATAAAATAATGTTTTAAAACATTGGAGAGAAAAACAGCACAAGGTACCGTTCTTTCCTAAATTAATATACCTTTATTACATGTGCGAATTGCCATTCTCTGTTTATAAAGCTGTTCAACCCGTTTGAAGTCCTCCTATGTCAGGTCAGAGAGCTGACGGAAACTGCAGCTTGTTAAAGTTAGGTGCTTGTAGCTACAGAGACACAAATATTTGCATTCACAATATCTGTATTATGATTATCTTTAAAGATATATTTTTAAAAACCTTTGCTTGTCGTAAAAACATTTTCACTAACCGGTGGTGAGTAAGACATAGTAGTAAAAATTCCAAATCTTTAGCTTGAATGAGCGATGAGCGACTTATAAACAAAGCGTGCACGGGAAGAAATCGGCTTGTGCATGCTTCTGCTTCTTCTTGTAAGGTTTTATGGCGGTTTTTAAAGTAGTTATAGTACATTACCGCCACCAACTGATAAGGAGTTAAACAAGGAAACAGGAATCAAGACTCTCCACCAGAAAAGGAAAAAATTTTTTTCCTAATTGATCTTTAAGTTATCGTTACTCTGCTAGTTTCTGATGGTCCTACTCGTTTTCCCATCATACTTTCAACCATTTCCCAGTTTAAATCTCTAACTTCAAGATACTTCTCTGCAGCTTTCACTATTATTTAGATTTTTTTGGGGGGGGGGGGGGTTCTCTGATGTGTGAGCACAACAATTGATCACTTCTACCATGAAAAGTACAAAATCTTTCTTTTTTTACAATCAATGAATCTTCTGCAATTTTGGGACACTCATCCAGAGGTTCTGAACTTGTCATTTGCACCACTGTTGGTTTGGGTCTTTCTGACTGAGATGTGATTTTTTTTGCATTTTCAGCCTAAGTTATTCCAAGGTCTAATTTCACTTTTCTTATCTCTTCATATCTTTTGCTCACTTCACAACTTTGATATGCAGCATTATGTTCTCCACCACAGCTGCAGCATTTAATCTTTACTTCTTTCCCACACTTTCCATATTCGTGCTCTCCATTTTACCCCTTTTTTTCCTAAAGCTCATCCCTTAAAAATCCACCTGGCCCAAATTTAACACAATTAACTTTTAACTACATGATTTCCTAACCAGAAGGTGGCAGAAATTTTCAATCTATCTTAAGGCAGGATTCATACTTAATTGTTAATTGCATTGTTTCCAATCAAATGTAGAGGAAGTGCAAAGGTCATCACAGATCACCAACACAAAATACAATTTCACAGGCCTACATAGTTAACATTTCTTAAAACCATCACTAACAATTTCAAAATTTATTTAAATTTAAATGTAATTACATTTTACTGGAACACCTTTGAAAATAAATACTTTATTAAACATTTGGATAAAGTAACACAATCAGCAGTCCTGAAAAAGAAAATGAACCTGCAGTTTGGGTTATCTATTACAAAAGTCAGAAAAATGCAGCTTTTATATCGTTTAATTGATTATTTGGATAAAGTAACAGAATGAGGATTCCTGCAGAAGAAAATGAAAACGCAGTCTAGATTATCTGTTGCAAATTTTGTGTATGAGTCAAAAATGCTGCTATAACTTGAAAATAAAAATGTATTTTTGTCAATGCATTTTAATTTAATCTAAATAATTTAACGTTTCAAATTTAATCATCAGTTTTTGCTGGGCCATTTTTTTTTTTTTTTTTTTTTTTACAAATTAATGAATAATACAAATTTTAATTTGGATTATCTATGTCTAATTTTATTTTTTATTTATTTGAAAAGAAATGCAACAAAATTTGAAAATGAAAAAGCATCTCAGTTAATCCATTTTGCTTTTTTTGTTTTACAAACTTTTCTAAATTTGAATTTTGAATTCAGAGAGCCAAGCATTTCTGACTTATTCCTCAGCCTTTTTTCTCTGTATCAGAACTGGGCTATTAAACCTAAACCTAGCTTTAAATTAAGTTGGACCATATGGATTCATGTGTATATATTTATTGCTTTTCTTTTGTGTTCTTCTGTATTGATTTAAGGACAAAGAAACTACCTGCTCTTCACACCGGAGCAGACTGGAAGGTCGTTCTCAATTTACCAGAGATTGAGAAGTGGCTGAAAACAACGAGCAACAGAGTTGCACGGCTCACTTACTCAGTTGGACAAGACAGTGAAAACAAACATGTGGATGTCCACCTGGTACAACTTAAGGTAAACCAAAAGGTTTTTTGGCTTTTATTGTAAAACTTTTCTTTTCTCTGCATCACTTCTTTTTCTTCTTAAATGTTTATCTAAAACTTAAGTGCCTTTTTGCTGTATATTTTATTCTACACTATGTTGTGTACTTTAACAATCTGGAATCTGTCAAACTTTTAAACAGTAAAAAAGCTAATGATTGTATCCATGCAGTAAGAACCAGCTATTCACATTTTTTTTTTTTTTTTACATACTAACTACAAGAATTGGGGTGAAAATATTTATTCTTATTTTTTCTTACTTATCAATATTTGCCATGTTCCTACCTTTTTAAAACCGTGCATGAAATATTTACTAAACTGTACGAATGACTCAAAATCCCACGATAAGCTGCTCTGAAACTGAAATTTCCCAATTTGGGATCAATGAAGTATTTGAATTCAATGTGAAATCAGTTTGAATGTTATTTTCCATCTATGAAAAACAGACGTTTTCTGTAGATGAATAACAGATCAATAAACATGTTTACTGGCTCTTCTGTCTATGGCACATTACTTGTAGCAGAGACCACATTTTTACATTTAGACCTTATGTAAGCTTGACTTGCATAATATAATACAGGGGAATTCAAACCTACCATGTATCAGTAAACACTAAGTGCAAAGCTACAATTTGTCCATCCATGTTTCCTAAAAGTATGAATGTAAGATTACCCACCCTACCCTGACTGGTAGACCCTACAGACAGTAAAGACTACTCAGTTATAAATGTCTCCTAGCCAGTCTAATCTCTGGCTTTAACAAGTACCAGTCTTTTCAGTTTAAATATTGATTAAATATTGATTAAGAATACTGCAAAATGCAGTATTCTTAATAAACAACTGGTAAATAACCATCATCATAAAAAAAGACAAAAAAAAGCCATGCTATTTAAACAACAAAAAACAGTGAATATTTCAGGTAACTAAAATACTTTTGCTCATTTCTTAGGTGACACTGTCACCTAGTGGTTTTATTACTGTATTACAACAAGCTGGTCTACAACTAACTACGCATATCAATGCATTCATTTCATCAGAAAAGCTAAATTCTTGAAACGTATGAAATATACCTGTATTCAGTTATATTACTTTGCCAATTCCTTCACATTTTTTTTGGAAATTTTTATTTAACCATTTTAGTCATTTTACATAACATCTCCTGAAAAAAACTAAACTAGTAGACTTCACTCCTTCACATTTTTTAAATAATAATTTTCAAGTTGTGAAAGCATTGTGAAGATTTTGCATTCCTTTACTGTCCCAGAAATTTGTGAATGACTTCGACTTGATTGGCATCATACTGAGACATCATATTCGCTTTTTGGTACAGTGATACTCTTGTGAGTAAACTATCAAACTATGTGATGTATATATTTCACAGGATTGTTAATAAAGGCATGTTAAATGTTGTGTTAAGTACTAAGCTCCAACCACTAACCATTTTTATAACATTGTGAGGTTTTTATAACTTAAATGTTGTTCAGTAATACCCCCACAACTACATGAGGTTTATTTATTTCTATGAGAGCAATGCTGTACTCTTCTCTTCAACTGTTAAATGCTTCTTCTAATTCTAGAGAAAATATCAAGAACGTCCCAATCCAATATAAACACCAGAAATTAGAGTGATATCAGCTAAAATAAGAATATCAAGCATACATCTAAAATCTCAGATTTAAGTGTAATGTTAGAATTACTCCACATCTACCCATTAAAATTTGTGTAATCCATTTATTAATGATGAATAGGTCAGTTTTTCCTATTGTTGTAGACCTTTAAATTAATCTCACATCATCAAGATTTGTTTTTTAATAAAAAAAAAATCTAATAGATCTGTGTATGATTCATGTTGCTATCATATTGGGTAAATTCATTGCTCAAAGCTTCAATATCATTATCGTATTGGAAATAAAAAACATATATATATCAAGACATCCCTGGTAATTATAGTTAGTTGTTGCAGATTTTTTGCTTTTCTGCAGAATCTCACGTGTTTCTGCTGATTAATATTCTAAAACTTTATTATTTGTAGAATGTATTCTATTTCTAAAGATATTATTATTGCTGTGAGAATATGTTTTAGCTGTTCTACGGCACAGCATCAGAACATTTTTCAAATCTATAGACCTTTAGTTTGGAAACAAGCTCAGTGGCTCAGGATAGAATTTCGTAAGATATCCTCTACTGTTTACTATGTTTACATCCCTTGATCCATGAAAAAATTAGCTTCTGATTTATTGATGACATTGGTGTGAGAATCCAAAAACAGAAGAACAAAATATAGCTGATATTAAGTAAAGTCCTCAAAAATGAACAATATCCAAAATGCAATTTTGAAGTAGTTTCGGAAAATTTGCAGAAGAGACTATATGTAAAAATCTGGTTTTACGATCCACAACAGTGGATAATACCATTCCAGCCGATGGGAAGCATAGACCAAACTAGGACGAGAACCGGGTTTAGACTGCTTTGATCCAGTTGAACTTTCAGAGTTAGCAAAACTATCATCTTCATCTAAGCCTTCAACTAACCCCACCGATTGGAGCCAGTATCTTCCCTGGGTTGAGTATTCCCATAAATCACACACCTCTTCCGCCACAGGTCTGTCCCCTTTTGAAGTCTCATTGGGGTATCAGCCTCCCCTTTTTCCCTGCTGAGGAGGCAGACATTGCCGTCCCTTCTGTTCAGCATCATATTCACTGCTGCAAAGCAGTCGGGAGCAGGAAAGCAGTGGCTCTCGGACGCACTTCTGAACAAAACCGTCAATGGGCTGACCACAGGAGGCGGGTCGCCCCTACCTTCACCCCTGGCCAAAGGGTTTAGCTGTCCACTAGAGACATTCCCCTTTAAGGCCATGTCCAAGAAGTTGTCTCCCCGCTTCATTGGCCCTTACGAGGTGGAGAGGATAATCGGCCCATCTGCTGTCGCCTTTGTCTCCCCTCCACTCTCAGGATCCATCCTACTTTCCATGTTTCACAACTCAAGCCCATCCATTCCAGCCCTTTGTGCCCACCCGCTTGGGTCCCTGGATCTTTTATTTTAGATTCTCATGAGCAGCTTGAAGCAGCCACAACAAAAATACATGTTTTGACATTACATACATAAATGAATGAAAAATAAGCTTTAGGGCATAAAAATATTGTGTCCTTTAATAAAGTTATAGTGAAATCTAATAGCAATTTATTTTTTACAATCATAAACCTATTTTCTATTGATGTGTACGTAGATGCAGCTGTGCTTTTTGTTTTACATAAGTTGTTATTATTGTGATAGAATAAAAATGTAAAGATTATATGATCCAAGTTATCCCTGTTACAACCACAACAAAAAAAAACAAATATTTGGGCAGAAACTGCACATATGCTGGATGTTGATGGGGATTTTTTTACTATGTCATAATAAATAAAGCGTTCATTTCCATTTGTTTTGCTCCTATTAATTTAATAATAATATCGACTTCCTCAATCTTCGAGGAAGTCGGAGCAGTGCAAGATGGGAGGAACAGCGGAGGCTGTAGGCTTTGCTTTGCGCAGGAGGTCTGGGGCGGACGATGTGGGATATCGGGTTAACACAGGGTGGCTGCGTCCAGCTGGCTGTGATAATGAACTTCCTCGTCTGTTTTAAAACTGGTGCAATCTGCTCCTCATCTATACGTTAACAGCTGTTTCAGCATGCTCGTGCGCTCTTTCTACTATCATAACAGTTTATATGCAACAATCCTTCATTCATAAAATGGTAAAATCAGGGACAATTCCGGCAGGTGGTCTTAAACAGGAACTGTCCCTGGAAATTGTGATTGTCTCGTCACCCTAACCCAGAGGCAATCGCTACGAGCCAGAAATCCGGCCTGGGGCCGGAATACTTTAATCCCTGTTTTATATAGCCTAGTAAACTAGCCCCACCTGCCACGGCCAAAATCATTTTTGCCTGCGAGTGGTCTAGAATCGATCAATGCCGCAGGGCCTAGAGCTGGCGGGTCAATCACAACACAGTGTGTTTTGAATTTCTGGATGCAAAGCGGGAGGGATTTTGAGGGCGTGACGACAAGGCTGTGTGACTTCTAGAGAAAGTACAACAAGGAAGATGGCAACAACTATTAATCAGTTCTCGATTGATTTACAGTCAGTTGCACACATTAAATACGCTCAGCTGTTCTCCTGGTTTCTCCGTCATGCCAGGCGCGGTTGTTTTGAGCTTAGCAGACAGGCGAACGCAACGAATCACCATGTCTGCTGCGGTGACTATTTATTTCAAATTTTCGAGTTTGAAAATTCTCGCTGGTTCTGCCATGGTAACTGCACAAATATCGCCACTGCGCTAGCAACAAGCAAGCCTTTCACTGTGGGCGTGTAACTGTTCTCGCCGTAAAGCAAGACCGACTCTCACGATGCACGAGACTTCTGAGCCTGTGGGTGCGGGCCGAGGGCTCCTGCAATTGCAAGTACGGTATTTCCCCTACAGACCACCAGGGTGGCAGAGAAAACCTTTGTTCGACCTGAAATGACTCATTTAATCATCCAAAACGTTATGGAACACATTAACTGAAAAATGTTGCATAGTATGCCTTTAATACACAGCCCTGGGCAGAAAACAGGATGATAGGTAAGCCAAGTTAGGAGGCAGTTTACTTCCATGGTGTCTGCATCGAGAGAGGAGCAAATTATTAATAAACCTAGGATTTACAGCTACATTTAATTTTCCGTTTGAATTCATAAAGTATTTTGGAATTGAATTGTAATAAATAAATCTCCCTTTGTGATCGCTGACTTCCAGTTTTAAGGGGCCAAAGTTTGACTAATTTCCAGTGTGGAGGTTTGTAGCTGAACAAACTCAGAAAGATCATCACACTGCTGTTTGAAATTACATTCATGCCTTTCAGCGATCTTTTTTCTCCTTCATCTTGTCTTTCCTACCCATTTCTGGCTTTGCTTCCTCTTTATCCTCTCCCTATCTCTGTTGTTTTTCATAATGCATTTAACTGCAGGGCATTTTTCTATAGCCTGACCTTGTCATTGGAGAGACTGTAGGACATGATTATAGAGTGTTGCAGCTGCTGTTTCTTTATGGGGTGTGCGTGGGTGTGTGTGGATGTATGTGTGTTCTTGTACTTATACTCTGTCAGGCCCATTTTTTGGAGAAAAAAAGCATGTTGTGTATTTGTTACCTTGTGGACTTTCAACACAGTGAGTAGTTGACTGGTCCCCATGAGTCCTCCAGTTTAGGTTTAGTGGTATGTATGGTATGACAATGGTTAGGGCGGGGTCTGGGTGAGGTCATAGAAACAATGGAATGAATGCAAAATAAGCATAGCAAAACATGACTCTGTGGGTGCTGGTTGTTTCTGTGTGCAGTCTTCTCTACTAATCTTAATTTCCTGCAGCAGGTAGAGGTAAATAGTTGTGTGGAGAAAAATTCCTGGGCTTTGATTATTGGGATAAGCTGCCAGTTTATTCCTATATTCTTGGATCTTGCAGTCTTAGTACAATTTCAATATGAAGAGCTTTGCTGTTTATTAAAAGTTGGCATATTCTTTACCTCATGCCCAACCTCCATCCCCCTACCGAGCTTGTCATGGCTTATTTCAGACAGACAGGTGGGCGGGCAGGCACACACCTCCGGATAGTAAAATATCGGGAGGTGTGAAGGCCAAACCCATGGCCATACGTTAAGTCTGTACTTTACATGCAGCTTTATTTATTTAATTTATACACATACTTTACTTTGAAATAAAACTTTATTTTTAGTTCAAATACACGTGTTCTATTTGTGTGCACATTTAGTTCACTGTATTTGTTTGCACTCATTCATATTTCTTCCTACCCTATATGATGCCTAGGAGTTTGGCCAGACAAAAGATGGCAGCCAGGGCTCAGATCTTTTAAATGCAGGAGGGGAACTTGGACTATTCCATCAGCTGCTGCTAGAAGGGGGGAATTTGAATTTTCCTTTTCTCATTTTTAGATTTTTCACTTAGGATTTCTTTTGCGGTTGGTGTGTTTTCATTAGATTAGTTTTTTGTGAAACCTAACTGTACTGCTGCGGTTTGTAATTTGTGATTGTTTGTTTAGTTTGAATTACCCCTATTGGTCTGAATTACCCCTAATGGTCTGATCAGCCAGTGTATATATATATATATATATATATATATATATACACCCTTGTGTGTCATTTCTTTGTTATGTCAGTTATGTTTGTTTATTCAGTCAGTTTTTGCACAGTTTGCTTGAGTAATATTTTCCCTTTTTTGGTTGACCTCTTTTATGACTTGAACCCATGTCTTTTTCTTAAGTTTCATTTCTGGGTTAAAAATAAAAGCCCAATTTTTGTATTCATTCCCGTGACTCCTCATGCTTCTTACCTCAGTCCCTCACAGGAGTGGGGAAATCAGGATTTAAGTCTGTATTCTAAAATAGTAAATGTTGCTGTCACACTATAACAATTTAGCCAGCGTTTGCCAATGTACGAATGATAATGGGTCGTCGGGTGAATCCTCATCTCCTGAGGCAGGCAAAGATGGACTTCCACTGGGTTGACCACTTTGGAGATGGGGAGGGGGCCAAATAAACTGGGGTGCCAGCTTCTTGCAGACAACCTTGAACGGTAGGTCCTTATTGGAGAGCCAGACCCTCTCTCCAGGTGGGTAGGGCGGGCTGGAACCTGCCCGAAAAGCATTCCGGGCCTGGACCTGCGACAAGCAGATAATCGCCCTCCTAGCCCTCCTCCAAGCAAGCGCACCGACATCTAAGCGTTGACAGACAGGCAGACAGAACTCTTGACTCTCTCTTCAATGGAAGAGAGAACCCGTACACCAAGTAGATAGGCGACAGGCTGGTGGAGTTGGAAGGCATAGAGTTGATGGCGTGCTCCATTCTGGGATGGTTCTGCATCCACTTGGGAGGGGTCGGTCTTACATAGAAGAGAATGTTTGGTCTCAACCTCCTGGTTTACCCTCTCCGTTTGACCACCGGTCTGTGGAAGGGAACCAGACGACAGGTTAACTGAGATCCTCAACATTGAGCACAACTCCTGCCAGTAATGGGCCACAAACTGAGGACCTCTGTCGGACACATTGTCAGCTGGCAGTCCATGCAGATGGAAGACCTCCTTGGCCAGGATAGTGCCCATCTCCTTAGCTGTAGGGTGCTTAGCTAAAGGAACCAAGTGGACGATTTTAGAGAATCAGTCCACAATGGTGACTATTACTGAGTGACCCTCGGAGACAGGCAGACCTGTGACAAAGTCCATGGAGAGGCTGGACCGTGGCCGAGAGGGCACAGGGAGAGGGCAATGCAGGCCAGTTTGAGGTCGCCGTTAGAACTTGGCCTGATTACATTGTGGGCAGGCCACTATAAACTCCCTTACGTCTCTAATCAAGGTGGGCCACCAAAACTGGGACAGGATGATTCTGACAGACTTAGTAATAACAGGATAACAGTACAGATGGGAGCAATGGCAGAAGTTAAGGACCTTATTGATCAAAGAGTCTAGGACATATAGCCTGTCCCTAGGGAAGGCCTCCGGAATCCATACTCCCTCCAGAGACCCCCTGACCTCCCCTTCCAGGTCGCACCTCTTGATTGCACACCTAACGGTGTCAGGAATGATGTACTCCTGGTACTAGCAAACCCCAGAAATGTTTGGAACTGCTTCCCATCGGACGGGATGGGCCACTTTGTAACTGCCCCTACCTTGGCTGGGTTCATAGAAATCTAGCTGGGGAAGACCATGAAGCCTAGGAAGGCCATAGAAGTGACGTGGATTTCATACTTCTCTGCCTTTCTGAACAACTGGTTCTGGAGAAGGCACAGTAGGACAGCACAGACATACCTTCTGTGGCCTGAAAAGTTCTCTGAATAAATTAAACATCATCAATGTATAGTAAAACAAACTGCCCAATCATGTCCCAGAGAACCCCATTATTGATTGATTAACTGACTGTATTGATCCCACAGTGGAGAAATTTACTCGGTACATCAACTCAAATAGTCAAAAAAGAAGGTACCAAAGGTAGAAAAAGGTGCATGGGATATATAAGGCCTGTGGAAATTTTGTAAATTTTTATTTAATGTTACTCTTTCATTTTTGTGTTATTTGAATTTCTAGTGTGAAGTTATAATTTTCTTTAATTGTTGGGTATGTATACATTCAACCACAACTGTACTTAATAAAGCACCGGGTCAGATAGAAACTCACTTAACCTTAGCTGCTTTATTATTTTTTGTCCAACGTCCTTTAGTTGTGTTACTAATGTAGCTGTTGAATTACTGGCAAAACCTTATATTTAAATGTGTGAATGCTTTTTTGAGTGCTTTTAGGTCTTGGAAGTTTGGGAATCCAATGAAGAAAATGCTCACGAGGGTTTCTATTCATAGTGGAAACACATTATGACCTCATAGTGACTTACTGACTTCATTGCAGAGTTAATTTGTTAAAGTTTGTATATATGGTTTTTAATTCTTGTTTAAAGAAAAGTTTTTCAATTTCAGTGAACAGCACAGGGCCAGTCACTTTTGGTCTGTTTTTTTAAACATTGCTTATTCGTTTTTTTAGAAAGCATTGGAATTCATTGACAGTGTGAAGTGGTGTGTTTGGTTGTGTGTGGTGGTGCCAGTACTTGTTTTAACAATGTTGTGGGGCATTTAATCTGTTTACACTGTCACGTCATGGGGACCGATGTCCTTATGGGGACCAAAATCCTGGTCTTCATAAGGACAGTAGAGTAGAAGTAGTTGTGGTTAGGTGCATGTTGGTAATAGGTATGGTTAAGGTAATTCTCTGGGTTAGGCCATATAAGATTAATGTAAGTCAATGAAATGTCCACATAAGTCATGAAAATATGTTGTGTGTGTGTGTGCATTTGGTGGTGGTGGGGGGTGGGGGTGGGGGGGTTATGACAAGTCCTAAAATAAACCTTCCAACTGTTGTCTCCTCTTCCCAACACCAACACCCTCTTTAAAAACTAGGTCACAACCAGCGCCCAGCTCCTTACTCACCACCACTATTGGTGTCTAATTTCCCATGTGGTAGCAGCAGGGTCTTGGGAGCTCTTTCTTTCCTCTTCTAAAAAGAAAGGATTTGTGAAGTTTTCTGATATCTAAATTGGTGATCTTAAAATATCAAGCATGACTAAAGGTAAGAAAAAAATTATTTCAAACAGAAACACTTTACCTAATAGCAGGACAAAAATCCCAGGGTACTTGAAAAGTGGCTTGGCAGGAGGTTTTTTTTTTTTTTTAAAGCTGTGTGAATATTTGCTGCTTTTATATCTTTAAAGCGATAGTTAAGTTTTTTTGTTGAGGTCAAATATGTAAGATGGACCTTAATGTTCTTCTTCCCCAGCAATCCTTTTTTGCCTGTCTTTTTCCAGCATTTTATTGTCATTACACTGTTAAAAGTGCAGAGCAACAAAATAACTCTGTATTTAACCCATCCCTTGGGGAGCAGTGGGCTGCCATTGTGTGGCACCAAGGGAGCAACAATCCTCTCGCTCTATTTAGTTTCTCTGACACAATTCCTGACACATAAGGAACTACAATGTTTCTGTGTTTTCTCCTCTGTATTGCATGCAGTGTTCTTCTTCCTTCTAGTTGTTTTGGCCCAAATGGCCAGTTTTGATATCCAAACCTTCAAGTGATTTCCTAACATGTTTGTATTCCTTTCGTTTGTCCTCAGTAATTAAGGGAATAATGTCAGATATCTAACTCAGAGTTCTGATAGCAGAAAATATATGTTCCAGCAGGTGGTGTGAGTCAAAATGCAGGTTTTGGTGTGTATGTGTAGGTTCCCATTATCCTCCATGTGCAGAGCACAGTCCAGAAATGGCAAAACTTGACGTTTCTGCATCAACAAGAAATCTGGTGTTACTGGCCTTATACTGTATTCATTCCCTCTCTTACCGATGTTAGAAAATCACTTAATCATGTGGTTATCCAAATGAGAACAGCACTGCATGTAAGACAGAGGGCAAGACTGAGAAACGCAGAAACACTTTAATTATCACAGAAAAAATCCCTTTAAAAATAAATTGAACAACTCTTTTCATCATAACAGTGGGTTTTGCTTCTCTTTGAAGCTATTTAATTTGAATTCTTAAGGAAAGGTGGGAGCATTTCTTTTAATCTTCAAGGTAAAATAAATATTGCATTGATGGGTTGGAGTGGGGGAGTTGAAGAATATTGGATCAATTGGGCATAGATTAGGCCAAGCTGTCATGAGCAGTTTGAACATGACCACTGAGAAGCCCTTGGTGTTAGTTGTGATGGGGCTGAGCAACTATTGGATGTGAAGGAGATGTCAACCTCTTTTAGACTGAAGTTTGAAATTAAAATTGCTGCTACAGTATATACTTGTATAGAATTTGTGTTGGGCAATTCTTGTCTTGTCTATCTGACTTCGGTATAACTGGTGCATGTGTGTGTTTGTGTAATTATTTATTTTTAGTTTGTATTATGGCTGAGTGTTCTACTTTTTTTGCATGGTCTTTTTAGTCTCCTATGTTGGACACAAAGTTTGGAAAATAAATCTTATTGGGGGGGCTGGTGCCAGGATCTGGCTCTGATTGCTGAGCTTGCTTTACAAGATCCACAATCTCCCAGGTAACTGTAGCCACAGAACAGCTAGGTGGGTGAATGAGGGCGGGAGTCTTCTCTGAATCATCTGGGGAGAATAGTCTGGAGAGAGCATCTGGCTTAACGTTTCTGGATCCTGGGCGAAAAGAAATGAATAAGTTGAATCGAGAGAAAACTAATGACCAGTGTGATTGACAAGGGTTGAGCCTCTTAGCTGACTGAAGGTATGATAAATTCTTATGGTCCCTCCAGACCACCAGAGGATGTTCAGCGCCCTCTAGCTGACTGCATCGTTTTGTCTCTTTGAACCCCAGCTGGCCTCGACAGATGGCCGCTCGCAATGAGCCTGGTTCTGCTGGAGGTTTTTTCACTGTTAAAAGGTAGTTTTTTCTCTCCACTGTTGCTACAAGGATGCTTGGTGTGAGGGATTGCATTTGAGGCCAATTAGTCGATGCTATAATCTGGCTTTCCTTAGAAAACTTAAAAATCAATTTGACTGTATGATCTGGTGAACTATAAAGTGCACTGTTCTAACCCACTAGGTTGGCACTCCCCTTACATATATAGCAGCAATTCACATGTCATCTCAAGACACTTTACAGAGACAATTGAACCAGGTCATCCAGTCAAATTGATTAAAAGTTTTCTATCTAGGGAAAACCAGTTGATTATATCGACTCTTTGACTCAAAGGCAATCCCTTACACTAAGCATGCTTGTAGGGACAGTGGAAAGGAAAAACTCACTTTCAACAGGAAGAACGAGGCTCAGTGTGAGCGGCTATCTGCCGAGGCCGACTGCGGTCAAAGGAGACAGAAGCAGAGATTCAAAAGGCAACTGTAAAAGGCGGCCCCATCCAGGAAACACACACCCAGGCAGACGAGCTCCAAGTCAGCTCCCATGTCAGAGGATGAAGAGAGTGCATCCAGCCAGTCACAGTCAGAGAAACAGGACTACACTGAAAAACAAGCCAATGAAGCAGACTGATAAAAAAAGTAAAAGGGGTCCCTATGTCCTCCAGCAGTCTAAGCCCATAGCAGCATAACTATAGAGATAGTTCTGAATAACCTGAGCCATTCTAACTATAAGCTTGATCAAAAAGGAAAGTTTTAAGCCTACCCTCAAAAGTAGACAGGGTTTCTGCCTCACGGACTAAAACGGCTAGTTGGTTACACAGGAGAGGAGCCTGAAAACTAAAATATTTGCCTCCCGTTCTACTTTTAGAAATTCTAGGAACCACTAGTAAACCTGCAGATTGAGAGTGAAGTGCTCTATTAGGAACATAAGGAACAATCATATTTCTAATGTAAGATGGATCTTGGCCATTTGAGGCTTTATATGTGAGAAGGAGGATTTTAAATTCTATTCTGGATTTAACAGGTAGCCAATGAAGAGAAGCCAGGATAGGAGAGATATGATCTCTCGCATATGATCTCAAATGACAACTTGTGTTCCAGAGACTTCAAATGTTTAGCAAATATCTCAAACACTGCCACAATGTTGTTTCTGTGTAGGGGACTTTCTCAAGGTGGACACTTTACACACACGTATGTGGAGTTTCATTTCTCCCATGCATGTGTGTGTTCAGTTCATTCAGATGATGAAATATATTTGCCAGATATGCAGATTTTGTACTCCACATATCACTTATAAGAAGATATGAGCAATAAGATGCCTTATTTTTAAGAAAATAAGACATCTTATTTCTAAGACTTAGAAACTTAAACTTAGAGACTTTAATCATCATTTTGTATAAATAGAATGTATGCGAGAATTTGTTTTGTACAGCTTTCAGACAGTAAGCAGCAGCTTAGCAGTGAAATGAAAATTTCCACTCCATAAAGCACAGCAGGGATTTAATATAGATGTTGTGGGAGAAAAAAACATGCTGCAAAAAGGCAAGTATATTGAAGTTCAGAGCATTTGAAGACATATATATAGTGCAAAAATGGAAGTATTTGGTTCGGTGTTATCAGTGTGATGCAGAGTCTGTGACATGATTTAGAGTTTTTTCAACAGTTTAGCTGTCTACTGGCAGTGGGGGAAAAGCTGTTGGAGAATCTGCTGGACCTGCAGCGGAATCTGAGAAGTCTCCTTCCAGAGGGCAGCAGGGAGAACTGCCCATGGTGGGGGTGTGAGGGGTCAGTGATGATGTCACGGGCTCGGGACACGCAGCGCTGGGATAAAATGTCTTTTTGGAGGGAAGAGGAGCCCCAGTGATCCCCTCTGCTGTTCTTACTTCTCTTCTCACTTTCTTCAAGTCTGAGGCGCTGCAGCCTCCACACCACACAGTGAGACAACTGGTCAGAACGCTCTCTATGGTGCTTCTGTAGAAGGTCATGAGGATTCGTGGGGGCAGGTGGGCTTTCCTCCTCCTCTGCAGGAAGTACAAGCGATTCTGTGCCATTTTGTGTTTACGGTCCAGGTGAGGGTGTCTGTGATATGCACCCCGAGGAATTTGGTGCTGCTGACCACCTCTACACCTGAGCTGATAATGAGCAGTGACTCGTGGTTAGGCTGGTTCTTCCTGAAGTCGACGATGATCTCCTTCGTCTTCTCCACATTCAGGCTGTTGTCGCTACACCAGCTGCTCCACTTCCTCTCTGTTATCCTGGTCATTATCGTCTCTGATGAGGCCGACCACTGTTGTGTCGTCTGCAAACTTCACCATGTGATTGGTGGTGAACCTGGGGACGCAGTTATGTGTCATCAGGGTGAACTGAGGGGAGCCTAAGCTTAGGGTATTGACATCAGAGGTGTTCTGTCTGACCCGGACTGACTGAGGAAGTCTAGCAACCAATTGCAGAGGGGTGTATTGAAGCTCAGCTGTTCCAGTTTTCCAATTAGATGCTGTGGGATGATGGTGTTGAAAGCTGAACTGAAGTCCAGGAAAAGCATCCACCGGTGGGTGCTCTTCTCCTCCAGGTGTGCCAGGCTCAGGTGAAGAGCACAGGAGATTGCACCCACAGTGGAGCGGTTCCGTCAGTAGGCAAACCCGAACGGATCGAATGTTGGCGGCAGGCTGGAGGCAATGTGTTCTTTAACCAGCCTTTCGAAGCACTTTATCGTGTTTGGACTCAGTGTGACAGGCCGGTAGTCATTGAATGAGGTGGCCTGAGGCTTCTTTGGAACCGGAATGATGGTGGCAGACTTGAAGCATGCTAGCACTACAGATAACAAATAATGATTTGTAAAAATAATTATTTACTAAGAATAAAAAAAAAAATGTATCTGTTCTGAATGAAAAAAAAAAAATTATTGCCTGTACACAAAGTTTTCCCTTTTACCTTTTTTGTGAAGTTTGTGGATCTATGGTCCACTTAGTGTCCATGGGGTATGCAAATCTTGAGATGCTATTCGATGCTTTCCTAGAAACCATCCAAGAAACCTTTGAACAGCATTACTGTCCATCTACAGCACAGTGGAAATAGTGGTTTTCTTGCCATTCCTGGTTTGAAAAATGCTCTTCATTTGCAAATTTTTTGTAAAAAAAACATATTGCATTCACAGAACAAATGGATTTTTAGACATAACATTTTGTACAGGTGCACTCTTTTTTTCCCTAACTACTTGAATTCTGAAACAGTATAAAATCAATACCCACACCACAATTTTCACATTTTCATATTCTTTTATTTTTTTTATTTTTTAGAATGATCTACCTTGGGTTGGCCGTTAACAGACATGTCAAGCTTAAGGGCGTTGGAACTCTG
Organism: Cyprinodon diabolis; assembly: GCA_030533445.1. NCBI lineage: Eukaryota > Metazoa > Chordata > Actinopteri > Cyprinodontiformes > Cyprinodontidae > Cyprinodon > Cyprinodon diabolis. Next base: position 6,294,027 of record CM060080.1, read on the forward strand.
ATCCATGAGACGAATTTTTATATTTTTAATGGTCCATGAGGTGATTACAGAGTGCTGATCCCAGTCATGCGAAAAATGGCAGCTGCTACTCCTCATGCAAAAGATAGAACCACATTGAACGTTCAGGCATAGTTTTACTTTATAAATTTTAATATGCAGCAACTTATATGTAACGTAAAATTGTACTTTTTTTTTATCAGAATGCATTACAAAATGGATGTTGACCTTCACCATTAGTTTGGATTTATCGCATCTATAATCAATTTAGCGATATAAGGATGTCTTAGGTTGATTTTACTAAAGGAAGATCTCCTGTTGCTCTTGATTGATAAAACCCTCAAACATGAACTTAACTCCACATGAAAAATGACTCATTGTGAAAAGTGTATTCGATATAAACTCCTACCACTTCTGCTTTTTTATGACCCTGCACATACATTACTCATATCCCACACTTGCAGACACACAGTCAGTGGCATGTGTTAGGGATAATCGTATTTATCATTTCCCATGTGACATTGCGTTTATTTCTGTTCTGTTCTGATATTATTTTTATGTTTGTGACTTTAGGACATCTGTGAGGACATTTCTGACCATGTGGAGGAGATTCATGCTTTGCTGGAGACAGAGTTCTCCCTGAAACATTTGTCTTACTCTGGTAACATCATTGTAGACATAAGGTGAGTTTCCTAATCACTAAGCCTGCACTAAACATGATTTTTGGAAAGTCCTGTTGCATTATTAAACTTTTTGTGTAGAGGTTTTTCTCTTCTTCTGTTTAGTCTGAATACTGGAGCTAACAAATTAGAAATTAATTTGTGAACAAATTCTTTTCTCTCCTTTTTGCAGCTGTTGTCAGTCATAACATGTTGAATTTAGATTAATATTACTCAACCATACATTGTTAATTCTGCTATTATTGTATGTTTCAGGACGGTGCAGCTGCTGTGGCATCAGCTAAGAGTATCAGTTCTGGTTCTAAAAGAACGTCTATTGCAGGGTTTACAGGACTCTAATGGAAACTACACGCGCCAGACTGATATCTTACAGGCTTTAAGCCAGGACCAGCACCAGGTTTGTTTACTAAAGTCAAATGATCTTTTGCAGCTATAAGCCTTTTTTTAAATTTTTTTTTAACTTTTGAATTAAAAGCCACAAAATAGCACAAAAACGAATTAATTTTTTTTTTTAAATAAAAGAATGTGCCAATTCATCCTACAATATTTTAAATGTCTATGAATATTTGTAACAATTTATTTTAATATGCTTTGTTAATGATATTCTGAAACATAAAGATTAAACTGCTTGTTTGATAAATCTTTTTGTCTTCAGACCCGCCTGGATGCTCTAACAGAAGTTGATGACTGCGGGCAGCTGACAATACGCTGCAGCGAGAACTACTTTTCCCTGGACTGTGGCATTACTGCATTTGAGCTGAGCGACTACAGTCCCAGTAACAGTCCTAAAGATCAGGAAATGGATCCCACAACAGAGGACACCTTCCTGGAAATCATTGATACCAAAAACACAAATCTTGAAATACAAACAAGTTTACCACAGCTCTCTAGTACAAATGACTTAGAAAACGCTAATAATTATACACCCCAATTCCCTGCAAATCAAAGTGAAATTCCCAATAACAGCGAAAGCTCGAAACAAACACTACAAGCTGTTAATCAGAGCACCGAGTCTTTACCCACACGTCCCTTGCTTCCAAAAAGCGCAGCTGTATTCTCGAGCAATGATACCAGACCAATGGGAAGTTTTAGGAAGGCCAATCAGGAATCTGAACTGAAGTTTGATGCTGAGCTGAATCGAAGCAGCTCATCAGTTCTGGATCCTCTGGACAGATCCAAGTTGTGGTTAGAACTGGGCTCAGTTCATCCAGAAAATGCTCCACAGTCAAGCAAGACGCTTCAGGTTTGAGCCTATCATTCTTTTGTTTTTACAGCATTTTTTTTTTCCTTGACAGGATGGACTGGTAGCTACCTGCTAGTCTATGGTAAATGGTAAATGGCATGTACTTATATAGCGCCTTTATTTAAGTCAGCAGACTTAACCAAAGCGCCTTACACTACATTCATTCACCCATTCACGCACACACTGATGGTGGCATACTACATTGTAGCCAGAGCTGCCCTGGGGCTCACTGACAGAAGCGGGGCTGCCGTACACTGGCGCCACCGGGCCCTCAGACCACCATCAGTAGACAATGCAGGTGAAGTTTCTTGCCCAAGGACACAACGACAATGAAAGCTGCTTGAACGGCTTGAACCGTCAATCCTTCGATTTCAGGGCAAACTCCTACATCCAACGGGGGTACACTGTGGACAGGTCGCCATTCTGTCACAGGGCAACTAGATAACTTCATATTTATTCATAATTGGTAGCTGTTTTTTTCTCAACTGTTAGAAATATTGTACTACAATATTATACAACATATAAACAAAGAAAAGGAAAATATTCTCCTGCGTGATGCCTTATTAGCTGATTCCCTTTTGGACAAAGTGTTGTTTTCGTTAACGATGGCGATGACAAGATTATTTTGTTGGTGCTTCTTTTTACATGACAATAACAAGAAATGACAAGCCACACAATGGATCTTTGATGACGAAACCAAGACGATTAGTGGGTGTGAGTTTTCTTTGACGAGACTATATTAGTGGGTAGTCTGTCAGGTGTTTAAAACCCCATCATTGTGCTATAATCTGCTAAGCAATATCAGCCTGGCTGCTGAGTCCTAATTGTTTATGCTACCAACCTGGCGTGCAGCCGTGTACATTCTGCATGACTATATATGTACTTTGGCAGCAGCGGCAGGGCTAAAAGTAAGCTGGAATTGTCCAGTACTGCACTCCCGACTCTGAAAAACTGTTCTCTTCCAGCTGTGCTTGGCTTAGCTCCACTTAGCTCAGAGTTTGCGCTTTACGCTCCAGTATGATGGTTTGCTCTCAGCAGAAGACTCCTCCTGCCTTACCTTAACAAGACAAGGCGGACCCCGGCTCCCTGGGCAAGGGAGAGGAGTCAAGGAGAGCAGGAGCCAAAGAGACCAGGAGCAAAAGAGGGAGAATCCTGTGTGCTCTGTGGTTTTGTTCTGTCCTCACAGAGAGGCACAGAGAGGGGGGTACGTTTTCACACCTCTGGTGGCTTCCATGTGACTTGCCTTTGACTGCTTTGGCCAAAAGGGGGGGGCTGCAGAAGTACCCCAGAGCAATTAATTGGTAGTACTGTAGATTTAGACCAGTTTATAGAGTAATGTTATAGACTTTTGAGAAAGATTCTAATAATCTAATTACTTGATGCAAGTGTTTGAGTTCTGGAGATAAAGTAATACATCATCTGCGTAAAGACTGATTTCATGCTCTATTTTCATGCATTTTATACCTTTAACAACATTAGTTTGTCTAATTATTGCTGCCAGAGGCTCAATAAAAATGGCAAAAAGTGAGGGAGAGAGCGGGCATCCCTGCTTAGTGCCCCTCTGAGGGCAAAAGCTGGAAGATGGTTGATCATTTGTTCTGGCACAGGCTGTTGGGAAGCTGTATAAGATTTAACCAATTTATACAGATATTTCCGATATTTTAATTTAATTTAGGCATTAATAAACTTTTTTTGGGGAGTGATCATAGCGCTCTCCATGAGCAGTTCTGTATATCTCCCTGCCAGCTCCCAGATTAGCTTCTTGGTTGATGTAAATTTTTCCAACTCCTGCATCTGCTGCTTGTGAAGTCTGCCTCCAATGCTTAAAAGCTCATGAGGCTCTGCTTCAGCTGTTCCAATGCAACAAGATGCGCTGCTCTTGCTGTTGCAGGACCTTTTGATTTAAATTAATGCTCGTCAGCCATAGATTTTATGCATGTAGATCTGCTGCTTTTGCTGCTCAAATTGCATCTGTGTGAACTTAGTATAGTACCCTAACTGCATTAAGACCATTAGGTAGTATATTATACAAAATTCACTCTCACACACACACAAACACACACCCACACACACACACACACACTGCCTTAGGCCCTGTCCACACGAAGTCAAAACAAACACGAAACGCTAATATTTTCCAGAACGTTTGTCGTAAAGACGGAGACGTAAAATAAATGTCATCGTCCACACGAATGCATGAAAACGCTGCAAAATGTATGCCAGGCCTGTAAGTGGCGCTGTCGTGCCAAAGCAAAAATAGGTGACGAAATGTTGGGCATGCGCACTAATATTTATACATGGTTGCCCTGCGGGTCCATTTTCGTGGTTCAGTCAAATTCAGGTGCGGAACTATGTGGTCGATATTGCTCTGTTCTTCCTGGAGATATTCCAGAAGAAGAAGATTCTGTTGTAAGCCCGACAGCAGGGTGAGTAGCATGAGCAGCAACCATTCAACACAGTATGGCGCCATTGTTGTTGTGATACTGTGTCGCGCATGCGTGTTTAGAGGCGACGCTATGACGCACGCGTGTAAAAAAAAAATGCGGTTAGAGCTTAAAGATGGAAACGCGAAAACGGCGTTTCAAAATCTTCCCACTCTGAAGGCTGAATAAAAAAAGATCGTTTACAGACCCCCGAAACGCCGGCTTCGTGTGGATGAGAGGCTGGTTTGGTGAAAAATTTGTGCGTTTAGGCCAGGGTTTGGCTTCGTGTGGACGGGGCCTTAATCCATCGCTTAGCTAATGTGTGCTGAAAATGCTCTGTTTTTGTGGATGTTTGTGTCCTCGGCTGCTTTGATAAGGGGGTGGTTTTTATAAGATGAATAATCTTCTCTGTACTTCACAAAGAGTCTTTTCTTAACAGGGTATCCATAGTAATTCTGATTGTGTGCCGGTCTTAAATTACTTCCGTTTGTAGCAGCCCAGTTAGTTCATCACAGTAGATGGAGGCCGTAGCAGCTCAAACTAACTACCGGTTGTATTTGTTAATTGAAAAGGTGTTTGTTCTGTGTTTAGAAGGATTGCTCCTCGCTCGTTATTGAGATGACTACAGTGAGATTTATCCATAATATCGATGAAAAAAAAAGTGTATTATTGTTGTTAAACACATAATTAATTGATCGGCAATGAGCAGTCATCTAGTCAATCTGCTCCTGCTTTGTGGTGTTGTCACTTATAAGCTGCCCAGAGCGGTCTGCAGCAGCCCATCAGTCAAGCCCTTGCCTTTGTCCTCTGTATTATTCCGCTCTCCTAGCTGCCATCATTCAATTCAATTCAGTTTATTTCTACAGCGCCAATTCACAACACATGTCATCTCAATGCACTTTACAGTTCAACCAGATCATACAGTCAGATTGATTCAAAGTTTTCTATCTAAGGAAAACCAGTTGATTGCATTGACTCATTGACTCTTCAGCAATCCCTCACACTAAGCATGGTTGTAGCGACAGGAAAGAGGAGAGGAAAAACTCCCTTTTAACAGGAAGAAATCTCCAGCAGAACCAGGCTCAGTGTGAGCGGCCATCTGCTGAGGCCGACTGGGGTCCAAGGAGACAGAAGCAGAGACACAAAAAGCAACTGTAAAAGGCGGCCTGTCCAGGAAACACACAGCCAGGCAGATGAGCTCTGAGCCAGCTCCCATGCCAGAGGACAAAGAGAGCACATCCAGCCAGTCACGGTCAGAGAAACAGGACTACACTGGAAAACAAGCCGATCTCCAGCATCTATAAACAAGGGTGTTAATGGCAGCACAGCTGATATTTCTCTCCAGGATGGAGTCACAGCCAAACAGGAACAGACCAGATGAAGCTACTATGAGAAAAAGCAGAGAGAGCAGAACGTTAGAGATTGAACTAACAGATTCTGCAGAGTGGGAGAATAGAGATAGAATGAAGCAGAATGATGGAATATCTGCTCCCAATTAAATAATCCATCAACAAGATGACAAACTATTTTATTTCAACACAATCATTGTGTTAGTACATCGCTAACATCAAAGGTTGCAGATTGGGAGAATAGAGACAGAATGAAGCAGAATGATGAAATGGGGTTCCCTATATTCTCCAGAAGTCTAAGCGTATAGCAGCATGACTATAGAGGTAACTCATGATAACCTGAGCCACTCTAACTATAAGCTTGAGCAAAAAGGAAAGTTTTAAGCCTAGCCTTAAAAGTAGACAGGGTGTCTGCCTCACGGACTAAAACTGGTAGTTGGTTCCAAAGGAGAGGAGCCTGATAACTAAAAGATCTGCCTCTCATTCTACTTTTAGAAACAAGTGAAAATATGTCTTATTTTCTAGGTTCTTCAAAGTAGCCACCTTTTGCTTTGATTACTGCTTCGCACACTCTTGGCATTCTCTTGATGAGCTTCATGAGGTAGCCACCAGAAATTGTTTTCACTTCACTGGTGTCCCCTGTCTGGTTTAATAAATGGGATTTCTTGCCTTATAAATGGGTCAGGGTTAGGGTTTGGACCATCAGTTGTGTTGTGCAGAAGTCTGGTGGAATCCGAGATAGCCAGACTAATGTTACGCTTCATGCTATACAGTAGGATACATCGCCATGTATATGGATTATGCATTCAGCGTCTGCTCTGCCGATAATGCAAGCAAAGAAGAAGAAATGTGCTGTTTACCTGTGCAAAGAAAGAAACAACAAAAGAAAAATGTCTGAGGACTTGAGTGTTGAGGAAGAGCATGGGTTCTTTGCCGAGCTGAATGCGCACTTTCGTCTGGTTTGGTCTGCCGCGGTTTCCGTAGACTCGTGAACGCGCTTTTAGGAAATCCTATACACTACTGTTTATGCTCTAAAACATTCTAAATGACTTTGTTTCGAGTAAATTATGGACGCTACCTACTCAGGACACTTGGAATACATTGGACGAGCAGTATGGAGAAATATTGACACGTTTTTTGTGGACTTTTATGGACCTTTCTGCCTCAGGCACCATAGACCTCCATTATTTGAATGTCAGCAGACAGCAAGAAGCCTCCCAGATCTCCAGATGCATTTGAGATATCAAAAAAGTACTCCAGAGTGTTGTTCAGCATGGGGGTGAGTAGAAAATGAAGGCTAATCATGTTTTGGGTGTACTATTCCTTTAAAGCTCTCTTAGATTTATACTTTGGCAACTTTTATTGTCATTTTGTATACACAGAGTGTCTAGCCCTCCACGCTGAACAATACATCTGGTTTCAGGTTTTTTAAATATAGGTATACTTACGGCAATCATATTTAGTTTCAGATACTCAAATTGATTTTCTGCTGGCTTTTGGTTTTGATCGTAGAAGTTGGGCCCATGGAAAAGGAGCATTTGATGGAATTGACTGAACTATTTATAGTTTCAAGTACCAAAATAAGCACTCTGATTTACCATGTTACTTTTATGAATGTTGATATGAATTACTTATAGATTTTAGATTGACAAATAGTTGTAGTTTTGTTTGTTGGTTCGGTTTTGGAGTGAATTGGCTGAAAGATCAAAGTGCTGATTAGACTTTCTTGTTCAATAGGGGAAAAAGGTTCCATCAAAAACCAACCTTGCCAAGGAGCACTGGTACGGGTCAGACGAGTTCCTGGCCCTCCCTGCTCAGCTTCATGAAACTGAGTTGCTAGCTGTGAAATTGGAAAGTCTGATACAGTCAAGTGCCCAGGTAAGTACGAAACCTGACTCTGCTATCTCTACCTAAACTTAATCCTACAGATTGTATTGATAATCTAACACAGCTTTATAAACTATTTCTGGTGTTTTTGCCCAATCTTTTTACTGCAGAGACAGATAAGTTTGCAGAACATAGATGACTGGGAGCTGTCAGAGCTTAATGTAGACTGGAACAATGGAGAAAGTGAAATCAACATAAAAAATGCATCGGAAAGAGGGGATAACAACCAGTATCCCCTGCCATCATTGGTATGACATCCTTTGTTTTATCATCAGAAGAGAACCAATTTAGGGTTAAATTATTTTCCTCTGTGTTCTTTTGCTCAGCAACCTTATAAACAACACTCGGTCAGGTGCTTCAGCTCAACCTCCTCGAGTGATATTGCTCCTTCAGTGGAAGAAAGCATTGAATCGGGTCCTTTGAGTGAACTGCTGTCAGAAGAGGAAGAGAGGTCTGTGGATTACTCCCCACAGCTAAGAGTGTCCCTGCTGGGTGGGTGTGGATGTGCTTCTATGATGAAAAAACTCTTGAAGAACATCCAGGATCGGAATGGTGATGTTTGGAGAAAGATGGAGGTGATTCATTTACACAAAATCTAAATCTTTGTTTTTCATCTGCCCCTCTCTCTGCTGATCATATTTTCAGTACTTTATGTCTAAGTATGGCACAAATTTGTAGTAAGAATACTCTCTGCTGAGACGCTTTATCCAACTCTATCTTAATATATCTTATTTTGTGGATGAAGTACAGAATGTCTTGTACTTCTGTACTATTAAGATAGGGCAAGTCAAACTTAATTCTTGCAACTCCATTTTTTAAACCTCTGCAGAGGATAGATTGGAAAGCTAGTGTTGAATCTTCCTGTGATCTCATTAATGCATCATCTATCTTCTAAAAGGTCATGTTTGATTGGCAGTCAGATCATTGATGAGGCTTCCCAGAGAACTAATCAGTCATATCTGTCATTTTGAGTATGGTCAAATGTCAGTAAAACAGGGGATACATCCTGATCATGTCTGGACTTTCAATTACAGCAATAAAGAGATGGTGTTCAGGTTTATGAACTCCCAGCTTCCACTGGTGTAACATTTCAAATCCTCACTGGAAAAAAAAATAAAATCTAAATAAGTGTTTTTTTTCCTCAAAATAAGTGATTTTTTTTCTTAAATTAAGCAGGTAAGTAAGACACTTTGCCAATTGAACAAGACAATTGACATTTATAATACGAAAAAAAAAACAAATGCATTGTTGTATTTCAAGTGCATGTTTTCTGATTATCTTACTTTAAGAGTGAAATGACTCATTCATTTTGACTTATTTCTAGAGATCATTTTTGCTGTGTAAATCTCTTAAATTTCTGGTTCATTATCTAATAGCAAGTGGACTGTATTTGTATGGAACTTTCTGTATCGAGTCTGAGAGCTCCAAATTTCTTCACACTATTTTCAGTCAGTCACTCTTCATTCACACATTCATTTGCTTGCTGATGATAATAAGCTGCATTATAGCAACAGCAGCCTGACTTTTGAAAGAAGAAAGAAGTACAGTTACTGCAATCCTGTAAAAACCAACACCAGACAAAGCACAACAACAGAGATAACACTAGAAAGCCCAGAGATACTAGAATTGTCATTAATCCCCAGTCCTCCCAACAGTACTTTACAACTAATAAATCCCTTTTCAGATGTAAATTCCCCATTTGCGCTATCGTTGGAGAACCATTCCACCCCATTCAGTTTCGGTTTTAGCTCAGGCCTCTCTGTTGAAGACTGTTTTACCTGAGAGCGGCGGGGGGGGATCATATCTGTACTTCAATATAACTAGATCTACGTCATCAGTGTCGCCAACACTGGAAGTGAAGCCACCAGCGCAGCGAACAGACGATAACTGATCTGTACAATGAAAATAGCTGCATGAGCTGGAACGCTATAGTGAAAGTGAAAGCATAATATTTATAAAATAATGACCATCTGCCGTATTTAGGAAGGGGCAAATCTCTCCTCCGCTGCAGAGAGACAGCATTATGAGACTGTGGTGAAGTTGGCAATATATTCACAGATACAAATAGAAACCTCTCCGCAACCAAAGCAAGGCACACAGTGAGCTACAACCGTAGCTTCCACAAAACGAGTCTCCTATCGTGCTGGGAGAATTACATTGGACACTATTCAGAGCTCCTCCGCAAATGACAGTGTCCTGTCTGGCAATGTGGCAATAAGAATAATTGTCTTGATGCCAAAAAGAGCCCAACAGATTTTACTTTCACAAGTGGAGCAGTAGACAATTCTGGACATCTAAGCACAGAGCATGCAGACATGGACAGAGACACTGTGGATATGGCAAGACAAACCACAGAAACAGCAGACTGGCAAAGCCAAGACAGTTGAACTGAATGTTCAGGATCTTGCATAAAAACAGTAACTTAGAAGTAGTTAAGTCTACTGGTGTGTTTTTTTTTTGGGAACCTTTCAGGTGGAGGTACCCAGGGTTGAAGTCTCATTGTCTTGATGGGTGACAATAGACAATTCTCTCCCATTTCATGGAGGTCAAAAGGGATTAAGAGAATTGTCAGAAGCACACACACAGCAGGTGAAAAATTGACCATGCCAGAAGGAATTGATGATGCTATTTTTTTAATCTCCACACTGTTTGCAGAACTAAGTGCTGGTAATAGCACATACTTTGCCAATAACATGTGTCACTGATAACGTCTCTCTCTTGTAGATGCACATAAGTCAACCAAGTTTGTGGCTGAGAAAAGGCTACACCTGGAAATCAGTTCTATTAGAGAACAGAAAAAAAAACTTAGAAAATTTGTTGGGTTTTGTTGTCACAAACGAAAGACCAGCTCACTGACTGTTTGACATAGAAGGGAGCGTCCACAACCTTGTTACTCAAGGCTCTTTATGAAAAATGTTGGACTCTATCATAAATGTAGTAAGAAGCTGTCTTAATAAAATGTTGTTCAAAAGAAATGTTAGCCTAGCAATATTGTTAAATAGTTGTGCTCTGCCATGTGTTGTTTTCATGCATACATTTTTTAAGGATTTATACATTTTATTTTTTTTATTTTTTTAAGGAGAGAGGGAGATTGTTAGTCTTTTGTTTATGTTCACATATCATACCAGTCCCCTAGGGGGCACTGGGGGATAACCTACAGCCCTTCTCTTCTGTGTGGTTCTTGTAATGGTGGTGTGAGATGTACAAGTGGAGAAGTACAAAGGGCAATAAAGGTAACGTCATCTCATAGTGGAGTTATCTTTGGATTAAGTTCATCAGTAGGTTTTGGCGCAGTTCATTTCTGGCTTTGTTCTTAGACAACAAAGAGCACATGAGCAGGCTGTGTCATCTCCTTACAGTAAGCCTCCAATCATGAAATGTCATAGATTCATAAAAGTACTTGCTTCCCTACCTTGCCATACAATTTCCAGTGATGATTCTGCTTAGCAGTGTGATGAACCTCAACGTCTGTCGTTGTTTCCCGCATTTGTAAGCCCTGATTATCGTTTGTCGTATCCACTGGCCAGATTGTCATTTACACCTTCTTTGGTTGTGACATTGCATGTGATATCAACAGTTGAGTTGTTGCTAAACTACAAACACAAGAGCCAAATGGATCTCTGGCAATAACTGTTGATTTTAACCATGACTCCCTCTCTGCTTTACTGACATTGTTCCAGCACTTGTCACCTGTATTTTTTTCAACTTTTATTTTTTATTTTTTATCTGGATGTCCCACACAATCTTAATTCTGTCATTCTTCACCACCTTGGGAGGTTGCTCCCATTTTGACCTCGGGGTTTCCAGTCTGTATTTTGCACAGATGTGTCTGTCCATGCTGCTCTCTTGATCCAGAATTAAGACATGAACTGGACATATCTTTGCAGATTAAAGTCCAAGGTTCTTGTTCACTCTGTATGAGACATTGCAGCTGATTGGTTTGGAAAATGACTAAGAACTAAAAACAATGCAAAGGCTGAAGAAAAAAGAAAGAAAAACAGCCACCTAGATAAGTTCCCCACGCATTGTGTAATTACATAGTATGTGCTGTCTGGACTAGCATTAATACCCTCAGCATGAGTCGTCTGTGTATTTGGAGACTCTGTGGCATGCCAGTCTATCTGTGAACAGTGGGACACAACGATCATCTGATTGCCCCAGCAGGGGGAGTAGAGATGCAGAGAGACAGGAGAGAAGTTAGGAAAATAAAAAAAATCCACAGAGCATAATGATAGAGGGGGATGTTTTTCTCCATCTTCTGTGTAGTAGATCTGTTTGTAAAGATGTGGCATATTGGTTTGATTTCTAGAAGTCTGCATTTTAGTTGCAAACTATTAAAATTTAAATTCTGTTTCTTTGATTTGTTGGTGTTCAAAGTTTTTACCTGCAGAAGCTGATATTTCTTATTAGTTTTCATTTGTTTCTGTTAAAAGCAGTAATGAATGAATTAAGCACTCAATGGTCTGTCTCCTCTGTACATGGTTATTACATCCTTTATGTATCATGTCTTATGTTGAGATTTCACTATGAAATGAATTATTTATGTATTTTTTTGTAATTTCTTTTTGTAAGACATTTTTCATTTGTATTTTGTAAGGTGATTAGAAGCTGGACCACTCTCTCCATGTCACGCCTGAGAAAATATATGACTTTAGCCTTGCTAGCAGTCTTCGATGATAAAAGATGCTCATCACTACAGAGTGACCATGCTTATCCAGTCTCAACAACCTGTCAAGGGTAACTCCATGACCTTTAACAAATAAATGAATATGTAGCCAGTGAGGAAGTCACGCTGGTTTGATGTGTTGGATGATATAAATAATGACCTTAGTCATGTCCTCATTAAGGCTGGGCATACACTGTGTGATTTTTTTGAATTATTTGAGTCACATTGAGTAAGAGTAGACCTCCATCAGATCCATTCAAGTCTGCCTCAGGAAAACCAGGTGACAGTCCGCTCTATTGCTCCTCTGGACCCAACGTTAGTCTGCCTGTCCACCCTGCAACAAGTTCATTCATCTCTGGTTTAAACCCCACAAACTGGATCCTAAGGAAAACCAAGAGCCCCCCAAACGTGACTCCCATTCCTGCATAATACAAGTCTCAGTTATATTTCCTACGGGCCTTGAACTGATAATTGTGATCTCCCCTTCAGAGTTTCCGGTTCTCGTTCACCAGTCCGCTGACGTTCTACTGAGTTTACCCTGCTGTATAACCTCTCACTCTGTTTTTGTTAACCTACAAATAAACCTGTTAACTTTTACCATTGGTTTTGGAGTGTGTCTCTGCATGTGGGTTTGAACCTTAAAATCCATCATGACAGGACACTCTGGCCAAACCGAAAACCCAGCAGAGGCCATTCAGAGAGCCCTCTATCTACAACAAACTGCTATTCTTAAGCAGGACAACACTCTCGTTGTGTTGGTCAACCAGCAGGCCGAACTGAACAGACGAGTATCTGATCTAACAAAGCTGTTCGTTTTGCTACTCAAACTCCTGTTTTTTCCCCTTTTTCTGAGTGCCAGCTGCCCAGTCCGACCAGGTTTGATGGGGACCCCAAGAAGTGCCGGGGCTTCTTCATGCAATCCAGTTCAACCATGCACCCAGTAAGTTTCTTTTGGATACTGCTAAGATATCTAATGTAATCTCCGATCTAACTGACGGAGCTTTGGACTGGGCAGAGATGAGATTTTCTTCTACTCCTAATTACGGTTGCTCCTTTGAGGAGTTTCTCACTGAGTTTAAGCAGACCTTTAATCAGGACCCGGATAAGACGCTGAGCTCCCGTGATCTGTTGAAGCTTAAACAGGGACAGAAGTCTGTATCTGATTTCTCCATAGACTTTGCATTCTGGCTGCTGCTTCAGGTTGGAATAGCGCTGCCCTCAAATGTGTTTATTCAAGCGCCTTAAATGATCCCATTAAGGATGAACTCGCAACTCTCGATGATCCAGAGACGCTGAAGGACCTCTTAAAGCTTTCAATCTGCTTTGATAATCGGATTTGAGCCCGAGCCAAGGAGAGAGGTAACAGAATAACACATCCAAAAGGCAGTTTCCAGTCCTTCCACTCCTGAACCTATGCAGATAGGTAGCATGAGTCCTGAGCATAAGCAGCACCGCATGTGGGCTAAGCTTTGTCTCTACTGTGGTGAGGCTGGTCATTTTGTTTCTGCCTGTATCTTGCTGTTAAAAGCCAGGGTCCACCAGTAGAGGCGAGGGTGCTGGCGGACCAAAAGATTTCTTTAATTTCTTCTCGTCTACTTTTGCCTGCTTCATTCCAGATTAATAATAACTCCTTTTCCCTATCAGCCTTACTCGACTCCGGCTGTGAGCAAAATTTATTGGATTTGTCTTTTGTTCAACAGATGGGTATAGAGACCATACCCTTTCAAGCCCCCCTTCGGGTTTTTGCCCTTGACGGCAGAAATCTGCCTCAGATAACCCATCAGACATGTCCCATTAAACTAACTGTTTCTGGCAATCACACTGAGTTTATCTCCTTCTACGTGTTCCCTACTGCTAACTCTGTCATGATTTTAGGTTTTGAATGGCTGCAGCTTCACAACCCTGTTATCAATTGGTCCAACAGACACATTGACTCTTGGTCTGTAAACTGCCACTCATGTTGTCTCCGCTCCACAGTTCCACCAGGCGCTCAACCAGCTGAAGGATGTGAGGCTGACCCTCCTGAATCTCTCTTCAGTTCTCGCTGATTATCATGATTTGGCTCAGGTTTTTAGCAAGTCTAAAGCCTTGTCTATACCTCCCAAAAGACCTTATGATTGCGCCATAGATCTGCTTCCCGGAGCACCTTTACCCAGCAGCCGTCTGTATAATATCTCCAAAACAGAAAGAGAGACTATGGAAAAATACATTCAGGAGTCCCTGGCAGTTGCATCATTCGGCCCTCTTCATCACCCCTTGGGGCAGGCTTCTTTTTTGTTGGAAAGAAGGATGGTTCCCTAAGACCCTGCATTGACTATAGAGTTCTGAACCAAATTACGGTAAAGAATAAGTATCCTTTGCCCCTCTTGTCCTCTGCTTTTGAGCCTGTCCAGGGAGCAACTGTTTTCACGAAACTGGATGTAAGAAACGCTTACCATCTTCTCCGCATCAAGGAGGGGGATGAGTGGAAGACCGCCTTTAAGACTCCAATCGGACACTTTGAGTATTTGGTGATGCCCTTTGGTTTGACTAACGCCCCTGCTTGTTTCCAGGCCCTTCTTAACGACATGTTAAGATAATTCCTCAATGTCTTTGTTTTTGTTTACATTGATGATATTTTGATTTTTTCCAAGAACCTGTCAGAGCACAGGATCCATGTTCGCCAAGTTCTTCAGCGCCTCCTGGAAAACAAGCTATTTGTCAAGGCTGAGAAGTGTGAATTCCACAGATAATCTGTCTCATTCCTGGGCTTCATCCTAGAGGGCGGACAGGTAAGACTCACAGAGGAAAAGATCAAAGCAGTTTTGGAATGGCCCACTCCTGAGACAAGAAAGCAATTGCAAAGATTTCTGGGATTTGCTAACTTCTATCGGTGGTTTATACGCAATTACAGCCAGACAGCTTTACCCCTTACAGCTCTAACTTCCACCAAGATCCCCTTTAACTGGACTCCTGAGGCTGAAGCAGCTTTCAACCAGTTAAAGGGCCTGTTTGCTAATGCACCAGTTCTCTCCAAACAATTCATTTTAGAGGTGGACGCCTCTGATTCTGGAGTTGGAGCTGTCCTCTCCCAGATGTCTGATACGGATCAGAAGATTCATCCTTGTGCCTTTAATTCCCGCAGACTGTCACCTGCCGAAAGGAATTATGATGTTGGGGACAGAGAGCTGCTAGCCATTAAACTAGCCCTCGAGGAGTGGAGACACTGGCTAGAGGGTGCAGCTCATCCTGTAGTTTGGACAGACCACAAGAATTTGTCATACATTCAGTCTGCTAAAAGGCTTAACCCTCGTCAATACCGTTGGTCTTTGTTTTTCTCTTGATTCAACCTCTCCATTTCCTACCATCCAGGTTCAAGAAACATTAAGCCTGACGTTGATGAAAGTTCTCAGTCATCCAGGTCATAGTCATTCCGTAAAAATTCAAAAAATATCCACTGGACTTGGTTTTCAAGATTTGAAGACGTTTCGCAACCTCTCCAGGAAGCTTTCTCAATTCAATTTCTGGATCCGGAGTGAGTTTGAGTCTTATATGGACAAGGCCTTGTATTGCTTGGAAACATGGAAATGGTAACCAATGAATGGGTCGTTTAGTTCCATCGTTAAACTGTAATATCTGAACCTGTCTATGATTCTAGGGGTCTGTCGTTAAAGGGGGGGATTGCCGTTAAGGGAGGGATTGTGTTGAAGGTCGGTCGTCCTTAACGTCTGCCCACCTCTCTCAGAATCCATCCCACTTTTCAGGTCTCACAGATTAAGCCGGTTCACTCCAGTCCCTTGTGCCCTCCCGCTGAGCCCCCTACCCCATTGGATATTGACAGGCACCCTGCCTACATGGTTCACCCAACTGTGGATGCCCGCCGCTGCGGGCGGGGTTGGCAGTACCTCGTGGACTGGAAGGGTTATGGTCCTGGGGACCGCTCTTGAGTTACGGGTTAATTTATTGTGGACCCCTCGTTAATCTCTGATTTTTCTGATTTCTGATTTGTCTGTGCTGGACTCCCGGGTGGCGGCCGTTGAGGGGGGGAGGGGGGTGTACTGTTAGGATTTCAGTTTGTGTGGGTTGTTTTTGTGTTTTCTTTTGTTCTCCCTTTCCACCACTAGATGGTGCCCTCTTCTCGTTTGGGCCTCCTCGCACACCTGCGGCTTGTTGGGTCATCATCAGAGGAGTATTTGAGCAGCGGGCTGTCACTACCTCGACGCCAGAGTGTTTGCCAGTATTGGGTACTATAGCCAAACTGAGATTAGCTGAGTGTAATTATTATTGCCTTTTCTCCCTGAGTCTAAGCTTTGCCTTTGTCTTTGTTCTCCGGTAGGATGCCTTCCTGATCCACTGGATAAGCCTCGACCTTCTGCCCCCCTGGAAGGAATTATTTGAGTCACATTAAGCAAGGGGAAACCTCCACCAGATCCGTTCAAGTCTGCTTCAGGAAAACCAGGTGACAGTCCGCTCCATTGCTCCTCTGGACCTGACGCTAGTTTTCCTGTCCGCCCTCCAACGAGTTCAGTCATCTCTGGATCAAACCCAACAAACCGAATCCTAAGGAAAACCAAGAGCCCCCCACAACGTGAGTCCCATTCCTGCATAATACAAGTCTCAGTCATATTTCCTACGGGCTTTGAACTGATCATTGTGATCTCCCCTTCAGAGTTTCCAGTTCCGGTTCACCAGTCCACTGAGGTTCAACTGAGTTTACCCTGCTGTATAACCACTCACTCTGTTTTTGTTAACCTATAAATAAACCTGTTAACTTTTACCCTTGGGTTTTTGAGTGTGTCTCTGCATGTGGGTTTGAACCTTAAAACCCATCATGACACAGATAATATGCAAGTATTTCTACTTAATATACTTGTAGCAGAATCTTATACTGGATCCTAAAACTAAACTAAAGCTAAGCCATGATCTGAATGATGTGCTCACTCCATCCACTGCCAGTTATCATATGGGCAGCACAGTGGCGGCTGGTGAAAAATATTTTTGGTGGGGCTGATATAGCCTAGTGTATGTGTTGGGATCTGGAGGCTTGTCTACCTTTCTCCACCAGAGGGAGCCTGAGATCTTCCTCCTGAGGGCGTGAGCTGACTTCTGCACACCTGTTTCCCATCTGCTCATCTGGAGGCCTTCTTAAGGAGGAGGAGGCTGACACTTCCCTGCCAGAGTGTTTGCCAGTAATGGTACCAGCAAACCTGAGCCAACTAACTCTGATCTGTTTTGTCTGATTTTTTGAGAACTTGTCTGACCCTGTGTTCTTCTGCCTCTCAGATCCTGACTTATCTGGTTATCAGTCAAATCCTGGAGAAAACTATCGCTGCCTGGAACCTGCCTGTCTGCCCTCCGCCTCAGCCTCCGTCTCTGCCCTCAGCCCTCAGTCTGCCGATCAGCCTCTGGACGCTCAAGGTTCCCCCCCTGCCGGTCAGAATACCCCCTAAGCAGGTATTAACTCAAACCGCCGTTAAACAGCAAGTTTCCTGGATCCACTCTAACCGATCTGTCCTCCTCTAGTTGCTTCCCTCCCGTGACCAGCCTGACGAACCAAGACCCCGTTCACATTTCTCTGAAAACATTGTCAATAAACCTTTTACTTTTTCCCTGTCTCCTAAGAGTGTTTCTGCATGTAGGTTAGAAGATTAGACCCCAACATGACAGTATGTCTCCAACTAATCCAGAATAAGAATTCAAATAAACAATTGGAAATGAAATACAATTTAACAGTAATGATTTCATTTACTATATAATAACAGTAAAAGTGATGATTTTGGTCACTGTGACGGGGTTCATTGGCCTCCAAGAACCCAGGCTCAGTCGGGTTACCGGTGTTGGTGATTTATTGTGCTCAAAAACTCAAAACAGGGTGCAAAAGAAACATATACAAGATACTCTGGGCCTCAGCCTCCCTCCAGTTACCAACAATGTAACAAAGAAACAGAAAACAAAAATGGCAGCTCTTCTTCCCACAGCCCTCATTAAATAGTTTAAGCCCCCCCCCTCAGGCTCTCTTATTTCTGATTTCTTCTCATAAATCAGTTTTGTCCATATATTACCTCCACAAACAATTGATATACAAAAACAAATAATTTTTACAACTTAATTCCTTTACACAGATTCATTGACTTATTCAATCACACCAAACTTTTAAACATAAAATAAAAAAAATATATAATCTGACAAACATTTAGTGAGTCAAGTGTTGGTGACGTCACTTCCGCATTCCAACAACTGTGGCATTTTAACCGCTTACTGAGCGTTACCTCGGGTTTGGACCCAGCAAAGACGCCGCCAGACTGAAGATGACAAGTCCCCGTAGCATACACACACACACACACCCACACACACACACACACACACGGCTAACCCCACCAAAATATTAAGTGTGCACCCTCAATACGCCAGCAGGTAACCAGGAACAGCTTGTGTGTTTTAAGTTAATGGACTGCTACTTTAGGGCTCAGCGCGAGTGTATTGGTCCTCACAAGCACAGTATAACAGGAACGTATGTGTGGCACGCAAAGTTAGAGAGGTTATTTTAAGTGACGAGGTGGATTCGTCACAATAACCATGACATGAAATTTTCATATCCTACAACAGGGATGTTCTTCTGGCAAACGGGTAGATAAATAAGGACCTCACCGAATTTGGTGGAAGCTGCATCTCGTTCGTTACATTCGCCATTGTCCCTCTAATTGTCTGCACCTGCGCATTGGGTGCAGAAGCCTGTTAAAGGGCAGTATTTTCAGAGCCCCAAGACCATAAAATTCTGAGACGCTGATTGGCCATCAAATTATTAAATTGACCTAGCAATAGTACATGATTGGCAGATTCTATGCACTTGTGGGGCAGTCTAATCACAGCCCCAAGACAGAGACGGTAGGAGTCTGTCTGTGGAAATCCACAAATAAATGACAGTAGATAGGGAAAATTAGTTTATATAATTTGTTTTGCTTATAGGTACACACTCTAGAGAGTAAAATTGACATTTATGAGTTAATTTGTAAAAATATATTTTACTTTTCTCTCTTCTTATCAGGGAGGGCGCTGCCTCAGAGCCCCCTATGGGCCGGCCGCCACTGGGGCAGCAATGTTTTGAGCTATTTAATGTAAGGATTGCTTTGGGAGGCCGTGGTAAAGAGAATTACAGTACTTCAGGTGGGCCTGATTTGAAGATGCACCACCTTCTCCATGTCATGCCTGGGACATGGAGAGGGTGGGCATGCACTGGGATATTTTTCCCTTTTACTTTTCTCAGTTTTTATTTGTTTAAAATAACATTTTCATTTATTTATAAAGCTCATAGCTCCTAGTTTATTATGACCCAACAACCTCTAAGGCTATGTTCACATTGCAAGCCATAGTTCTGAATTCCAATTTTTTTTGTGAAATCCAAATTATTTGCATTGCTGTTCACATTTCCAAATATATGACTTGTATGTGATCTCCTGTGTGAACTGCATTCATACAACGCAAGTGTCTTCCATGCGCAGTAGAGGATGCAAAGACAGAGCAAGCATGCTCTGTGTTTTATGGAAGTAAACATGGATGGTGGTGCTGCAGTGCATCTGTGAAAGTAGCCTATCTTTGGGCTTTATATGTAATGCTTTTCATTAAGTAAAATTAATGTTATTCTCATACTGAAGACATACTGATCCTTTGTTCTTTAATGAGCTAAAATGATGAATGATATGAAAAGATAAGATACAATTTGTCACTAAGGTGTTTCTTTCACATTGTGAGCTTAACAATGTAATCTCTCTTTTAGTAATGAGTCCGTTTATAAATAGGCCTCACCTCTTTGGAAAAGTTTTGTTATGACCTTTTTTGGGGTCAGTAACCAGGTCTCATACGATATCCGGTTGTTCAAGAGGTTCGCCAAAATAATAGATTGAGATATGACTTATCAATATATATCCTCTACAAAAAGATATAATGTTGCAGAGTTGAAGAATGGAGATAAATGGTTGGAACATGCTATTCTGATACAAGTATTAAGGTTATTTGTATTGCAGTAGTGAAAGGTAGCAAGGTGGATTCAGTATAGAAACTTGAAGAGGGGAGGGGGCTTGCTAAAATTCCTGGGAGAGTGCAGTGTTAATTTGGTGAGGGGACTAAACGCATCTTTACCATCTAACAATGCACTTTAAACATATTTTCCATGCATTTTTTTACTGATTTCAGCTTCATATGATTTGCTTTGATCTCACATTCATGAGATTTCTTTTCTTTTTAGCTTCTTAGGTGCGTTTGTGATGAAAAGATGTACAATCAACACCCTGTTGTTACATAATGTATGTAAATGATACAGATAAATGCACTCACTTTGTAAAGACTAACAGGATTTTTTTGTTTGTTATTTCAGCTCTGTTTCTTTATGTTGGCTATGCATAGATCAGTAATACTATCTTTAACTTATAAATGATCAAACTAACCTTAATTTTGTAAAAATGTTTCGATCTGAAATTTCAGTCAGGATCCACAAGCCTGTGAGTGAAGTGAACAAATAAACCACCTAAAGAAAAGTTGTGGCAGGATTTAAGAATGGTTATTCATGCAGAAGAGAGTAAAATCAAGCTTTTCAGCTTCCAGTTGGCCTCTCTGGCTAAGAGCCAGATCGGATTAGAAAGATCAAAGCAACTGTCAGCAGCCCAGTGCATGCTGATTAATATCTAAACCAGTACAGCTCTCCTTTACATTTTTGTAGTCCATGCCGTCCTTCCCAATTCTCCAACTGATCCTCCCTTAGCAGCCCTAAACAGTTTCTCTTTTGACACATATTGTACATCTTTACTTTAACATTATAGCTTATTTACATATTCGTTTTCACATATCTCTATTTGACGTTTCTATCTCTTTATACAAAGCTAGCGATGGAAAGATTGAAAGGAGCACACTGTTGTTTTTATTTGAACTTTTCTAGGGTCAGTGTACCTATAAATATATTACTGCTGAGCTTCAAGGTAGATAATCTCTTTACAGGAAGCTCACAGGTAATAGATAGGTAAAGACATAGAGAAACATGCTTTCTACAGTAATTTCATTATATTTTTATTTTTTTATATGATGACTGGCATGATTCAATACAGTGATTTGCAGGCATACAAGCAAAAAAAAATAAAAAAATACACAGCAGCAACTAATGATTTCGGTCAGTTTTACTTTCATGCCACATCCTCTTTTTTGTTTTCTGAATAGCTTTGTTTGGAATATATTAGAACAACCCTCGGTTGTTGAAATATCTGTGTCCTTAGCAATAGGAGCTACACTTGATGAGGCTTCATTGGACTGAATACTTTTTAAAATGTATTAATACATTTTTCCATTTCTGTTTTACTGCACTTTTTTCCCTCATTTGGACATTTTTTAGGTGAATTAATGTAGACTACAAAAGCTCCTTGGGTTGAGGATCTGAGATCTAGCAGTAAACGTAAATCCCTTTATTGTCCGACAATGGGGAAATTCACTCTCTGCATATAATCCATCCCCTTGGGGAGCAGTGGGCTACCATGTGTGGCACCTGGGGAGCAGTTTGGGGGGTTAAGGGTCATGCTCAGGGACCCAGAGTGGCAGTCTGTGGGAATGAGTGGGACTTGAACTCAGAACCTCCAGGACCCAAGCACAGTGCTCTAACCCCCCACACCCTCCACCCCCAATCCCTTTACACAAACTAAAAATATTCCCATTTGAGATTTTTTTAGGAACAATGATGGACTAAAGCTATCGTCCAATTGCTCCTTGTGGCCAGCAGATGGCAGTAAAAGTCCACTAGCAGCCAGTTGTTTCCTCCTTTCCTCAACCACTTTTCAGATCCACACATAATTTTTTTCTATCAGTGTTCTCCTTTGAAGGGCAAGTTGCCACTTGTTAAACTCTTGTCTTTTTATATCTCTGTCTAATGGCATGCATCTTTCTGTCATCAACCTCCTCAGTTTTTAATTCTCTTCTCCTCGTCTTTTCTCTTCAAAACCTGTCCCAGATTTCTTTTTCTTTTTTGGCTTCATATTTTAATTTTTATTCTTCTTTATTACTATTTTATTAGCTTCAGAGGATTCTGTCAGGGTCTCTTCAAACACCGTTACTATAAATAGGGGCAAAGAGCTCCATGGCTGCCTCAATGAAGTAGCTGTGTTGTTTCGAGTGTAGTGAAAGATATAAATATAAATCTACATTTAATACTATATTCCAGCGGTTCCCAACCTATTTTCCTCCAACCTATTTGCCCCCCATCCTACTCTCTAGCCAGTCTGAGCGCCAATCGCCTTTTTCTTTCCTTTCCCAAATACTTCTTTTAGCTTAAATCCATTAATAAAAAGATAACAGAAGAAACCGTAAATAGATGCAAGCTTTTATTTGTAAAAGCAAAACATTTGTATTGGTACAACAGGAATAACTGCAAGAGCATTATATTAAATATGCGCTCTATAAACAATCGTGCAAAAAAAAGTTTTGTAAGGATATGAAACTCCTGCTGCCATGCACATAGCTTTAAATAGGAACTATATATACATATATATATATATATATATATATATTTTTTTTTTTTTTTTTTCTTTTTATAGTTTATAAAACTATATTTTTTTATAGTGATTAATTTTCCAATATAATTTTTATATATACACAATCACAAGCCATACCTGTTTTTGATTTGCTTTTACGCTCAACTTAGAAAAGCTGCTTCTGAGATTTTGGTAAAAGAAAATATTTAAAAAATATCCTTGATTTTTTATATATATATATATATATATATATATATATATATATATATATATATATATATATATGTATATATATCTGAAGCATCTAGCTCTGACAATTACCTGTCCCTAGACAATATTTGACACTACAGGCAAGCAGAGTTTCTTTTTTTTTTTTTTACATTGTCCTGTCTGGCGATGTGGCAATAAAAAAATTGTCTTGATGCCAAAAAGAGCCCAACAGATTTTAATTTCACAAGTGGAGCAGTACAGCTATTGCCATAGTGGTCCGCTTAATTTATGCATATAAATAGCTTTATTATAATTATGCAGGGAGGTTTACAGATTATATGGACACTGCAATCTAGGTAGAACAGGAAAGGAAAACAGAATGCCAATGACTGCTTCGTCAGCAGCAGGAGCTGCCATTACTCTTCTTTTGACATTTTTTCAAGCCTGTACTCAAGTTTGCGCAAAAAGCCGTCCACAGCCTCCTTGCACTGCAGGATATTTGAATCCGCTTTTTTGTTTCATTGTAAATCGTACTGTATGTCAGCAAGATAAGCTGTTTTGATCCAAAAAAGTAATTCAGTTGTTTGAACAGGGATCAATTGTGGTCTTGAAGGAACTCTTTAATTTTATCTTGCAACTCAAAAAAACGCACAAGCACTTGTCCCTGCGACAGCCACCGCACCTCTGTGTGCAGCAGTGTTTGATGCTCTTCATCCTCGTACATCTGGGCAAAAATTATGTTGTTCAAAGGGCAAGGCATGATAAAATTTACTACAATAACAACCTTTGAGAGGATGGTACTAAGTTCTTCCGAAAGTCTTTTTCCTGCCAAAGCTTGACAGCGGAGCACACAATGGAAGATCAAACACACTGGGGCTTTTTATTTCAAGCGGCTGTTAAATTATTTCTTTTTGCCCAACATGGGTTTTCATGGTTTTCGTAGTTCAGGTTGTGAGTTATAAAATAGGTGTCCGCAGCAGTAAATAATAATGTGCTGTTGAAGTTCTGGCCAGACTTGTTGACACAAGAATGTCTTGTTTCAAGTCATCACCATCAATATAATGAACATAGACAATAAGCACAGACTTGTCTGACACCATTGTTGTTTCATCAAACTGAATGGCAAAAGGAGTACTGATATTGTCTTGCAGTGGATGTTGGCAATTATCTGCAATTTGATCAATTCTGTCCTTCACGGTATTGTTAGAGTGGGACAGTTTTGACTTTATCTTCTACATGTGCTCCATACATCAATTCCACAATTTTCAGGCAAGAAGGTTTCAGAAGCTGTTCTCCAATATTATGTGGCTTTTTTGCCTTTGCGATTAACATTGAACACTTTAAAGATGCTTTGGAGGCTCTGTGCAAATCGCTACCAGCTCTTTCAAAGGCTTTTCTGATATCAGTGGATCTTTTGACAATACAGCTGCTTTTTCCTTAAACCAATAGTTTCATTGGGTTTAGTCTCTTGGTGTTGTTTGAGTTTGTTTGGTCTCATGCTGCAGTTACACACTCCAGCTGAGAGGTGTCCTGTGTTTCAATGAATTGTAAGTCAAGGTTACTGCCAAGGTTGTTTTTTTTTCTGATGAGGCCAAATCTGTGTTGCCTTTATGTTTGTCAGACAAGTTAACTGTTTATCAAAGTTTTACTGATCAGATGAGACCTGCCTCAGCACCAAGTGTCTCAGGGACTTTTACAGATTATATGGGCACTGCAATGTAAATAGAACAAAAGAGGAAAAACAGAAAAAAAAAGGAGAAAAGATGAAAGAAAGAGGAGATAAAAGGGAGATAATGATAAAACATTTTCAGTCTGCTTCATCACCTGCAAAGAGATGTAAAAAGAACAGTACAACCAACAGACATGGTACGAGACATACAATAAAGTAATCACCTAGATACTCCCGCTGAAGTAGCATTATTTAATCTGACATGTACTCTGTGTTACCTGAAGATAAGAATATGGGCTTTCTGTATGGAAGTGAATCTCTGAGTACCTGGAACCAAGCACCTGTAATGGTTTGAGAGAGTGCACTTGTGCATGTAAAGTTTATCCAAAGGAAAAATGCTCAATAGTGGCTGTGGAGAGCCGAAGAGGCGCCCCCCCAGAGCACTGAGTCCAGCACCGGGAGACCCAGGCCCCAGACGCCCAAAGGGACCCCAAGAGCGAAGGCACCAAGGAGGGGCCAGCCCAGGAAATCCGACCCCCACCAGGGGAGGAAGAGAGACAGCCCAGAGGAAGTCCCCCAGCCAACGCAATGCCGGAGCCCCCGGGAGCCACAGGGACGCCGGCAGCCAGCCACCCCGAAGTGAATCCGGCCCTGGGCCCCAGGGATCCGAGGCCTCAGGGGCGCCCCAAACAAACCCATGGGCTCCACAGCAATGGGATTTTTTCTTTTATTATATTCAGATAATATAATAATGGTTAGGAACCACTGCTATATTCTATACAGTTTACTAAAGAATTACCCTCTTATCCTTTCATGTATTTTACATCATTATACTTTATTTCAGCCATGTCCACTAATCAAAGCTCTTTTGCATCAACAGCCACATACATTTAGCCACATGGAAGCACATTAATACAGTGATTGGTAGGCAGCTTGAAGTGTCTCGCCCAAGGGCACATGAAAATGCTACAAAGGAGAAAAGCGGAACTTAAACCACTGCCTTTGTTTCCAAGATGTCTTCTTCTCATCCAAAACAATTAGAAAACAATCTTGTATTATCTCCTTACCTCCAGTTTGCATCTTGATTTTGTCTGTTCCAAAGGTTTCCCAAGATAATATAGTGTTTCTTTACTCCATTTCATATTGTTTTGCAGACTCTAGCTGTTCATTTTCTTTGTTGTTTTTCATGCCTAAATAAATATATGTTGCAACTCATTTTTAACATTTGTTTTCTGTTCCCAGAGTTTTGTTATGAAGTTGGATGGATTCATCTCATGGTTACAAGAGGCGCTAGAGAGCACTGAAAACTGGACCCAACCCAGGCAGGACTTGGACACCCTTAGGGTGTATTTAGACACTCATCTGGTAAGAGAAAATGTGCTAATATGTGTGCATTTTTCTCATCCATCGACACTTAATAATATGATCGAATTTTCTTTTAGCACCTTCTTATTTCGAGAACTGAGATTGAATTAAGTCCCATACAGTATCTTCTAAAACCCTTTCCATTTCCAATCTTTGTTGCTCTTAAATGTAAATCACGGATAAATATCTCTATAAATGCATTTACCAATATAACTCTTCTGTTAAAGGCAGATCTCCAAATCAATATCATCCACAGATTAATACACATGATATACTTATGTTAATGCATGACAAAACAAATGTAAGCTCCCCCCTGGTTGGCGAAATAGCCCTACTGCAGCCTAACCGTTGTTGTCCAAAATGCTCACCTTTGTAAAATTATTTTCAGAGGTTCTATGGGAGTTCCCTTAACAAAGCTGGCCTTCTTTATCGCTAGCTAAGCTTCTTCCTGTTATTTGCTTTGATCCTGTAACCCCAGCAGATGATGGCAGAAAAAAACACACTCTTCACAACAGACTTATTTAAGAGTTTGCATGTTGCTGCAAACCCTTAAGGACCTAAGCTTTCTCAAGTACAGTCAAGTCTGTCTCCTCCTGATGTAAATAACATTGAACTATGATGGTGAAGATTCTTAGTCATCCAGGTCATAGTCATTCCAAATTTTTTTTTAAAAACAATCCACTGGACTTTTCTTCCAAGTTTGAAGATGTTTTGCTTCCCATCCAAGAAGCTTTTTCAATTAGAATAGAGTTGAGCTTGAGGCTTTATACAGTAGCCCAACAAAGCCTTGTTTTGGCTTAGAAAACATGCAAATTGAACCAGAGGAATGGGTCCACCCCTTTGGAATGGGGAGTCTTTTGTGTTCTTTGTTAGCCTGCAATACCCGATGCTGATCTATGCCTCTGAAAAGGGGGTTGTTAGAGGCATTGTTGGCCTGGAAAACGACCAGGTCTTCTGTTACCCTGTAAGGGGACTGGGGTTGTGATTATTGCGGGAAGGAGTTATTTCAACTTATGTTAGTTTTTATGAGGTGGTGGTATTTATATGAGGTGCTGGTTGAAATATTTTGAATATATTGCAAATGTTTAGTATATCCAAATCAATTTTTTATGGCAACTGATTAATATTTACTAGGTATCTGAAAGGAAGTAATTTACATACACCAAATACCTCTGAAAAATGGATTTACCTTTACCAATTAATGGGGTGAAATAACTTTAATTCACTAATTCTGTGGATAAAATGGATTTCTTTTTACTAAAATATCAGGATACGAATTATTTAGATTCAATAAATAAAATAAGCTACATCAACTCATTGGAACAATATTACTTAATTCAACACAGTTAAACTGAAATTTTTATTCATCTTTACATAAATTAATTGTTCAAATCAGCCTATAATTGTTACCTCATGACTTCAAATCTATTTCATGTTATTAATTTTCCCTTTGCTGCCATATTTTTATATGCCTAATCTACTCAATACCATGCATTCCTTTTAGTAAAGGAAAGCTTAAAAATGATCATATTCAAAACAATGGATAAACCTTTATTTGTGCATTTACACATTTACATTTTGCGTACCATACCAAAATACAAAGAACTTTTGTGTGAAAAACAAAGACACTTGCTATTTGAGGAAAGCTAATTGCAGAGTTGGATTTCTCAACCACTGGCACAACATCTTCATAATAAAGCTGTTGGTTACTGCAAGAATATGAAATTTTTTTTTTTATTAAAATCCAGTTTCTGGTTTTGCCTCTGTGAAAATGGACTGTGAGTCTTTGACACTGGCATCCATATCAAGGAGGCAAAGTATTTAGAGTGCATTAGGAAGCTCTGTGTTTTCAAGACACCACTCTCACAACCAAAAAAACAGGCCAAGCTCCAACATCAAAAGGAGAAAAAATTGTGTTGATGGCAGTAGCATAGCTGATATATATCTCCGAAATTAGTGTCACATGAGGCACAACTTTCTTTCTCACATTGGAATCACTGCATTGTGGCCGAACAGAAGAGTGTGTGCACGTTTCTTTTGGCCTTGCCATTTTGGCCATGATGGCTCCAAACATGAAGGCATCAGTGATGCAGCCATTGAAAACAGCTGCTGGGTAATCCTCTGTCACATAGTGAGCTCAATAACCACTAGTTGTCTGGGTCTCGAAGGAAAACAAAAAGCCGGCCATAAAGGTATTGACTTCTGGAGGTCCTCTCATAACCATGGCTGCCAGGCAATCACAACCCAGTACCAACCACAGCCTGCCCCAGCCCATGACCCGCCACAGCCAGATCAAAAAATGACCAGACCGAGAGACCCACACCTGATGTCAGATAATCATTGCAGGTTGTTTTGTTGCCAGCATGCTAAAAACTGATGTCCAAGAACCTGCCTCAGTGCAATGTTTAATGGCAGATTTAGAACCACTACAAAAGATTGCTTGATACTTCAACAGCCCTCACCTTTTGTCTGTAATGGCAGATAATTACATAGTATTACCAGCATGAGATCCAAAGTCATGAATTTTAGTATAAGGTCAGGAACGATTAGGATAGTATATATTTAAAGATGCAGTTTCATTGTCCTTCCATTTTTAACCTTTATAGTGATTAATTTTCCAATATAATTTTTATATATACACAATCACAAGCCATAACTGTTTTTGATTTGCTTTTACCCTCAACTCAAAAAAGCTGCTTCTGAGGTTTTGGTAAAAGCTAATAAGAGAAAATATTTTAAAAATATCTTTGAAGTTTTATATATATATATATATATATATATATATATATATATATATATATATATATATATATATATTTTTTTTTTTTTTTTTTTTTGATGAAAAATTGGCTACTGGAACAAGACATAGATGGAGTAGAGTAGAAAACTTGGAACTGATGAAATGCTACTATATTAGCGACCCCAGTGAGAGAGGTTACCCTCAGAGATTATGGGAGATATGGACGCTTCAAAATCCATCATCAACACTGACAAAGAAACAACTACTAACTCAGTGTTCTAACATCCACAAACGGCAGCTCCTCTCACAACTAGAAATTGAAGAGGTACAACTGGAACAACTAGACATGTTCTGCCCTACAACACCGGGCAGAACATGTCCCTACTAAAACAGAAGGGAAGCACAAAGAACAGAAACACATCAAAGATGCTCTCCAAAACTGTGGATATCCAAACTGGGCTTTTATCAAATCAGCAAGGAAATGCAAAAGACACGCAACAGAAGACAGCAGTGAGAAAATTAAACGCAAAAACATCACAATCCCTTATATTGCTGGAGTGTCTGAAAAACTCAAAAGGATTTTCTCCAAACACAAAATCCCAGTACATTTCAAGCCAAACAAAACCCTTAAACAGAGGCTAGTGCATCCTAAAGATAAAACCCCCAGACCGAATATGAGCGGAGTGGTATATGCTGTTCAGTGCAGCGAGGAATGCTCTGATCTTTATATTGGAGAAACCAAACAACCTCTCCACCGACGCATAGCCCAACACAGAAGAGCGGCCTCCTCTGGACAAGACTCCGCAATACATCTACACCTTGTGGACAAAGGACATTCTTTTGAGGACCAGAATGTTCACATTCTGGATAAAGAAAATGGGTGGTTTGAGAGGGGCGTGAAGGAAGCCATCTATGTTAAGAGAGAAAAAACCACTTTAAACAGAGGTGGTGGACTCAGATTCCAGCTTCCAAAAACTTACATTTCAGTTATAGAGATGATCCCTTCCAGATATCACCACACCCCCCACCCCATCACAGAGGAACAAAGTACCCTCCCTCTTCAGCCCATGAACAATACCTCCTTAACGACCGACCCTTCACAATCATAGACAGGTTTCAGATATTACATGCTAACAATGGAACCAAACGACCCACTCGTCGGTTTCCATTTGCATGTTTCCAAGCAATACAAGGCCTTGTCTCTATAAAGACTCAAACTCACTGCAGATCCAGACATTTGAATTGAGAAAGCTTCCTGGAGAGGAAGCGAAACGTCTTCGAACCTTGAAAACCAAGTCCAGTGGATTGTTTTTTAAACTTTTACGGAATGAGGGTTGAATAATGCCAGCAGCCAGGGACTCCTGAATATATTTCTCCATGGTATCTCTTTCTGGTTTGGAGATATTGTACAGTCGGTTACTGGGTAATGGTGCTCCGGGAAGCAGATCTATGACACAATCATAAGGTCTGTGGGGAGGCAGAGAGAAGGCCTTAGATGTGCTGAAAACCTGAGCCAAATCATGATAATCAGCGGAGACTGAGGAGAGATCAGGAGGGTCAGCCCCATAACTTTCTGCCAGTTGGGCGCCTGGAGGAACAGCTAAGCGGAGACAAGATGAGTGGCAGTTTATGGACCAGGGGTCAATGTGTCTGTTGGACCAATTGATTACGGGGTTATGTAACTGCAGCCACTTGAAACCAAACATCATGGGACAGTTAGCTGTCGGGAAAACGTAAAAGGAGATAAACTCAGTGTGATTGCCTGAAACGGTTAGTTGTATGGGCCGGGTCTGATGGGTTATCTGCTGCAGATTCCTGCCATCAAGGGCGAAAACACGAACTGGGGCTTGAAGGGGTATGGTCTCTATACTCATCTGCTGCACGAAAGACTCACAGCCGGAGTCCAGTAAGGCAGATAGGGAAAGGGACTGATTGTTAATAAGGAGAGAAGCAGGCAAAAGTAGACGAGGAGAACTAGAAATTATTTTTTGATCCGCCAGCACCCTCGCCTTTACAGGGGGACCCTTGCTTTTAACAGTAAGGGGCAAATGGAAACAAAATGCCAAGCCTCGCCACAGTAGAGACAAAGCTTAGCACGCATTCTGTGCTGCTTTTGTTCAGGCCTCAACCTAGTATGACCTATTTGCCTGGGTTCTGGGCTGGCTAAGCTCCGTGAGGACTCAGCTGGATCGCATGGCTGGAAACAGGGTGTGATTTGTGTTTCTTTTAGCCTTCACCTTAGCTCGGGCTCAAATCTGATTATCCAATCGGATAGACAACTTAATAAGATCCTCCAACGTTTCTGGTTCATCTAAAGTAGCGAGTTTGTCCTTGACGGACTCATTTAAGGCGTTAGAATAAACACTCCTGAGAGCAGCACTGTTCCATCCAGATGCCGCTGCCTGAAGCAATTGATCTTTGTCCTTGTCTTAGCTTCAAAAGATCTCGGGAGCTAAGTGTCTTATCTGTATCCTGGTTGAAGGTTTGTTTAAACTCAGTTAAAAACTCAAATGTGCAGTTGTAATCAGGGGACGAAGAGAACTTTACCTCTGCCCAGTCCAAAGCACGATCAGACAAATGTGAGATTATGTAGTATACAGTGGCGGCTGGTGAAAAATATTTTTGGTGGGGCTGATATAGCCTAGTGTATGTCTTCAACTAATCCAGAATAAGAATTCAAATAAACAATTGGACAATAAATACAATTTAACAGTAATGATTTAATTTACTATATAATAACAGTAACAGTGATGATTTTGGTCACAATAACCATGACATGAAATTTTCATATCCTACAACAGGGATGTTCTTCTGGCAAACGGGTAGATAAATATGGATCTCACCGAATTTGGTGGAAGCTGCATCTCGCTCGTTATGTTCGCCATCGTCCCGCTAATTGTCTGCACCTGCGCATTGGGTGCAGAAGCCTGTTAAAGGGCAATATTTTCAGTGCCCCAAGACCATAAAATTCTGAGACGCTGATTGGCCATTAAATTATTAAATTCACCTAGCAATAGTAGATGATTGGCAGATTCTCTGCACATGTGGGGCAGTCTGATCAGTGCCCCAAGACAGAGACAGTAGGAGTATGTCTGCAGAAATCCACACATGAATGACAGTAGGTAGGGAAATGTAGTTTATATAATTTGTTTTGCTTATAGGTACACACTCTAGAGTAAAACTGACATTTATGAGTTAATTTGTAAAAATATATTTTACGTTTCTCTCTTCTTATCAGGGAGGGCTGTGCCCCAGCGCCCCCTATGGGCCGGCCGCCACTGGTAGGATACCTTAGAAGAATCCAAAACAAACTTCCTGGGAAAATGGTTAAATTGGATAGTACATTGCATGAGAAATCCCTGGCACTTCTTGGGATCCCCATCAAACCTGGGTGGATTGGATAGCAGGCACTCGGAAAAAGTGGAATGGACTGGAGCTTGGGTAGCTGGAGGCGGCGCAGCCTCGCCGACCGGACCAGGGGTCTGTAGAGAATATACACGGAGTAATTAAGTTAAATCCGTTATGCGTCTATTCATCTCAGCTTGTTGGTTTACCAGTTCAGAGAGAGTGTTGTCATGCTTCTGAATAGCAGTTTGTTGGAAATGGATTGCTCTCTGGATAGCTTCTGCTGGGTCTTGGGTTTGGCCAGAGTGGTCTGTTATGATGGGTCTAATGTGTTTTGCTCACATGCAGAAACACTCACAGATATTTGAAAAAGGTTAAACAGTTTATTAGGAAAAACAGAAGAACAAAGACACTGAAACTGTTTTCCAGCTTGGGGAGGTTCCAGCGATCAGGTGAACCGGAAGTGGAAGCTCTAGGAAGAGAACAAAGTGGTGAGTTCAAGGTTGGTGGGAAAACTGGCCGATGTCTGAATTAAAGGCTTGACTTGGACTCACTGTTGTGGTTTGGGGAGGATGCAGAGTTCCTGTTTGTGGAGGCTTGAACTGTCGATGGTGATGTTGGTTGGAGGGCAGACAGGCAGACTATGGTGGTCCTGAGGATCAGTGGAGCAGACTGTCACAATTTCTCCTGAAGTTGGAGGTATTCAGATATGACGAGCAGAGACTTTCTCAGAATAATGAGTGGTTTCCTTCCAGGACTTGAAGGACTGGACTTTCCCAGCGGATCTGTTGATATCCTGCCGAAGATTCACAAAAAGAGAAACAAGGTTAGGACTAGAGGTCTCAGAAGAGAATCTCAAAGTTAGACTCAGTAAACTCAGAGGGGCTAGAGTACCCAATACTGGCAAACACTCTGGCGACGAAGTAGAGACACTCTGCTGCTTAAATACTCCTCAGGAAGTGATGATGAAATAGGCTGCAGGTGTGAGAGGTGGAGAAGAACACAAAGCCCTCCAGACCAGCAGAGAATCAATGGAACCATCTGGTGGATGCACGGAGGAACTGAAAAAGAACAAAACCACCCCCACAAACTGGAACCCTAACATTAATGTGCACATGGATATGTTGGGTAAATTGTTAGTTTCTAGAAAAAGAGCCAATTCATGTTCAAAATACTCAATAAAGTCTTTTAAAAGGGAAGGGTTAAAGTGCCATTTGGGATGTGGATAAGGGTAAGTACCTAGTTGTAGTTTCAGTGAAATTAGAGCCTGGTCAGAAATGGTGATACTCTTAATATCTTTTTTTTTATTATCTTTTGTGTAATTGAATAATCTAGAACATTTATGTGGGGGTATGTTTATGGTGGGGGGAAAGTGTAATAATATTCTATGACATTTGGGTTTTATGTTCTCCAACTGTCAGCCTATCCACATTTTGAAATACTGTGTGATTTTTGGCACATATAAATTGTATTATCCACAAAGAAGCAACAGCAACTAAATGTATGAACAGGTCTACAAAATGTGTCTAGCTAGAAATGCTGAAGGATTTACCTTTCATTTAAAATGAACCAAATGCACAAGTGTAGGGGAGAAGTTGTTTTTTTTACCACAATCACCAAGCCTGAGTTTGTCTAATTCAAAATTTCTTTGCATTGAGCTCACTATAAGTTGTAGTGCTAAATGGAACTGCAGTCAGAACTGAATGCTAAAATTATCAGTTAAATTATCACTACAAAATATTTCACATACTGTACATGTTCTGCAAATATACGTTGGTATTAAGCCTTCCAGGGTTTCTATTTTTTCTGGTCACAGTCCTCTTCAAACATCTGTACTAAAATCCTTATCATTTCAAAATAGGGTTACCCGCTTTAAAAATAG
Organism: Cyprinodon diabolis; assembly: GCA_030533445.1. Taxonomy (NCBI): domain Eukaryota; kingdom Metazoa; phylum Chordata; class Actinopteri; order Cyprinodontiformes; family Cyprinodontidae; genus Cyprinodon; species Cyprinodon diabolis. The sequence goes on from CM060080.1 coordinate 6,327,967, forward strand.
AGTGGGTGTGGATCATACATAAAAAAGCAATGAAAAATTTTCTTGCCCATGCTTAATAAAGTTTACATTGATTAGGATTACTAATAGAAAGCTGTACATAAGTGCAGCCACATATAAACAATGTGCTACATAAGTATAGGATGCACAGTGTTAGAAAAGCTTGCCTCAACATTATAAAATTAAAATTATACATCATATTATATATTCTAGGTATATGTCTTTTTGGTTCACTTCAAAAACATCTCACATGACAGTAGCGTATATATCTGGATGTTAACATAATAAAAAAGTTCAATAATGTTTACTGATTTTAGACATAATAGTGTACATTCAATTATTAGGTCTTTCACTGAAGTTGTCTTAGCCTTTTCCTCCTTACCAAGTCATGCTGTTAAGGAGGTAAAACCAGACAACAGACAAGCCACCAAAACTGAAGAAAATTAATTAGAAAAAAAAAAAAAAAAAAAAAAACCAGAACAAACTCTGTCAGTCCCTAAGCGACATTGAATATGAAACACGAAAAGACTAATTAGGGTCTCTGGCTTCACTAAGAAGAGCTGTTAATCCGTATGGTAGTGCAAAGTCTGACATGTCTGTTATGTCAGGACATCTGAAAGACGTTTTTGTAAGATCTTGGTGGTAAAAAACTCTTGTTACTTTGGTAACATTCCAGCATACGCTGTAAGATTGTCTAATGGACAAAAAACATTTTTTTGTTTGATAATACTTTAGATATTTAGAGATCCTTTCTCTCTAATATATTTCGCTATTTGATGCCATGCTAGTAGACTTTCTGAGACCATTGGTAGTTTTGAAATGTTTCCAGTTTTTCCTGATTATGAGCTTTGTTTATTTTTTATTTATTTTAGAACTTCAAATTAAATGTGGAGAGTCGAAAAGCTTTGAAGGACACCATAATGGAGGAAGGAAACGCTCTACTAGGCACCATCCCCTCCCACCAGTTTGGTATGTTCTCACATAAACTATTATTATTATTGTTATCACTATTATTATTCGGTCTCAAAGGCTTTGCCATATGCTGGAGAGAGAAAATTGAAAAAAAGAAAAGAAAGTAACAGAAAAAACATTACAAATCCCTGCTCATATTTGATACTATGTTAAACTTGTATTATGCTTTTTATTGTTAATGAAATATTGCATCCCTATTGAAAAGGTGGCGGACTTCTTAGGGCAACTATGCTATTGTTTGTACCTGGTTTTGAATCCGGCTTAAAACCAGTATACATATATATATATATATATATATATATTTCTTGCAAATGAATAAAACTTTTGGAGTAAAAAATGTATTGTTGACATGTGTACCAGAGAGCTAATACCTAATGGAAGACTTGTTGTAGTAAAATCATAATTACTCATATTATAGCACAATCAGGGGCATTAGAAACAATGTTGGAGGTCAATCATTAGCCAATCACTCCCACATCTTCTGGACATGTACACATTTACTACCATTCTGGGACAGTATCTCTAAGCTCACAGATGACATGGCTCATGCCTTTCCTTAAGGATCCCAAGATCTTTCTCTTAGGTCTGCTCCCCAAGGAGTTATTCCCAAAAAAAGGAGAGATACATCTTCAAAATCCAGATTATTGCGTCGAAAAAGGCTATTACGAGAAAATGGTTTAAAAACTCCCCGAGCTGAGCAAGTGCTAGAGACTATTGAAGAAATATATATAAATATAATTATATATTGTTCTAAATGAATTTGAAATAATATACGAAAAGGTTTGAAGTCTCCGGTTAACCCAGTCTGGTATGTTATGTTCTTTTGAACAGTGACCCATTCTGTTCTATTTTGTTTGTGTTTTCGAGAAAAAAACAAAAAGTAAAAAAAAAATCAAAATAGTTAATTTCCTTAAAACTGATACTGATCAAAATCTTGATGTCTACGGAGAGGCTACTTAGACTTTACCTGTCATGATGGATCTTAAGTGTTTCGCCCACATGCAGAAGCACTCACAGAGGCATGGAAAAGTTTACTGAAAAACACTGGAGCAAAGAGAGACAAAAACAACTGGTTTATCAGCTTGAAGAAATCCAGCGGTCTGGTGAACCAGAAGCGGAATCTCTAGGAAAAGATCAGAGTGATGAGTTCAAGTTCCGTGGGAAAAATGCTGATACTGAATATAGGTTGACAAGGACTCACTTTTGTGGTTTTTGCCGTTGCTCCAAGGTTCCTGTTTGTGGAGGCTTGCACTCTTATGGAGATACTTTGCTGGAGGGTGGACAGGCAGACTATGGTGGACCTGAGGATCAGACTTTCACTTGTTTTCCTGAAATGGACGGCGTTCTGATAAGATGAATTGTTTCCTTTTTCTCAGCGTGATGAGAGGGTTCCTTCCAAGGCTAGAAGGACCAGGCTTATCCATTGGATCTGTAGAAATCCTGCCGGAGATTCACAAGAGAGAAACTTGGTTAGCGCTTGGGGTCTCAGAACAAACAGAAATTCAAAGTAGAGACACAGCTAAACTCAAAGGGGCTAGAGTACCCAATACCCAAAAAGACAGTCTGCTGCTCATATACTCCTCAGACGGTGATGACAAACGAGCTGAAGGTGTGAGTAGTTGAGAGCAGGAAGAGGCCCTCAAGGCCAACAGAGGAGCAATGGCACCATCGGGTGGATGCACGGAGACACTGAAAAAGAACAAAAACAACCCCCACAAACTGGAACCCTAACATTACCTAAAAAAAGGCATTGTTTTTTTTTCTCTACCATGGCAGCCATGGGTACCTTGCTGCATTCACAGGTTGATGCCATATGCAGTCTATATTAAAATACCCATTGGAATTTTTTTTATTTTTTTTTTTACATTCCTTCATGTGAAATATAATTAATTATTGGATGATTGAATAACCAGATAATTTATACAGACACATAATAAAGTGAACAAAAAGTATATTATTATCATCAAATAAATGTGGTTGCAGTTTATCCCTATGCAGAGGAGTGAAATGATGCAAAGCACATGCTCCTAGCAGGTAGCATGATAGGGGCAAAGAGTGCGCAGGGAAACCCAAGAGGGACAAAAAGGGGATTTCACTGGAGATAAATAAGGCAAGCTTTTCATTCAATTTTTGTTGTGACAACCAATCAGGTGCCGTCTATTTTTCTGGATGTCGTTGTGGATCTTGTTGACATCGAGTGTTGAGATTAAGATTTTTTTTGAATCAAACATGAAGATAAAAATAAAAACATTGACATAGGATTAAGTAAGGAATGCTCTTTATCACTTTGTCATTAGCTTTTTTCAAAAGCAGTTTTAATCTAGTCCTTAGAATGACTGTTGAATCATTCATCATTAGTCCTCATATCTCCAGAGCTGGGCCTGGCCAGCTGCCTGACTGGTGCTGTCCTCCCTAAGCTCCTGAGCTGCCAATTACCTCACTTCTGTTGGCTGGTTGATCTGTCACTGAAGCATAATAAAAGTCTCTTAGATACTGGACTGTGGAAATTGCTGGGAACTGGCATTAGCTCCTGGACTCCCTGAACTGGGAGTCCACTTCAGAACTGGGAGGATCTGAAAAACCCAGGGATGCCATTGTTCAGCTTTCCACCTTAAATACAACTCAGGGATTCACTTTGTAAAACACAGACAACAGGCATGTAGATAAAAGCTCCTCCTGTATTGTGACACAGGAAAGCAAGTGGAATGTTGTTCCTCATTAACTGGTAAACTGTCAAGAGAGCAAAAGCATGTGAATAACACAGAAAATTAACTGGAATTTCATGTGCCAGAAACTAATGACAATCAAATTCTTTCTCCTCCATTACCTGACTGGACAATAAAATTATTGGTTTTGTTATATTTATTTAATTTTTGTTTACTTTGGTCTTGTAGACTCTCATTTAAGCATGGCCACACCAACTCTTGTATCTTAAATACTGTTTAAGAAAAAGTCAAAACCAGTTTTGAAACCCAGGGATCAGCCGTACACTCTGGCTGGGCAACTCTACTATTATGTAACTTCCAGTAGAATTAAACATACATGTAAAATTAACAGACTAGTTAAAACAAAATATTCTCAGGGTTCAGTCTCTCCCATTATGCGCTCCTGCACTACAAATAAAAAATTAATAAAATTGTTCGCCAATGCACATCAGCTGGCTCATTGAAACAGTATTTTTTGAGTGCTTTTTTTAATAAATCATGGAACAAGGGAACTGGAGACCAATGGATTCAATACTTTAGCAATGTGGAACAGCCCGATGAACCGAAGTGCCAGCCTCCTACTTTCCACCTACAAGGGCAGCTCTTTTGTAGAGAGCCAAACCCTCTGGCCCTCCCAGTGGCCTAATTATGCAAATGTGTTAGATCTTCCTGCATGCCTGATTCGAGCTGAGTAATAGACTTTTCAATGTCTGAACGCCACTGTCTGTCTGTCGATGGGTCCATGTTTGATCAGATTATTCTGTCAAAGCTCAGAACATAGAACCCAGTATTCAGACAGACAAACAGTATGATATCTCAAAAACTATTTATTAAAAACAATGGATCTGCAGTGAACAGCCAGGGCTTCTAAGGCAGGAACCACTGCGGGAAGAAAACACAGGTTAGCGAGCATGTTAATCTGGCAGAAGAAGATTATAAATGTGCGAGTGACTAACTTGGATTTAAAGCTCAGTCCGTGCCCAGAGGACAAGGTAGATTCCAGCCGACTGGCTGCCGAAAAGATGTGGCGAACGCTGGCCAGAGAGTCCCAGAGGTTGAAGCTCCGAAGACTGAAGAACAGACAGTAATCAGATCAGAGCAGATGAAGGAAGGCAGGACAATCCACAAGGTGAACCCAAAGCAAGTGTCGAGGAGGTTCACAGGAGTCAGGGCGAGAAGATCAAAAGAGATACCGAAGGCAAATCCAGGACGGCGTCAGGAAGCAGTTCCAGGTACAGAAAACAAGCAGAATTTACCAGGACTCACAAGAGAGGTCAGGCAAACAGATCAGAAGGGTAACAGGCAGGCTTAGTGGTGCACAGGCAGAACAGGATCAGGTAATCAGAAACAATAATATCTGATAGAAGACTCTTACCAAGAGCTTGAATAATCTGGCACTGATGACTCGAGGAAGGCAGGTTAGATAGAGACTGGATCAGGTGAAACACATGAGCAGTAATGAGAAACTGGATGGAGCTAGGCAGATGAATCAGTGCCAAGATCGTGACACTGACAAACAAAGACAAGATTATCATGTCTATATTTGACCATGAGACTGGTTTATTGATTTAAAACTAGTTTGAACCACAATGTTTTTATATCAAAATAGCTTACCTGAAGCTATTTTCTAGCTTACCAAAGAAATAGGTATACTACTTATTTTTTTTCTTTCATTTTAACTAAATTAACATCTCTGTTGGATAATGTCTCCCACCACATGCATGAAGCTGTTGCAGAACTGGAGAGCTCCTTCAGTGACAGACTGCTGCACCCCAAATGTACCAGGGTGCGTTATCACAGATCTTTCCTCCCAGCAGCTGTACGACTATAACCACCACTGTTCCCGACAACCTCAATAAGTTGTTAAATTTATGCAGATTTTTTACAGTTTCTACCTCAGCCATTTAAATAATATGCTGCCATTTTGCACTATTTTTTTCAAATTACTGTAAAAATGTCCACAGCTGCATATTTGTTATTTATTCACCAGTTGCCCAGTTTTTGTATTGTTAAAACACGTTGCAGTACAGGAGTAATTATCTTTTCACTATTATGTTATTCTTATACATTTTTCTATAATTTCCCCATTGTGGGACAGTAAAAGGATTTTTTCTATTCTATTATTTTTCTTTTTAATAATTTAACTTTATTGATTTCACATTGGAGAAATTTACCTCTGCATTTAACCCATCTACCGTGGAGCAGTGGGCTGCCACAGTGGGGTGCCTGGAGAGCATTCTGGGGTTAAGGGTTTTGTTTAGGAACCCAGAGTGGAGGCTGTGGGGATCACATTTGTGGGGTACTTGCAACCTTCTAAGAGCACACACAAACTCCTCTAACCACTAGGCCCACATTCTCCCCATACTAGGCCAACACTCCCCCTGCTGGTAAATATTGACCTCTCTGACTTTTCTATGTGGTCTGACATTATTCTTACTCCCTATTTTTCTTTTCTTATCCCTCCAGCTCTTGAGGATATCCTCCATATGGTTGAAAGCCAGTGGGATCAACTCCAGCGGCAGATCCGACGGCAACATAGCTGGATGCTTCGTGCTTTTCACTTCATCCAAGCCCGCCTCCTCCACACCAGCCACACCCTGGAACCCTTTACAGCCATGTTGGATATGTCAGCAAAACGGCAGCTTCCGTGCTTTCCAGAAGAGCTAAATGTAAGAAATTAGTATCCTCCATCTTCCTCTTGGCAATTAATGCTTATTATTCTACCTGTGTGCTTTTCGTTTCTTTATCATTTTATATATCCTCTGTTTCCCCTCCTCTGTGTTTGATCATCCTTGATCCTGCCTTTATCTGCATGCATATGCAGCTCACAGTTAAACATAACATCCTGCTTTGTCTTATCTTATTTATGCAGTTAGACTGAAAAGAAATTCCTCACAAAATTCTGAAAAGAGTCAAGATTGTGTCTGGAGTTGTCCTTCCCCTCTTTAGCTCTTTAAATCAAGTCAGTTTTCAGTTTATTTATACAGCGCTAATTCCCAACACATGTCATCTCAAGGCACTTTACAGTTCAACCAGATCATACAGTCAAATTGATTCAAAGTTTTCTAAGGAAAACCAGTTGATTGCATCGACTCATTGACTCTAATGCAATTCCTCACACTAAGCATGCTTGTAGCGACAGTGGGGATGAAATACTCCCTTTTAACAGGAAGAAACCTCCAGCAGAACCAGGCTCAGTGTGAGCGGCCATCTGCCGATGCTGACTGGGGTTCAAGGAGACGGAAGCAGAGATACAAAAAGCAGCTCTAAAAGGCAGGTAAAGGTAAAAGGTCCAGGAAACACACAGCCAGGCAGTCGAGTTCTGAGCCAGCTCCCATGTCAGAGGATGAAGAAAGTGCATCCAGCCAGTCACAGTCAGAGAAACAAGACTACACTGGAAAACAGGCCGATCTCCAACATCTATAAACAAGGGTGTTGATGGAAGCAGCACAGCTGATATTTCTTTCCAGGATGGAGTCACAAACAGGAACAGACCAGATGAAGCTACTATGAGAAAAAGCAGAGAGAGCAGAACGTTAGAGATTGACTAGCAGATTCTGCAGAGTGGGAGAATAGAGATAGAATGAAGCAGAATGATGAAATGGGGGTCCCTATGTCCTCCAGCAGTCTAAGCCTATAGCAGCATAACTATAGAGATAGCTCAGGATAACCTGAGCCACTCTAACTAAAAGCTTTATCAAAAAGGAACGTTTTAAGCCTAGCCTTAAAAGTAGACAGGGTGTCTGCCTCACGGACTAAAACTGGTAGTTGGTTCCACAAGAGGGGAGCCTGATAACTAAAAGATCTGCCTCCCATTCTATTTTTTTTTTAGAAATTCTAGGAACCACTAGTATATCTGCAGAGTGAGAGCGAAGTGCTCTATTAGGAACATAAGGAACAATCGGATCTCTGATATAAGATGGAGCTTGTCCATTTAAGGCTTTATATGTGCAAAGGAGAATTTTAAATTCTATTCTGGATTTAACAGGAACCCAATGAAGAGAAGCCAGGATAGGAGAGATATGATCTCTCTTTTTAATTTTCATCAGAACTCTGGCTGCAGCATTTTGAATCAGCTGAAGGCTTTTAACTACAGTTTGTGGACTTCCTGATAGTAAAGAATTACAATAGCCCAGCCTTGAAGTAACAAATGCAAAGTGACCGCCACCTCCTTGCTCCTTCCCAGTGAGCAAAACAGGTTCCACACTTTACCTCTTGACCTGCTGGAGACAACCACAGCTTTGGTCAGGAAGGTTTATACTAGGGTTAAAAGACAGTATCTGGAACAAATCTCATCTGTCGGATAGATGCTGTGGCCATCTCTGTTTGTGGGTCTAAAGTGATGTTGCCACATGACAATGTAAGCTTGCTATCAGCAGTCTGTGTAAACACATTTGGAGCAAATATGCTTACAGCAAATATGCTTATATACTCATCCTCCTCCTGCTTCTCCTCCTCATCTTCCTGCTGCTGCTTATCTTCATCCTCCCCCTCCTTCTGCTGCCACTTCTCCTCCTCATCCTCCTCCTCTTTCTGCTCCTCCTTCTGTTCATCCTCTGCCTGCTGCTGCTCTCCTGTTCCTCTTCGTCACCCTGCTGCTGCTTCTCCTCATCTGCCTGTGAAGTCAAAATTGTGTGTTCAACTGATATCTTCATTTTAAGCATTATATTTGTTGAAGGTCACATGGGTGTAAGATGACCATGCAGAAACTTAGCAGAGTTTCTTAACAGGAGAAATGCAGAAGCTGGGAATGGTCAGTTTGAAATAGGTGTTGTTTAAACAGTAACAAGCAAGAACAATTGGTGGTAAAACAGTTACTATGAAACAACTCAAGAGGTCAGCTCTGTGGAAACCATTGTGTTGTGCATAAGAGTTTCTGTTAATGTTTTGTAACCACTTTTACGGGCGAAAGTCTATATGTAGAAGGGGAAAGAGCCATCCTAGTCAGAGCTCACTGAGAGATTCTGTGTAACTGTGAGCTCTCCACTTGCAAGTGTCTAAATTAAAAAGAAGCTCTGTTCCTTGCAGTCTGCTGTGTCTCAGTCTCCAATTTCTAACAGACTTTACACCCCCCCCTCCTCCTTCCGCTGCTGTTTCTAATCCTCAACATTCTCCTCCTCTTTCTGCTGCTGCTGCTTCTCATCTTTCTTCTACTGATGCTTCTGCTGTGTTTATTCTCATCCTCCCAAATTGATCCTCATCAAAGAAAAAAATTTACTCCGTTGACCTTCCATATTGAGGTTATAAAAGCATGGTTTTGTATGACTGGAGTTAAGAATTTGATGCTTAGCCACGTGCACATGGTTCTATGTAGAATAATAATTTTGATAACTTTTGATCCTATTTGCCTAAAGTCCATGCACAGTGAATTTGAAGTCTCTAGCTGAAAAGCACTAGGAGCCCTTCAATGAGATACATCATGAGTTTAAAAACAAAAAATGGTATCTGTGATCCAAAATGGTCCACTTCCTGCTGGGTTTGGACCATGGCTCCAACTTACTTCTTTGTGCATGCTGTTGGGTTATTCATGTGTCCCAAATTTAATAATCCTCACTAAAAGCAGGGCTTGGGACAGGTATTTTATACTGTTATGGGGAGAAGTTTTTTGAGGATCAGCCACACCCACATGCTTTGTCACAGCCAAAATATTTTGATAACTTTTTATCCCTTATGTGTTAAGTCTAGGCTCAGCAAGTTAGAAGTTTTTTAGCTCAATCGCTGAAGGAGGAGTTTGCTTACATACAATATAAAGGTAAAAACGCGAATGATCGCTTTGATTCAAAATGGTGGACTTCCTGTGGGGTTTGGACCATGGTTCAAATACAGCTTTTTCTAGGTCCTGATGGGTTACACATTTGTACCAAATTTCATAACTCTCAGTAAAAAAAATTGCCTGGGGCTTGCGTTTTGTTTTATGGCAAACAGACAACATTTGACAATTTGTGACGCCCACATGCTTTGATGTAGAAAAATTCCTTTGATAACTTTTCATCCCCAATGCCTCAATTCAATGTGGAGTGAGTTTGAAGTATGTACCTCAAAAGCTCTGGGAGGAGTTCGCTCAGGTAGGTCATGAAGTTAAAAAAGCAAAGCGATTGCTTTGACTCAAAATGGCTGACTTCCTTTGTTTTTTGGACCATGGCTTCAAGAGGCTTTATTGTAGGTCCTGAGGGGTTACATAAGTGGTCCACATTTCAGAACTCTAAGTCATAACAAGGCCTGGGGCTTACCTTTTGTTTTACTGCCAAATGACCAAGTTTGACGCTTGGCCACGCCAACATAATGGGATGTAGAAAATCCCTTTTATAAATTTTGATCCCCAATGCCTCAAGTCATTGTACAGTGAATATGAAGTCTGTAACTCAAAAGCTGTAGGAGGAGTTTGTTCAAATATAGACGCTGTAAAGTGCAAAATTACCGTGAAAATTTGAACTTTAATTCAAAATGGCCAACTTCCTGTGGGGTTTAGACCATGGCTCCAAGAGGCTTTTTTGTAGGTCCTGAGGTGTTTAACATGTGTGCCCTGCAGTACTTGTAAAGGAATGCCAGAGAGCCAGAGAGATCCAACAAGGATACAGCTAAGAAAGACACTGCATGAAAAGTGAGATTTTCGTCCCCGTAAACTCCCGCAGATCTCCCCGATTTTCGTCAGTTTCCGACAATTTGCAACCCGCGCTTGTCCGCGTTTGTCGTGCCACAAATTTTTGGAAACGGACTCTGACGTATGTGGAGAGCGATCAGCTGTACTAATGGCCCTAATTGGCATATGAATGCAGCAAACCCGCGCGGCTGGCCAGGTCTGGCTTGAATAACCTACTCAGTATTGGCTGAAACCACTATTCTCAAACAAGTGAAATCGCTTGTGATTGGCAGCAAAACCACACGTGGCCACGCCAGACTTTAATTTTCTTACTGAGTATTGGACGGAACCACTTCTTTTTAAACAAGTAAAGTTGCTCGTGATTGGTTGGCATATATATATATTTACATATACATTTACATATATATATATATATATATATATATATATATATATATATATATATATATATATTTATTCATTCATATGCTGTGTATTTATGTTATCCTACACTACTACACAGTTATTAGGCTACCATCAAGGACATGAATGAATTTATACAGGAAATGAACATTTGCCAGGAAGCTGTTTATGCAAAGAAAGAGCTTTATTAAAACAAACACAACTATATACAACGCGTATCCAAACACATGCGTATCTAAAAATTACAAGTCCGTGAACGGTCCGTTTGCTTCCTCGGGGTTGGAGGTAACTGGCAGCATTCCCTCCGAGGCAGGTCCGATGTGCGGACGCCTACTGTGCGTGGCCTTGTACTTCGGCATCGCTTCTAACCGGGACTGCAGCTTAACACAGAGTTCAGTGAGATCCGGCCTACGAAATGGCGGCGACCGTACAATCCATCCAGAGACACCGCCAACCACGCCATCTTCTTCGTCGGACATGAGGTCGACGGTGGCGGACTTCCAGAGTTCCACTTCCTCATCTGCTAGCTCGCTTTCAGCAGCTGAAAAAAAAACAATGAATCTCGCACTGCGTATGGACACAACACATCTATCAATGCACCTGAAAAATAGTCACCAAATAAAGTCTTACCCTCTTTCTTCTAGCCCGACTCCGAGCAGATTGCTTGGCAGCCTCCGCACGCAACGTGTTCTCAGGCTGCGTATATCTGAAGCTCCTGCGTACCGTCTCAAAATACGTCTTACAGGCAGCTGGAAAACAATTAAATGAGAGTGGTATGAATAAAAAATCAAACGCAAGTCACAGTAACAAGGAAGGAGAAAACATTAAAACAAGTCACTTACACACAATGTCGTCTTTATCAACATCGTGGAAATCTGGACTTGCTGATATGGCTCCGAGCAAATAGGAGGTCACCGCCTCATTGTGAGGCGACAGTAGTCTGAAAACAAAATGTACAGCTATGATCGGTATCTATCAGTATCCATTTCCTTTTACAGCAGAATGAAAGCATATTCTTTAACTCTTACCCTTGCTCCGGTTCATAGCGCCTGCAATTAGTCTCCGAGTTGTGAAGACGGCGTACTGCTTCCTGTGAATCACAAAAAATACACTTTAATAAAGCTTGTTCTTGCAAGGCTACTATTAGCCGTAGCTTTAGGCTAGGCTGTTATTAGCCGTAGCTTTAGGATAGGCTGCTATTAGCCGTAGCTTAGGCTAGGCTGCTTTTAGCCGTAGCTTAGGCTAGGCTGCCTTTAGCTTAGCAGGCAGTAATCGAACATATATTTACCGCTAGCATCTCTTCTTTGAGTTCGTCTTGTTCGACTGCAGAGTCGCCATCGCGTCCAAGAGGAGTTTTACCCCGAAATCCCACATACTCCGCTCCAGACCGCCTGCACAAAGCAAAGCATACATCCTCCGCTGTGGCTCCAGACCGCTCCGCTCTGAGTTTCTTGGAGATCGTAGAGAGCATGCGCGAGACCAGGGTTTCCGTGGATCATTAAAAATAATTACAATTCATTCATTTTTTTTTTAATCAAGGCCTTAATTGGCACTAAAATTATTTAAATATGTTTATCGAAGTATTTATAATTATTTAATAAAAAATGCTTATAAAAACAATTTCATCAGATATATTATATCGCTATTAATTTGCGTGGAACTGATCATAAAGCCGTATGTTCGGAAAGGAAGCTCCAGGCGGAGAAAAAGCTAGAGGATATATATATACGTATATATGTGTGTGTGTGTGTGTGTTTACATACATACAGGAGTCATGGAACTGTGCTTACAGCTCCTTCATATTTCATGTACACTAATAACTTGTGTACATGGTTCTTGTTGATGGCATTAAAATCATTTCTAATAGCATTAAAATAGCATTAAATTAGATTCACTCATTCCTGTATGAACCCTGTGAGCGCTTAATTTAATATGACATATTAAAAAAATCCCACCATCATCCAGCATATGTTCAGTTTCTGCCCAAATATATATAGATTTTTGTAGATTTTTGTAACGGGGATAAGGATAATTCAAAACTGCTTTTTTTGAATGAACTTGTTCTCTACTCCCAAACTCAGCATCTCTTTTCATTCCTGTAATAAGAAGTTTCTTTTGAATGGATTTGATTAAAGTTTAAGTCCCTCGGTATAAAATAAATATTTTGATGGAGATGAGAAATCTGCTTCCTCGTTGGTGAATAACCAATGGTTTGGATCCAATCATTTAAATAAACGGTGTTAGTTTTTTTTTTTATATAAAAGAATTGTGCTATAATTTCTAGTCACCGATCTGTTGCTGCTATATTTTAATTTGACGAACCGGAATTTGTCGATGTTCTTTTTCCTGTTTGGTGCGATTGCAATTGCGGATCTTGACCTGGCCGGACCTTATGACCACAGTGTACCAATCTTCTGATGCTACTTCCAACAGGATAATGCGCCATGTTATAAAGTGAATCATCTCAGACTCATTTCTTGAAACTTTTCCACTTAGGTAATTGTGAATTGAGCATATTGACAGACAACATTTTATTTTTTCTCTTAAATGCAATTTTTTTTTTAAATAATTACTGCTCTAAATGTATTGCTCTGTCAGCTAAAGATCTGTTTTGGTCTCTATACTTTAATTAAATAAATCAATTCAAGCTAAAATGTAAGAGGCTATACTGATCTCTGATCTCTTTGTATCAGAGATTTTCTTACCTTTTAGAAAAATGTCACTTGGGTAAAACTCCCCCTGCAACCCTGATTTGCATTTGTATAGCACACAGCATTTTCATTTACATGTTAAAGCCTCCCCTAGAATTCCATGGGGGGGGAGGCATGGGGGGAACACTGTCTAAGAAAGTCCACGTCAATTTCTGACAATTTACGGGAGTTTTTGGCGAAGCCTGCAAATTGCCGTAAACTGCCACTAACCTGAAGTTCCACGACAATCTACAGTGCCGCATATTGACGAAAATCCCACTTTTCATGCAGTGAGAGTAGAGCTACTTAATAACACTGCCTGAGAATCCCTTTACCTTGACCGACCTGCAGCAGGAAATCAAGTTCTGTTGAAATTCATCCCAGCAATCTTACACTACAAAGGACGCAGGCTAAGCACCTTTGCTCTCCTGCACTGAGCGCCGGCTCCTGATCAAGCACAGATCTACATAACAGAAATGCAGAAGCTCATTAGATCTGGAGTTGTAAAGGCAGTAAGAAGAACCCTCCAAGGAGTACTGGTACATTCCAGATCACCTAGTCTCCCACAATGGTAAGAATAGGTTGGTTTTTCACTGTTCTCACCAATACCAAGGGCAGTCTTTAAACCAGTACCTATTACCAGGCCTCACTCTGGGGGCCTCATTGGTTGGAGTATTACTGAGATTCCGTGAACACGCTATTGCAGTGAGTGGGGACATCAAAGAGATGTTTCATCAGGTTTGCCTCCTACCTGAAGATCAGCCCCTGCTGAGGTTCTTATCGCGTGATCTAAAGCTGGATGAGCCCCCTAGACTATTTGAGTGGCAAGTCCTCCCTTTCAGCACCACCTGCAGTCCCTGCTGTGCCACATATGCCCTGTAGCGCCATGTTGCAGACCATTGCCATGCAGAGGATATCCTGAGATTCTCTGTTGAACATTGCTTTTATGTAGACATGCGTCTACAGAGCGTGCGCACAGCAAGCAAAGCTAAACAACTGGTGGACCGTCTCAGAAATCTCCTGTCCTCTGCAGGTTTTGACCTGAGGCAGTGGGCCAGTAATGAGCCCCATGTCCTCAACCATTTACAGCATGATGCCAGATCTCAGAGCCTAGACATGTGGCTGGTGCAAGATAAAGTCAACCCCCAGGAATGCACATTTGGCCTCAGTTGGAACTGGGAGAGAGATTGGGTTAAAAGGATTGACCCCAAACAGTCTGCTCTTGGGGCGGCTTGATGACTAACTCCCATTGGTGGTGTACCCGGAATCTGATATTCTAAGTCGGCTACGCTGGAGACATTCTCAGATCCTGGCGGATCAATTCTGGTCCAGGTTTGTAAGAGAATACCTTCCTGGATTGCAGACATGACAGAAATGGCTATCATCTCAACCCGATCTACTCGATTGAGCAGTTGTCTTGTTAGTAGAACCGCATCTGCCTCGAGCTCAGTGGCCAGTTGGGCGTGTCATCATGGTTCAACACATCAGATCAGCTGACATTGACATCAAAGGACCCATTTAAACCTGGCCAGTAGCCCGGCTCGTGACATTGCCTTCTCTCCCCTCAGGAGAAGAAACGCCTTTAAGTGCTGGCCATTCTACAACCAAGTGAGTCTTTTAGTTTATGCAAATGTGCCCTGCATATTTGGGGGCGGCTGTATAAAAGGCTGTGATTCAAAGGACACCTTAAGTGTTTAATTCTTCCTGTCGCTAGGTAGCAGTCACGGGTTTCTGTATTCTTTCTTCTTGTGTTGCTGAATGTTCCAGAGTGTGAGGAGTACTGCAGTTACTGTTCTGTTTTTTGGGGTCTCTTATTTTTAACTCTGGAAGTATTGTGATACTTCCAGTGTGTGTGAGTGAATGACAAAAGTGAGTACTAATTGTTTGAATCTGCCTTAAATGCTTCCCTTACTTCTTCCTGAAAGCCTAATTTATTTTTTAATTTACAAGCAAGCAGACTTGATGTAAACATTTTTAGTTGCGTGTATCAAGGTCGTCAGCCATAGCGCAGGTCCGGTGGCTGTATAAGAGCATCTGCCTCTGTGATGTGTTGTTGAACCAGTAGATGGTGCTGTTGGATCACATAAGCTGCTGAATATAGAGATCCTGACTGAAAAGGGATAATTATGATGTATAGCCTGTTTGTTAATGGAACTTAGTTTAAATACCTAATATTTGGATATCTTGTTTATTATTGTTGTTTTTCAGAACTGTTCCAACACTGAGTTCACAATAAAGTGCACAGCTAGTGAAGCCCGTTGCAAAGGAAAATAACCTGTGTCCTGACCATCACCCTTCTTGTTTGTAGCATATTCCATACGGAATAGCACCCAGTTTAATTCTCCTCAATAATATTGATCATACAGCCCAGTTGTACTAAAACAGCTTTCGTTAACTTTAAAGTTATTTACTTACATTAAGTGCAAGTATTTATAACTGTACAAATAATGTTTTAAAACTTTGGTTTAGCTCTTCCCTGAGAGCTGAAGGAGGAATCCAGACTAAGACCTTCAGGTTTGGCTTCCTTGGGCAGGCAGGCAGGTTTCCAGGTAAAGCTCACCCAGAGCTTCAGACTTCAGTCAGGCTTTCTGTGAGCAAAGAAAACAGAGGCAAGTTAGAATTCAGTTTCTCTCTAGAGCCTACTGAAATTCACCAGATAAACAGGGGCTTGGGTTTGCTAACCAAACTTGGTCAAACACTCCGGCGTCGAAGAAAGGTCTGACTGCTGCTTATGAAGGAAGGTCTCCTGATGGGCTGATGAGCTTCAGGTGTGCTGGAAGCTCCAGCCCAGGAGACCCACAGCGCTCTCTGCTGGAGACAGATGGTAGATCTCCAGATCTCAACAGTAACCCCAGTCCTAACAGAAAACAAATAAAAACAGAAGAGGATCCTCGGCGCCCTCTGGTGGGCAAGCCTCAAGATCCCAACAAAATTAATCACAGCAGCAATAGTAAGATCCTAGATAACGGTAAGATTTCTTACCAGCTGCCTCTTCAGTGTTTTTGACAATGGGTCCTCAATTTTCTGCAGTTTGCAGCATCAATCTCTCACACAACTTGCAAGATTAGCTGCTGCCTTCCTAGGTGTTATTTATGCCCTCGCCAATGTCTGTCAGGCAGACCACTTCAGGTGTTCACACAATAATAGCCCCGCCCTGGGCTGCCGCTAACTTATCAGTCCCACTACTGCTGTGTTCTGCAAACTTAACTATATGACAGCACTCATGCTGTGTAGCTATATGTCAGCATAGTAAAAAGAAGAGGGCCTGGGGGAGTCACTGTTGAGGGTGATGGCAGATGAGACGTGTTGTTGATCAAACAGGCTGACGTCTGTTGGCCAGACGTTAGACTAGTCCAGGACCCAGTTCCCCAGTATGTGACTCAGTTTAGCTGGGTTCGAGGAAAAGCTCTATAGGCATCATGAATGTCAGTCCAAAGTGACAAGTGACACTCTGATAAAAACAGGTAAAAGTATCCTTCAGTTTCTTGTGAATAAAGTCCTCTGCGACCATGAAAAACACCTGCGGTTGTAGAATGCTTATGGTGTCATATTGCTCTGTTGATACGTCATTAGTATCAGCTCTAGAAGATAAGAGATGGAATGAACACGGCAGTAAATTTCTGTGGCAGATAGTTTAGCTGAAATTTCACTTTGAAGTTCAATCGCCTAAGAGTCGTAATGTTTTACCAGGCCACAGTTCATACACCAATCTTCAGTCACATACATACAGAGTGACCCTCCCTGTGATTTTCCCAGCTATTGGACACAGACCACTCGGAATAACTGAAGACTGTTTTTCTGGAGGCTGACATATTAAGCCCGGTTTCCATTAGACAAAGAACAGCACAATTCTTCATCTCTGTAGAAATACTAAGCCTCAGACAAGGCAAATCCACATGTTATCCAAATACCTTATATTGGCCCCAAAGAGAGTACGAATAAGTAGCTTCCTAGCCTTTAGCTGGGCCAATGCACCTTCCCCCTCTTCTATTTTAGGCCACAAAGTTTTCTCTTGACCGTTGCTACCCAAACTCTGCTGTGCCAGTTTGTTGTCTGTAGGAGCTGCTGTTTACCTACATTAAAACCAAACTGTGTATGATGGCCATCAGTTAGTTGAGCTCTAATCTTGCAGTGAATTTAGCACTGAACTATTACCTTTCCTCAAGGAAGTAAAAAAAAAGGCTTAATCCCAGGAGCTGGAGAAGCCGCTGCACGTGTCTCCCACTGTGGTGACATAATAATAGGAAGGCAAGCAGAGGTAAATCAATAAACAATAGGAGTGAAAAAGGGACGTTTATGTGAACCAATGGCAATGTAGCCCACACTAATGTTGAGATGAACTGAAATGTGTTAATATCCACAAAACAATGAACACCTTTTCAAAGTCCACAATCCTGATGTCTACTATTGTTGTTTATGTTATCTCATGACTGTTAAAGAGGAGGCGTGTTCTTTATTGCCTTGCATTTGCAAACCTGCCAATTTGTAGGTGCTACTTTATTAATAATAATAATTGAACTTTATGGATCTCACACTGGAGAATTCACTTTTGCACTTAACCCATCTCCTTAGGGAGCAGTAGGCTGCCATTGTGCAGTGCCCGGGGAGCAGTGTGGGGTTAAGGGTCTTGCTCAGGGACCCAGAGTGCAGGCTGTGGGGGTGAACTGGTTACTTGCTACCTTCTCAGAGAACAAGCGCACTGCTCTAACCACTAGGCAAACACTCCCCTATAGTGTGTCAGTAAATGTCTACATTTGTACATATAAATAAATAGGTGCATAATGTTATGTTTTAGTTTAAAGAGAGACATTGTAGGTAAAAAGAGATAACTGACCTCCCGTGGATTCCTCTTCATTTATTTTGAACCGAATATAACAGTTGTATACATTTGTTTTTGGAGGTGTAACTTGTGTGAGCATTTGTACATTTTATGATTGTGACTATTGGCTTGTACATGTGTGTACTTGTCTTATCTGTGTAGCTGGTGAAGACAGCTTGCTGGCCCCAGGCTTCCATTTCACCCTACAGACCCCACTGAGAATGACAGAGAGAGCAAGGGACAGAGGAAGCTGAGTTGAGTGTGTAGACTTGGAGAGGACGGGGAGATTTTAAATTTACAAAAACTCTTAATGGAAGGACTTTCCACTCTAGCCTAGTAGAATGTAAATGATTTTGAAGGTGGTACATTTTTTGTGTGTCTTTTTTGTTCATTGTTTGAGACATTGATTTAATTAATCTGCATAACCTAAATATATGTATTTTTCAATTAAAATAGCTATAAAGAGGTAGCCTTCTGATGAATTTGAAATGTCATCATGGAAACTGCTATTTATTCCAAAAGGGAGTTCATTAATGCTTTTAGGTAGGGAAGGTGGTATCAGATAGACTGAGAGGAAAGTCAGGCAGGTAAAATATGAAGCAGTAGGAAGAGGCGAAGAGCAGAGAAACTAGATGATGAGTTGAAGTGATTGTGATCCAGCATGGCTAACTATAAGTATGTCAAATGGAGCATTCCTCACATGTTCAGTCGTATCCCACAGCCCTCCATCCCATGTGCGATTTAAATACGGACCTCAGGTTATTACAGGCTTTTTAAATCAAATTACCTTGTGTTGGAATGCTGCCTGATAGCAGATAGTGCCAATCAAACAACTCATACTGCTCCCAGAGCTCCACCACTCTGCACTTTACATATATTGAGATTAGAATTGGGAAGTTTGGGAAGTTAGTTTAACCACTCAGGGGGGTTGCTGCATTTCCAAGTGACGGAATAAAGTTTTATATTTTCTACCAGAGGGGTTTTTGTCACAGCCGCTGCGGCAAGAAACTTCAAACTAGTAATTTAAATTCAATAAAAAGACAAAGGTTTATAGATATAATTTGCCTTTTAAAATACCCATTTAATATGATTTAAATATTTATCTGAGAAGGAACAAGGTGCTTACTAATTTATAACATGATAGGTAAAAAAACAAAACAAAAAAAACTTATTATGTAAAACTTTTAAAACATTATTGGTAAATCAATTGTATGGTGAATGCACACTATTGTCCATCATATTACTTTCTAATTTTGTAAGTCTGTCCATATTCAGATGCTTCAATCATTATTAGGAACTTAGATCTCTTAGAGCTCCTTTGTAGGTTAACCACTAAGAGCAACTTTTGTTCCTGACTTACATTTTGATCTTTTTTAAAGGTCCCATATTAACTACCTGTGGATCCAACTTACACCTACTTCTCAACTATAGCAGTTTATAATCTGTAGATCTTTTATCTGCTCTTATCTGTCATTATTTATTCTGTATTATAACCCACTAATATATATAATCCATATTCTAACTTTCCTGTATAATCTTTATATAGCTTCCATATTTATTGATTTTATAGCCTCTTACAATTACTCTCTGTTTATATAAACAATTTATAGTCCATTCATACATAGTCTCTGAACACATGCAAATAAATATTTATATTCCGTATAGCACTTCTGGCTAGTACAGAACTTCCTTTCATCTCTCTCATTGCTTTCTCGACCTGTTAGCTGATGTGTGCTCAAAATGCTCTGTGTGAAAATCATGCCCTTTATGATGTCATAAGGGAATACAAGTTGTCTAGACTGGTCTGTAGTGGCCCAATGTAAAGCTCCAGCCTTCATCTTAGGTACTATTCCGAACCCATCTTCACAAAATGACTGGATGTCAGAGAGCTAAATCAGGATTTTTTCTTTTTTGGCAAGAGTATTTTTCCTGCACACACAGCAAAAATATGCTTTGGAGGCCTTATTGCTAATATTTTTTATTTTCAAAGTAGTATAATGTGGGACCTTTAAGTATTATGTCAGACATGCACAGAGATGGGAAGTAATGAAGTACAAATATTTCGTTACTGTAGTCAAGAAGATTTTTCTG
This sequence comes from Cyprinodon diabolis, assembly GCA_030533445.1. Taxonomy (NCBI): domain Eukaryota; kingdom Metazoa; phylum Chordata; class Actinopteri; order Cyprinodontiformes; family Cyprinodontidae; genus Cyprinodon; species Cyprinodon diabolis. Next base: position 6,348,244 of record CM060080.1, read on the forward strand.
ATATTTTTACTTTACTTTACTACTTATTTTTATGGCGACTTTTTACTTCTACTCCTTACATTTTTACACAAATATCTGTACTTTCTACTCCTTACATTTTAAAAAATTGGCTCGTTACTTTAGTTTTGAATCATTTCAATGGAGTTACCGTTATTATTTTTCACGTCATCAATACCAAATTCAATCTAATTGGATGGGAATCTACGTTGCATTTGACGCACCACTACAAGACGAATCGACAGATTCGGCGGTATTCATTTGCGGCAAATCATTGCAGCTTGGTGGCGGTGGCGTTAGCATAGTAGTATGGACGACGAGATGATTGAAAATGAACACAACGGAGATCTAGTCCTATTGGCAGACATCCATTTAAAATGTAGGCAACAGCATTTAAAAAAGTGGTTTCTACTTTTACTTTTATACTTTAAGTAAATTTACAAGCCTGTACTTGGTTACTTTTACTTCAGTAAAGAAGTTTAATCAGTACTTCCACTTTTACCAGAGTATTTTTTAACACAAGTATCTGTACTTTTACTCAAGTACGGAAAGTGAGTACTTTTACCATCTCTGGACATGCATGATGTTCTAACAAATTTGATATTACCATTGATAGAGCTGGAGCCATCTTCCTCACTGTGCTTTAAATAGGAGGTTACATTTACATTTTTAGCAGAGTTGTGTGTCAAGCGTGCACCTCAATCCAAGGAACAATCCATAACATTTATATCTATAATAGTCCCTTTTGATTGTGATCTGAATCACCATCTGGATTCAGAAAGTTTTTGAAAGATTCTGTGAAAACAGGTATTAACTTTAGGTGGGAGTCACAATTTGTCGGGGGAAATGAGCTACTTGGCGGAGGTCTGCGGCGTACTTGTCTAGTTCAGGTGTTTAGTTCAAATGCTCTGTAAAAATGGTCCGTTTTAGCATTATAACAGGTAACGACATCTCAAAATTGTTCACCTTACTAAGATTTTTGCATTCACTGACAATAAAATTGCCAGTTGGAAGTTGAACTGTCTGTTGTGAGCCAGTTGAACTCACTTTGATAAGTTTCTGATGAAAAGTTCATCTTATTCTATAAATTAAGTTGAGTTTACTTTGAAGTTGTAGTTGACACCCAGTCCGAGCGAGGTCAACTTATCTGCGCATGCTCATTTCAAATTTGTCATGGCAACCGGCTGCTGAAGAGTTACCATGGATTTTCCCAGGAGCTCCCTTCTAAAGTTTGCATCAGCCATCTGGTCACTCTGCTGGCGGTAACTTTCCCTGAGGACTCGTCCAAGAGAAGACTAAGGCACTGGTTTCCTGTCAACTCTGGCAATATTGCATTATTTGTAAGGTTTTAACAGGAGTTGGAAAGTAAAAAAATATATGCTGAAACGTGATTTGCTTTAAGCATAAGATTACTTGTTTACATTGTGGAATTGTAAACCTGTTTTGCCAAAGTGGTTCAAATAAACATGCAAAATTTAACTGGTTTACTGTCAGGGCTGCTCAGTGGCTTGCCTTGCAGCAAGAAGGTTCTGGGTTCGATTCCTGGCCCGGGGTCTTTCTGCATGGAGTTTGCATGTTCTCCCTGAGCATGCGTGGGTTCTCTCTGGGTACTCTGGCTTCCTCCCACAGTCCAAAAACATGACTGTTAGGTTGATTGGCTTCTCTAAATTCTCCTTAGGTGTGAGTGTGTGCATGAATGGTTGTTTGTCCTGTGTGTCTCTGTGTTGCCCTGCCCTGGACTGGTGACCTGTCCAGGGTGGACCCTGCCTCTCGCCCATTGACTGCTGGAGATAGTCACCGGCACCCCTCGCGACCCCACTTGGGACAAGTGTGTAAGAAAATGGATGGATGGTTTACTGTCAGTGGATTATTTAATGGGGGGGATTTAAACTGAAAAAAAGTACGTTACTACAGGGGATGGTAATCTGAATTTAAAATAACTTTTTACAGATAATCTGAACTTAAAATAATAAGTTTTTACAGACTTGAAAGGTCCAGTAACTTGAATTAAAAAAACTTAGTTGGCAGAACTTGAAAAACTTAGCTGACACAACTTAATAAGTGTAGTTCTACAAAACTTAAAAAATTAAGTCGATGCCTTCAACTCAAAAATTCTGTGCAGTCGGTTGCCTTGAAATTTTGAGTTGAACTAACTTTTTCGTTTTTACAGTGACTGAAATATCAAAGTTTTTTTTCACTCAAAAATAAGATTTAATGTTAATAAATCATTGACTGTGCAGCTAGAGAAACATGTTGAAATTATTCAAATTTAAATGATCCCCAAACACATCATACACTTTTACTTTGAAAGTAAAAAAAATAATTCAAATGTCCCATAAACACCCTTCCTCTCACTCTTCCCTCCAGCAGCATCTAAAGCATTTAAATAAAATAATTATGATCATAATTATGATCATGAGATAAGTACCATCACAAAGATTGACGAAACGGAGCCTGCAACCATGTGAAAGATCTTTATCCCCAGTAACTCAGTGTGCAGTTTACACACCTATTAAAAAAGCTTCCTTCCTGGATGGGAAGTGAAATGTCTTCAAACTTCGACACAATGTCCAGTGGATTATTTTTTTTAAACTTTTTTGGAATGACTATGACCTTGATGACTAAGAATCTTCACCAGCTAGGACGCATGTGTCATACAAGCTGATTAATTCTTTGGAAATGGTCAGACAATGACCTCCCACCCATTGTTGGAAAGGTAACAGTCTTTAGAGGTTGTGACAAAAAGTGGCTGCATCCAGTTGCATAATTCCATCAGAGTCTGACATTTTTGGTGGGGTTTAATAGTGTTGATTTAGAAACTTTAAAGCCCCTCCCTGAAAGGTGCGTGGTTGAAAAAAAAAAGAAGGTAATCAAGCATCAACTGTATGTATAGAAGGATCAAAATGCGCAAAACAAAACATTAGCCTCTCCCTGGCATATGCGAGATATTTTTCCAAAATAGGAGAACAATAATACTATTTTTTTTTTTTTTTTTAGCTATCTTAGTTTTTAATTATACCTAACATCACAATAGTGTCAACCCATTAAATCAGAGGGGGATGATTGCATTTTCAGCTTCAAAGAAATTACAATTCAGTCCTGAAAATCCCTCCAAACAAATAGCATAAGCACTCCCATTATGATTTAAAAGGCCAATCACAAAACCTATGCTGAACAAAAGACTCAAAAATTCCAGAAGAACATGGAAAGATTATTGGATCTGTTGGGATCCTGAGGCTTGCCCACCAGAGGGCGCCGAGGATCCTCTTTTGTTTTTTGTTTTCTGTTAGGGACTGGGGTTACTGTTGGGGATGTACCACCTTTCTCCAGCAGAGTGCGCCGTGGGTCTCCTGGGCTGGAGCCCTCCAGCACACCTGGAGCTCGTCTGCTCATCAGGAGACCTTCCCTACATAAGCAGCTGCCAGACCTTCCTTCAACGCCGCAGTGTTGACCTTAGTTTGGTTAGCAACCTGAGCCTCTGTTACCAGAAAGAATCTAATTCATCTCAAGTGAGAAAACTGATTCTAATCTGCCTCTGTCTTTGCTCACAGGAAACCTGTCTCAAGTCTGAAGCTCTGGGTGAGCTTAACCTGCCTTCCAGCCCTGGTGAGCCAAACCTGAAGATTCCAGTCTGGATTCCTCCTGCTGCTCTCAGAGAAGAGGTGGAAACTCTGATCAAGGTCTGCCATTCAAAGTCAGAAGCTAGACGCTGCTGTTGCTTATGCACTCTGCTGAACCAACAGTCTCTGGACCCAACGGTTCCCTCTCTCACAAGTTAAGCCTGGACTCCTTCAAGGTAGACTCAGAATTATCTTAAAGGCTCAATTAATCATCTGACTGCCCGGCTAATCAAACTGTCCATCTCTGCAGACATCAGTGAACCCAACCCGGACCAGTACCTGATCCAGTTCTTGTCTTTGTGTCTAAACATATTCAATAAACTCTGTTAAACTTTTACTCAGCCTCCGTTTGTGTTTCTGCATGTGGGTTTAATCCAAAACCAATCATGACAGGATCTGACTTGGAATGTGCTTAGGAGGATGGACCTTCATGCTGCTTACATACATCAGACTCCTGGATAGGTGTTGCAACATCTTCAAAAACTTTGCAAAAATCCTACTTCCAATTTAAGCTTGTTTTCAGAATTAGAATCAAGTTTATTGCCAGGTTTGCATTTACAAGGAATTTGACTTGGTGTTGGTGTCAGTGTCACAGGAGTTTCTGGGCCTTGTTGATAAAGTTGGTAGCGGATGGGAAGAAACTGTTCTTGTGGTGTGAGGTTTTGTTCCTGATGGTCCGCAGCCTTCTGCCAGAGGGAAGTGTCTGATATAGTTTGTGGCTGGGGTGCGAGGGATCAGCCACAATCTTCCCTGCATGCCTTAGAGTCCTTGAGGCGTACAGATTCTGGAGAGATAAAAGATTGCAGCCAATCACCTTTTCTGCAGACCGGATGACACGCTGCAGTCTCCCCTTGTCCTTGGCGGTGGCACCAGCATACCAGGTGGTGATGGAGGAGGTGAGGATGGACTCAATGATGAAGGACTAGAAGTCTACCATCACTATCATTGGCAGGTTGAATTTTTTTCAGCTGCCCCAGGAAGTACATCCTCTGCTGGGCTTTCTTGGTGAGTGAGTTGATGTTCAGCTCCCACTTTATGTCCTCTGAGATGACAGTTCCCAGGAAGAGGAAAGACTCCACTGTATCAATAGTGGAGTCACACAGGGTAATGGGGATAGCTGGAGCTGAGTTCTTCCTGAAGTCAACAACCATCTCCACCTCAAATGACTTCATAACCATAGAGGTCAGAGCGCGGGTTTAAAGTTATTGAGTCCTGTGGATAATTGTGGAGTATTTGAAGTAGGTTAGCAGGTGACATGTCACCAGTGAGGTGTTAAAAATGTCTGTGAACACTTGAGACTGTTGATTTTGTGTTCTGTTTTGTAGTTGCCATGACCTGGATGACTGAGAATTTACACAGTCTTATATTCAAACCTTAAGCAAGCAAGAAAACTTTTGCGCATTAGGCCAAAATAAAATAAATAAATAAATAAATTTGACAAGATATTTATCTTTTTTTATTTTAAGGAACAGAAATGCTCATGGTTCTGATAATGGTTGTTGTTGCTTTTTCTTTCAAGATACTTTTTTATAAAATTTTGGCCAGCATTGATGTAGATATACATGTTTTTGGTTAGTGTGTTAATGCATTATCATATGAGAATTAGGCATTTTGAGAATGCTATGTCTCTTACTGGTCAGGGTATTCTTTACCATATTGATGTTCTGAAACAGTGGACACTATTTATTTTTCATTAAGAAATGTTGACGAAGGAATTTGTTCTAATGAGAAGCCAGCAAATATTTGCACACTAACGTACATGCACCGAGACATTTCATCAACCTCAACCCACACGTAATTTGAAATGAATGCATGGTTTTGAAATGTCCAGCCCCTCCCCCCACACACACATACATTAAGAGACTTCATCTCCATCCTAGGGACGTAATAACATTCTCTTTCTAGCTCTACTCTTAAAGTCACACCGTCAAAAATACATTTTGACATGATTTCACTAATTTATATTCATAAATCAAGACATACTTGCTTTGTATGCAAACCCACACTCTCTTTCTCTGTTACTGATTATCTTATTCTTAAAAAAAAAAGAGAGCAAGAAAACACTAAATGCTGTAACTAGCCTAAAGAATGTCTGATGTGTGTTTTGTATAATTAAGCACTATTTTAAAACATAGTTTATTCATCTCTTGATGGTTCTTTACTTTCATGCTAATCATCTTGTTGTTTAATCTTTTTTGTTAGGTGCACAGTGACATGTTATTATATATCAGACTTAAATATTGGAGAAGGGAATAGTTGAAGGCTAATTAAGTATATGAAGGGGTAAAAACTACAATAAATGACCAGAAATGCCTGACATCTAAAGCTGAAAATTGAAAATGATGGGAAAGAAATCAAGTTAATGCAATCAAAATGAATTACAGACCAACATGAAGTAAGAATGACTGAAGAGTGTTGTTCAAATATTAAAAAAGAATAAGATACAAATTTTCAAAGAAAATATGCCAGAAGAAAACAATGGAACACAAAGGAAGAATTTTCTTGAAACATGAAAATAATCGATCCAGAAATTTTGAGAAGAGAAAGGAGTGAGAGTGTCCTGTAGAACGGTTGGAAGATGAAGGCATGCAGAGATGGATCAGAAAAGTGTGTGGAGGCTGTTTTTGTCTCTCTAACTGCGAAGCCCAGTAAATCAGAGGCAGATAAGGTAATTCAGTGAGTTGTACATCATCAGGCTGCCGACAGTTTTATGGCCAGAAGATTGGCTGTAAGGGCTGCTGATTACAATGAGTGAAAGACCGGGAAACATGAGGAAGAACAGAGATGAAAGCTGTTTGAAAGTAAAGCCCAGTATCTACTAGGATGTCACAAAAAGATGAACACAAATTATTACACAACTGACATAAGGTCTGCATGTTTTCTTTACTTGGTTTAGTAAACATTTTATTGTAACCTTAAAGAGGCTCAGGTGCCAGCCAATCTCAAACAAATCATCAATTAGTCTGCATCAGATAAAAAAAATGCATTATTACAGTCTCCCAAAACAATATAGGGAGAGAAGAATAAGCTAGGGTGTGTTTCAAACAAATGTTTTACTGGAACCCATTGATGTCTGTAACTGATATGGATAATTTCTTCGAAAAAGGTGTGATCAAGACATACTGCAAGTATGTGAAGAAATTTTGAGCATGCTCAGGGTATGCACATACATGGACCATAAGTTATAGGTACATTTTTTAATCGTTGACATACGTTAAGTGTAAGTTAGTCATAACTAGGGGTGTAAATCACACCCATCATGTCGATTCGATTCAGCATCGATTTCCTGACCCAACAATTCGATTATTTTCAATACTCAAGAATACACCACGATTCGATTCGATTAATCGGTTAATTTTTTTTTTTTTACACCTTACAGGCTAAACAAAGTTTCAAGTTTGAAATAAATCAATGAAAGCTGTAATATCGTAATGCATTTTTTTTAGAAACAACAGCAAATAACTAGTAGAAAAGTTGCATAAAAAAATACTGCACAAAATCAGTGCAATGAGTTCAATGCAATACCTCGGTTCCAGACGTCCCCGGCCCCTTGAGAGACGCTCCGCTGCTCCTCTCCCAGATTGTAGCTGACCGCAGACAGTGCCGCAGACAGAAGGCCGGCTTGTTTTGTTTTTATGACCGAAATTGCGGAAAACAACTCGTGAAGTTTGACCCGCTAAAAGAGTGAGGTGCGCAAGAACGCTGGGACCCTTTTTCCACCTGGATCTCCGCTCTTTTTGGCCCTCATGTCCCTCCGTTGTCGGACTAAACTCGCCCCCACTTCCTCGCCGCCTCGGCCGTATCTAGACCCACAGTGTGTAGAGCAGAACACGCTTCAATATTGAGCATAAATCAAAAATGTCTGCGTCAAACTCACTGCGACACACTGCAGTAAGAGTATAAGCAGGAAGCGAGGTAGGAGGGCAAAATAGGTTTAGCGCCATCGCAGCACGGGAGGGAGAATTACGCCCAGGAGCAAATGGATAAAAATAGACCAGAGGAAAAAATAAAACATGAATCGATTCTCTTGCGGACGTGTCGATGCATCAGATCGTCGGCTGTTGGATCGATGCATCGATACAAAACGATTATTATTTACACCCCTAGTCATAAGTCCTGGTGTCTTGCTTAAACGTATGGCGCTATTGATTTGATCGGTCTGTTCATCTACATGGGGTCTGATTGGAAGAGGAAGTTTATTTCCTGCGGTCAGGGTTAAGAAAAGCTGTGCAAGATCTGACCTCAGATTTTTACTTTTTACTTGTTCGGGTCTGAACTGCTCCCTCTCTCAAGTCTCCGCTAAGTGCACAGCCCATTCCCCCCATCCTGCCAAAGACCCAGTTGCAGCTGATGGGGAGCTGCCCTGTGTTAGAGTGAGTGTTAAGATGTAACACTGGGCTGAATATTGTGAAAATGTTTTGTGATAGTGTTCGGTTCATGCCCAGGTTATTAAAAAAAAGGCTTTTTTTTTTAACTAAATTGGAGGACTGGAAAATGTAAAAAGAAAATCGGCTGCATCTCTCATGAGTAAATAGACAGATAAAATTAAACAGAATGAATGAAAACTCCTTTTAAAGTGCTTACCTGCTTCTGTGGTTCATCATGGATCAACAAGGGATCATCTAAAGATGTTTATAGAACTGATTGGTGACCTTTATTTAAATATTCAGACCGTTAGTTATTGTAAGCAGAGTTATAAGGGGTTTTGCTGTTTTATGGTTGTGGTTAATGAGCGTAGACTCCCAGACTTAACTCTACTTTTCTACCACTCAGTTTGGATATATGACAGTTCTTCATTCTAAAAAATAAGAGCCAGTAAAAGGAAAACTTAATGAGACAAGATCTGGATGATCTGAAAATGATGCAGGGAGATAATCACCTGTTTAATCTTCATTTATTAGGTTTTTTTTTTACTTGTATCTCCAAATATTGTGGTAATTTGCCATTTTAGTATTTAATCAGATGAGATAATAGGAGGTTTGATTGTTTTATTTGGCAAAACCTTCATTTGATTTGTGTTTATCCGACTATGTTAATAATTACTCCCCCACTAAATGAAAAAAGTCATAATTTATTATTATTTAGAAACTATTAGTAACATGAAGAAAAAAGCAACACTGCAGACTAGCTTTGAATGTGGTGATGTCTTATACGCTTCTGTTCAGATTTACCCATATTTATCCTGTGTGCTCCCATTCTCCCCAAGTCCATACTTTCCTGTGTTCTTTTCAAGAACGTACTTGTCGAGTACACAGCAGGCAGAAGTCAGCTAGAAAGGAAAGAAGATGGAGAGGGAGGAAGACAAAGATGGCACTAATAAACACTATCTATTGATTAATTTTATTAATCTTAGGAAACAGTAGCCTCGTGAGACCATCCTGATCTCGCGAGCTTTCAAGGTTTCACTCGCAAATCAGTCTGGAGACTCACCGTTAAAGAACATTTGGAGCCGTTCACCAAACGAACGTCCAATCAGCGTTGGCTTTAAGGCGGGTTGAGGTGTGACGCAACGAGAAGCGCGACAGTTCAGTCTAAAGAACATGGCGGCTTCAGCCGATGAAACTAGCGTTAGCGTGGCTATCGACCAAGTTTTATCGGAATTACAGAGTATTTCTTCACTGAAAGAAGAGCAAAACACTGCTCTGGAGGCTTTTCTCAGAGGAAAATATGTTTTTGCTCTTCTGCCGACTAGTTTTGGCAAGAGTAGCCTGGCTTGTGGTTGTGTTTTCGTCATCGCTCTGTTAGTACGTCATATTTTTCGTTGATCTGATTGGTTTATTTGGCCCGTCTATCACCAACATAGGCCAATCAGCTAACCAGTATTTTCGCCCCTTCCCAAAATTACTTCAACGGAAGGTTTCCAGATGGATATGCGGAGCAAATCCATCTGGCGGAGTCAGGTTAAGGAAACAGAGGCACGTTCCTGGAATTTACACTTCATTTTTGTTGTTTAATTATTAATAAATATGTAAAAATAGATGAAAGCATTACTGTCCCCATTTCCTATTTTAATTTTGATTATGTGTATTTATTTTTATCTGTGAACTGGAAATGTCCCCAGATTGGATTTCAGAAATCTGGTCACCTTTCTGTGGAGTGGAGTTTAGTCAAAAACACAGATAAATAATGATTATTTAGCAATGACATAATCAGGATCAGAAACTGATATCTACATTCAGATCGAAACATTTTGACTTTCCACACCAAATAAGTGCACATAGTGCTTAATTAATATTATATGACCTTCATTGCTACAAATCCAGATGATGAAAGAGTTCAAGAAGGAAAAAAAAAAGAATTGCTGCTCAGACATAACTGCAAGCCCGGTTACTATCTGAGGAGTGAAACCAGAGGATGTTTATTTAGTATTTATTCTGCACTTCATCATCTCATGTCGACTAATCCACTGTCTGCTGTACGCACCACTGACCACGCTGTATCGCTAACCTCTGCCTGGATCACAGTTAAATACGTGTGTGTGTTTGAAAGAGAGGGGGAGGAAAAAAGAGAGAGAGGATGGTGCCTATCCCACCATCTGAAACCTTGTTAAATATTCATTGACAATTATTTTGCTTTGACCGAGGTGTTTGCTGCCTGCTTTCATAGAGAGAGAAGCTGAAAGAAAGGATGTGTTTGAAAGATATAGAAAGATAAAGTGGTAGCTGAGCGATCAAAGATTTAATACATTATAGTTTTGGGTAATTATGATAAATCCCTTATTTGTAAAATCACTGTACATATTGAAAAAAAGAAAACATGTTTTCTGTGTTTTCTTGTAAGACAGTGCTTGCTAATTCTCATTCAACCCACTGTGCAAACACATACATATGCCATCAGACACTACCACAAGGTCTAACATAATAAGATGAGCTTGTTAAATATTAAATATCAAATAATGCCCTTGGTTGACTTTGCTACTCTCTGAAAGACTGGATGTTAGTAATGGCGAAAAAAGCAATCCACCCAGCTAGCCTAGGTATAATCATTGCTGTCTTTTAGACTTTTTTAATCTGTTCTTCCAAAAGAAGTCATAACTAGTTGTTTAATTCAAACAAAGGGTACATCTTTAGGTAATACATCCAAAATATGACTTGTGAGATATTTAGATAAAAAATATTAACAAGGAAAGAAGTTTATTTAATGAGAACTTGTGTTGAACCAAGGTTTATTATAATACCAAATAAAGTAGCAAAACTGTTGGTAATCGACAATGTGTCATATATTTGTACTTGAGGGGAGAGACTATGCTGTTCACAGGGAATTGCCTTTTTGAAGACTACATGTAATAGTGGGTCTGTTGTGGGTGATCTACAAGGATGTTACTGTAAGATGTGCAATTAAAATTGCATTGAAATGATCAGATAGCATTTTTTGCTGACCGTTTCACAGTGGCCATAAAATAAAGATGAAGTCCATAGCTATGGAGATAGATAAGGAATAATGAATAATGAAATTATTTAAAAATAAATAATGATAAAACTAAATAATATTCCCAGTGAACCACATAATCTAATCTAAAAGGGTTACAAAAGAAAATAAAATAAAAACATAGAAGTGAGTCATCCACACAGACTCACACAGAGAAAAGTTGTAATTACAAAATATTCAACCTGTTAAAAAAAAACATCTTGAATCTTCCTGCCCTTCTGATGCACTACCTTTCTGATAATGAATATACCTTATTATCTACATGCTCATCTTTATTTTGATTTGCTTATTGTTTCATTTCAGTACTTTATCTATTTCATATTAATGTTGACTCACCCAGGTAGGATCCAGCCTATGGGCTGCCAATGAGATGCGGCAGGTGCCGCACAGAGTATCCCAGACGCTGCAGCCCCGGAGACCATCAGGAGTTCGAGCCAGGTCTGGGAAACAGATCAGAACAGGAAAGCTCAGAGGTCCAGGAACTGAAACCCAGTTAGGGATACTGATGAGAACAGGAACAGGCTGGTTCTGGGTTCCAGGAGTCCACAGATAGTTCAGGCACAATGTTCAGACAGGAGCAGGCAGGTTCAGTGGTTGAAAGTCAGAACTGGTCAGGGTCAGGAAAGCAGGCACACTATGGTAAGCTAAACACCCTCTCCACTGGCCCCCGAGAAAGAGAACAAAATAATCTGGCCCTGATACCTGGATGCAACTACATTAAATAGAGCAGAAGCAGGTGGATCAGATGAGCGGTAATGAGCAATCGGGCAGAGTTAGACAGGTGAATGGAATGAGCAATTAAGCCAGCCATCAGCACCTACATCATGACATTTTCTTAACAAGTAAAATTATAAGAAAAATGTAGAATTTTAAGAATGGTAAAAATCTAAGGTTTCTCATAAAATCATTTCACAAATAACTACTTTTTTATGGAAGCAAATCGTTACCATATTTCAAATGCAAAAGCATTTTCAGAAATGCTTTTGCATTTTAAGAATGTGGCTAAATTGACTCAAATAAAATTAGTAATCAATCATCCTATTTGCATTTTAATTTTCTTCTTCAAGACTTCTCATCCGTTTACTTAATTAAAATGAAAAAGAAATGACATTTGAGATTTATTTTTCAAAATGTCCCCCAGCAAATACATACCAAAATTCTATTTGAAATGTAAAATTTGACAATGAAAAAGCATTTCCAGAAATGCTTTTTCATTGGCTGCGTTATTTGACTCATAAATTAAGTTAGTAATCAATCATCCTGAATGTTCAGTGTGTCCCGACAGTCATACCCGGCAATTCAACCATTTTCCTGCCGGCACACTTACAATGTAATGCAATGCAAACGTGTACAGCGCCCCCTACCAAACAAGATGGGTAGCCTGGTCAGCAAGGACCTGAGAAAGAGCGGCTGCCGACATCACTCTGCTGCGCCCGCCGCTCAGAATGCTTTTTCGATTTTGAGTTATGGAAAGTAGTTTGATAACAGACCACGAAAATGAAAAAGCAATGTCCGCTATGTTTTCTCTTTGATTATGGCATAAAATGTTCAGTCTTAAGAAGAAAATGCAAATGCAAATAGGATGATTGATTACTAATTTCATTTATGAGTCAAACAATGCAGCCACATTCTTAAAATGAAAAAGCATTTCTGGAAATGCTTTTTCATTTTCAAATTTTTAATTTCAAATTGAATTTTGGTATGTATTTGCCTGGGGTACATTTTGAAAAATAAATCTCAAATGTCTCTTTCTTCTTCATTTTAATTAAGTAAAAGGATGAGCAGTCTTGAAGGAGAAAATTAAAATGCAAATAGGATGATTGATTACTAATTTTATTTATCAGTCAAGTGATGCAGCCACATTCTTAAAACGAAAAAGCATTTCTGGAAATGCTTTTTCATTTGAAATATGGTAACGATTTGCTTCCATACTTTTTGTAGTCTCAGGATTCTTTGTAAATACAGGCTCTGGTCCTTGTGCCACAAATACATCTGCTAAGGTATCTGTGAAACCATAAAACCCATAGAATTTTATTGTGTGCTTCACTAAACAATAGCTTGCATTTCACTGAGGGCATTCTTGATTTCATCTTCTTTATAATGTATACACAGAGTGTAATCTCCGAACAATGCACAGTCAAAACGTCTGAAAAATTAAACAGCATCTATGTCTTCCACTTTTGCATCAGGTTTCTTCTAGAATGTGATTTATGGTTTTTTTCTGGTTGATGTTTGTGTGTTCCTGCCAAACTTGTTTTTTGTAGTGTTCTTTTGTGGGTTCTTTTGTTTTTTAGCGAACAATCAATAGTTTTATCAAATTACTTTAGGAAATACACAGAAATCAGTTGTTTTATGATAACAGTTGGTAACTGATTCACATGACTGAACTTTTAAGTTTGTTGATACTCTCGACTGAAATATTCAAATACATTTTCAAACACCCAAAAGAACTCTAATTGTTTTAATGTGTTTGAGTAACAGATGGCACTGTAGGTTTGGTTTGCTGAAATGAACAATTTTAATCAATTCATAACTAATGTCTTTAGGTTAAAACCTTTTTCTTGTGAAATCGTTAATTAAACAAATTAAAATGCGAAAAAAAATGTATTTGGTAATCAAAACATTACATGCATTGGTTTTAAAGTTTTCATTAGTATAATTCATGTCTGAATGCATATGAGAGGGTAAATACAAACTAAGGCAAACTTTTTCCTTTTTGTTCTGTCTCTATTCCTCTCCAACCATCCCCCTACTTACCTTAAAGTAGGCATTTGAATAGTTTGGATGCTGAAGTAGAGTAGTGTATATATGTAGCAGATACGTATGTGTCAAGTAAAAGAGAGAGGTAGATGATAAAGGGTGTCAATATTTCTACCATTCTAATTAAGGCTTTTCTGTGAAATACATCCGTGTAATTATTAGTAAATGCCAAACAAGGTCACTCTACAGAAAGATGGACAGATGATGAAATAATAATGATTGAACTTTACTGATCTCACATTGGAGAAATTTACCTCTGCATTTAACCCATCCCCTTGGGAAGCAGTGGGCTACCATCGTGGGGCACCTGGGGAGCAATCATGGGTTAAGGGTCTTGCTCAGAGACCCAGAGTGGCAGTCTGTGTGAGTGAGGCTTAAACTCAGAACCATAGGATTCAAAGCTCTATGCCCTTCAAAGGGGGATGCATTCAGGGGTGAACAATATGATTGCAGCATGTTTAGCTTTGTGAATGCCATGGAATTGGATTCAGAATTTGCTCCTTCTTAACTTAACAACACATTATCAAAATTTGCCTGCACACAGATTTGCAATTACGTTTTTTTATTTACAAAATGAGATACTTTATCCTTGCGTTACATTTCTTAACATAAAACTATTCTCTAGGCAAATTTGGAGTCATATGTTTTTTCATAGGTTATAGGTCCTAAGATAGAGGCATATTGACCCCATAATTAGTTACAATGATAGTCCAGAAAGATAACAAAGATGTAGGCCCTTTAGCTTACATTTCATGGCGTAATTCAGCTTACAACTCTGTTACCACATTATATTCTCCACATACTCTCCCAAACTACTTACTGTGGCTGTTTTGTTATGATTACTCAGTTAATGTAATTTATGCCACTTCTATAACTGGACAAATTGGCACAAGAGCTTATATTTTACTTTTCTTTTGTCTTCTCGTAAATTATATTTATCCAAATGGGTACCTGATGGCCTTGCACCTGTAAGATCTAATCTGATGAGTTCTAAAGCAACATGTCCTTGGATTAACCATGGTGTTCGTGATATGAAGAGACTCTGTGAAAGAACTGAGCGTCTGTGGAAATCGACCAAACTTGAGGTCCATAGGTTGAACCTGAGGGAACCTATGTTTTCTTTAAAATAGATTATAAAAAAGGCCAGATCTGACTACTTCCACCAGCTGATCACCTTGAATAAGTAAAAACCTCAAGTATTGTTTGATACAACCAAATCGATGTCCTCCTGCTGCTCCCTCTTCAGCTTTTTTTGTAAAGCTGGAAGCATTATTTTCTCAAGGTTTTTATCAATAAAATCCAGGAAATTACAGATCAACTTCCACTGCTCTCGTTTTTCACCCCTGGTGCTGTTGAGCAGGCATCCCATAAATGGTCCTCTTTTATTCCTATAGCACAGGCGGATGTCTTAGTTCTGGTAACCAGAATGAAGCCTTCTGTCTGCACGTCTGATGTTCTGCTCTGTAGGCTTTTTGCAAAAATATTTGGCCCCTGAACTGAACACTCTTTCATTTTCCACTGGTGTTATTACCAGTTCTCTTAAACACACCATTGTGGAACCACCTCTCAAAAAACCTAATCTGCACCCTACCTATTAAAAAAGCTTTAGGCCCATTTCAAAACTTCAGTTTTTATCTAAAGTTTTGGTGAACCAAAAAGAGCATAATCATGACATGATCATCCTTCAAATCCGCTTCCTCATCAGCCTCGGCTGATTTCTTTTTTTTTCCGGGGGTGGGGGGGAGGGTATTGATCCTTCATTCCTTCAGTCTTCATTCAGCAGCTCATGCATGTAATCAAAGTAAAATTCATTGTTGATGTACCCTGTCGAGGCCTGGGCGCCAAAGTGTTAAATGAATGTTTTAATAATCCTCTTCTAATTGCCTGCCTTCTTTTTCCCAGTATTTTAGTTTGAACACAGTTTGGATACAAGTACCCTTTAAAGCCCTCCTAAAATAATTTATACACCACGTCTATTTTACATCAATCATAAATCTTTATAAAAAAAGATGACTCAATAAATCAATTGTCTACACTTTTACTAAAATTTGATGTGCTCTTTACTGTTAAACGTTTGGAAGGGAACTAGGGATAGCAAAATGAAGCACAAATAAAAACAAAATCAAATGTAAATTTCAACTAGCAATCATAAACTTAACTATGCTAGCTATTGAAGGACAGGCTTTAAATCTTTCGAGGAGCAGACCAACCAGTAGCACAAATAGAATCAATGCTGGCAGATGACTGAGTTAGCAAGGTAAGGGATTTATTTGATGAAGTTCCTCTTCTGATTAGTAGTGCTCTGATGTCCGGGCTGTGTCATAAGAGCACGGCCCCCCGCTTGCAGGTCTCTACCGGCCGCACAAGCTGAGGTTTTGTCCTTTTGGTCTGGGTGTCCAGCATCAGCTCAAACATAGGTAGGAGACCCCTATTGTATCATCAGGCAGATACCACTGACAGTCCAGAGTCTCAGCAGAACCTTTAGTAGACTTTTAGAATCTGAACCCACAATTTGGAAAGAATAGGGCAATGGGCAACAGCCTTACAAGTTACAAGTTCACAGAGATAAGGTTGTCGTCTTCTGGGGTTGCTCCTCTTGATCCTTATAACTTGTCTTCTGTGATGAGACTGAAGCCAACCCAAAGTCGTATACCTGCCTTTTTATACATTTCTGAATCAGTGGTGTCTGTTGCTTTTAGGTTCCACAGATGGCTAAACTTCCCCATTAGACAATGTCTTTGACACCTCTTCTTCAAAGTTCCAATACTACCTAACTGCTGGCTACATGTAATCTGTCATGTTTGCTATTTGGCTAAGGATTAATACTTTCACTAACCCTAACCCTAACTTTAACATCAGCTCTTGTAAGCACACAGGATATTCCTTTGCTGGTTTCCTAACAACATTTCTTTCCACTTTTTCTCCATCTTACTAAGGTTACTCATCAGTCAGTTAGGGCATTAGATGTTAATACTTGAATATTTAATTATGAAAAATGTTAATGATGTTTTGCAGATACACAAGGCTGACCTCACCACATGGTACAACACTTCCCCGTCATGGAGTTAAATATGAAAGCTTACAAATAACCAACATTCAAAGGTCATATGTGGGGCTGTTTTTGTGGAGTTTTTATTAAGTCATTTGTCTTATAAAAACAAAGTTGTGTTTGTGTCATGTGCACAATATTTACCTGTAATTTGTGCTTTAAAGAACTTTCCTGCATAATACAGAAGATAGGAACAATGAGGAATTTACATGTACAATGCACAATAAAAGATCTGAAGTTGAAAATAAGTATTGTTTTACAAACTCCGTAAATTTAGTCCTGTCTGTTTTATTCTGTTTTAGACATTTACAAGGAAATACTTTCAGTTCATTCAAATAGCAATTCTTTTACCATACCGGCTTTAGCACATATTGCAAAAAATTATTCTGTATATAAAACAAGGGGACTCTCAGGAAAGTGCCATCTCGGTTCACAAAGATTTTCATCATGTTGTTTTTTTGGCAATTCAGTTGCATTAAAATGTCACTTGATCATTTTTATCCACAAACTAATAAAATTAAAGTTGCATTATCTGTCTATACTTTGGTGGTTCTGCAATTTCTATATGTATGGAAAATGTTTTCCTGTTAGTGTAATTATATTTTCAAAGGATATTGTTACTTTCTAATCTTAATTTTGTGTATAAGAACACATTAGTACATAAAAAAAAATTCAATACAGCAAACAACTTACAAACTTGTTTCTAGATTTGGTTGTGCTGTCATGATGGGTTTGAGTGCTTGAACCCACATGCAGGAAACACACTCAGAGAGCAAGTAAAAGTCAACAGGTTTATTGGTGAGGGTTACAACGCATAGAGAGAGAGAGATATAGAAAGCAGGTATTTCTCAGTGGGGAATCCAGCGGTCTGGTGAACCGGAACCGGAAACTCTAAGGGGGAGATCACAGGGTTAGTTCACGGTCCGTAGGGAAACTGAACAAGGCTGATGAATTGTTTTGAGTGGACTCACGTTTGGGGGTTTCTTGGTGATCCTTGGGTCCTGTTTGTAGGGAATTAGTCCAGAACTCATTGGAGGGCGGACAGGCAGACTAGAGTTGGGTACAGAGGAGCAAAGGAACGGACTGTCACTGGATTTTCCAGAGGCGGGCTAGAATGGCTCAGATGAAGGTTTTCCCTTACTCAGAGAGACGAAAGTTTTTCCTTCCAAGGGAGGAGAAGGACCAGGCTGATACAGCAGATCAGGAGGGGTTCCTACCGGAGAACACAAAAAGAGACAAAGACAAAAGCTTAGGCTCAGAGAGACAAAGGCAAGAATTAGACTCAGCTAATCTCAGGAGGCTAGAGTACCCAATACTCCTCTGGTAATGACCCAACAAGCCGCAGGTGAGGCTCAAAAACCCGGAAGCCGCCCTCCAAGCCAGAACAGGGAAAGAGCACCATCTGGAGGTGGAAACAAAAACACAAGAAGCAAACCCCACAAACAGAAACCTAACATGTGCAACATCGGTGCATATGGAAACAAAAGACTCTTCTTCCCACTGATCAAGAGAGTGCTGGTCCTTGTGTAATTCCAGTCCGTTATTAGCCCTTTGATTGAGCATCTCTGCCTACCACAGATTGGATGACCTTCCCAGATCCCTCTACTGGGTCTGCTAAGTAGATCGGATTGAAACGCAACCTGAATTGCCAATACTTTATTCAGATTAATACTGAACGAGGAAAAAGCAGTGTGTGGCATTGGGTTGCTGTTTGTACACACTCACCCTACCGTGACTGGTTCAATTGAAGCCTCATCTCCATATAGTTTGTATGTAATTACATCTGAGCGCCGTACTGAGTGCCTCTATATGATTGTGTTTGGAGACTTGCTGGGATTTGTGTGTGCTCGTGTGTCCAGAGTAATTCATGGTCAATTTGTGAGCTTGTGTGACTATAAGCAAACCTTTGTACAACTCTAATGGAGGTTTGTGTGTACTAGGTTGTGTTAGAATGAGGCAATTTATGGCAAATGCAATAGCATTGATATTTGTTTTGATGGCAATAGTTGTATTAGTGCATTCAGAGTACGTATTCACATCTGTAATACTCATGTAATGTATGATTGTGCAACTGAGTGTAGAACAACTATGTTTTGTTACAAAGACAAGGCAGCATGATTAGCGTGGAGTGTTTCTCTAGTGGACTGTTGTTCACTTTCATGGTTTTTAACAATGTGGCCAACAAATATCTGCTTATCTGCTGTAAAAAGCAAATCTGACCTAGCACAAATTGTGTTCCTCCACTGGTACAGTACATCAGTTTCTTTTAAAGAGAAAAGACTTGCTGGAATTTACACTTCAATTCAGACTTTCTTGTGAATTTCTACTTTGCTCATTGACACTGTTGTATCACTGTTACTTAATTAGGTAATTTATAACAGCATTTAAAGATGTCTCAAAATGAATTTAAATATAGTACCTATATTGGCTGGCCACTCATTTGGGTCAAGTTAAGTCATGGCTCTTTCCCCTTTCGATACATAATAGTAAGTTTAGCCCTTTTTAAATTGTCTCCAATGGCTAAAGATCTTATGTTTGTCTATCGATCTTTACTCGTTCAAATCATAGCTCAGAACTGTTAGTCAATCACTTTTCTGTAGTTGACCATTACTTTATGACTTTAGCTCTATTTTGGGTCATTGTCAAGTTGAAGGTTTAACATGGCACATGATATCGCAACAAAACAAAGAGAACACCAATTGGTCAGTGAGGTGAGGAAGGTGGACCACAGGCATAGTGTAACAATATTTTGTGTCACACTATGCTTTGGGGAACTTTCCATCTACTTCCATTGCTATTACACTAATTTCTAAGGCCTAACCCTCACCGTAACCATTACCATCATATAACTAAACCTAACTTAAACTTAATACACACCTTAGTCCTTAACCTAACCCCCACTACAGAAAGATAACTTCTCATGTTTATTTATGAATTTATTATTGGGCTCCTTCTGTTTTACCTCTGCACTTAAAAACAAATAATAGTATAGCTTGCATTCTCAACAAACCCTTCAAATAGCTGCTCCTTGGGTCAGAACTGGGTAAGTCAGCATTTAAATATGCTGCCACTTTCACTTGGAGCCTTGTAAATGTGCCTACTTTTAGATAGCGTGGACTCTCAAAAAACATTAGATTTCTATTTCTGACCCATAAACGGAAATCACACTTTCCAAATCATTACAAAATTGTCAAAATGCCCCTCAATAGACTTGTGTCCTTAGTTTCTGTGACTGGTCACATTTAGTTAATTGGCTCTGTCCAGACCGCTATACGATCATCCCTCTGCTGCTATGATCATCCACTTTCATAACTGGTGCTGCATTAATAAATCTTCACAGTAACATATCCTGACACAATCTGTTGTTCATAAACTTTTCTAAAGATTTCAAGTTGCCCATAATAATTTCAAGATTTCTTGTCCTGTTTTGCCACGATAGCTGTGAAAATAAAAGTCTCAGAGATAGATCATTTTCCAACCCATTTACTTTCACAAGCAGACCATTATGGCTGTTGCCATAAGGTTCCGCTTGTCAACAGCCCAACTCTGCACTTGAGTGGCGCTTCATTATAGGACTTCTGCTCAAGACAGGGGTTGTTCATGATATACACCATTTTTCAAACATAGAATGTCCATTGGTACACTTTGCACCAGGACACCCTAGGCCAGAATTCGATGATCGACTTTGCAGTCAAAGTCATTGGCATTTGGCTCCATATATTGGTCACTCAGGTGAAGAAAGGGGTGCAACTGTCCACCAGCCCGCCTGGCAGGTTTGTGGGTTTGCTGGAGCAGTAAGCAGGTTTTGTGAAGCCAAAAGTGCCACTACACAGGTGGTTGTGGGGGCAAAAACCCAGGCCTGGCAAGAGTTTGGTTTAGTAAGACCTGGTACCAGTGAATTGGAATCCAACAGGGCTGCTCTATGTCACTGGTCTTATTCATAACATTAATGGTCAAGATTTCTAGGTGCGGCCAAGTGCCAGGGTTGGTCTGGTTCGTTGACCAGCAGATTTCATCCTTGCTCTTTGTGGATGATGTAGTTCTGCTGGCACCCTCATGCCAAGACCTACTACATGAACTGGGCTGGTTTACAGCCAAGTGTGAAGTAGCTGGAATTTTTTGAATCCCTGCTTTAAGTCTGAGCCATGGTCCTTGAGTAAAAAATATTGCTTGTCCCCTTCAGGTTGGAGGAGAGCTCCTGCCTCAAGTGAAGGATTTCAAATATGTTGAGTTCCTGTCCTGGAGTGGAGCATGACATCGATAGCTGGATTGGTGGGGCTGCTGCTTAAACGCAAATGCTGCACCGATGTATTGCCTGGTGTCCTACCCTCAGCTATGGTCATGATGACTAGATCATGACTGACAGAACAAGATTCCGGACATAAGAGGCTGAAATTAGCTTTTTATGCAGGGTGGCTGGGCCGTCTCTTATAGATAGGATGAAGAGCTCAGTCATTCGCAAGAGGCTCAGACAGTTTCAGAGTAGAACCGCTTCTCCTCCCTACTAGGAGAGGTGTGAGCTGAGGTGGCTCAGACATCTTTTTTGGATGCCCCCTGGACACCTCTGTTGGGAGATGTTCCAGCCATGTCCCACTGGGAGAGGCCCAGAGGATGACCCCATACATGCTATAGGGACTATGTCACTGAAGGAGGCATCTGGAGGAATTAAACCCGGTAGTCTTTGCTGAGACTGCTGCCCCTGTGACAGAGTCCTTGATGAAATAGAGGATAATGATTACCATTACAAGTATAAGTACAGGTGGCAACGCTACTTCTTGGGTTGTTGTAATACTGTATTTTTAACTTGTGATTCTGGTGATTTTACTATTCTGTGTCTTAATGAACTCATTGATACTTTGACATGTTAGATTGTGCGATGTAATCAATCTTTAATATTAAAGGCACAGTCTTGAAATTGTTTATATCCCACTTATCCAGCTGGTAACGCTGTCAACCTATGTTGAGCCCCTTAAATACGGGGTACCTTGAGGTTTCTTGATTGGTCCTATTTTACTTTTGTTTTACCTGCTTCATCTATGATCCATTTTACAGTAGTAAGTGTCATAACAGTTTTATGCAGATTATATGCAGGTCTATTTACCTTTATGATCCAAAAGTTTTCGATCATAAGAGTCAGTTAATTCCGTTCTGGGTTGGCCTTACGTGTTGTGGGGTGGGTTTTTTAGTTTTTCTGCTGACTGATTCAATTCCATTGAAATCATAGAGCGTTATTTTAAAACCTTTATGTTAGAGGTTTTATCTTAAAAGGAATTAACATGTTCATCCATGATAATGATGATATTGGGAGAGAATATTGGGAGATTTATTTTTTTTAATTCTTGTCCTGTGTTTTCTTTAGATGGAGAAAACTTCAACTCAGAGTGACATCCAGGAAAATACCCTAAAGACCATGTCAGTCAAACTGGGCAACCTGTGCTGCCCCTCATCCTCAAGGAGGGTTAGAGATAACATTATCACCTGGTAAGACAAAAATCACTTTGTGTTATGTTATTTTTTTCTCTTTAATTATTGGTATTGTTATAAATAAATGTTAAGTTTTGGCAGTAATTGTTAAAAAAGAATAATAATAAAATTCATCATCAGTATTCACATAATATCAACGAATAAACACAAAAAAATGAATATACTTAGTAAGTGGCATCTAAAACTGATCTGCTCTTTCAAGAGAAAATTTTGAATTAGCCGTATTTATTCATCCATCCATCCATTTTCTGAAACGCTTAATCCCAAGTGGGGTCGCGAAGGGTGTTGGTGCCAGCTGTTTACGGGTGAGAGGTGTCCAGGGTACACCCTGGACAGGTCTCCAGTCCATCCATAGCAGCATTTAATAACAGTATATCAAACATGCTTTCTTTTGGTAATACGGTTATTTTGACACTCCATTTTTTATTTACATTATTCCAATATAATATAGAAATATAGATTATACATATTAGTGATAATCACTCACTAGCAGAATGTATTTGTACGTACATGAATACACTAATACAAAATAATTGCTGTTTCAATTTTTCATCAACTTTCATCTGTGCGTTATATTACAGTATATATACTTTGTGTGTCACAGGGACCTGGATTTAGGATGATTTGTATTAATTAGAAAAAATGGAAACTAAACATTTGTAGTGTTTAAAAAAACACTACAAATATAAAGCTTCCATTTTAGGTTCCTGACCAAAGTTTGTTAATTTTGATAGAAAAATCCCACTTACCACAAAAACATTTTCAGACATCACACTCACTAAAACTTTTTGTGTTAATCTAATGTCACATACGTCACACAATTTTTATTAGCCATCCAAAACAAGTTTTGGATGCATCTAAATGTGGAAGGGCAGAGGTGCCAAAACAACATCAACAACATTTGAAGAAAGTTTAACGGCGCCCGTCACTATCTGATCTGTCACGGAAGCAGATCCGTGCCATCAGCTCATTTGTGCATGTGCAATCAGATATCCATCCGAGTTTCCATAAATAGTGTAATTATGGAACTAAAATTCCTTTTTTCTGTCATGGTCTGCCCTGATAGCTGACTTAATTGTTAATTTCACTCACATGCTTAGCTCTGTCCAGTTTCTAATCATCACTCATATTATCCACCTGCTTCTGCTGCTGTATTGGCAGCTCAGCCCAGCTATCTTGGCCAGATCATTGATGATATTTGTTCATTAGTTTGTTTTAGGTATTTCCATAGTCCATGTCCTCATCCCCGGAGATCAGTGGGTTGAGAGGGTTTTAGTGTTTGCCTTGTTGTCTCCTGATCTTGTCCTGACTTTTGGCCACTGATCGCCCCATTTCCTGTTTTGGCTCGGTGTGGGGTGAGTTAGTTTAAAGTTCTGTATTCTTTGCTCTTATTTCCCTAAGCAAGCCCTGTTCGTGTTTTGACACAGAGGAGGGAGCTAGTTTAAGTTCTGCAGTTAACCTGGTACTATGTCTTGTCTCTGCCCCACTACTACTGAACCTGCCTGTTTCCATCCGAGTGTGTCTGCCTGAGCTCGCTGCTAGACTCATGGGGTTCTGAACCTGCCTCAACACTCCTTGAATTCCTGTTACCCTGGATCTGTCTGTTCCTGTTCAGATGTTCCCTTCCTAGAGCAGATGCGAGTATCCCATGACCCCTGACCCCTGGTCAGGCTATGGACTCCTGAAACTCAGAAGTGCCCTGTTCTGAACTGTTTCCCTGACCTGGTTGACTTCTGCCTGCTCAATGTGGTTGCTGCAATGGGGACACTCTGGTCTGCTCCGCGCCACATCTTGTTTGTGAGGATCCTGCCTTCCTCTGAGAGGATGGACTGAACTGTTTAACCAAAGTGCCAGTGATGGGTTGTGCCCCGCCTCCCCCCGCAGCTGCTGTGTATTTGCAGATCCACAGCAGCTCGCATTCTGTTCTGTCTCTGTTTTTTTTATTATTAAATATTTTATACCTTCCCACTGTGTTCACAGCCATAGAACATTTCAAGTCTTCCCAGCCTTCCAGGCTTATAATTGTCATAATCGGTTTAAAGAATCTGACCCACATGCAGAGAAACCACTCAGAGAACACGGGGAAAAGTTTAACAGGTTTATTTGAAGTAATGTAAATAAAGGTTGGATCTGGAACTCAGTGAACTAGTGAACTGGAAAAGGAAAGTCTGAAGGGGAGATCACAGAGATAAGTTCAGGGATCGTGGGAAATGAGACTGTGGCTTGAATTATGCTGGAGAGGGACTCACGTTTGAGGGGGCTCTTGCGAATCCTTGAATCCAGTCTGTGTGGGATTATCCAGAGAAGAGGGAACTCGTTGGAAAGCGGACAGGTAGACTTACGTTGGGCCCAGAGGAGTAATGAGGCGGACTGTAACTTGGATTTCCGATGGGGACTTGAACGGTTCATGTGTAGGTTTTCCCCTGCTCAGTGTTAACTCAGTAATTCCTTCCAGGGGGAGAAGGTCCAGGTATCCAGTTTTCACAAGAAGGCTTCCTGCCGAAGAGCAAAGACAAAAAAAACTCAGAGAAACAAAGCTGGGTTAGACTCTGCTAATCTCAGCTTTGCAAGAGTACCCAAAACTGGCAAACACTCTGGCGTCGAGGTAGTGACAGCCCACTGCTCAAATACTCCGCCAGTAATGAACCAACGAGCCGCAGGTGTGCAGGGAGGCCCAACGAGGACAGTGCACCACCTGGTGGTGGAGAGAGAAGAAACAAACACACAAACTGGTTTCCTAACAATAATACAGTGAGAAATGTCTTGGACAGACACAATTATTTTTTTTTTATAAACAATGTACTTACCCCTGGTTGGAACTCAGCAGTACAGAAAACAGATAGGAACAATTAGAGTTGAAACAATCAATGGGATTAATGGATTATTGATATAATAGTCAACTAATTTTGTACTTTTCTTACTTAACAGTACACAACAATATTGGCTAATTGGTACAATACTGACTGGCTAATAATTAGTTCCTTAGTAACTACTTGATATGATGTTTAAATTTACTTTAGATAATGGTCAGGTAGTAAATATATGAATAATAGTCCCTTAGTAACTACTTAAGATAATGCTTGACTCAGTGGAGTCCATAAAACAGTGGTCTCCAACCCTGGTCCTCAAGATCTACTGTCCTACAGATTTTAGATGCATCCCTGCTTCAACACAGCTGAATCAAATGATTGATTACTTTTTCAAGCCATTCATTTGATTCAGCTGTGTGAAGAAGGGATGCATCTAAAATCTGTAGGACAGTAGATCTTGAGGACCAGGGTTGGAGACCACTGCCATAAAATGATTACTATGAAATGATTTGGTTATAAGTAATCTATCTTCTTGTAAGTTGTGATGAAATGTTTAGGGTTTATTCAGAACCTACACTTAGAATTTCTACTCTATTGTTATGGTAAAGAACTAGTGGTCCCCTGATATGTACTGGTTAATACTCTTTCATTATAATTCCTCTTTGGTCTAGTTGGTAACCAACCATTAGTTCCTTTTCAGTTACTCTTTGTTTGCCTGGAATTTACACGTCGTTCTCCAATTAGTTACCCTGTGTTTCCAGATGAGTAAGCAGTAGTCCTATAATAAGGCTGGGCTGGTTGTGCTGATAGTTTGTAACAATCTTTGAAGAGTCTGATAGTGATTAGATTGTGATTAGATTGTTACAGACAATACATCATAATAGATTCCTGGAATTCAAATTTTCTTAGGTGACTCAGTGTCAAAATAGCTCTCTGTAGCACTCCTACACACTCCACCAGCCTGTTATAACAGCAAAAGAAGTTGGCACTTCAAATGCTTTGTATGTATCCCAGCATAGAACCCAGTGCCACAGTGGCACCAGATCACTAGTTCCTTTCAGATTTGTCTGTTTTCCTGTCTTCGACCCCATGAGAGATACTGTTTGACAAAACATTTAGTTAACATTGGTGTGTGAACAAGACAAAAAAGATGGAGAGGAAAGGAGGGGGAGTGGAAAGCTAACAGATGACAAGTGAAAACAATCAAGTGTGCAAGTGTTGTATCTACTTTATCTGTCTAAGTCAGTAACGGCGCTTCTGCTCACTGCAAAATGAGAAAAACTGCCTCAAGGGAAGGAAACACTGCTTGCTCGCTTCTTGCGCTTCATCTTATCTGTATTGCTCTTATTTATTAGGATGTAGAGAACATGCAATGTGTAAAGTAGCATGAAGGTGTAGGAAGAAGAGAGAACGTGGAAAGACCTGGTGTTGGAAGAGAGGAAATCAATTTAGTTCCTTCTACCTAGTAAAGGAAAAGGAGGATAGCATTTGGAAACACAGAGGTAATTCCAACTTTCACATAGCTAAACTTTTGGTCCTCAAATCTAAGGTTTACTGCCAGCCTGAAACTGGCAAAAAAAAACTAATTTATACTAATATATTTTAGTTAGTGTGTAAGACTTTCCTATAAAGTAAAATTAAATTCTAGAAAATCAAGCTCGGCAGAGGATATATATTAAGGGTCTAATTAATGCTGCTATAATATAGTTAATGGCTGTCTCATTCTACAACATCTATCTCATTTTAGATAAATCCTATAGATTTCAGATACCAAACCATCAAGAATTAATAGATGGTTGGCCATGGAGGCGCTCCAAAGCAGCGGCCAAGAACGCTCCTCTTGACAATTTTGATAATTTCACAAAATATCCTGCTTAATACGATACAGACTAGACATCAAACCCGCATCTATGAACGCCAACGCCTGCAGGAGCTATGGTCACAAAAATCCAGACATTTTTGACCGTTTAAAAAGCTGATGGATGGGCGGATGGATGTAAACAAAACAACAGCGGAACATAACGGCAGGAGTAAGAGATTTGTGAGACAAAGAAAGCGAGGCTGCAGCGGGGGGCTAACTGCAAAGCTAAAGAGAAACTCCCATAGACCTCCGCTTCCATCAATCCAACGTCCACTCATAGGATAACAAAATGGATAATTCTGACGGAGTCTTGGCTGCAATACCAGCAATTGTCCAGCAATACCGGACAATGCTATTGACCTGGAGGAGCTAATGCTATACCACATGGATAGGAACAAAGAACTAAGCGGTAAGACTCGGGGTGGTGAGCTATGTGTTTACATCAACAGCTGGTGCAAGAACGCTAGATCAATCGCCAGCTTCTGCTCTCCAGACATCAAGTTTCTGACTGTTAACTGCAGGCCGTTCTATCTGCCCAGAGAGTTTAGTGTGGTTAGCATTACTGCTGTTTACCCCCCAGTGCTAACACTAAAGAGGTAATCAGGAAAGAGGAAAATCAGAACAATAATCAGAACACTAGGGTTACTCTCACCGAACAGCTCAAATAATCTGCTACTGATGGCAGGAAAGCAAACAGAATGAATAGCTACGGGGACCAAGTGAATCAGATCGGCGGTAGTCAGCCAATTAGACAGGTGAGCAGGGGCAAATGGAAAAAGCCAACCATCAGCGCCAAAACCATGACAGAAAACAACTTAGTCCTTACTTTTTAAGCAAACATTAAGTTTGTTCAAAAAGATAGGGCCCCTTTCACAGATATTTCTTGTAAACAAGAAAAAAAAACATATTTTGATGTTAATTGTGGAAAAAGAACTGCAATCTATATTGTGGCAAAGAGTAGGACAGTTATAATCTGACAGCCCTATTGTTACTGAGAACTGAACATGTGTTATTTAACATAGCCTTTAATCACTTTTATGTATGTGTGTGTGTGTGTGTTTGTACCTGTCTAGCTCTCAGAGGGAGGACATTTTTTTCTAATTTCACAATCAAATTGAGGAAAAGTTGTTGCAAAGTGAGGACATTTGGCTAGTCCTGACATGCTATTTTGCTAATGGTTAGGTTTAGGGCTAAGGTATCACTTGGTCAGGGTGAGGTATGCATTGGTAATGGTTAGGTTTAGTGTTAGATTCAGGGTTAGGGCATAGAAAGGGTCAAAAATGACTGAAAATCAATGGAAGTTAATGGGAGTCAACACATGGAGTCAACACATGACAGACCGAGTATGTGTATATGTGTGTGTTCATCACTGTATTTAAAAAAAATACCTTGATATAAGGGTCTTAAACATCTTATTCCGGTTATACATTGTTTTGAGCAGGTTACACTTTTGCTGAAGTAGACCTTGATTATTCTTTATTACAGCGAGTAAATAATAATTAATTACTAAGCTGATAAATAAATAACAATAACAAGACTTCTTTAATTGTCCCCACTAACCTGATAGAGATCGACAGG
Organism: Cyprinodon diabolis; assembly: GCA_030533445.1. Taxonomy (NCBI): domain Eukaryota; kingdom Metazoa; phylum Chordata; class Actinopteri; order Cyprinodontiformes; family Cyprinodontidae; genus Cyprinodon; species Cyprinodon diabolis. The sequence goes on from CM060080.1 coordinate 6,376,831, forward strand.
TACTTTTCAGCTGAAATTGACCATCTGTAGTTGGTGTCCTGGTAGCAGATGCGGGCACCAAAACAGGTCAGCAGGTCATCAAACTGGGCTCAGGTGAAACAATAGTAGCGCTGGAAGGTACCCTCATCGGCTTGGAGTTCCTGGATTAGATGGTAAAACTCCTCACAAACTGAATGCATCTGAATTATGTGGTGAATCTCGACATGGCGCTGAAGTGCCCAACGATGGCGTTCATTCATTAAAATAAGCCAAGCCACTCTTTCGATTTCATCTGCCATTGTATAAAATACAGGCAAAAAGAAGAGGGTAGCTTCACCCAATTCAACTCAGACCCACAGACAGCCACAGCAGCAAAGATAATCTAGCTGTGCATCGGAACTAAATTTGGACAAGCATCAAAACTGAAGCAGGCCCTTTTTTGCTGCTGAAATCATGTTTGGTGTGAATGCAGTATAAAGTGTGTGAACTGAGTTGCCTAACCCTAACCTTAGGCTACTAGCTTTAGGGTTAGGCATGCGTTGATAATGGTTAGGATTAGCATAAGTGTCTGGGTTACGCCATATAAATGAATGGGAAATTAATGGAAGTAAATGGGAAGTCCCCTCAATGATTGTGTGACACAAAGTGTGTGTGCATTACTTTTAACCACTGATAGCGCTTGTGTGCAAATCGTCATGAAGATGCTTTAGGCCTGACAGATTGTCAAAGTGTTTGTCCTGGTGACTAAAGAATTCCACACAATTTCACTACAAATGTTTAGAGAGTCATTGGCAAGAGCCACTGAGGCTGAAAGGCAGAGAATATATAAATAACAAACACACGCATCTTAACAAAATGGCTGAAAGTAATCTGTGCGTTTGAGCAATAGGCCTCTGTTCTAGGAGCATACATTTTATATTTGATCCTGTGTCGAGGGGGATTGTGAAAGGGATGAAGGAGGAAGTGAAGAAAGGAGTAGATGTAGATAGTAAAAGGGTATTGTTGGGAAGAAGAATATACTTGTAAAAAGAGTTGAGACAAACAAAGGTAGAGGAAAGGCAGAAGAGAAACCTGACATGGACTAGTAAGAGGAAAGAAATAGCAAGGTGGAGTTAGTTGGAGATGAAGAATAAAGTAAAAAAAAAAAACTAAAACCCCCAAAAAGTTCTGCTTTTACTTCGCATAAGGCAAGAGAGAATACTGGATGGCATAAAAATTTTGAAAGTAAAAATAGAAAGCAGAAAAAAGATGATACAAAAGTAGACGTTTGATTACTCATTTACTTGACCTGCTTATCTCCTATCTTCTCATTACTGTTCATCCGATCCATCTGCTTCAGCCTCTATTTAACCAGCCTTCAATCAGCCATCAGTGCCAGATTATTCAAGCCTTTGGTGAGAGTTCTCTAGCTTTCCTGTTTTTGATTGCCTGACCCTGATCCGTTCTGCCTGTAGACTTCTGAGTCTGTCTGTCCCTGTTCTGATCTGTTTGCCTGTCCTGTCTTTGAACTCTTCTGGATTTATGCCTATTTGTGTATCAAATCTGGAACTGTTTCCTGACACCCTCCTGGATTTACCTTTAGTACCTCTTCGCACCTCTGATCTCCTGGCTCTGATTCCTGAGCATGTCTTCGGCACTGGCTTTGGCTTCGCCCTCTGGATTATCCTGCCTTCCTTTGACTGCTTGGCAGTGAACTTCTGTCTGTTCTCCGACCCCTGGGACATCAGCGTCTAGGACTCTCTGGGCGGCGCCCGCAACGTCTTCTTGGCAGCCGGCCTGTTGGATCCAACATCCTCCTCTGGGCACTTACTGAACTATAAGACCAGATTAGTTACTCAAATGTTCATTGTCATCCTCCATCGGATAGTACCTGGCCTGACACCATCCTGGAGAGAAATGTCACCTGTACTGCTGCCATCAACACCTATGTTTATAGATGTTTGAGATCAGCCTGTTTTTCAGTGTAGTCCTGTTTCTCTGACTGTGACTAGCTGGATGTGCTCTCTTCATCCTCTGACATGGGAGCTGGCTCGGAGCTAGTCTGCCTGGCTGTGTGTTTCCTGGCCTGTGGAGCTGGTTTACAGTTGCCTTTTGTATCTTTGCTTCTTTTTCTATGTCTGCTCACACTGAACCTGGTTCTGCTGGAGATTTCTTCCTGTTAAAAGGGAGTTTCCTCTCCACTGTCGCTACAACCATGCTTGGTGTGAGGGATTGCCTTTAAGTCAATGTGTTGATGCAATAAACAGGTATTCCTTAGGTAAAAAACTTTGAATTAATTTGACTTTACGATCTGGTGAACTGTATACTGCCTTGAGATGACGTGTTGTGAATTGCCGCTATATGAATAAACTGAATTGAATTGAATTGCAGAGGTTCCTGCCTTAGATGCTGACGCTGTTCTCTGCAGTTCTGTCATGATTAAACATTTGGTTAAATCTAACTGTCTTTCCAAACAAAAAAACTTTCCAAATTGAATTTTGAACTTTTCTTTGGGTGATAACTAAAAAATATATATTTTAAAAAATCTGAAAATAATCACAAACCTTTTATCTTCAGCTGTTCCAAACTGAAGACCTTGGCAAAGGCAACTTATTTGCATGAATCTCTTTTATTTTCTTTAGTCCTTTACACATACCCATAGATTCACACACATACAGACACATGTATGTATCAATTAATTATGAAATGGAAGAATTCCCATTTTGCAGTGCTGGATTTTAAAAAGGGCTTCCAAATGCAAAAAAGTTGTGCTTGGATGGGAGTGAGAAAAAAAAAAAGTAGCCAACTTATTGCAAAATGAAAGAGGTGGGGCTAGGGTTTTAAAAAACAACCAACTATCGTTTAGATTTAAAATGAAAATCTAAAAGGCAAGTTAGTTAAAGATTGTGTTTGATTTAATTTTTACTAACATGACTCCACACATAAAGAAATTATATTTGCCAAAACAAAATAAAAGGATGATGTTTTTTATCCTCAAACAACATTAGAAAGTAAAAGACTTATCCAAGCAAACTAAAACAGTAATCAGCGTATGCAAAGGTTTTTAATTACAATAATGCGAACCAGTAACCTTTCTTTCTATGTTAGTTCACAGGATTTCGAGGCAGAATATCAGGAACTGTGGGATTGGCTGATGGACATGGATGCTATGGTAACTGACAGCCACCAATTGATGATGTCAGAAGAGCAGAGACAATACCTCTTCAAAGTAAGATAAACTTCTTTGTGAAAATGTATCATTTTGCAGAGCAGTCAGAGCCCTGTTGTGAGCCCTGTTCTTAGCCTGTACAGCTTTTTTGCTTTAAAGTGGTCATCGAATGATTATTTAGGGTATTTGGTGCTGGTCTCTGAATAGGGTGTGTAATATTAGTTGGGCTGAAAATGGCATATTTCCTGTTCTATGAGCCCTTATGCAAGCCTGGTTAAAAGCCCCAGAATGAAATGACAGGTTTTCTTCCTTTTATGGTATGCTCATGAATATTTAGGTGAGCTTTGCACTGATTGGTTGGTTTACAACTAGCTTTGCTGAGCAAAGACACATCATAGCAACAAGCACTCACTCACTGAAACATCAGATTGTTGATATGGTAGGGTGACCAGACTTCTTTTTCCCGGACATGTCCTACTTTTCAGACCTAAAATTATGTCCTGGGGGATTTTGGTCGAATACAGTGCAGCAGAACCGAGCCCGGTCCAGTCCAGTCAGCAGTCCAGCAGACTTTTACAGAAACAAGTAAAAAAAAATGCATATAATTCTGCCATTATTTCCACACTCGATAACAATTGGTGACATACTACAGTAAAAACATAATTGGTTGCTTGCCATCCAGCTTAAAAAAAACACATAGAAAAAGGGGGAGCAAATGGGGAGAAAATGAGGCTGTTGGGTGAAAATGCAGTTATTTTATGTGACACAACTATGTCAGTTTGAAAAGATTTTCATGATTTGATTTTGCAATCTAGTGCAGGATTAGTAGCAGCTTTCCACATTCAAAGTGAAAAGGTGTGCTGTTTCTGTTGCAAGCACAGACAGCCTACTCTGCACGACGACAGCAGACAGTGAAAGAGGGAGGGAGGCAGGCTTAAGATCGTCTCATTCGGGAGGACAGAGTTTGGTGCTTTTAGGGGTCTGAAAAGGTGCTTAACCCCTAGAACCCTACGGACCCATCGGTGGGTCCAGCTGCTACGTGACCTCGTAATTTTAACAAACCCCCAGTATTGATGTAAAAAACACATTTGGCACAGTTTGGTGACATTTTTGGATAAATGTGCCAAAATGGCCCTTCCGCCTAAGAAATTTCTCACTAATACCATTCTAAAATAAATATGATTCATCTGATTGAGTCCAAATTTGGTATATTTTTACACAACATTTAGATTTAAAAGTCTGTACTACTTTTTTGTGCTATAAATAATATTTTGGTAGTGTTTTGCAATGTTTATTTCAAAGAAAATTTTGGCAAGGTTCAAAAAATGCAAAATATTTTGTATTTTGTCCCTAATATTTCAGGCAGGGTCAAAGCTACAATGGTGCTGACACCAGAAAACCATTCTATGACATCTTACCTTTATAGAGGTACCAAAAGTTTCTTCTTAAATCTAATAGCTGTGAGGCTATAAGTGATTTACTTTTGTGTGTTTTTGTCAGGCAGAAATTTACTTATACCCCCTGAGGGTGTAAGAGGTTAATTTTGTGAATAAAAGGCTAAGTTGGCAGCACTGGCAGAGGGTGCTGCTGTTTTATTGTCTCTCCTCGATTATGTCAAAAGTATGTCAATGTAAATCCCTTAATTGTCCTTAAATGGGGAAATTCACTCTCTGCATTTTGACCCATCCCCTTGGGGAGCAGTGGGCTGCCATTGTGTGGTGCTTGGGGAGTAGTGTGGGGTTAAGGGTATTGCTCAGGAACCCAAGGTGGAGGCTGTGGAATCGAACTCAGTACTTGCAACCTTCTCAGAGCACAAGCGTACTGCTCTAACCACTAGGCCAATACTCCCCAACTCTGCCATCTGTCTCAGCAATACAACATATTTTCTTTTGGATGGGTCATATTCCAAGTATATTCATAGCTCTGTCTGTGGTGTCTTACGTACGAGCATGGCTTTAACATACCATGTCCACTCTCAGGTAGTGGGGGACAGGCCAATACTCGTCTGCTCATTCTCGTAGGCTGCGCTCGTATTTGAAAATATTCTTTAAAAACTCTTTTCACCATACTTGGAGTTGCTATTGGTTTCTGAATTAAAATGGATGCCAGTTGCCTCTGACTATCTACAAAATCGATATTGAATATGACATTTCAATTGTTTGCTAGGTTGCTAAATTGGATGCATTTAACATGGATGCACTTGACGTCACATCCACAGAAACATGTCTGTTTAAACATTCACACCTCAAATTGATGTAAACATGAGGATTAAATTAAGTGTAAAGGTGCTTTTTTCCCCCCGTTTTTTTTCTCCAACAAAATAACAAAATTTTTTGTTATTTTCTGTCTGTCTCTAAGGTGGGTGTGTTTTGGGCACCTGGCAGTTTGAACAAAGGCATGATTTATTTATTTGGATGATGAAAGTCACCTGCCCCTCAAATTATTGATAAGTGTAAAGATGAACTTAATTTCTCCATAGGAGCCACAGTTAAATATTCATCTCTTAATGAATATTCATGAAAACGATGATGCATGCATGAATTTTAGATGACTCTAGAATCAGTGGGTATTGTCTTCTCCTTTTTCTCTTTATCTCTCTCATTTTTTTTGATGTGTCAACTCTACTGCTGAATTATTGATGTTGATCTCAACAGCATTTCTTGGCCAAGTCCAAGGTCGCTTTGTTATAGTCTTTTTTTGCCCTCTTCTCCACTGTGACTCGCAGAGAATGGTCTACAGACAGGTCTACACTGCGTGCTGCTCATGTATGGATTTTTTATGCCTTCATGTTTGAAACAGCCTGTGGACAGAGATATTATGTTTTTGGTGTCTCCACACTTCTTTATCTTTACCCATCTGAGTGTATATTGCCTTTACAGGTATTGGAAATGTCTGTTTATTAGAATCAAACAAGCTGAGGGTATTTAATTCAATTTGCCATATATGTTTACTTAGCCTTAGAAAGTCAATTGTTCTTAATTTGATTAGGATTGCAGTGAGGGGTAGGGGTGTAAATCACACCTATCATGGTGATTCGATTCAGTATCGATTTCCTGACCCAATGATTGGCTTATTTTCGATACTCAAGAATACACCACGATTCGATTCGATTAATTGGTTCATTTTTTTCTTTTTTTTTTTTTTTACACCTTACAGGCTAGACAATGTTTCAAATTTGAAATAAATCAATGAAAGCTGTAATATAATTATGCTTTTTGTTTTTTGAGAAACTACAGAAAATAACAGAAGTAGAGAAGTTGCATTCCACCTATTCCTATTAAAACCTCATTCACTGAAAAATAATAATACCCCTGTGTTATAGATTCTGCAAGGCTTTGCATCAGAAAATACTGCACAAAATCAGTGCAATGAGTGCAATGAAATACCTCGGCTCCAGACGTCCCCGCCCCCTCCACAGACGCTCCGCTGCTCCTCTCCCAAATTGTAGCTGACCGCAAACAGTGCCGCAGACAGGAGGCCGGCTTGTTTTGTTTTCATGACCGAAATTATGGAAAACAACTCGTGAAGTTTGACCCGCTAGAAGAGCGAGGTGCACGAGAACGCTGGGACCCTTATTCCACCTGGATCTCCGCTCTTTTGGCCCTCATGTCCCTCCGTCGTCGGACTAAACTTGCCCCCACTTCCTCGCCGCCTCGGCCGTATCTAGACCCGCAGTGTGTAGCACAGACCACGCTTCAATACTGAGCATAAATAAAAAATGTCTTTGTCAAGCTCACTGCGACACACTGCTGTAAGAGTATAACCAGGAAGCGAGGTAGGAGGGCAAAATAGGTTTAGCGCCACCGCAGCACGGGAGGGAGAATTACGCCCAGGAGCAAATGGATAAAAATAGACCGGAGGAAAAAAAAACATGAATCGATACTCTTGCGGACGTATCGATACATCGGATCATCGGCTGTTGGATCGATGCATCGATACAAAACGATTATTATCTACACCCCTAGTGAGGGGTAATAAAATTGTCATATTTGAGCACCACCTTGCTTCTCTTGCTTTAGTGCCAGAAGTGAAGTTCCTCCACACTGGTTCTCAGCACTGGTGAACCTCAGGGCTGAGTTCTCTATCCACTCTCTCATTTATGACTGAATTGCCAGGCATAGGTCAAATGTTATTCTCAAGTTTGTCAATATCATGATCTTGATCTTGAAAAAAACAAAAAAAAGAACAACAATGAGTGCCTAAAGCAGAAAGGTGAAATCACTGAGCATTTAGTGTTAGGAAAATAACCTCCCTCTGATCATCAGGAAGAACTAAGGAACAATTCTGTTGACGTAGAATTCCTGTTCTACATTAACAATGCTGAGATGGAGCATGTCAGCATCTTCAAGTTCCTTTGCATTCACATTACCTATTGATGTTCACTTGCAAACACCTCATACAGAGACCTGGGCCTTCAATTTTGCTTCCTCCATTTGCAAAGCATGTATTTCTTTCAATGCAGCACCTCGTTACAGTGCAGCAGCCTGTTCTGCTTTGACTTTTTTAACTCTGAAGAGACAGGATGATCCAGAGGAAGAAGCTGAATTTGATTTCTGTGATACATTAGATATGCTGTCAGATGGTCTGATTGTTGATTTTACGATGTCTGTTTTCAATGTTTCAGCATCTTTCAAAAAATTATTTAGGTTAATTATTTAGGCTTATATCATTCATTTTAGTATTTTTCATTCTCTGATAAGAGCTCCTGAACCAACTTGTGAGCATTTTAAACTCATCCATGGATTCCTTAAATGCTTGTACTGAATCATTGACTGCAACAACATTTCCTGCATCCTTCATCAAAGCCTTTATTTCATTAGTCTTTCTAGTGCATGCTCCCAATCAACCTCTGTGGGAAAGGATGCACACTTTTAACATGTCCTCAGATGCAGGCAGAGTTTCAGGGTCAGACATCATTAATGAGCACAAAGATCCCCTCACTTTTGAAAAAGTTCATCAACAAACACCTTCTTAGCCACAATCCTTTTAAAAAAACAACAACTTTGCCTTCTGTGGTAATCGATTGTTTCTCAGCTGCACTTTCATAAACTCAATCAGCTGATTCTAGTTATTTGTTCTCCTTACAGCCAATCACATTGTTTTATTTCCTGGTTACCTGATTAGTACAATTTTTGTCATAGTTTTGTGCATTAAAAAAAATGATAAAAAAATATAAACTTTATTTGTAATGCACTTTACATTTAAGAAAAAAAATCTCAAAGTGCTACAGGTAAAATCATAGAAGGGTAAAATCAAAATTTAAATCTTAAGATCGCTTTAAATATATATATTGTCATGGTTCTGAGGTGTCTTACCCACATGCAGATTACACTCGAGAGAAGCAGAGCAGATTTAAGATGTTTATTGGGAAATTGGCTTGGCAGATGTAACGGAAAAGATAACCCTCGGGACGAAGCGCAGAGGAATGGATGCGGAGATCGGCTCATGCGGTCTGTGGGAATGAGGCTGAGAGTTAGATGAACACCGAGAGCTGGGAAAGGTGAAGGACAAAAAAAACCCAAAGGCTTACAGCCGAGCACTGCAACCGAACAGGGGGGATAGAGTATAGGAAAGGTGCCTGAGATGGGGGAATCCAAATGGCGCTTGAGTGGTGGTGGTCCGGTGGATGATGGAGGAACCAGAGGGTCCAGTTTGGTCTCTCTGCCAGGCTTGGTAACACCAAGTGGGCATGGGAGGTCGGGTCCAGAGCTATCTGAGACGAGGAGCCTGACTAGGGTCATCAGATCACAGAGGACACAGAAGAGGAATTGTCAGGGGCAGTCCTGATTAGATTGATGTCACTTTTATTACCTTGTCTTTTCACTTCCTGTTTTATTTTGGTACTCATTTCCTCTCTCGTTTTAGGCAGCTTCACTTCCTGAGTTCCTTCCTGCAATCAGGATCTGCCACAGCCTAATTCAATTCACCTGATGTATGTGCTCCTCTTTTGTTTGTTAGAGTATTTAGTTCCCACCCTTGCAGCTTCCCTTTGCCAGTTCGTCTTTGTCCTTTGAGCTTAGCGTTCCAGCCTTTTTGCCTGTTAGATTTAGCTTTCTAGTGTTTTGACCCCTACTTTGATTTGGACCTGTCTTTGCCTCCGTTTTTTGATACCTCTGTTTCTGCTGGATTTTTTGGTGTTCAACCCTGGACTGAAGTAAAGGAACTTTGAGTTTTAATCCACTGTGTCTGGTCTTGCATTTGAGTCCTTTCTGAGCCTTGTGACAGGAATCCAGAACTTGAGACGACCTGGGAGACACAGGAGACAAGGATTTAATGCTGGGGAAAAAGTAAGCTGCTGCTAGACAGAGGCCTCTAAGCGTACCAAACAGGTTTACACTCTGGCGTCCTCCAGCTATAACAATGGTGTTTTTAGTGTAGCCGAACTTATTTCCTTTCCAACTATCCTCCCAACTTCTCTCTCCTGAATTAATACTATGGTTGTACATAAATGAAGATAGCATCTGATCTAAACTCTGCTCACTTTTGACCAGCTAACTGTGGCAATATATTTCAGCTGAACAATGAGTAAAAAGAAATACTTTGTTAAACTATCTTTGTATGTCTGCAAGTAAAGAACCGTGGATGTTGAAAAGGTGTAGCCATAAAATATCTCTTGCTGTGGAAAATAGAGAATATTCTATTTAAGATTCCATTTGATATTTCATTGCATTAGACCATCACAGATGTAGCTTCAATCTCTCCTGCTTCTCTCTCTCTCTCTCTCTCTCTTCCCCTATGGTGATTTCCAGTAGAGTCCAACTAATTACAGTTGCTAAGAGGAGAGAGTATATGTGAAAGTGTGTTTGCATCCCTGCTGCTAAATTCTCATTTCAAATAGCCCATGGTGCTCTGATGGAGCAACAAACTACTGGTACATACAAATTCACATATTGTCACATACACTCTCACACCCACATAGACTTGGACTCAACTTTATTTATCCCTTGGAATCACTCCTTCAGGGGGGTTCTGGTTCCAATTGCTTATATAGAGTACAAAGAGTTAAACCAAGACGCCATTAAAGATAAAAAAAAATATAACAAGAGTGTATATTGTACTGAAAAAAACAGAAATGATAAAAATAAAGAAAAGGAAAAAATTTGTAACGTCTTGGAATATGTTTTTCCTTGGGTATAAAATAGCTGCACAGTAGAGAGCTATGGGAAGACTATACAGTAGTTGACTTGGGTTTTTGCACTTCGATGCAGAAATTTACTGACCATATAAATAAGTGAAAATTAAACAGACTACTATTATTATTATTAAGAGGAGGTTAAGAGAAAGCTGTAATTCAAGACAGATAATTTTGCCCTGCTTCAGAAGGCTGGATTTATACAGTTAGCTATAAGGCAAGGTTAATTTCATATGTAATTGTTACTGTGATCCTTGCTGTGTTTGTAATGTTCCCACCCACCAAACAGGTAGAAAAAAAAACCCCGAAAAAATTTTTAATATTTGTTTGAAGATGGGAAATAATTTAGATTTTTGGAGTAACAGAAGATAAGCACTAATCAATATGAATAACTAAGTACCTAAATAGGAAGTAGATGAAAGTAGAAATTGCAAAACAGAATCAAAGTAGAACTTAATAAAATAAAAATTTACATAAGCAAAACAGTTACAGTATGTTGAAAAAGAAACTAGAGTAACAAACCATAAAATCCAAAACCTAGAAAGTTAAATGTCAGTTAGGGAGGATACAAATGGGAAAAGAATAAAATACAATATTAGTTTATGCGTCCAATTTAGTCCAACATCAGAACTAAAACTTCAACACCACAATACAAATGCTTATTGTCCACTGTGAATCCAGGTTTGAATTGTCTAGGTGTTGTAGTTTTAGAGCTAGTCTAATTCTAGTGTGATATGGACACTAAAATAAAATGATAAAAATCTGTCTTTATTGAGGTTTTACAAATCAGAGAAAGGTTCCACAAATCCGAGAGCTGGTTTTAATTATTCTACAAGTAGTTTAGAATAATCTAGTCCAGGTTTGATATGTCTAGGTGTTGTAGTTTTTCAATTAGAGTAGATTAATAATGCTGAAGGTAGGCAAAAATTAAGAGGATTTGCCTTTTACTCATTTCCCAAATTGGAAGCTAGAATTGGACACTTCTGTTCCACTTTTAATGATTGTCCAAAAGTGTAAAGGACAATAACTTAATATAAAGACTATTTTATTTAATCTTTTAGTTTGAGCATGTTGTGTGAAAAAAAGTTTTCAACATTTTAGTCCAATTAAATAAAGGAGATTGATGGATTTACTCAGTCGGCACTTTACTTACTTTGTAAAGTAAAGGAGAACAAGACATTCACATTCACAGCATGATGGTCTGCCAAGTTCTAACCTAGACAAAGTTGTTCCCTTACTTTTAAGGCAGAGTCAAAACAATAACAGACACTTTGGTTAAACAGTTTCCTTGAAAAAGTATGTGGTTTTGTTATGGGAAAAAGGTATGTCTTGTCTAAAACCATCTTCCACTCAGACATTTTGTGGCCTTGCAAGTGAGACAAACTAGCTGAGAAAAAAAACATTTTTAGACAGTACATAGCATACATCAATTTAATTATTATCATTGTAATTTTTCCATCTCAAATAAAAAAAACCTGCTCAAATATATTGCCTGGAAGTTAGTAAAGAATCGAAAAAGATATAAAATAAAATCATAATATAAACATGTATTTATAAAACTGGAGCTTCTTAACTCTCTGATAAATACATTTATACTTAATGAATTGGGAACAAAATACAGAACAAAAATTTAAGTCAGACTGACTTAATTAGTTTTATTTGGTTTCATCAAGACACCGGAGCTCAGTGTGAAAAGCAGCTGATCCCAGGCTGTTCTTTACTTCCAGGATGTCCCTTTGCTTGATTTTGATATCTGTCACAGCTGAAGGTGAACTCAAAGAAAAACACATACTTTTTGGTTAATAAAAGCTTGTTTAATTTTTCAATTGGTTCCTAACAAAGCAAGACAAAGCCCAGCCCTATTTTATTTTACTACCTAAGAAAACATTTTTATGTACCCCTCGCAATACCCTCAAGGACCACTAGGGGTACGTGTACCCCCGTTTGGGAAACACTGATTTCATTTCACGTTGTCTTGACCCCCATTTTGGAATTGCTGGATCTGGCCCTGAATGGTAGCAGTCTCACCACAGAATCCTTATTCTTCTGTCTCCCCCTTCTTTTGAAATATTGAGGCATCTTGGCCTTCGACTGAAGGAACAAGCATTAAACAGGAGGGATCTCGCTACAGCTATGGAGGTGAAGAGTTGTCAGGACAAGTTCCACATCAGCCTTACAGTCCAGCAAATTCCTGATAGTTAGCAATTGGTAATTTTGCTTTCTCACTTGAGGGAGTTCACTTTCCTTTCCCTTTCCCAAATTTTACCAGCCATGTCACTGATGCAACCCTTTGTTATGCCATATGCCATGATCATACTTTTGGACAGTGGGAACCAGTGTCCATATTTCATCCTGATAGGATGATCAGAGAAGAAAACGAGCTTTGGTGAATAACAGCTGGGGGACTTCTGCAGCCCCCCTTTTTCAGCCAAAGCAGTCACATGGAAGTCACAGAGGTGTGACCAACCACCACCCCCCTCTGTGAGGACAGAGAAAACCAGAGAGCACACAGGATTCTTTCTCTCTTTTTGCCTATCTCTTTTGCTCTTCTGCTGATGCACCTCTCTCCTGGTCCCTTCTGCTCCTGCGCTCAAAGCTGGGGCCAACTGTGGCCCACAGTGGAGATGCTGGCCCCAGGGATGAGTCAGAACTCTTCAGAACCTAACTGCTACAAACAGAACTTTTGCAACACATTTCTCTTGAGTTTCAGAACTTACAGAGCCAAACTGGATAAGAACCATATCCTTGGGGGTGAGACTGAGAGGACCCCTGCTGTGAGACTGAGACAAAGGAACCCCTGACAGCAGAGCTGCAAAAACTGGATGAAACTCAAGCTTTCCAAATGGACATGGAAAAAGGTTTGCAGGTCTGATTAGGGACAGAACAAGCAATGTGTCTTTTGATGATGCTAATCATATCGTGTGTTTACTGCTGAACGCTAATTGATGCTAAAGAATGGACTGCATGCTACGCTATGCTACAGGAATATGTGTTGAGCTGTTGCTAAAGCTTAGACAAGCTTTATTCACTAAGGATTTAAACACTGATATAACGTTAGTGTTCATATGTTCCTCAAATGCTCATTACATTTCCATTACCAAGTATGACCAAGAGTCATTTAGTGGAAGCCTGATGTCTATTGGTTCTTGATTAAGCAAATCATTTAATAAAACATTATTTGGCCAAATAATGTTTTATTTACCTCATGGATTTGCGTTGTGAATTGGTCTGAAAACATTCCAATTTCTTTAAAATTAGTGAAAAGCTAATTTGATCACATCCCAAATTCTTCCAGATAAACTTTGGTTTCAAACACAGAATCCATCTTAAACTGTAACATGGTTTTCAACCGTTTCCCCTTCCTCTTTGTACATAGTAGTTAGTTTATTTTAATTGAGTTTTACTAGTCTTAGTTGAGAGTGTTAAACTGGAATACGTTTGACGTGGAGCTGAATGATTTTTGTTAATAAAATCGTATATTTTGAACAGAAGTTGTGGTGAATTTATTCCATATGTGTACAGAAATAACTGTTTGACCATGATTAGTGCTCGAATCACCCTTTCATTTATTGTTCTAACACACAGTTAGTAGGACTGTGTGTCATAAACAGTATATAACAGCTGAAATAATATCTGATTAAATAAGATATTTTACCACCCCTACAGGGGAGGGCAATAAACATCTTAAAGTATCAGAAACATAAATTTCCAGCGGGCTGGGAATAGAATTTACCTATAGAATCACAACACCTTTAATACTAGAATTCCAAGTATTTTCAGTTTCTAACTCCCTCTACTCAAGTAAATTGCCTCACCCACTCCCTGCTGCATGCACCTGCCCTCCCCTGCTATCTCACTTCTGAATTTTGCAGCCACCTTGCTAACTGTCCCTTTTGTGTTGCAAACCCCCTCTCATACTACTACCCCTTGTACATGAGATTGCAGAAAGCCTGAAAAACTTAGCAACAGAACAGGAGTGTGTTTCAACCTGCTTTTTGCAGTAACATATCGATTAGTCATATCTAAAACGTTTATTAAGGCAAACCTGAACACCCGATTTCATATGTGATTTGGTTCCTCAGCTGAAAAAAATCCAAACCCATGCTTTTCCACCAAGGCAAGGCAGCGTCTGCTTATATTGTTCATTGACGAGCAAACCAATTTCTCAATGAACTTGTGACTGGCAGGTGAAATTGTCAATCATCTACATCCCACAACAAAACATGGCAAAGCGCATTTACGGTTTAACAGTTAAACCAGTTGTTAGTGTGCAGAGCGTTAATATTCTGAGCTGTCATTGAAAGCACCATAAGTATGCATACTGTATGCTTACACAGAAGTTCAACGGGATGCTAAGCAGAGCTGAATGACAGCATCAGAATGTTTAGCAAAACAACAAAAAGCAAAATAATTTGGCGTGTTTTCCAAACATGTTGTGTTGTGTATGTTGTGTAATGTTTGCAAAGTGTGCAACTTACACAGTGGGATCAAGATTTTTTATTTTTCTAGTGCATTTGAAATAATTTAGCCTCACTAATTTTGTGAAAAACTTCAGAAGACTCAGGTGGAGGGATCAACAACTGCCTGGATCACTGATTATCATTTTGTGGCATGGTGTGGAAACAATGATCTGATCCTGAATGTGAACAAAGCAATAGATGATTGTAGATTTTAGAAGAAAAGAACAATTTGAGTCCTATTAATATCATGGGAGAAGAAGTGGAAGGGTTGGACGACTATAAATACCTTGGTGTTCACAACAAACTCCACTGCAGATGCACCAGTCAATCTATCTACAAAAAGCAAAAGAGCAGACTGTACATTCTGTTAATAAATCTGATTTTTAATTCTGGTTTATTGAAACATTTAATTTAGATTTGTGATTAATAAAGTATTTCTGAACCTAGCCGCGACTCTAAGAGGAGAACCTCTCCTCACTGGGAGCAGTCATTGGTCCCAACAAGTACCTATAGATTGTCCCTACCAGGAAACAAATACAAGGCCATGGAAACAAATTTGTGTATATGTGTGTGTTTATGTTTGGCCATATTTTGTCGCCTTGTGGGCACAAGTTCCAAGAAATATGCTCCCCATTAGGTCAAGTTATCATCTTGGAGTGGGGGTTAGATTTAGGACTAAAGTTTGATTTGAGTTTAGGTTAGGTTTAGGGCTAAAGGGCATGTTATACTCGCGCAATAGTGTGTCGCAGTGAGCTTGTTGTGGGTATGATGCTGATATTTTTGATTTAGGCCCAATTTTGAATCATGGTCTGCGCTATGGTATTCCACGCCACAACGCTAGAAGGACAATCATGAACTAGCTATGAGGCGGTGAGGGAGTGGAAAAACACAAGGGGAAAGTTTTCTCGACAACGGGGTACATGAGGGCGAAAAAGAGCGGGGATCCATCCATCCATCCATCCATCCATCCATCCATCTTATTCTGCTTATCTGGTGTCGGGTTGCGGGGGTAGCAGCTTCATTAGGGAGGCCCTGATGTCCCTCTCCCCAGCCACTTGGGCCAGTTCCTCCAGGGAAAAACCAAGGTGCTCCCAGGCCAGCCGAGAAACATAGTCCCTCCAGCGTTTCCAGGGTCTCCCCCTGGGCCTCCTCCCAGTGGGATGTGCCTGGCACACCTTAGCAGGGAGACGTCCAGGAGGCATCCTGACCAGATGCCTGAGCCACCTCAACTGGCTCCTCTCGATGTGGAGGAGCAGCGGCTCTACTCTGAGTCCTCCCCAGATGACTGAGCTCCTCACCCTATCTCTAAGGGAGAGCCCAGACACACTACGGAGAAAACTCATGTCAGCCGCTTTTATCCGGGATCTCGAAATGAGGGTAGGAACGTAGATTGACCGGTAAATAGAGAGCTTTGCTTTTTGGCTCAGCTCTCTCTTCATCACAACAGACCGGTACAGCGCATGCAAGAGCGGGGATCCATGTTGCAAAAGGGTCCCACCGTTCTCGCACATCTCGCTCTTCCAGCTGGTCCCTCTTCACAAGTCGTTTTCCACAGCGACGGTCATACAAACAAAACAAGCTGGTAAGGTATCAAACAGGAAATATGCATAGTGTAGAGCGGATGTAGAATTGACCAATCAGAGGCCTTCTTGGAGAGGTGTACCTCTGGGGGCCGGTGGTATATCAACATTAACTGCGACACACATGCAAATGACCTGGTTTCTGATAATAAGCCAGCCTGAAGTATGTATTGGTAATAGCTAGGGTAAGGTTCAGAGTTAGGCCATACAACTGAATACAATATGAATGGCATTCAACGGAAAGACTCCACAAGGATAGTGCAAGGATAGTGTGTCACAATGTGGGCATGTGTGTGTGAAGATTATATGTCCTGTGGGAGGCTGTTTCCACTGCGTTTGTTCTGTCAGTCTTGATAAAGTCAGGGATATATCTGCTTTAGAACAAAGAGACACTACTCAGCAGCATCTCAGTAACTTTCCTTTTTTTTCTCCGTTCTAGCTCTGTATCTTGTCTCTCTAGAGACTCCCTCATCTTCCCAGGAATGCTGTCTGAGTGAAACCTGACACTAAGTCTCTCTCACATGCAGAATCAACTTGCAGTCTAAAGCAGAACTAAAAGTAGTTTGACGTTGAGCAGAGAGCCAAAGTCAGACCAAGGGTGGTTTGAAGCCTGTTTCAAAAGAGAATGAATATGAGAATGAAAAAAATCACAGCAGTAACATCATTGAAATAAATATGCAATTAATTGGAAGATTTTCTGAAAATTTTTTTATTTTTAAATGAGCATAATAGGAAGTGCCTTCAGACATTTCCTCTTTAAATAAATTGATATTTAAAATAGTTAAAAAATGGAACATATTATTGCAACAAGAAGCTGATTTGGTTTAGTTGCCATTGGATTCATGTTTTATGATTAAACCAAGGAGGCAAAGCAATTACTGACGACACTTTAGATACATTAGAGATCGTTAAAAAAAATCAACCTCTAGTTCCCCTTTCTTTTAGCTTTGTATATTCTGTAAGAAGGAGAAAAAAGCATCCTAGAAAAAAAGACACTTTCCCCCCCACACTTGACAAAATTGCTCTGTTCACAGCCTTTCATTTTCCTCATTTGGTGGATAAGATGAATCTGTAGGGAGAAAAAGGTCTGATGTTCAAATTGCATTAGATAATTTTCATGTATGACTGCCTTTTTGCTGATTTTTCAGCTTTGTGCTTATTAATATGGATACCAAATTAAAGTTATGATTGCTTGTTGATTTTCTTTTCTCCATGCTATTCTCCTCCCCTGCTCTTATCTCCATCTTTCTTCTCTTCCCCGCACCCTCTTCATTATTAGCTCTTCTGCTTTGTAAGACATTTATCCTAAGAGTTTCTTTCGTGCCTTTTAATATACATATTTTGATAAAGTGTATTTTCCGTACAGATACAAATTTAAGATGGAGATCTCTGTTTTTATTAACCAAGACAAAAACATCTTTCTCATTGTAGAGTAATTGCTTTAAAAAACGCACTGAGAATACCAAGACTGTGTAACACTATCCTGGCATGCATAACCCACAGTACTGTATACTGTTAGAACCCCTGTATGGTTCTTTAACAATTACCCAAAGGAAATACCTGAACAAATGTTTCTCTTTGCCAACACCATTAATTTATGGAACCCTTTCTCAGTTCAGTTGAAATAAGCGCAAGCAAGTGAGCCATGCTAGCCAAGAGTCATACTTGTGTGTTTTAATTCACTGTGACTCACAGTGAATTAAATTAAATTCAGTTTATTTCTGTAGCGCCAATTCACAACACATGTCATCACTTTACAATTCAACCAGATCATACAGTCAGATAAATTCAAAGTGTTCTATCTAAGGAAAACCAGTTGATTGCATTGACTCATTGACTCTTCAGCAATCCCTCACACTAAGCATGCTTGTAGCAACAGTGGAGAGGAAAAACTCACTTTTAACAGGAAGAAACCTCCAGCAGAACCAGGCTCAGTGTGAGCGGCAATCTGCTGAGGCCGACTGGGGTTCAAGGAGACAGAAGCAGAGATACAAAAAGCACCTGTAAAAGGAAGCCCCGTCCAGGAAACACAGCCAGGCCGACGAGCTCTGAGCCAGCTCCCATGTCAGAGGATAAAGAGAGCACATCGAGCCAGTCACAGTCAGAGAAACAGGACTAAACTGAAAAAAGGCCGATCTCCAACATCTCT
Source organism: Cyprinodon diabolis (assembly GCA_030533445.1). Classification (NCBI taxonomy): domain Eukaryota; kingdom Metazoa; phylum Chordata; class Actinopteri; order Cyprinodontiformes; family Cyprinodontidae; genus Cyprinodon; species Cyprinodon diabolis. The sequence continues at coordinate 6,395,279 of CM060080.1, forward strand.
TAGCAAAGGTGTTGATGGCAGCAGCACAGCTGATATTTCTCTCCAGGATGGAGTCACAGCCAAACAGGAACAGACCAGATGAAGCTACTATGAGAAAAAGCAGAGAGAGCAGAACGTTAGAGATTGAAGTAACAGATTCTGCAGAGTGGAAGAATAGAAATATAAGTGAGATCTTTTAATCCAACCTAAGGGCTAATAACAAGTCACGAAACATAAAACCAAAAGCACATTATCTAAGGTGAATATAAACTTATGAACAAATCCCTTCCTGTGAGGTGTAGTATGCGACTGACTGACACAGCACTGTACCGGTGCAATCCATAGGAGGTGGATTGCCTGTTGAGACGGACAGAAGGACTTGAAGACCTTCAATGCAACACCAAGCTTGACTCACTCGGCCTTGAGTTTTGCTTTTGTACTGGAGCTTAAATAAATCTTTATTTTTGCTTTACATTCCTGTGTAATGGTTGAATATCTGGGTCCCTCTAGTGAAACTTCACAGGGAAGTGGAGAAGGCTCAGTCACTCATATAAATCAGAAAGTGATTTGTTTGCATTGCCACTGAGTCAACATTTAAGAACCTATGGGACACAAAGAGAGCAGTTGCTAAGGAAATATTCGCTATATAATCCTGTGTTGGAGGTGATAGGGATTCACTTACGTACAGCACACATTTTTGACATAATTCTGTCATTGTCCTCAGAGGAAATGGCCCATGAGTTGCACTTGGAGACCCCGGTCTATAGGATGTTTTTTTTTTTTTTTTTTCCAAACACAACTTGAATCAGCTTTTATGCAATGGAAAGGTATCTCATTAGATTTAGAGCAACATTATAAAGCATGTATTTTGTGTATGCTATTAAACCAAAAACAAAATCCCCCCTGTACTACATTACTAGCCTGATAAACCAGACTAAATGTGAGATTAAATGTGTAATTTAGTCTGGCCCCGATGAATGAGACATCGGTGTCTCATCATTGTTGATGAGAACAACCCGTTGTTTTTCAAACCATGTCTTCGCCTATTGGCCAACACTCTGACCAATTAGCATGACTGAAAGCTGGTGGGGGAGTGTAAACAAACAGCCTGTCGGTAAAACAGCGAATACGTCCTTCCTAGAAATGTATGAGCGGAGAGCCTATTCCTGCTCAAGTTTCAACGAAAACCCCAAGTCTAATCCTTCAAAAACTGATTCTAAAGCTGAGTCAAACAGGAACTGTTTAACAGTTGATGTCATCTTCCTTGTTATGCTTTCTCCAGTGTCGTGCAGCTTTGTTGTCACGCCTTCAAAACCCCGCCCGCTTTGCATCCAGAAATTCAAAACACATCTCTGCATTGTGACTGGCAGTGATGGGAGTAACGGCGTTGAAAGTAACAGCGTTACTAACGCCGCTACCTTTTTTTAGTAACGACTAATCAAAATGATTACGCTTACAGTAACTATAACACAGTTACAATTGCCGACACCCCGTTACTGCACTTTACTCAGGTCGCACAATTAACCTTTTTTCATGATAGGACTCGTGCGCGTCATGAGAGAGGGGAGGATGGACAGTGAGGAGGACTCCAGCGGCAAAACAGCATTTTCCAGATGGAAATACCGGTGTTACGTCGAGCTGCGTTTCCCCATCAGATATGGTTTCCCCTGCATCTCCGCACAGTGCGGCGGCACGATTCAGCGCGCAAGTGAATGGAAACGCGCATGCTCGCTAAAGGCGCGTAACAGCCGCCCTGTGCTCGCGCCACAGGGGAACTACGGAGAGCGAGAACGATCAAATGTTAGCCTATATAGAGAAAGAGAGAAATATGGATGGATGGATGGGATAGATAGATAGATAGATAGATAGATAGATAGATAGATAGATAGATAGATAGATAGATAGATAGATAGATAGATAGATAGATAGATAGATAGATAGATAGATAGATAGATAGATAGATAGATAGATAGATAGATAGATAGATAGATAGATAGATAGATAGATAGATAGATAGATAGATAGATAGATAGATAGATAGATAGATAGATAGATAGATAGATAGATAGATAGATAGATAGATAGATAGATAGATAGATAGATAGATAGATAGATAGATAGATAGATAGATAGATAGATAGATAGATAGATAGATAGATAGATAGATAGATAGATAGATAGATAGATAGATAGATAGATAGATAGATAGATAGATAGATAGATAGATAGATAGATAGATAGATAGATAGATAGATAGATAGATAGATAGATAGATAGATAGATAGATAGATAGATAGATAGATAGATAGATAGATAGATAGATAGATAGATAGATAGATAGATAGATAGATAGATAGATAGATAGATAGATAGATAGATAGATAGATAGATAGATAGATAGATAGATAGATAGATAGATAGATAGATAGATAGATAGATAGATAGATAGATAGATAGATAGATAGATAGATAGATAGATAGATAGATAGATAGATAGATAGATAGATAGATAGATAGATAGATAGATAGATAGATAGATAGATAGATAGATAGATAGATAGATAGATAGATAGATAGATAGATAGATAGATAGATAGATAGATAGATAGATAGATAGATAGATAGATAGATAGATAGATAGATAGATAGATAGATAGATAGATAGATAGATAGATAGATAGATAGATAGATAGATAGATAGATAGATAGATAGATAGATAGATAGATAGATAGATAGATAGATAGATAGATAGATAGATAGATAGATAGATAGATAGATAGATAGATAGATAGATAGATAGATAGATAGATAGATAGATAGATAGATAGATAGATAGATAGATAGATAGATAGATAGATAGATAGATAGATAGATAGATAGATAGATAGATAGATAGATAGATAGATAGATAGATAGATAGATAGATAGATAGATAGATAGATAGATAGATAGATAGATAGATAGATAGATAGATAGATAGATAGATAGATAGATAGATAGATAGATAGATAGATAGATAGATAGATAGATAGATAGATAGATAGATAGATAGATAGATAGATAGATAGATAGATAGATAGATAGATAGATAGATAGATAGATAGATAGATAGATAGATAGATAGATAGATAGATAGATAGATAGATAGATAGATAGATAGATAGATAGATAGATAGATAGATAGATAGATAGATAGATAGATAGATAGATAGATAGATAGATAGATAGATAGATAGATAGATAGATAGATAGATAGATAGATAGATAGATAGATAGATAGATAGATAGATAGATAGATAGATAGATAGATAGATAGATAGATAGATAGATAGATAGATAGATAGATAGATAGATAGATAGATAGATAGATAGATAGATAGATAGATAGATAGATAGATAGATAGATAGATAGATAGATAGATAGATAGATAGATAGATAGATAGATAGATAGATAGATAGATAGATAGATAGATAGATAGATAGATAGATAGATAGATAGATAGATAGATAGATAGATAGATAGATAGATAGATAGATAGATAGATAGATAGATAGATAGATAGATAGATAGATAGATAGATAGATAGATAGATAGATAGATAGATAGATAGATAGATAGATAGATAGATAGATAGATAGATAGATAGATAGATAGATAGATAGATAGATAGATAGATAGATAGATAGATAGATAGATAGATAGATAGATAGATAGATAGATAGATAGATAGATAGATAGATAGATAGATAGATAGATAGATAGATAGATAGATAGATAGATAGATAGATAGATAGATAGATAGATAGATAGATAGATAGATAGATAGATAGATAGAGCTACATGTTGCAGTATCTATAACAACCCAAACACAGGATTTCAGAATTAGACATCCCCAGTGATTAAATTCATACGCTCGCAAAGGTAACACAATAGTTACTTTTACTAGTAACTAGTTACTTTTATTGTGGAGTAACTCAGTTACTAACTCAGTTACTTTTTGGGAGAAGTAACTAGTAACTATAACTAATTACTTTTTCAAAGTAACGTGCCCAACACTGGAGACTGGCCCACCAGTTCTAGGGCCTGGGGCATTGATCGAGGCTAGACCACCCGCAGACAAAAATGATTTTGGCTGCTGGCGGGTGGGTTAGTTTATTAGGCTACTATATTACCATAATAAACAAAGGAAATAATAAAATTAAAATACAACCTTTTGAATAGTTTTAAGATGCTATTTAGATTAAGGGCATTAAAATGTATTCTTTTTAGGAAATTTTGGTTCTTTTTAATGTTGTAGCTATTTTGTTGATAATGATTGTTTACCCATTATGTGTAAGTCCTACATTGGAATCATCGTCCAGTCTTTTTGTAAAATATTATTTCTCGTTTTTTACATACAGGAAATGCTAAGAAAGATACATTGGTTAATCTTATTTCTTGTTGAAGTTGTTAGCTTCCAGCTCTTTGGACAACTGAATTAGCTCCCTTAAATGCCTTGGCAAGTTACATAGAAATAAACCTAAATTGAAATAAAATGGAAGACTGTTCTTAAAAACATTCTTAAGCCCCTTTAATGTTTATTCTCATAATTTTTGTATTTTTTTTATTCATGCCATGGTTATTTCTGGGGGTTTTCGCTGCGATGTTTATCACTAGCCGTTTATCATTGTTGACAATTTACACATTTATTTGTTTCATTTTCCTCCTGTCCTTCATTCTTTACTTAATCAATTTACTTTTTCTTTCTTTTCCTCTTCCTTCTTTGGGCTTTTCTGTCCTCAGGCCACTGCTTCTCAGTCCATCCTTGCATGAAGATTGACTGGGGCATGAATATATCACAACTACCCATCCATGCCTCCCCCTCCCTCCGCTCTCCTATTTTACCAAGATCCCTCTCTCAGCACTTATCTCAAAGTTTGAATCTCATGCATTTTAATCAACACGTCTATCTTGTGCTGAAACCCTCAGCCCCCACCCCCCCTTGACTTTGCATCAGTGGCATCTTTCACACAAACAACAAGAAAACATCAGCACTCATCTTCTTCACCTCCAACTCCATGTCCCCTTTTTAAATCAATATTTGCCATCAGCAGATAAATTGTGTAATTTCCTCACCATTAGGGGATGTGACGCTGACATATTTACTTTCTACTTGTTTTTTTTTTTTTGGCCACTCATTCCTTGTTTTTGTGGTGTGGCTATTACCTATCTGAAGGGGATGGATGGCCATGAGTTGGAGAGCAATACCATCTCCATCAGAAATACTGATATTGAAAAATGGCTACCACCTTTCTGATGGCAGCACAGCAACACCACATACACCCCACAAACACACAGAATTTTTCTAAAGTCAAGGCATTAAGATATTGCAACAGGCATAGGTGTTAATGATAAAAAAAAGAGAAAAGTAGTATCAAATAGTTATTGATGCAGAAAATGTAAAAAAGAAAAGAAAAGGAGACCGTAAAAAGAGGTGAGGGAACTTTAGTTAGGATTATCCTTGATTGAAGATGAGTGGGTCTTTTTTACCCTTGCAATACCTGCCTGTTGTGTGTCAGAGCTAACTGTGATTCAAGATGTGAGTCCGGTGGGTAAGCGCCGCCTTCTGTAACTCAAAGCAACTTCTCTGATCCGTGTAAGACTACAATTTCTGTCAAAATCTGCTGTCATGTCTCATGGTTATTTAATACATATACATTATGAAATGTTATTTAAAGAGTGTCCAGAGTGACCTCTTCTCAGGAAAAGAACTAGTGAGAGAAAGCTTCAAGCTGTAATCACAGAGCTTTCCTTAACACTTGGGTAAATAAAAAAACAAGATTAAAATATTACAAGATCTTCTCCTGGTCTCTGGGTCAGTTGTTCAGTTATTCCTCTGCTTTAGTTATATTTATTTTCCTTTATTCCTCCTCCTTTAGTGATGACCTGTGTAATGAGTGCAGTATTATTGTAGCTTTGGAGGTGAGGGTGTCAGAGTTAGAATTACGGCTTTGGGCTATTGAACATCTAGCAGCTGTTAAGTGCCCGGAGCTACCAAGACCAGTGACACCTTCATGCAATTGGTACTCCAACTGCCCAGTTCACCACCAACCCGTCCACTTTATTAACTGATTTCCCCCGGCTCAGTGACGCACCCACTGGGAAGCCAACTCTGGTAATTGGCTGCTCCATAGTCAGAAATATGGCATTAGAGACACCAGGAACCATAGTCAATGTTTGCCGGAAGCGAGAACATAAAATCCTACCCTAAACTGCTGGCTAATGATAAAGTTAGATACTGTAAGATTGTTATTCACGCTGTCAGTAATGATATCCGGTTATGCCGATCATAGGTCACTAAAATTAGTGTTGCTTTGGTGAGTAGATTTACCACAACAATGTTGGACTCTGTAATATTCTCTCTTCCCCTCCCTGGTCTGACCAGTGATGACATGTTTAGCCGCAAGTAGTCATTCAACCGCCGGTTGTCTAATTGGTGTCCTGAAAACAATGTGGGCTACATTAATAATTTGTAATCTTTTTGGGGAAAACCTGGTTTGATTCGGAGAGACGACATCCATCCCAATTTGGATGGTGCAGCTCTTCCTTCCAGGATTTTGGCCGAATTTAGTAGTCCTCCAAAACTCTGACAGCCAGGGGTACAGACCGGGAAGCAGAGTTATAGTTTATCACATCTCTGCAGCTTCTCTACTGTAACCAACTCTATCCCATCCAGACTGTGTCTTGCCTACAACCAAAATCAAATACATTAGAAAAGGATTCCAAAGGATTCAGTCATGATAACCTAACAAAAATAAAAATAACTCCAATTGGGGAAAAAGTTAAAACGATTAAATGCCTTTTCTTTAACATTAGATCTCTTTCTTCAAAAAGTCTGTTATTTAATGACTTGAGTTGTGATAATTAAATCTATTTATGTTGCCTTAAAGAAACTTGGCTGCAGCAAAAGGATAATGTGAGCATAAATGAGGCAACTCCTTTTAGTTATTTAAATTTTCAAAAAAGGTTCTGGGTGAGGAGCAGAAGTAGCAACAGTCTTTCAGTCTGACTTGGTGATTACTCCACAGAGTAAGTATTAGAGTCTATACCAGTGGTCTCCAACCCTGGTCATCAAGATCTACTGTCCTACAGATTTTAGATGCATCCCTGCTTCAACAGAGCTTAATTAAATGAATGGCTTGAAAAGGTAATCAATCATTTGATTCAGCTCCAACCCTGGTCATCAAGATCTACTGTCCTACAGATTTTAGATGCATCCCTGCTTCAACAGAGCTTAATTAAATGAATGGCTTGAAAAGGTAATCAATCATTTGATTCAGCTGTGTTGAAGCAGGGATGCATCTAAAATCTGTAGGACAGTAGATCTTGAGGACCGGGGTTGGAGACCACTGGTCTATACTATCTATACTAAGAAAATGAAAGAATATAACGATGTACATAATGTGCTTTAGTCTTTTGTTTTTATTTCAAATAGGGATTTACCTATTTGATTTACCTCAGGGCCTTCTCTGAAATAATCATTAATTCAACCATAGAAAAACTTGGAACTTTGCAATGTAATTAGAAATAGGCCATAGAAGGTCTTATAACACTGTCAAATAAATGTTATTCTAATCAACACAACTCAGTCCCAAATAATTTTAAGACATTGGCTTTAAGAAGCTTAAATATCACTACTACTATATTCAACTTTGGTCTAATTTAACATATTTAACCACAGACTGTGTTTAAGAAAGGTTTAACCAATAGACGTTACTTTAGAATTGTTCCATTTGCTCTGTTTACCCTTTTTGGAAGTAATATAATTGAAAATCTAATAATCTTGTTAGGAAATATAGTTATCCATTTCCAGCTATGTATCTTTCTAATAAAACTATGTCTTTACCCATCAAAAATTATCTTATTATAGTTGTGTTTCCTGTGAAACAAGGTTACATGTTACTTTTCACCTGTAAAAACAGTCCTAACTAAACAAAAATTGCAATTGTCTACTTAACTTCCATCACCCGATATCTGTACGTTTTTACGTCACATTTTTTTCCACATCAAATATCACACTCATATCAAAGTTTAAACCTGCAGAAATCAAGCAGGAGCCTGAAGACGGGTCAGTCAAACAGAATAGGAGCAGGCAGGCTCAAAAGTCCAGATGCAGAACGGGTCAGGATCAGGCAATCAGAACACACAGGAATGCTAGAGAACTCTCACCCAAGGCTAGAATAATCTGGAACTGATAACTGGTTTAAAGGCTGGATAAATAGAGGCTGAACCAGGTGGATCAGATGAAGGGTAATGAGAAGTGAGGGGAGATAGGCGGGTGAATGAAATAAGTAATCAGACCAGTCATCAGCACCAGCATAATGACAGAGAGAACATTCCCCAATTCAACTAATGGGCCAAAATGACCTCAGTGATCATAACGGAGTGTTTTTTGTATGTCTCGATCACAGTACTAAGCTCTTTCAAACGATCTGATACGATCCTGTGCAGTACAATTTACAATCTTTTATAATTTCTTTCTTTTTTCGGTATTTTTAATTTCTTCTGTTTGTTTCATCACTTTATTTCTTACTCTTTTCCTTTCTTTCATATAACGTTAAAGGTAGACATTCCTCTGCACTTTGAGCTCTTAATAGACAGACAACTTCACATACATTTGGATCAGCCTTGGCAGGATTTGACAATAATTCTTAACATGTGTTTTGTACAGAAATTTCAGAAAAAGGTTTCTGCTTACCTTTTAAAAATGTGCGCTTTTGTCCTATAAAGGCTGAACCCAAAGTGTGCATCTCATTGAGCTCATGTGTTCCCTTTTACCTCAATCGAACCTCATATTGTGAGTGGAACTTAGAAAGTAGGATTGATGGTAATGGAGGTCTAAGGGGTTTCCTTCTTAGCTTCGCCGTTAGCCTGCCTCTGCAGCCCCTCTTATGCAGTCTTGCACAGTGCGGCCTGCTCCTTTGTTTTTGTTTACATTCGTCCGAAGCACTACGCAGTTTCCGAAAGAGTCAAGACTGACTGCATTTAAGTGTCCAGAAACTGCGTTTTGTGACTGAAGCACCAGCAGGCAGTGGCGGTCGTTGATGCAGGATCGACCTCTAATTTGTAGTGTTCTAATCAGCGTATTTTGTGTATTTAAAGTATAAAAGTAGTTGCATTGCCACTTTCAGTCTGGTTTACACATTACAGAAACTGCTCTCCTAAAAATTTACAAATGACCTGATGGCAGCGAACTCACATCTCGTTTACATATTTTATCTTTTGGATAGACATGCCACTTTCGACACAGTTCTTCAACCCGTCATTCTCAATAGACTGTCTTCAATCAGCATCATTCACACATCCCGACACTGGTTCTGTTCCTACCTCTCTAGCAATACTCAGTTCATCCCCTTTCTCAACTTGTGCGCTTCAGCACTCTGTCATGGGGCTTATATTCAATTCAATTTCAATTCAGCTATTTATGTACTGCCATTTCACAACACGTCATCTCAAGGCACTTTAAAGTTCAACCAGATCAGACAGTCAAATTGATTCAAAGTTTTCTATCTAAGGAAAACCAGCTGATTGCATCAACTCATTGACTCAAATACAATCCCTCACACTACAGTAAGCATGCTTGTAGTGACAGTGGAGAGGAAAAACTCCCTTTTAACAGGAAGAAACCTCCAGCAGAACCAGGCTTAGTGTGAGCGGCCATCTGATGAGGCCGACTGGGGTTCAAATACTTTTTATCATCTATCTTCTGCCACTTTGTAACATTTTTTTATTTTATTTAATATCCATTTTCACTGTTACAAATGTAGACTAAACTTTTTCCCGCATTCTGCTTTTGTTTTTTGGCCATAGATTTGTCACCTCCGACCAGGGGAGGATCTAGGATTCTTGGAGATCAGGGGATCAGCCCTGAGGGTGAAGATGAGAGAGTAGACTTCCCGTTCTAATGTAAAATATGCTGAGGTGTCAAGTAACGAATTACAAGTACCTCTTTACTGTACTTAAGAACACTTTTTAGGTATCTATACTTTACTCCATTACTTATTTTTCTTGCTACATCTGACTTCTACTCATTACATTTTCACGCAGGTATCTGTACTTTCTATTCCTTACTTTTTTAAAACAAACGTTACTCGTTACTCTTGGCTTCGGTTTAATGCCGAGGTCATGGTTTAGCGGACTGCTGTCCGGTGTTATGCCAAAAAGTGCATGCCTGCCGAGACATGCATCCCCAGTCGCGGGAGCGTGCCTCGCTCTGTAAAACTGCGACTATGGACGGGGAAAGTGGATTAAAATATGGAGTTACCTGTTGTTATATTAATGATATAAAAACGTTTAAATATTCATCTCGTGGAAAAAAAAATTGTGGTTATTTTGCAGATTCATTTACAAAAGTACGGGTGTTATGAACAACATTAAATCCAAATTTTGTTCGAGGTACGTCTGATTTATTTGTTGTAGTCTCTTGTTATTCACACACAACAATGAACAGTGATAGCCGACGGGAGTTTGGAAACTGCAAAGCTTTCTCTTAATTGGAAAATCAAATGTGCATCTACACAACACAGCGTTCACAGACCAGTGTGATGCATTTGCGAGCATCTGATATCTATGGTGCATTCAGGAGCATAGGAAATTTTATACTAACAAGTAAAGAGACATAAACGCAACAGAATTTAACTCACTCAGTAATGTATTTTTTCTTACAATACTGAATAGTCAATAATTGTATATCTGTTATCTTTTGATTATGCACATTTTCTAGCTTTTTATTCTAAAAAATCTATAATATTACAGCAGCAAATTATCAAAGCATTTGCAGGCCCGTTTCTTTTATCTACTGATGGTATACAGGAATACAGTCAACTCTTTTGAGATAACACGGGATACAGTAATTTCTTTTTTTTATTTTATTTAAAAATTCAATGTATAACATGAATGCATAAATACTGTTTAAAGTAACAGATCATTAAAAATGTCTCCGGACCTTTACTGGTTGATGATTTTCTTTATTCTGACCCCACTGATTCTTAATTGGTTACCCCTGGTTTAATGTTTATAAATCTTTATTTCACGTCATGTGCGCCATCCAATGCAGATCATTGGCACCATCCACATAGAGTGAAAACTAATGTAATTGAATGAGTCATATAACGCAAACTCTCATTGTTAGCTAAAGCAGGTGTTCTTCAAACTGTAAACACAACTTGTCTATGCCATGCTACAATGTCATATTCAGAAAACCTAATTACCTAATTTTTCCTCATCTAGCGAGCTTTCTAGTGATTAAATTTTTTCCTCTAATTCCTGGATCTTTTTTTGTCCTAACTTTTTTTCATGAGATGAGAATGAAATAATTTTACCTCTCATCACTGCTTTACCTTCTTCCCATAGAATAGATGCTGATGTTCCTGGTAAATCTTTGCACTCCAAGTATGATGCCCACTCTTCCTTGAAAAATTTAAGAAATCCTTCCTCTTTAAGCAGCGATGTATTAAATCTCCAGCACTTGTTTTGTGGGGCTATTTTTTATTTATTGATTAGGGTTAAAGTAACAGTAGCATGATCACTGACAGCAATAGGATGGATTACAGCATCTGAGACATCAGACAGCAGTGAGCTGCTGATTAAGAAATAGTCCAAACGAGAGTAGGAATGATGGACATTAGAAAAGAAAGTGTATTCCTTACTGTTAGGATGAAGAGATTGTCATGCATCACAAAGACTAAAACCACTCATGCATTGTTTGACTACATTTAATGATGACTCCCTGTTGTATTCAACCTGTCTATTTCTCCATTTAGACCAAAGCTGAGGTCACCCCCAATAATTAGAGAACAGTCCCCGTGCTTTGAAAGTGCATGAAAAAGTTTGTGGAAGAATGAGGGGTCGTCAACATTTGGACCATATATGCTGACAATACATAACTTTTGGTTATAAATAGATATTTTAATTATGATGAATCTGCCTTCAGGATCAATCATTTTGTCTAATAAAGTAAAACTGATGTTCTTGTGGATTAAAATAGCTACCTCTCTGTCTAGAGTCATAGCAGGCAGCAAACACATCAGGGAACTCAGGGGAGTTAAGATCACTTACAGTTGTCGCTGATTTATGGATTTATTGCAATAAGACAACATCTGCATTTAATCTTTTAAGGTGGTTAAAAATCTTAAGCTTTTTCTCTCTGGTGCCAGCTCCATGCACATTCCATGTCACAAACCTTACATTCACCATAGGTGTGAGTGAGAAGCTGAAAAGTACATGCCTCTGAATAAATAGTTATACCTAGACCCAGGTAGCATCAAACCGTGTGCTTGTAATTGTGTGGACCACAGGGAGGAAGCAGACTAATAAGATAAAGTAAGAAAGAATTAAGAAAGTGCAATGAGTAAGAAAAGGTGAAAGAAGAAGAACCCCAGCCAATGCTTCCTGTACCCAGCTGTGACTAACAGCCATACCGTGCCAGGTAGCTTTCCAGGATCGTCAAGGTCTAGTCTTCCAGTTTCCCTCAGAAATATGGGACAAATGTTCAAGTTTACACCTAACTTTGTTTAATTTACAATTATTGTCTTGTACTTACCTGAGTAGATTTGTTTTTGAATTACCTGTATGTCACCATTTTACTTATGCATGATCAAGAATAAAATCCCATCTTTTCAAAACTGTGTACTGCCACTGACTGTCGTAATAAAAAATTATGATTATTATAAGCTGGGAGGTTAGCAGATCTGAATGTGGCTCGAGCTAAGCTTAACAGCATAGCTGCGAGGGTGGGTCACTAGCTTTAGTCGCTTAGGGAAAATCCATGGAAGGCGACAGTGGCCTCAGATGCAGGAGTTTGCTCTGCAACCAGAGCATTGTCAGTTCAAGTCTCGACCTTGTTTTATCCTTGGGAAAGACACTTCACCTGCACTGTCTACTGGTGGTGGACAAAGGGCTGGGTGGCACCAGTGTAAGACAGCCTCACTTCTGATAGTGAGCCCCAGAGTAGCGGTGGGTACAATGTAGCTTGCCACCATTAGTGTGTGTGTGAATGGGGGAATGTCTGACTGAAGTGTGAAGTCTGTTGACTCTAAAAGTACAGGCAATTTACCATCCAATACTGTACTCTGTTCTGTAAGGATCATGGATGGAGAAAGACGTTTTTCACTCATGGTCCCAGTTTTGTGTCTGGAAAAAGAAATACGTAAACATCCAGTTTTTGTGGCTGCTGCAGTCATAGGTTGCGGAATCAGACTGTCCTAAACTTTGAATCAAAGTTTGTAATGAGTTTTCAGACATGGCTCAAGGATTTTCCTCGCTTGGTTGAAAAAAAATTATTTTACCTACAGTCTTGGGATTCCTGTTCGGTCCATGTTTATTTTCATCACATGTTATATTATAATCAAAGCCCAACAATTGACATGAGTGGTGAAAAAAACCCTGACAAAGAGTTTGAAGCTCATCATGCATTACATTACATTTATAACTTTTAATGTATGCTCTGCCTTTTCAGCTATTTGACCTGTGCAATTATTTCTTATTCCAGAGCTGCCTCACTGAAATGCTGATGATGGAGAACTGGAAGACTAGTCTGCTCAGACAAGCAGCCAACCTAAAGAGGAGTGGGAGTATACAGCCAAGCAACTTGCACATCAAAATGCATAACCTTACACAGACGTGGCAACAACTGGAGGTAAAACACATTCAAATCCCAACACGTACATAGTTTGAGAAAGAAATTATATCCATATGTAATTAAAAATTATTATGAGTATAACTACATTAGTCCTTAGTTAGCCTGTCCTGCATCACTGTCCAAAAGATATTAGCACGGGTTCTTAAAGCTTCTAAGTTTTGAGAAACTATGTCTTTTTAACTATAAAACCTTTTTTACCTTACCGCCAAGTGATTGCATAGGTTTTATCATTTCAAATATAGTTTTACCTCTTTAATTATTAATTTAGGAAATGTTTTAAAATCAAAACATACTAGCTAAACGTAAAGCTTTTGTAAACATGAAAAAATACAAAGTAGACATAAATTGTCCTGATTTTAATTCAACTGAAAATGCTAATTAAGAAAAGCCAAAGTGAAATTAAATTTAAAGTATCTGATTGGACTTTCATTAACTAGTTGTTGTAGACATGGATAGCTGTAGGCAGGAAGGATCTTTGGCAGTGGTCTGTCTTGCACTGGATCTATCGCAGTGAAATTATCTCAAGAGGTTATGAGAGTTCCTTGAAAAAAGTCTTATTTATAGAGTTGTGAGCTTTTTAAAGCAATTTCCTCAAATGCTGCTACCCCAGGAGTTAATAGCAGAAGAGATCACACTCATCATAACAGACTTACAGAAGATATACACCATCTTACTGCAAACACTGGAGGACCTAAGCTTCCTTAGTAGGAGCAGTCTGCTCTGTCCCTTCTTAGAGATGGTTTCACGGTCTCCAGTCAAGTTTGTTGTCCATGAGAACAGCAAGGTATCTATACTCCTCCATATCTTTTCCCATGATAATAATATAATTAAACTTGTTCCTGTCTCCGAAATTTAAAATAATTTCCCTTAATTTGTTTATATTCAGGATCAGATGATTCTTCCCACACTATGTCAGAAATAGGTTCCCCAGCTTCTTGGCTATTTGATTAGACAGTTGGCATTTCAGTCTCATAAACTATGGTCTTTTTATCAGATACTCTTTAATCCAGGCAATTGTTAATTGACTCCGCCTGAGTCTTATAGAGTGTTTGACAATTTAAGTCAAGCTGAATAATGTCAAACTCAATGGAGACTAAAGTGAAGGCATCAGCGTTCTGTGTCTTTACTCTTCAGTAAACATGTGATATGATTAACATGATCAAAAGACATATTGTTTGTTCTGTCCGTAATTATGCCAGACCTGCAAACCTTTTTTTTCCATGTCAATTGGAAAGGTTGAGTTTCATCCAGCTGCAGCTCAGCAGTCAGGGCAGCAACCAGGGGTTCTTTGTCTCAGTGGCACACCTTGAGGATTCTGGAGATCTGAGTCTTTCGGTTCCGGCAGGATCTCCATCTTTGTTTTAAAAAAATATAGATATAAAAAATATAATCCCAGATGTCTGGGGGACAGTGATTCGCCTACATGTTATGAATGCTGGCGTATCATAAAGAATAAATTATGTACAGTTTAGTTAGTGCCTTCAACTCATTGCCCATAGGAAGACGTTACTTGGATATAACCTAACGGAATATCTTATTATATAGCTCCAAATGACACAAAACTCATATGGGTAAGTAGAACATGATGTACTAACGTAAAGTCAAGGGCCCAATGTAAGAAAAAACGGCGTTCCCCTTTAATTCAGATATTTACGTATTTACATATTTGAAATATTCATAGGGAGAGGGTTCTTGGACCGTGTGAAGATGTCCTTTCATATAGATTTATCTTCATGCGTGCTAATATTTTACCTCAGGTGTATATATAAGTAATCAAAATCGGTGAGAGCACATTGTTAAGTAGTAACCGGATAAAACAAGAACAACTGCACAGTCAGACAGCCACTTATTTACAGTGTAATGAAAGACAGTGTTGTGCAAGATACGTATGTTATTTATTGCCCACTGGAATTTATGAACTAAGCCCAACTCCTGTAAACCAACACTGCATCAATATTCCTAACCTGACTGCGCCAGATGGATTTGCTCCGCATATCCATTTGGAAAACTTCCGTAGAAGTAATTTTGGGAAGGGGCGAAAATACTAGTTAGCTGATTGGCCTATGTTGGTGATAGACGGGCCAAATAAACCAATCAGATCAACGAAACATATGACGTAAAAGAGCGACGACGAAGAGGAGCCAATTGATAGATCAAACTCTTGCCGAAACCAGTCGGGAGAAGAGCAAAAACATCTTTTCCTCTGAGAAAAGCCTCCAGAGCAGTGTTTTGCTCTTCTTTCAGTGAAGAAATACAGTGTAATTCCGATAAAACTTGCTCGATAGCCACGCTAACGCTAGTTTCATCGGCTGAAGCCGCCATGTTCTTTAGACTGAACTGTCGCGCTTCTCGTTGCGTCACACCTCAACCCGCCTCAAAGCCAACGCTGATTGGACGTTCGTTTGGTGAACGGCTCCAAATTTTCTTCAACGGAGAGTCTCCAGACTGATTAGCGAGTGAAATCTTGAAAGCTCGTGAGATCAGGATGGTCTCACGAGGCTACAATATTCCCCATTCCCCAAACTTTAAACCTAGCACAGTACAGCCAGATAAGTACCATTCTCCTTGCAACCGGCAAACCTAGACTTGTCTGTCAGATTTCCAGATGGAGAAGTGCGATTCATCATTCCAGGGAACATGTCTCCACAGCTCTACAGTCCAGTAGCGATATGCTTTATGCGACCACATCCGACGCTTTGCTGTTGACACTTGTTGATGTGTGCAGTTTTGATGCAGTTTCTTGACCAAGGAAACCCATTCCATCAAGCTCTCTGCGCACTGTTCTTCAGCTAATCTGAAGGCCACATGAAGTTTGCTGATGTATAGTGTAATGTAATGCTTACACTGTTGTACAGCATTTAGGTCATTAACAGATTCAATTTTTAACCCATTAATAATGTATCAAATTATCTTTTTCTTCTTTTATGTTTCAGAAAATTCTCTCTGAGAATTTAGGGCCTTATTCTTCTGACCAAAAGCAGTCATCAAATACTCTGCTTGTCAGTGGTCGAGATGTTGCTGCTGAAGGTCCCCACTCAGTATTGTCCCCAATGACAAATTCACTCCTGGAGCAGCTGGAGGCTCGTATCAAGGAGCTAAAGACATGGCTTCGAGAGACCGAGCTGCTCATCTTCAGCTCTTGCCTTAAACAGGAAAAAGATGCCTCTGAGCAGCTTCCAAATTTCAAGGTAGGAATTTTAATGTTGACAGCATTTTATTTTATGATACTGGCTTAATTTCAACCCCATATCAAAAGGGCTAAAAATTGGGTGGTGACAGTTTCCAAGCTTAACAGAAGATGGCATCTGTATAAACCAAAAATCAACAGTCAAGCTCTGAGAGAGGTTCCCAGACAGCCGAAGGAAATTGGGATGGGTATTGATTCAAGTTTCACTAATCAACTGATTTTCAGGAATTATAATGGATTATTTTTGATTGGATATGATCTGTAATAAAAAAAAAAAACTTACCTTTCACCTGTACTGATGAAAAACATGACTAAAGATATATGCACATGTTGATCCTAGTATTTATATTAAGGCTGGGACATTAACGCGTTAATTTTGATTAATTAATCACACAAATATTAACGCGTTAAAAAAATTAACGCATTTTAATCGCACACCACAGTCTCCTGGAAGTCGTGGGGGCAGCATTAGAACTATGGCCAGAATACCGTCGGACGGAAACTGAAGAAGAAGAACAGAGAAGAAAGTTTCTTTTAACTAGAAGGAGAGACAACCATGGAAGTATTAGACGAAGCAGATGAAAACATTTTAGTTGGTCCTTTGCAGGGGAAATTTTGTTTTAAAATACAGGAGGGAAGAGTCGATAAGAGCGCGGTCATATGTAAATTATGCAACAAGGAATTCGCCTATCACCGCAGCGTATCAAGCCTCAAATATCACCTGAACGCAAAGCATGTAGCAGCTAGCTTGGCAGATACTAGCGTGGAAGCTAGCCCAACTGGGAGGAAGACGAAACAACCCACACTACACCAGCTGACTGGCTTCAAGGGCAGGCTCTCGACTGCAGACCCATTGCTGTGGTAGAAGATAAGGGGCTGAATGTACTTGAGAGTATTGCATTTTTGCGTTTAAAAAGCAGTATTAAGCTCTACCTATACCTATAGAGCTACCTGAATTTCTGAGTTTAGCGTTCCTAAATATGTTGAACTTTAAAATTTGCACTGGCCTGTTGATATTTCTTAAAAAAAATAAACAAACAATATTTTGTTTATTAAGCTTATGTGTTGTCATTCAAAATCCATGTGGAAAAAGTTACTTCCTGCAGTTTCCAAGTATGCGATTAAAATGCGATTAATTCGATTAATTAACTTCACAGCCATGCGATTAATCGCGATTAAAAAATTTAATCGCGTCCCACCCCTAATTTATATACTATGTTATTCAACAGCACACTGATGAAGTAATGGTGGTGGACTAAGAATGAGAAAAAAATATATACTTGCTTAAAGGCAAACCTCAGACCTTGTGATCGACAGCATAGATGCATAGATGCTCCCCTTTTGAAAACCTGTCTATATAAGTTGGGAGAAGACGCACTGTAGTTGGCCAGGTCATGTGACCTGGAAGAACATATAGTTTTACAGCCACAGGTTCTGAGGCTTTTGCTGAGGCTTTTGCTCTACAATTATTCCATCTGCTTGAGCATTGGTCATGGCTGAGGAAAGGAAAAAGTATAAACCTTCAAAAGCGTCTTAGGAAGGAGTTTGTTTGTTGGCAATGTTATTATTAGTTAAGACTTTGCTCATAGTATTCAGATATATATCTTTGTTATTATTTTTGATGTGTAGTAGAAGCAAAATATGGGCAGTTACAGGTCTAGCTCTCCTAGTAGTGAGAAGTTACAATTTATTATAATTGATTTAAAATTGGAAAATCTATTTCTTTTTTTAACACAACCCTAAGACAAATAGAGAAATAAATTAATGCACGCCATCCCTATTTAATGTAGAACAGCCCCTACTGAGTTTTGAATCTGAGATCCTGCTGTTTATCTTTAGATATTTACTATCTGAAACAGCAATATTGGGAATCATGTTAAAATGTAAAACTACTCCCACATGTTGTGCTTTCTAATCTAATCATCACTTTATGATGTATGTAGGTAGAATTTAGACAGCATGCTATCATTTTGAGAATCACAGAACTCAAATTCCATCCAAAGTATATTCAAATACCATTTGTTGATATAATTTTCGATTGTAAGATGGCAAATTCTCTGTCAAATCAGGAGTAACTGTACACTACATCAAACATGTTGGTAGTAGTTGTATGTATACAGCTTATGATGATAAACTCTGTAAAGTTTAAAAAATATCATAAAGCTACTCATCTCTTACTCAACATCAAGACAAGAATAAACTGTTTAACCAATTACTAGAGTAGAGAACAATACAGAGGGGCGCACACAACAGCAGAAATTTTTACATTTTTTTTGTACCACTAACCTTTCAAAATATTGTTAATTAAAAAATTATCTACTTTAAAATATTTTTGTAATATATGATTTTTTATTAAATATCACAGTTAATGAAAACACACCTTTCTATGGAAAAGAATTTGATTACCCTTCCTAATCACATAAAAACATCCATACGGGTGCATGAAAATCCTTGAAAATTTATTTTAACAAAGTTCTTTCCGGGTTTGTAAAGTTCTGCATAAATTCCTTGAAAATGTTTGATGTTCTACCTAAACAGGTTTATGATCAAGAGCACTCCAGCAGTTTGATTAGGAAATGTATATATATTTTTTAAAGTCAAAAAATAGAGAAAGCACATGTTAAGTATAAGAAATTTTTGCTGCCACTCAGAGTGGTTCCCACCGAGCAAAAACTGGTTGAAAAGACCTTAAAAGGAAGACATGATTTACATCCAAACGTGAAATTTGGTCAAAGTGAAAGCTGAAAAGCCGTAATCTCAGAATACTGGGTTTGACACATCTTTTCAGTGTCTTTTATAAGATTAAAATGTAATAAAATCAGACCGACCAAAGATAGCCAAATTTTTAACTATTATTTATGAACTAAATCAAGACTATGTTTTTTAGGCTAAATCTGGTTGGTTTGTCAATCCGTAAATGACAGCTGGTGTTTGGGGTGTTTGCTCCTTTTTATAATACTGGAGTTTGAGCAGTAGATATTACCTGATGAAAAGACCAGCCACTGGCCATTTAGCATAACTATAAAGCAGACCTACTGTGAGCATGCAACTGATCTTGATAGTCATCCATGTTTTTAAGACTAAAAAGGCATAGATGAACAACTTTGGTGTAAAAGAACATACTGGGCAGTCTTAGACACACACACACACACCCACACACACACATATAGATAGATAGATAGATAGATAGATAGATAGATAGATAGATAGATAGATAGATAGATAGATAGATAGATAGATAGATAGATAGATAGATAGATAGATAGATAGATAGATAGATAGATAGATAGATAGATAGATAGATAGATAGATAGATAGATAGAAAATAAAAAACAATTTTTGTTTATGCATTGCTGCTATGTTTAGAAGTGCATCATCTTAATGAAGTTCAATAAGCAGTGCTGTTTTGAAGCCATGGATGTATGGAGGAAACAGCAGTTAGCCTGAAAAACAACAGGACTTTAGCAGGATATTAATCAGTCCACATCACAAAGCACATAGCTAGCTGTGCTAATTAGCCTAGCCCTGCCGTGTGACTGACAGTCATGAACATAGACATTTACACACGTGTTCACACAATATGTACTCTGTGAACATGGTAAGTACAAACACCTAGCTTAATGGATCCTTGCATTTATAAGCCCTCACATGCTGAGAGCTCAGTGTAGAGTTGGATTTCCACTCAGGAAGAAACAATGGCCTTAAATATGCGGAATAAAAGGCACACCGATTTAAAAGACATATATGCAAATTAATGAGGACAACTTAATTGACGTAAATAAAATAACACATTCAGTTCTATTGCTAACATGAAATATAATCCAGCATAACATGATAAAAATACTTGTCGGAGTAGCAACAAGCTTGTTCCTATATTTTCGTAATTTACAAGCAAAAAAAAAATTATGATTTCTCAGTGCTCCAAATAATGCCATTATTGATCAGAACTGTTCTAAGAAAATCAAATAAAGAGTGGGAGTGTTGGCCTAGTGGTTAGAGCAGTGTGCTTGTGCTGTGAGAAGGTTGCAAGTGCCCGGTTTGATCTCCACAGCCTGTCTGGGTCTGGGTCTCTGAGCAAGACCCTTAACCTAACACTGCTCCCCCGGGCGCCGCACAGTAACAAAAGGTTTCTAGATTTGTTGTTGGGTTTTTTTGTGGGGTTTTTTAAGTCACTCAAGGGGTCTGAAAAGTTAATGTAATAACAACAAAGTCGTTTCATTGGTAACAATGTCCTTAGAGCCTTAGGCTGGGCCATGTTAGTGTCTTTGCAGAGGAGTGTTGCAGCACATGTCCTGCAATGTCTTTCTTTGGGAGTCTTTCACAGAGCGTCGGCAGCCTTTAGAATTTGCAAAGAGCAATGCTCCACCAATTTCCATGCAGGATTTGAAGTACAACATCAGGAACAATTAAGTTGTTATTTGATGCCTTACTCATTCCTAAATTTGGTTATATTGGAAAGAAAGAAAACTATTGTTTATTAATGTAATAAAAACCTGAATCTAAAACTGAGACTTCGGACTGGAGTGGAGACTGTATAAAATGTATATCCACGAGTTATATGGTTTATATGGTTATATGATTTGATTGTTAATTATACTTTCAGGCCAGACGTATCTAATCATTACATTGTTGTGACCTAATATGATCAGCAAATGGAAAACTATTAAGCAAGATTTAGAAAACCCTTTACCAGCCGTAGTTTTTCATTGTTTAAAAAAGGAATACCTGTAGAATAGTTTTGTTGTAGCTTTCAATGTTATAGCACAACATCTCTATGAACAAATTTGTATACACACAGTCCTAATGATGAAACTCTTTGAAACAAGACTTTATCTTATAAAATTGAACCTCTTACTTTTGATCATTGTCATGGCTCTCAGTGGGAAGCCATTGATTTCTGGGAGAATAAGGCTATGAGCTTTAGGAAAAATTAAGATTGGAAGTATTGATAGCTTTCATTTGTATGTGGAGACACAGAGAGAAATCCATTTAAAGAAAAGTCAACTCCATTTAGCAATCATTTGTCTTTTCTTGGCGTTTGTTGTTTGATTGCTGCACTATAGTTGATTACTCTATGAAAAGTGGTAGGGGTTGACATGATTCACAGTACATGACCTGATCAAGCTTGTGAGTCAAAGTAATCTGTTTATCTACTGCTGTTAGATGAAAGTCATTTGAAGTTAATGCAAACAGTCTACATGTAGTTTCACAACTTTTGTACATGACTTGTTCAGCTCTTATGGTGACAGCTGCAGTCACCATAAGAGCTGAACAAGTCATAGTCTGTATCCGAACAAGTCATGCATTCTACCTGTGAGATAACCATAGTCAAAGTGTTCAGAGAAATGTTGCTCCTAGAAAGGTAAGTTTTTTCATGCTTATAAAGTCAGTGACAATCTGTGCAATCATAAAGGTAGTGTAGGTAGAACTGGAAGTGTACATAAGACAGTTAGTTAGCAGTGATGGGGGGCTTTGTTGTCCAAGGCAGTGGGCATAGAACTAGTAACCTCATCAATAAATTCAGCAACTTAGACTTTTTAGACAATTTAGACGAGTCTAAATTGCTGAATTTAGGGATAAACTTTATTTATCCCTATAGATTACTCCTTCAGGGAAGTTCTGGTTCCAGAAGCTTACTGTATGTAGAGTACAAAGTGCAGAATTAAAGCAAGATGCAATTAAAGATAAAAAGATTAAAAAAGAGTGTATATAGTAAAAAAAAGCATAAAAAGTTGTAATATCCTGGAACATGTTTCCTTTTGATATGAAAAATATCTGCAGAGTAGAGAGCTAATGAAAGACTACACAGTAGTTGACTTGGATTATTACACTTGCACTGCAGAAATATACTGACCATATAATTACGTAAAAATTGTACACACTTCACAGTGGTTGACTTGGATTATTGCACAGTAAGAGAGAAGAATATTGCACGAGTGACAACAGGTGATGTTTTGCACAAGATCTCCAAGGAGGGGATTTGTAAAGGGGAATCAATTGAATACTTGACCTTGTCAGTATTGTCAACTGATACAGATGACATAGAAAGAGGAAAAGATTATTTATAATTTATAACTACTTTATCTGATAATGATCTTAAAGTGAAACATTCTTTTGCGGAGGAGAACCTTGTTGAAGTAATTTTGAAGGTAACTAAAGAGTGGTCGGAGAGGACAGGTTGGTGAAGAAATACTGTTATTTCTTCACATTCAATGCCATATATCAGCTCAAGGTCCAAAGTATGAAGATGAGAATGTTTAGGACGATTCACATTTTGAACAAAGCCAATCGAGCCTAAGATATCATTAAAGGCTGCACTTATGCTATGACCGGCATGGATGTTAAAATCCCCTACTATGATGAACCTGTCAGTATTTAACACTAAATCAGATAATAAAACTGAACACTGATATAAAATTTTAGATTAAGGACCTGGTGGACGATACAAAGTTTAAAAAAAGAAGAGGTTTCATTACTTTGAAATTTGGATGAGGGAAACTAAGGGTCAAACAGCAAAACAATTGTAAATATTAACTGGCTTTGAGCTAATCATTAAGTCAGACTGAAGGATCGTTGCTACTCCTGTCATGGTCGCAGCCCTGATAGTTGATCTCATTACTCACTTCACTCACCTGCTGAACCCTCCCCACTCACTAATTATCATTCATCTTATCCACCTGCTCCTTCTGCTTTATATACGGTTCAGCCCAACTATTGGGTCCAGATCATTGTTGCATGATTATGCTTGTTCATTTGAGTTTCGGTTTCAGTTCGAGATCATTTCCGATTTCCAGTGTTTTTTTCCGTTATTGGAGGCCAGTTTTAGAGAGGGTTTTTGGTGTGCCTTTGTGTTTCCTGATTGTATCCTGGCTCTTCTCTTCTGAGCGTTCCCTGTTCCAGATTTCGCTCAGAGGAGGGAGCTAGATTTAACTGGGTCCCGGCTGCCAGGTTGCCATCGGTTACCTGGCTACCCAGTTCCAGGCGGTTACCTAGCGCTGCCTTTGTCTCTGTGGAAAGATAGGTGCTAAATTGGGGAAGAGAGGGGGAAAAACGTATTTCACACTTTATCCTTGACAGGGTACAGTTTGAGATATCAAAAAACCTCGCACAAGAAAACACATGTAAACAGAAGACAGACATTTCAGCAGAGGGGTCACATCGGAGGCGTAGTCACATGAAGTCAATCTGACATATTGAGACATTAGTTGTGTGTGTATGATGAGTGCATTCAATTTGTCCATGAACACTGACCACAGGCAATGTCCTTGATAAGATGGAAGTTTATCAACAGTCACTGAGCACATTCAGGGGGTGGGTTGAATCCAGAATAACACTTATTGTTTTGAAAGCAGGCTGCACAGGAATTTCCTTCACCCTTGAGTCTTTGTCATTCTGGCTCTTTCGTGGTGAAATCCAATATTCCAAATGTGTTGGGCTTCTCCGCCTTGAAGCGAGCATTCACATCCAAGATATTATCCAGCCTGCGTTTAATCGCACCCAGCATACGGCTCAGCTCCCGAACTGGCTCGTTCACAACCTTAGTGAGGGCGTCACCCGCTGCTGGCAGCTTGATCAATGCCCAAATTGCTGCCAAAATAATTGAAGATACATCAGGTATCCTCCTAATCCAACCAGGAGAGATCAGAGTATCATAAAGCCAAAAATCCATACATCTTGGATATCCTCCAGTGACAATGTTGTGAAACACACCATCCTCCGGGCTTTCCAGGAGTCTATGGTGTATCCCACGAAGTAAGTCCCAGCAGGACAGGACGGGTCCCCTTTTCCCTGTCTTCCAGTTCAATAAATTTGATCAATTGCATTGAGAGACCAGCTGACCAGATCCATTTTTTTTTTAGTTCGGGTGGTATGAAGAGAGCTCAGAAAAGGACAAGACACAGCAAAGAAGGGACAGGCAGGGAGGTGCAGGAGCATCAGGAAAGTGCGACCGTGTCCTTCAAATAAAACAAAAGCAACAGAAAAGATAACTTAATACTGAGCTCAGTGAGCACTCCACTGGAAGCTGCTGCTGCTGCTGCTGCAGTGCATTCTGCAACAGCTGTCAATCTCCAAGTCTGCTCTGATGTGTGCTCAGGTAAGAGGGAGGTTCTGTTCTTGGTTCTGTGTTCTTGTGAATTGGAACAGTGCTAGAGCTGAGACTAATGATGTTTCACAAGCACATGACAACACAAAAGTACACATATTGAGAAACCATCCTAGACTTGTGATGCTGCTTGTGCATCAGATTTTACGGATGTACAAGAAACAGAGAATACAAAAGTTCTGGCTAAGGCTTTATTTATATAAAAAAATGAAATTAAGCCCATTCAAATCTTTATAATTATTTGATATATAGATATTATGCTATTAATTTTACATCCCTAAGATCTGCTTTTTGTGGGGTCTCTTGTGATAACTTCCTCGAATTCTTTCCTTAATTTCTAAATACTACACTTGTCTCTCTTGTTATATTACAGACCCTTTCATACTTTCTTTCTTTTCACCCTTTTCTCCCTAAAGCCTCTTCCTTGCCACCTGCCTGTCTCTATCATGGTTGTTAATTGAATTAGCAGTCTTGAACGATATGGCATCGACCAGACATTCCTTTGGCAGCCCTGGGCACCCAATGACTATTTATTCTAGAGAAAAAGCTCTTGGGGACAGACACACTAAGAATTAATGAACAAGAGCTGACACAGATAAATTCTCATATTCATAACTGCAATGTTAAACTAAAAAAAATAAATATACGTACCTGCTAAAAATGACTAAGAAATCTAACCAAGTTTTTTTTTCTTCACTGTGTTGGTGGAGAAAAAAAAAATATATTAGAAATTTAAACCAGGATAAATATATATATATTTTTTCTGACGTTGGGTTTGTGGGAAAAAAAAGACTAAGAAATATAACCAGGGTTATTTATTATTTCCCTTACTGTGTTGGTGGTGAAAGAAAAAAAGACTTAGAAATTTAAACCAGAATATTTTTTTATCTGATGTTGGGTTTTAGAAAAAAGGACTTAGGAGTAGAAAAACTAAATGTTTTTTCCCCCACTCTGTTGTTTGACGTGGTTTGAGGTTAAAAACTCTAAAAATGTTCTATCTAAGGTTATATCTTACACCCATGTCTAACTTAACTTATGATAAGCTTTGACAGGTCTAATGTTATCTGGGAAATACAGTCTTGATCCGAAGAAAGAGCAGTTATGATGTTGTCCTACAAATATGCTGGATCATCACTGCAAATCATTTTCTATTGATCATAAAAATACATTGATATGATAACCACATGCCATGACCAATGAGTACACAGCTTTTGTTCCGTATTTGTATCTTAATTTACTTTGCAAAAATCTAATTTGATATTTGGGGCATTGGTTCTTGAAAACCAGGCCTCCATAACTATACAGTTGAAGAATACAGCCAACAGTGACTGTCTGATTTATTAAGTCATGGCCTCTAGTAGCAAAATAAAGTATTACAAGAACAAACGGAAAAATGTGCCTTTGATTTTTTTTTTTACTTGCCTTTCAGGGCAGAAAATAAAACAAGGAAAAACAACAACTTGTAACTCTTCTTTTCCAGATTTGTTTTTCTCTTGCCTTTCAGGGCAATCGACCATCCAATCTAACCTAACCCTTTGTGGGAAAAAAAACAACACCTTGGTTTATCATCAGAAAAAAACAACTTGGACATGTTTTGATGGGATGGTCTTCATATTCATTATTGTAGAAAATGTTAGCTCACTATTAGTACTGTTGTTTCAGTTTAGCAATACTTGTGGGTTATCCTTCAGGATACTCATACAACTGTAAGTAAGAAAAAAAAATTCTCATCACAAGCTATGGAAGTTCACTTATAGGCAATCTAACATGCCTTTAGGAGCACTGTGGTTGTGTTCTGCTGTTGATATTTAGATTTGGTTTCTAATTAATATGTCACCATATTTATGTTCAGGCATGATGGTTTTTTTTGTTTGTTACAGAAAAGTAAGTTAAAAACTGGACACTGGACTTTTTTTCCCAAGTTTGAAGACATTTCGCTTCCCATCCAGGAAGATTTTTCAATCCAAAATGTCAGGAATAGCATTGAGTTTGACGTCGAACCAGTGGATTATTTTTAACCTTACTTTTTTGACTATGACCTGGATGAGTGAGAGTCTTCACCAACATATTTTGGTTTATAATCACATAAAGACTGTTTGCTTCCCACAGTATCAATCTGTGCTGCATGTATCTCTTTTTCCCCACTAATGGAATTTTACGACTGTATTCCTGACAGTCCAAATATGTTCAGTCACACACAGACTCTATTGTCTGTCATTTTACCAATGCCTCGTTTGTGTCCTCCATGACCAGAGATATATACATGTGAGTTTGCATCTAGTTTTCCAACGTACCAAACACAGACCCAAAAATTTAAATCAGATTTAGGTTCATCCTTGACTAGGGCTGGGTACCGAACATCGGTTCTTTTATGGTACCGACCGAAATGCTTCGGTTCTACGGTGTTTGACTGCAAGAAGAGCGGACCGCAGCCGGAGCAACCATCCTCCTCTCAGCAGCCCGTGGGCAGAGCAAAGCCAGAGCGGAGTGAATCATGCTGCTTTCACACCGGACGCAGCAAGAGCAGCAACATCGCGTCTGCTGCTTCATTTTTGCTGCTTGTACCAGTTTCTGACGCGCGGCTGAAGCAGCTTTGCTGCTCTGGCTGCGCGGTCGAAAAGTGGGTCTGACACGCGTTAGGGGCAGAGCTACTCTATCCTTTATTTGCCTGGCAGCTATATTTGCTGTGATCAGTGGGAATAAAGTAGTTTTATTATGTTTTTAAGTGGGAAAATCCACCTGAAAACTTAATCAGTGCAGTCAGTTCATCCTGCCTTCCAATATTTCTGTCGGAGCCTCTCAGACCCCCACATACCAGCGGTGTGCTGTCAGTAGGATCCCATTCAACGGGCTTGTTTGTCAGACATGTTAATTTTTCTAAAGGAAAACCGCTAAGTAAAAAGGTCCTCACAACGTAACAGTGAATATTAGACACTGAAATTTTTTATTTTTTTTTATGTACGGTAAGAGGAAAAATGTAAATGGAAAAATCAGAGCTTAAAATAAAACTCAAGATTTGGACTTTTTTATGTTGCGTAATTTTCTTTTTCTTCGAATTTATATTATAAAACTGGTATCGAAAAAAGTATCGTTCAGGAACCGGTATCGAAGTGAAGGTATAGGTATTGGTACCGCCACCGAAAATTTTTGAACAATACCCAGCCCTATCCTTGACCCGGTTTCGGATAAAGTGTGAGACAAAAACCAAGTAAGCTTTTTAAGTAAATACATATTCCCCTACCTTAAATATGCTCATATTGTTTATCAATATATATATGAAGGGACAAACACATAACATTTTGAGACTGTTCTGCTTATTTAACAAATACTATATGACTTGTACCTGCTTTAAAGATGAGCTTTCTGTGTCCTAACAAGTTTGCACGCTTTAATTTGAGAAAACCTTGTAAAGATCAGACCCTTTGTAGCTTCTGGCTCAATGTTGTATATGAACATGGCTGCTGTCAAAATTAATTCATTCTCCTGCTGCTTATCCAGCAGGGTTATGGGGGGCTGGTAACCCTCTAGCATTCTATAAAACATGGTGTACACCCTGGACAGGTCGGCAGTCCATTGCAGGAAAAACAAAAATGCATATAAACAAAAAGGAAAAATTAGAGAAACGAATGTACCTATCATGTTTTTTGGACTGTGCAAGGAAGTACACAGACAAAACGTATGTATGCACTTGGGACAATATGCAAGATCCCTGCAGAAAGACTTAAGGCCAGGGATTTAATCAAGACCTTCTTCCTGCAACAGTTCTACAATCTGTTTAACTTTGCAGCCCACTTCTAAATAAATTTTAGAATCACTGAGTTAGAAAATCTGTGTTTAGAGTTAACCCTCTTTAGATGCAAAGATACACACCTAAAAACAACTGCTGCTCTCATTGCTGTGGAAGGTGGTTCTACAAAGCAGTGACTCAAGCTGGCTGAAAACAAATGCACACAGCAGCGGGGCCATTTACTATGGTAGATTTCTAGACTGTTAATCTGATTTGGACTAGGTTCTTATAGTGGAAACAAGGGTGACTGTCTGGTCTATTCCTAAACTAGTATCATAGACACTGGTGGAGGTGGATTCCACCATTTCCCTATATTTAACAACAGCACCCCAATGTGTTAGCACTGATCTGATGTTGACACCTTCTATACAATGAGGATTAATGATCCACGACTCCCTGCCAAGAACACAGACTGCTATGCGAAGGAGAGTCTTTTGATGATGCCTGCCTTTGTGGTTTAGTTTGCGGCTCAGTATTGTGTGCATTTTGAGAGTGTGCTTCTTGGTGTTTTGAAGTGGTGTTTTCTCGTTAAGAATTGTTCATTAGGGGTCAAAGCCGAGCAAAAGGTAAGACATTGCCACAGTAACGCCAAGAACAAACAGATCAGACTTCCTCTGTTAAGGAGAGAAGAAAACCCCTGAGCTCTTTTATCAGCTAAAGGGAGACCAAACAGAGACTCAAATACAAATCAAACACTTTAAAAACACATCAGATCTCAATGGGAGAAAAAAAATCATGCTGTTTATTTATACTCATATGGACTGGGTGATGTGTTGGGAACAATAGGATGCCACATCATTTGATGGAAATGAAAATGATCAACCTACAGAGGGCTGAATTCAAAGACACCCCAAAAATTACAGTGAAAAAATGATGTGGCAGGCTAGTCCATTTTGCGGAAATTTAATTGCAGCAACTCAAAATGGTATTCAGTAATTTGTATGGCCCCCACATGTTCCTAATCAGACGACGGATCACGTCCTGGGTTATATACTCCGAGATCTGGACCAGGGCATCACTGAGCTCCTGGACAGTCTCAGGTACAACCTGGCAGCGTCGGATGGATCAAAACATAATGTCCCACAGGTGATCTCTTGGAGTTAGGTCAGGCAAGTGTGGGGGCCAATCAATCCTATCATTCAATTCCTTCATCCTCCAGGAACTGCCTGCATACTCTCGCCACATGAGGCCAGGCATTGTCGTGCACCAGGAGGAACACAGGACCCACTGCACCAGCATAGGGTCTGACAATGGGGGCAAGGATTTCATCCCTATACCTAATGGCAGTCAGGGTTCCGTTGTCTAGCCTGTATAGGTCTTTACGTCCCTCCATGGATGCCTCTCCAGACCATCACTGACCCACCACCAAACATGTTGCATTACGTTCTTCACGGCTTCTCCAGACCCTTTCACGTCTGTCACATGTGCTCAGGGTGAACCAGCTCTCAGCACAGAAAAGCACAGGGCGCCAGTGGCGGGCTTGCCATTTCCGGTGTTCTGTGGCAAATGCCAATCAAGCTCCACGGTGCTGGGCAAAAACATATTTTGTTTTTAATATTTGGTTTTTCAAGTTCCTTTATTGTAATGTTGAAGTTCTTTTTGCACTTGAATTACATCCAGTCTTCAATAAAAGGGCTCATAATTGTTTCCTGAACTGCTGATTGGCCGCTGGGTGGAGCATTTTCTAGGATTCAGATCAATCCTGAAAGTTAGCCTGCTGTGGTGCAGGATTGCCATACAGAGTAAGTTACCATGGTGACTAGCCTCGTTAAGAATGAATTTAGTTTGCTACCAGGTAGTCAGGGTTAAACCTAAATTTGTCACGCTAATCCAATAATCCTACTTTGTGGTACAGGTTTCAGAAATGTGTCACCTATCATTCCATTTCCTTCCCAAGTTTTGATATTTCAGTGAGCAAAGTACTGAATGGACACTAAATATTTTTTTCAATAACTTGATGTTAATAGCTTTATATAAGAAGGATCACCTGTAGTGGTCTGTCCTGCTGCAGATCTTGATAAGCCTTTGACTGATGACCTGCTGTGGTTGTGTAGTAGTCCTCTGTAAGAGATGGCCAGGGTTGTCCATATTATTTTTTCAATTTATGAAGATTTCTTCTTTATAAAATCATCTCCAGGGCTTCTAGAGTTTCAAGAACAGAGCTGGCCTTCTTTAAAGGTATACTATGCTACTGCGCTAGCAACGAGCATGCCTTTCACTGGGGGCGTGTAGCAGTTCTCGCCGTAAAGCAAGACCGACTCTCGCGATGCACGAGACTTCTGAGCCTGTGGGTGCGGGCCGAGGGCTCCTGCAATTGCAAGTACGGTATTTCCCCTACAGACCACCAGGGCGGCCGAGAAAACCTTTGTTTGACCTGAAATGACTCATTTAATCATCCAAAACGCTATGGAACACATTAACTGAAAAATGTTGCATAGTATGCCTTTAAAAGCTTTTTAAGCTTCTTTGAGTCATTGATACTGTTGTCGCGGCAGATGAATAAAGTCATAGTTGGATGAACTAAACTGTTTGAAAATATGCTTAAAAATGAAAGAAAACATTTGGAGGAATTTAATAGAATGACCATGAAAAGCATCAGACAAAAAGTGAACCTAAAAATGGGGACTACATGCATGCAGTAGAAGCTTTAGGCTGTATCAAGAGCCACAGAGGGAATATATGTGGGAAGAAATTGTCAAAAGGAATTTATTAGGGGTGTGTGATAATGAGTGCTTGTGGCTTTAATTGACTTAATCAACAAATAGAATTAATAAGAGATTTCTAATTAATGTTAATTGATTGAAATTTCGCCTAGGTCACAGAGCAGGCAGCACATCTCCCCTCTCTTTGTATCTTCTTTCTTTTATTCTCCCACTTATTTTTTTCTCCTTTTCTTCTATTTTAATCTATTCTATTCTATGATTTTCTATTTTTATTCCATTCCATTCTTTTTATTGTTAACTGTTTACCATTTCTTGTACAAAATTTTCTTGCATTTTTATGTATTTAGTCTTGTTTATATATATTCCTTTAAAATTTTATGATTTTTAGTTTCGACAAGGCTTTGTACAGGATAAATATTAATTGATAATTTTTACTTTTGTTATGTTAACTTCAAATATTTTATATGGCTTATAACCCAAATGTAACAATTTGGCTGCGCTATCAACACAGTGTGGGATTTTTATATGCATTTCCTTGGCAATTTATGTTTTATATATAATTTAATACCCTAGTGACAAAATTATTTCAGGGTTTCTTTAGCTAATATAAGGTATTTAATTTCATGTAATATGATCTAATACAGCTGTACATAGGGAGCACATACATGCCATTTAAAAGAGGCAAAGGTTGTGCCACTTACATTTTCTAAACTCTGGATGCAGAAGCTGAGTATGCCATTATCAAAGTCTTAAAATCCCATAAAAAGGAAAATGGCTCATAGAATGAGAAAAGAAACTCAACTACAACACTGTAATTTGCAGAATTATTGTCCTATAAAGCAATATTTTAAATATAATCTAACCTTTATTTAACTAGATTAACCCTGTTAAGTCTGAATGTGTTTTTTTCAACTACAGCCCCTTTTTCGTTGCCTTGCACACCACTTCCTCCTCCTCCCGTGGTCTAAATCCATGAGCCCGCTGTTCTGCATGCATCCTTCCAAAGCACTCTGCAGCTTTTTAAACGCTCAAGAGTGGCTGTATTTACAAGTCCAGAAAAAACATTTTTTTTTTACCATAGCTCCAGCAAGCGCTGGCGGTCGTAGATATAGGATTGATGCCTAGTTTGTATTCTAGGCGGCATGTTTTCTGGAATTGTCGAGAGCTGTCTGTAGCCGCTGCCTGTAGGCGCCGCCGAATACTTATTTGCAGCTGTATCATACAAATAAATAGTATAAAAGAAATCATATCTCTATCTTTTTTTAAGACAGTATTCTATAACAGAAATTAAAATTTCAGATATTTACAATGCTTTTAGCGTTTTTAGTTTCTTGATGTTTCCAAAAGTTATCGTAATATATATATATTTTTTTGTCAACGAATTGTCAGGTTCTTGCTTTCTGATTTTTTATCTAAGCAATGAATTTGAACCAAAGACTTGACACAGCCATCTGGCATGAGGGCCAACACAAATTATATAATAAAATAAAAAATTAAACTACATTAAAGGATGACTGAGAAACATATATTTATTGAATGGTTTGCTATTGTTGAGAACACAAGAATACCACAATACATTTGTGGTATTTATAGTTATAGACAGATGCCTTCCTTTAGTTCATTATTTTATAAAGGGCTCAAAAACATTAATGTATAAAAAAATTAAGAATAACAGCTGATACCGATGCCAACAGCAATATATCGTGCATCCCTAGTACGGACACAACTTCACTTCCGTCAATCCATCCATGCATGGCTTCCCTTTAAGCTGCATCAGTGATCATTCTCCTTCAGAGCATCAAAATCAAATTTAGATATATTGGACCTTATATTTCAAGAATCATTTATACACTGGTTTGTATTATTTGTGCTTTAATTCTTGCAGGTTTCTTATATTTTAATTTTCAGTCTGTGTCCTGTGAGTCCGGCTGACTCTGGGTTGCTTGCACAGCTATTTCTGAGTCTCGTTGAGCTACAAAAGACAAAATTATATGTTGAATTTTGTTATAGCATTGCATATTTTTTCTTGTAAACTTGGAGATATATTTTATTTCATGTTGCTTATCCCAGTAAATCTGTTTCACCTTTAAATCAGCAACTCTCCCTAATTATGTCTCTGCTATGCTTAAAAACAGATTTATGAACATGTCTACCAATGCAATGATGCCAGAGAAAATCATTTTCTCTAGAAGCTCTGCAGTCAATAAGAAAACAACAGATATTTGTTAATTTTGATCTGTAATGAGTATGGTCCTGAGAAGCCCAGCTTTTTAACTCATATAAATTTACTGCCATTTTTAGCTCAAAAAGGTCTGTATGTGTAACTAACGGATTTTTCGGTGGCATCTCTGATTTTTCTAACCAACCAGTCTCCTAACTTTTACTTAAACATATATCGGAGTAGCTGCCGGTTAAAATTCACTGAGTGCTGTTACGAATTTATGTTCATACGGCTAGCCACAGTAGGTCAGACGAAACTGACTGTCTGTTAGAACGGCTTGTCATATGCAGTATCTCTTCTCCTTCTCGTAGCTACTCTGTACGCAGTGAATAGCGACCCCAAATAATATCATGTCCCAAAGCGACATATCCCATGATATTTCACCGAGAGGTAGGATTCGAGAGCAGCGGGAGAGCAAGGAAAAAACACGGACTGAAAACGCTCTGAACACAGACAGCTGCACCCAACACCAGTTACTGTTGGCTGAAGTAAATCAAGCGGAAATTATTGGTGGGGACTGTCCCCTCAATGCCCAAAGTTGGTGGGGACATGTCCACACCAGTCTTTCAGAAAGTTACGCCAGAGAATGAGTCGATGCAATCAACTGGTTTTCCTGAGATAGAAAACTTTGAATCAATTTGACTGTATGATCTGGTTGAATTGTAAAGTGCCTTGAGATTAGATGTTGTGTGAATTGGCGCTATAGAAATAAACTGAATTGAATTGAATTCATCTACAGTAACTGAGATTATCTCTGACCTCCCTCTGTATTGGTCATCTGATGCGGTTCAAGTATCAATCAGTAATTTAGTTGTTTTAAAGCAGTCTCCTTCAGTGTAATGCATACCTCCTATATGGAATAAATCTATTTTCCATCTTACCCACACACTATGAAGCACAAAGTTGGCTTGTTCTCTTGATCCAGTCTCCCATATTTTGCATCCCCATCTCCTGTTTAAACAAGCAGCCAAGCCACAAATAGGCTAAACTAAAGAAAACAAGGACAGAAGTTTTGTAGGGTGTATGTGAGAAAACAGCAGAGTAAGAGGATGTGAGCAAAGAACTGGGGGACAGAAAGTAGTGTTTAATATTTATTGGAAAATGTAAGGAAAATGTAAAAGAAGTCCCTTTCAGTGAGCAGGCAGGATTAGCATAAATAGTTTAAGGCTTGAATGTGTTTGGTCCTGCTCCTGACAAAGCTGTGCCATTTTTTTTTCCATAACACACAGAGAAATATCCATTTATTTGCACAAATATCTATCGATGCTTGTGCACATATCTGTAGGAGCAAATATTCAAACATGCAAACACACACTTCACACATGTGTTGTGTTCCTATCCTTGTTACGACTTTCAATTGATTTCAAATCATTTCCCACTAATTTCTATGGCATAACACATACCCTAAGCCTGACCATCACCAACACATACCTCCCCATAAACCATAAACCTAGCCCAAACTCATTTTATACCATAGTCCTAAACTTAAACCGCACCCCTAGAACAGAGCTTGTCCTGATGGGGGACCAATCGTTGGTGACCCCTGAGCGAGCTCTGTGCTGCCCAGAGACCCCCGAGCACACAAAATAAGGGGCTCAGAATTAACGCTCGGTGGATATTCCTCCCCTAGAACCCTCAGTGGGTTTTTCAGGCCTCCAGGAGCCCTTAGCAGGTGCTTCAAGTCTCCAAGACCCCTTAGCCTGCACTCCAAGTCTCCAAGAGCCCTTAGCGGGCATTCCAGTTCTCCAAGAGCCCTCTGCGGGCACTTCAAGTTTTCAAGAACCCTCTGCTGGAGCACCAAGCCTCCAGAAGCCTTCAGCGGGCGTCCTTTGCCACCTCTGAGGCTTTTTCAGTGCCGCAGTGGACGGACCCTTTCCCCTTCGGACTTCAACGGTCACCCAGCCTACCCGGTCCTCTGGATTGTGGATGGCCGTCGCCATGGACAGGGTTGGCATTTCTTGGTGGACTGGGAGGGCTGCGGCCCTTTTTTTTTGGACCCCTCCCTCTACTCTGATGTCTGTTCATCTCAACCCTCTGGCTCTTCTGGACCACCAGGTGGCGGTTGTTGAGGGGGGGGGGGGGGGGGGGGGTACTGTTAGGGTTTTGTTTGTGTGGATTGTTTTTGTGTTTTTGCTTTTGGTTTCTCCTTCCATCACTAGATGGTGCCCTTTCCCCATCTGGCTTGGAGGATGGCTTCCAGGTTTCTCCTCCTCACCTGCGGCTTGTTGGGTCATTACCAGAGCAGTATAAGAGCAGTGGACTGTCACCACTTCAAAGCCAGAGTGTTTGCTAGTATTGGGAAACCTTCCTGATCTGCTGGATAAGCCTGGCCCTTCGGAAATCTTTCATCTCTCATTGAGCAAGGGAAAACCGTTCATGACCACCTCCGGAAAATTCTGTGACAGTCCGCTCGTTGCTCCTCTGGACCCATCACTAGTCTGCCTGTCCGCCCTCCAACGAGTACAATCTTCTCTGGACAATACCCCCACAAACTGGACCCAAGAATCTACCAAGAACCCCTTTATGTGAGTCATAACTGAACCATTCATCAGCCTTGTTCTTTTTCCCTTCGGTCCTTCAACTCACCACTCATATCTCCCCGCAGAGAGTTTTCCGTATCCGATTTACCAGACCGCTGGATCTCCCCACAAGCTGAGAAAACCCAGTTTAGTCGCTGTGAGATCCTCCTTTGTTTGGTCTATCCTCCCAGCTGAGATTACCCTGTTTACCTCTCTGAGTTAAATTGTTTGTTCCTCTTTATTTCATTCCTGTTAATAAATTGGTTAACCTTAACCCTGCCTCTGAGTGGTGTTCTGCATGTGGGCTAACTTTAGGAACCCATCATGACATTACTTGCATTTCTGTGTTGACCATGTAGCTGGGCCTCACATCAAGATTACATCTAGTGACAGCGGAGAGGATAAACTCCCTTTTAACCTCAAAACCCACCGGTGCCGACAAACCGTTTCAAAGAGTTTACAAAAAACAACTCAACTAACATGAAAATTACACCGGTAAAATGTTTACCAATATGTTAGAAAATCATTGGTGTCAGTGTCATAAACAAATTTTTTTTCTTGCTACTAGCCTTCAATAAAGAAATTGAAAAAAGCTCTCAGTCAAAACAATGAGAGCAGAAAAGATTCTCTCTCTCCACAATCATACTATAAGAGAATTGTATTATCTTGCTGAAAATACTAAAGGGTATAATTTTCACACAAAGTGAAGTCTGTTCTATCACTTTTCCACGTCATCTCCAATGTCAATATTCCAATGTCTATTTTCATATCTGTATTCTACATTAGAGATTCATTGGTAGATTTGTGCTGTTAATGGAGATTATCGGATATTTAGTAATGAATATTTGTTTAATAATTAACTTGATGTTTATCTACAGTCCCTGTGCTCAGAGATTCAAATGCGAAGACGAGGAGTGGCTTCTGTGCTGAAACTGTGCCAGAAGATGTTGCAGCAGAGCCAGGTAAGCAAAATAGAACAATTATTAAAAGACTAATAGTTTGAATAAAGAAAAAATATATATATGCCAAGAGCAGGACTAGGTAAAACAGATAAAGTAGTAAACATTAGTATACTTGATTCATTGATTATCTTGTGGATTTTTTTAAAACTCTGTTAAAGAAAAACAAAATTTTACATCAATTTCACAAATTAATCTTTCTTTTTTAAGATTTGACAGTCTTATATTCAAGCTTTTTTAAATTCATACACATAAAAACTTATAATTACCCAACAATCTCCCACCCCCCTATCCCTCTACCCCACCCCATCCTGGACAGTTGAGTCTGGTGACGGAAACAGGTCCCGAAACAGAGCAGCACCGAGAGGCCCTGCAGCTGATGTCAATCAACCTGGAGAGAAGGTGGGAGGCGATAGTGATGCAGGCACTACAGTGGCAGAACAGACTGAAGAGGCAGCTGGGAGAGCAGGTTGGAGTTCCCTGATATTTACACTTTACACCCGTCATTTCACACTCCTAGCAGTCAGACACACTTCCCCTCGAAATGAATGACAGTGTTTGTTTTAGTGCTAAAGTGTCTTCTAAAGAGAGATGTTGTGACTTACATTACACCATTTTCTCCTCAGAGTTTTCCTCATGTCAGCTACGTCCAGGTTTAGTGCCTCCTCCCCCTGGTGTGGAACAGCTTTCACTGCTGGAGGCTGTTTAATGCCTCAAACCTTCCAAAGAAGTTGTTCAGTTCATTTAGGAAGTCAGTGTTTACAGCATCTACCGGGGGGGAGGGTGTGTTGTAGTCCGACATCATCCGAAGGCCTTTCCACATCCTCCTGGTGTTACTTTCGCAATGGAAAAGATCCTGGATCTTCTGGCTGTGGTTCTGCTTCGCTGATCTGATGGCACGGTTTAAGTTGGCACGCGCTGTTCTAAGTGCCTCTTTATCACCAGACTTGAAAGCTTATTTCCGTGCTTTTAGCAATTTCCGAACCTCTCCATTTATCCAGGGTGGTTGGTTGGCCCGGATGGTGATCTTCTTTTCTTTTTGATGCTGACTTCCTCAATGCATTTGTTGATGTAGGCTAACAAAGTCCACATGTTGGTAAAAATTAGGGAGAACAGTCTTAAAGTTAGCCTGGTTAAAATCCCCAGCAATAATGAAAACACTCTCTGTGTGCAGATTGGAGCTCAGAGTATAGAGTCTTCATTAGGGCTGGGCGATATAGAAAAAAAGCTTATCGATAAAAAAAAATGCATATTGATCGATATCGATAATTATTGAAAAGATTTGAAACCATATTTTATGTGCAGCTCTGCCTGGACTTTTTATGATATTGCTAAATGATTTAATTTTAGTAAAGAACACAAACACAGACTTCCAATTAAATATTTATTTAACCAACTTTTTTAACCATAACAGAATAAAAAAAAATACTTAAGAGACCTGAGTTATGTTATTAAATACTGACAAAGAATAAACTAAAGTGACCAGAAAAGTGACCAAAATAAATATCACAAATAAATAAATAGAATACCCTATTTGGGTTTGAATAGTACACCACCAGCTTGTGGTAATTAAAAGTTTGTAGGACTAGGCTACTATGTAAACTCCACTCAACAAGAACAAAAACCCAAATCAACTTACCCTTTAGCCTAGCATTTCTATATATATATATATATATATATATATATATATATATATATATATGACGGCGTGCCTGGGTCCGCGATTGTGATTGGTTGGGAGGAAGTAGTGATTAGCATAAACCAACATGATAGGCTACAATGAGAAGGAAGAAAAACTGCGTTTCTTTATCGAACTTTTATCGACTCTCTTTTTTTCTATTGCGCCACACGTCTATCGATCGATATATATCGTTATTGAATTATCGCCCAGCCCTAGTCTTCATGGCCTCTTTTGCATTAGCACTGGGGGGCACATAAACAGCAGTGATGCTAACCACACTGAACTCTCTCGGCAGATAGAACAATCTGCAGTTAATAGTCAGAAATTCGATGTCTGGAGAGCAGAAGCTGGTGACCGATCTAGCCTTCTTGTACCAGCTGTTGTTGATGTAAACACAGAGCCCACCAAGATCCCACCGAGTCTTACAGCTTAGTTCTTTGTTCATATCGGCGCGGTATAGCGGTAGCTCCTTCAGGGTAATAGCATTATCCGGTATTGCTGGATGCAGCCATGACTCCATCAGAATGATGCCGCAGCAGTTACTAATCCCCTTTTTTGAAGAGAGTTCCAGTCGAAGATTATCCATTTTGTTTTCCAGCGAATGGAGGAGAGCAGGATTGATGGAAGCGGAGGTCTGTGATGATTTCTCTATAGCCCTCCTCTGCATCCTCCCTTTCTCCATCTTTTGGCAGTTATGTTCCACTGTTGTGTTCCTGAGATCTGTCCATAGCAGTCCGCAGCTTTTTAAATCGTCAAAAATGTTAGTATTTAAAATATTTTGTGACCATAGCTCCAGCAGGCGTTGGGGATCATAGATGCGGGTTTGAAGTCTAGTTTGTATCTTTTTAAGCGGCATATTCTGTGAAATTGTCAAGAGGAGCTGTTCTTGGCCGCTGCTTTGGAGCGCCGCTATGGTAACCTGCTTTTTTTTTTTTGCCACCCTTATCCGCCATTGGAGCTCTCATTGTACTCTACACTGCTTTTCTCTGTCCCCTGAGTTGAAAGCCCTTTTTTTCTGGTTCAGGAGGACTTTTAGCTCAGGGGTCATCCAGAGGTGGTTGTTTGGAAAGCTCCATAGCTGTCGTGTGGGCACAGTGCTCTGCACACAGAAGGTCATGTAGTCAGTGATACATTCAGTCAGGCTAATGATGTCATCACAATGAAAGCTTTGGAACATGCTCCAGTCTGTGGTTCTGAAACAATACCTCAGTTTGTCAGTGGTCTCATCTGACCAAACTTTTCTTGACCTCTTCTGCAATATTGTCCTGCTCACCACTGGTATGTTGTGGGGGAGCAGGTAGACAAGATTATGAACCGAGTGTCCTAGGGAGGGGAAGGGGGCAGAGGTGTAGGCATATCTGACATTGGTATAAAATGGTCCATTTTTTTTTACCCTTGTTTTCCACGTGATGTACTGGGTCAGCATGGGGAGGGTGGAACGGAGGGAGGCTTGATTGAAGTTAGTGTTGCACCGATACCGATACCAGTATCGGAAGGGGCCCCAATACTGCCCTAAAATGGTGGTATCGGTATTGGCGAGTACCAACAAATAGGGCACCGATTATACGTATATATTTATTCAACTATTGTCACCCATTCCTGGTAGGCAATAAAAAGTTCTACTGGATTCACTTTGTATTAGATTTTTTCCTGCTTCACAAAGGTAGGCAGCAGCTTGACAAAGCCATGATGGCAATAATTTTACATTATTATGGTATTGGTATCGGCCGATACTGCACAGCCAGGTATCGGGTATCGGTATCGGGGCCAAAAAATGGCATCGGCGCAACACTAATTGAAGTCTCCAGATGTAAGTAGGAAAGAGCGGTTGTGCTGTGTCTGTAGCTTGGTCACTGTGCCATGGATACACTCGCACGCAGCTGTGACTTCCGCGGAGGGGGGGAGCAAGGGTGTAGGAATAAGTTTACAATTGGGGGGGACACATGCCATAAATCTGAGATTCGTAAATATTCAACAGAAATATATCTTAACTACGCTACTTAAAAAAAAGGGGTATTTAATCTTTTACTTTATTCCTTTATAAATGTGTCTCGCAAAAATAATGCATTTGAAATTTATATAATGCATTTGTTCATAAGATGTCAAAATCCAATATAAATAAAATTTATTGGGGGGGACATATCTACCTGGCTTCAATATTGGGGGGACATGTCCCCCCATCCCCTCCGCTTCCTACGCCGCTGGGGGGGAGATGTGGACTAAGAGTGCGATTACGTTCCCAAATTCTTGTAGAAGATAGTAGGGTCTCACGCCCACCTCGAGTAGCTCCACCTCACGTAAACATGAGCCGCGTTGCACGATCTCTCACTCACAAACATCGCCAGTCCCCGTCCTCTCTTTTCCCACTCTCTGCTATGCACAGATGAGTTTAAAGCCACCCAGGGAATCCACTACATCTGGGAAAAGTCCATCTATTCATGTCTCTGTGAGGCACATGATACTAGTGTATCTGTACCTGCCCTGGAAGCATGTTAAAGCTGCAAGCTCCTCGGTCATGTTATCAAGCGGTCTTAAATTTCCAATGACAAATGATAAATATCTTTTCCTCCGCTCCGTCCTGCCAACCCTGTATCCTCTCTGTTTTCTCCTTATTCCTGCCATGATGTCTGGTCTCGCAGCGTGGTGAAGAGCAAGGCTGCTGCGCAAAGTCACGTATTCCGAGTAGCTGGTCTCCTGTATAGATAATAGGGCGTTTCTGAAAACAAATAGGTCTGATTTTGAAAGAAAACACATCTGCACTTACTACAAATACAACATTTTATTATTTTTTTGCTGGAGCTTTCTGGGTTATAAAATATTACTTACAAGTAAAAGCCAGATAAAAATGGAAAATATAGATTTTCATCTGTCACTTATGCAAGGAAATCACAATTGAGTTGTTTAGGTCCTTTGTGTGCTACTTTACTTGAATACATTTTTGCTAAATCACCATTAAAATTCGTTTTTACATTTTGTTTTCTTGTTCTGCAGGTTAATGGAAACATTCTGGAAAAAGGCTTAGTGGAGCTCGACAAGATTACCCCAGTATCACTGGACTCTGTGGCAGGGGCACCAGATGACTCGTGGGAATGGGATGAAATAGATATGACCGTCATGGAAGCAGAGCAACAAGATGTACTACAACCTGACCTTACCACAAACCTCCCCATAACTGTACAATCAAATTTGCCCTCAGACACTCGGTCCAATGAGATTGAAATGGATATCCAAGACACAGAGCAAAAGAAGATGTCATCAATGGAAGTGCAGCACAGAATTAACTCTGATTCTCCCCCAAAAAATAACATATATCAGGTTTACAGCCTCCACAATATTGAATTATGTAATCATCCTACATTTTCACCAACTTCTACACTAAGGTACATGAATAAACCTCTAACAAACAAAGAACATGTTTTGTTGAAGAGTATGAGTAAGGATTCTTTGTTGTCTTCCAATGAAACACCTCCAGACCTCTTGGGAGGTTTGATGAAGAATAGCCAGCAACAAAAAGGGATCAGTGAAGTTTGGAATAATGAAAGTGAGAGTGGCAGAAGAAGTGAGAAGTCAGAAAATAGTCTAGGATCAGATTGCGAGAGTGGGATTGTAAGTGACAATGGAGATTCAGAGACGTCAACGCACTCTGGAATACAAGGGACAAAACTGGATAAGGATGTTGAAAAACAAGAAAAAAGAGACCTGGGGAAGTTTGATGAAAATCAAGAACATTATAACTATAAAAGAAGCAAGATGGGAATTTCTAACAATTTGGAGGAATGGAAAATGAAAGAGGTGAGATGGGAACCCCAAGGAAACAGGCAAGAGGAGGAAAAGAAGGGTTGCAAAGAGGAAGGAGGGGAGGCTGTTGAAATAGTAATTAATGGACAGGGAATTCTGGCCCCTGCAAATTCGGACTCTGACCTTGATCTGAAAGAAGTTGATGGCTCCTTCAAGATTTTCATGACCTCAGGTGACAAGTCAGAGTTTGATAGTTACCATTATAATAGTTTTGCGACGCCCCAATCAATCAACGGGATATTAAGTCCAGTTTTGTCTCAGAGCTCTTCTTTTGAGTCTCTTTTGGCTCTGGGTATTGAACTATTCCCGTCTAAAGAACGTCTCCATCAAAGCACGTCTTTGGAAAGTTTCCTTAATCAGTGCAGTAGTCCTGACAAGGTGGTGGCAGGCAGTGTCATGAGCCCCAGTCTGCTGAACCAAGGACAGGAGAAACATAATAATAATGCTGGATCAAGAGGAGACATACATATTGTAACTGAGACATCTGGGGATCTTAGCCAAAAAACACTTGACCTCCTGAAACGTTTGGAGGATATTCAGAATCCTCTGGTAGGGAAAATGACACGCAGCGTCTCTGACATGTCAATTCAAAGCAGCACCCCACAAAACAACCAGTTACCTACTTCCCCCTCTTTGGGTTGCCAAAACACCCCACTCTCTGGAATCTTAAGCACTTCATGGAAAGATGAGCGAATGCTTAAGAATGAGACTTTATCAAAAGTATCACTTAACGAAGTGAGTAGCACAAAAGACTCATCTCTGGAATCTGAGGACTTTGTCATACTCAGAAATCAGTATCACCGTTTTCTAGATCCAAGCATGGCAGCTAGTGACACGTCCAGTTCTCGCAGGAAACATTGCAACAACAGCAAAAGGGGTGGTAAAGGTGTAGATGAGCCTGATGCTGCGAGTTTAAGCATGGTGGTAAACATCTCATGCACTTCAGCAGGCACAGATGAAGATGACAGTGATCTGCTTTCTTCCTCCACACTGACACTTTCTGAAGAGGAACTTGGTGTTCGGAAGGAACAGGATGGCTGTGACAAGAGGGTAAATGGCGTATTTACCGGCAATGAGGATGAGGAGGACAATGATGAAGATGACATGGACACATCCTATGAACTAGGGCTTGAGTATATGAAGACAGAGTTACAGAGGTGGATACACTCTCCCTGCACCTTTGCTTCCTCCTCAGTCAAAGTAGAGGCAGGACTTTTAGATGAGTTGCAGTGCGGAAGCTCTCCATCCTCAACTTTCACATGTTCACGTTCACAATTAACAGAAACCAATAGTCAGGATGGGAACAATACAAGTAGAAAAGCACACAAGAACAAAGTAAATGTGAGAAAAAGCTATATCAGCCAGTTTGCAGATGACGTGGAGAACGGAAATATAGACCACAACTGTTTACATGTAAAAGATGAAGATGATGACCTTCTCCAAGAAGAATCCGGCTTGTTCACTAAGAA
This sequence comes from Cyprinodon diabolis, assembly GCA_030533445.1. Taxonomy (NCBI): domain Eukaryota; kingdom Metazoa; phylum Chordata; class Actinopteri; order Cyprinodontiformes; family Cyprinodontidae; genus Cyprinodon; species Cyprinodon diabolis. The sequence continues at coordinate 6,439,327 of CM060080.1, forward strand.
AAGACATACTGTAAAGGAGTTATATTTGAATACCAAATCAGAAGAGCCAGTCCAAGATGGTGGCGACTTGAGAGCTGAAAATGATTCAAGTTTAACAAGATATATTTGTTCGTCCCCTACCAGGGATCACCACCCCCTCTCTTCTAAGCATGCTTCCTGTTTGGTGGGTGAGTTGAGGGGGGAGCTCCCCTGCCATAGCACCTCCCTTCCTTCACCTCCTTTTCAGCCTACAGCCGACGGTAGATCTCATAGTTCAATAGACAAAAGCCTCTCGAATGCTGGACGTAAAGCCATCACCATTCAAGAGAAGTTTAAGTTCTCATCACTGGTGACAGAGGAGACAAGGAGGGAAGTCAGAGCAAAAGATTCATCGCTGACTTTGAAAAAGGGAAATGAATCACATTTGTCCTGCTGTAGTCCTTCTGTCTTGTCAACCCATCCACAAAGCAGAAATGAATGCAAAGGGGAGAATGCTCATCACTTTGTAACTGAGATTATTGACAAGGCCTCTATTGCACTGAAAAACAAAAAGAATAAGTCAGATGGAGAAAACCTGAGGGAGACCACTGGCTCTATGCAAGACCAATCCTCCACATCATTAACACACATCCGAGACAAGGTAGATTTTTAATTCTACACAATATGTCAATGTAGCTATTTCCTCTACAGCTTTGTAAATTGTTGAATGACAAATGTACAAAACCATCAGAAATAGATTAACATGAACCTGAAGCTGTCCTTGTTGACCTCATGTTCTCTGCACTTCAAGGAACAATGAATGCAAATGAAGGTTATCTCTCTTCCTTTGTTTATTCATCTGAAAAATTTCAATAAATCGCATCACAGTTAAGAACTTTGAAGGCATAATTATTAATTTCTCCAGCAATCTAAAAGTTCATTAAAATTCAGTCCTCATTTTTTAAAGTAAAAAAGAAACCAGGCGGAAACATTAATATTTAAGTATGGATTTTATGGTGTGTTAGATCTATGAAATTACAAAACAGAAAATAAAAGTTTTATCTGCATAGTAATTTATGCCTGGAATTTTTTTGACAGATTAGTTTTTTATTAAAGCAACACAACATCGTCATGTTTGTCTGTATTGATCGTAAGGACAATTAGGATTGGTTATTATTAATTCAGATCTTCTGCTTAAAAACCTATGCAAAGTAATTTCCCTCTGGGATTATTAAAGTATTTCTGATTCTGATTCTGAAAAAGCACCAAAAGTGTTAATTTTCTCCCTTCAGGTGCTTCAGCAATGCCACAGGCCTCTCCATCTTCGGAATGGAGACTTCTACTCCTACCTGTCACTCTCCTCCCATGACAGCGACTGCGGTGAGGTCAGCCAGTGTGGTGAAGAGACGAGCTTGACTCCTGTGCCCTACAGCCTCGAATCCTGTTTCAAATTGACACAAGACCTAAACAATCTAAGACCCAAACTCAGCACCACACAGCCAGCAAATTCAATCCAATCCGCTCTCTTGACCAAATCCTCTTCACCTTATTTGACACCTAAGAACAATGTTGGCCTATTGGATTTAAAGTGTTTTGACGGTGAAACTTGCAGTGGCCCTGGTGAAAACCAAGCAGAGCAGTCTAATAGCCCATCTTTTTCCGTACCTAGCAGTCCTGACATTAGGAATGAGGAGATGCTGTTTAAAGCTTGTACAGAGGAAGTTTATCTAGGCCCTCCTCTTTGCTACAGCATTTTGGTGAAAAATAAATCTTTACCATTCCAGCATACAGTGTGTTTGGATACCTCTTCGGATAGTGGCTATGAGTTGACTGAAAACCCAATTTGTTTGTCCCAAATAGAGCCAAATTCAAAGGGGGACAACAGGCTGACTGACCCTTCTTTGACCAAACAAGACTCTGGCTGCACAAAGAAAACAGAGAACTTCTGTCCTCCTGTTTCAGAACCTTATAACAGATCATTTTCCAACTCTTTGCTCTTGAAAGGCAACTCGAGTTTTTCAGGTGACAACCTTTCTTCTCCTGAGCCTGTTTCAACGATTGCAAAAGAAGAAAAGCTCGGGGAAGACCTGTACCTATCCTCTGATGGTGTTGCAGGAAGAGTCTTCACTGCTGCGAATGTCGGCATGCCGCAGGAGGAGAGAAGTTGTAATGAGGGGTCTGCTTATCTTAATCCTTGGATGCGTGTTGCTCTGATAGACTCCTTCACCACAGAATGTTTGGGAGATACTAAAACGCTTGAATCCAATATAGGCACCATAATGACCAAGATAAGTGTCTCCAGCTCTGCCACAAATCCCTCAAAAAACCCAGCCACTGCTGCCACGCGTATTAATCCCAAAATTAACTGCTTAGTGATGAGAAAGCCTGATAGAGAGGAGAAGAGTGGCAAAAAGGCAGATACTCAATGGGCAGAGGAGGAGAAGAGGAGAAGGGGGTGGAGCAGTGCACAGCAAGAAGCAAAGTCTACCATGGTGAAAAAGGTTAGTGTTCCATGTATTTGCACAATCACCAGACATTATACAGTCCCATGAAACTGGACTCCACTTGTCGGCTTATGTGATTGAAGGCAGTGAAGCTTTGGTTTCTCTCTATATTCCATTTCAAAAGATAATACAAGGGAAGCACCAATCACATAAACATGGTTGTCTTTGATATGATTGGCTTTTCACAGTTAATGTCTTATCTCTCTTTTCACTTTTGTCTCTCACCTTTTTATCTTTCGTATTCATCCAACTCCTCAGTCTATACAGCTTTAGTTTATTTTATTAGAACAGAAAGAGAATAGAAAATCCCTTTATTGTCCTCCTTGGGGAAATTGTGGTGTTACAGCGGCAAAATGTTTTAGCAGACATGGTCAGACAATGTGGACCTTAGAAAGTGTATAAAAATAACAGAATAGGTAATAGAGTTGAGAAAATAACAAATATTTACTGTACTGTAGAGTGTTTTTACAATATAATTTCTCTGTACCTGCAGAAAAAAAAATCAATAAACAGCAGTGGAATTTTTTTACAGTAATGGATATGTGAAAAAAAGCAGCAACACCGGTGATCTACAAAATGACAGCAGGATGTTATTTAACTAAGACAGAAATTTAGCAAAAATCAGCATGAATGTAACAACTTAATGAGGTTATTGGGAACAGTGATGGTTATAAAGTCTTCCAGCTGCTGGCAGGAAGGATCTTTGATAACTTTCCCCGGTGCATTTAAGGTGCAGCAGTCTGTCACTGAAGGAGCTGTCCAGTTCAGCACCAGCTTCATGCATGGAGTGGGAGACATTATCCAACAGAGATGTTAATTTAGTCAGGATCCTTTTTCCCACCTCCTGCACTGATTCTGATCACAATTAAATACCCATAAAAATACTAGAAATAGTTAGATATCTGAAGTTAAAAGATTAATTAGAAGGAATGTATAAAATATTTGTAATTAAATATATATATTTATATCTTTTTGATGAACCGTTTTATATGGGGTTTTTTATTCATCAAATTTAGGTGTATGTTTTAATGTTTTTATCAATTTTATTCTTCCATGGCATTTCACTTTTACCCTATTTGTTTCGGTCAATGCTATGTTATGTAGGGCTGGAAATGTCAATATAGAGTGGGCGATCCATGAAACAGTGTTACCACCTCAGCCTCTTGCCTGTTGCCAGAGGTCAAGTCTGTAGGAAGTAGTTTATAGGTTTCAGGTTTTGAAAACAGAGCCCATAGTTGAGGATAATTTCTATCATAATTTCAAATAAACATAGAAGTGCTGCAGAATCAGCAGTAGAGTAGGACAGCCAGCAGTGGATAGGATTGGGTATTTGTTTTAATTTGAGCGATTCTGGTCCTGATTGATTCTTGGTTCCAGAAGAATCATAAAAGTTTGTATAATAATACATTTTAAAAAGAAGCGGGCTATTCAGGGATCTGTCTGGGTGAAATGTACAAATACATAATGCATAAGTGAACTATATATGCATTTGCTTTTTGTCTGTGCCCAATATCACCTCTGGATGTCGAGAACTGTCAGTTTATAAGGTCTGTATTTATTTAAATCTGCAGTCAAAGTTGCACAGACTGAGCAGCATTTTTTTTTTGTTAAACTTGCCTATCATCTAGTTTTTCATTTTAAAGCTTCTGTCCCCTTCAGTGTTTTTACACGTGCAAAACTAACCAACACATTCACTGATCCATCATTTTTTATGTTCCTATTTACTTGTTTTATGTACCCATAGTATTTATTTCCTTTTTTTTTTATTTTGCGCTTACTAAGTATGTTTCTCGCTTTCTCTGTTTTTCCACCTGAACTATAGGTATGTGTTTGGCCAGTTGTCAGCCAAGCAGCTGGAGCAACACTAGATGAAGCAAATCAACAGTGAAGCTTACCTCCCCGCCTCTTGGATAATAGCAGCGTAAGTCATCATCATACAGAAAAAGACAACCAAATCTCCCTAAAAAAAAAAGAAAAAAAAAAAGATTTTGAGCCAAAATTCAAGAATATTCCAGATTCCAGTTTATTTACTCTGTTATTTTTCATGCTTTAACCCTCATAATTACAAAAAAATAAACATAATCGGGTGTACGCAGCCCACCTTTCACACTTGTATGCAAAATAGATTAATACAATTATCTTCTTGTCCTACAGTAATTTCCAATTGTGTCTTTTCTTTTCAGGTCCAAATAGGGCTGTACAATATTGCCAAAACTTAGTTCACAATGTATTTATTAATTCTGGTTGATAGGATACAAGTTCAAAATTGAAATCATCAAATTAAAAGTGTCAAAAAAGATTGCCAAGAATGCCCAGAATAGAATCCTGAACAAATTTATGACAAGTTTCTAAAACTCGTCAAACATTTGAAAAATATTTGTTTTGAAAAGAAGATAAAAATACATGCTACAAACTTACTACATCAGTCAGTAAAAAATGTAATTAAAGACTGTAATTAATATTAAAATGACATATTAATAACTACAAGTATATTTTCATATATATTGATATTAAATTATTTCAACTCAGTCCAAATTTAAAAAAAGCCTAACCCTCACCGAAGAAGTAAAGGCTGTTTATGTTGTGACTTGGACAAATTTATTGTCATTTTGTATAAACAGAATGTATATAAAACGAATTTTCGTTCTGTACTGCTTGCAGAATATTTCCATTGTTCTGAAAAATTGCATCAAAGTGCATCGGTGATCAAATTAAACAGTGTGGGAGAAAAAAACATGGTGGAAAAACGCATTGAAATGGAAGTTCAGAGCAATAAATACACTATATTGCCAAAAGTATTTGCTCACCTGCCTTGACTCACATATGAGCTTAAGTGACATCCCGTTCCTAATCCATAGGGTTCAATATGACGTCGGTCCACCCTTTGCAGCTAGAACAGCTTCAACTCTTCTGGGAAGGCTGTCCACAAGGTTTAGGAGTGTGTTTATGGGAATTTTTGACCATTCTTCCAGAAGCGCATTTGTGAGGTCGCACACTGATGTTGGACGAGAAGGCCTGGCTCTCAGTCTCCGCTCTAATTCATCCCAAAGGTGTTCTATCGGGTTGAGGTCAGGACTCTGTGCAGGCCAGTCAAGTTCATCCACACCAGACTCTGTCATCCATGTCTTTATGGACCTTGCTTTGTGCACTGGTGCACAGTCATGTTGGAAGAGGAAGGGGCCAGCTCCAAACTGTTCCCACAAAGTTGGGAGCATGGAATTGTCCAAAATGTCTTGGTATGCTGAAGCATTCAGAGTTCCTTTCACTGGAACTAAGGGGCCAAGCCCAGCTCCTGAAAAACAACCCCACACCATAATCCCCCCTCCACCAAACTTTACACTTGGCACAATGCAGTCAGACAAGTACCGTTCTCCTGGCAACCGCCAAACCCAGACCCGTCCATCAGATTGCCAGATGGAGAAGCGCGATTCGTCACTCCAGAGAACGCGTCTCCACTGCTCTAGAGTCCAGTGGCGGCGTGCTTTACACCACCGCATCCGACGCTTTGCATTGCACTTGGTTATGTATGGCTTGGATGCAGCTGCTCGACCATGGAAACCCATTCCATGAAGCTCTCTGCGCACTGTTCTTGAGCTAATCTGAAGGCCACATGAAGTTTGGAGGTCTGTAGTGATTGACTCTGCAGAAAGTTGGCGACCTCTTCGCACTATGCGCTTCAGCATCCGCTGACCCCGCTCCGTCAGTTTACGTGGCCTACCACTTCGTGGCTGAGTTGCTGTCGTTCCCAAACACTTCCATTTTCTTATAATACAGCTGACAGTTGACTGTGGAATATTTAGGAGCGAGGAAATTTCACGACTGGATTTGTTGCACAGGTGGCATCCTATCACAGTTCCACGCTGGAATTCACTGAGCTCCTGAGAGCGACCCATTCTTTCACAAATGTTTGTAAAAACAGTCTGCATGCCTAGGTGCTTGAATTTATACACCTGTGGCCATGGAAGTGATTGGAACACCTGATTCCAATAATTTGGATGGGTGAGCAAATACTTTTGGCAATATAGTGTATATATGGTGCAAATATGCAGTATTTTGGTTTGGTGTTAGTGTGATCCAGAGTCTGTTACATGTTTTAGAGTTTTCTCACTAGATCCAGTGGAATGACAATAAAGTTGAATTCTATTCTATTCTATTCTAATGTGAGCCCCTCCAGGCTAACAACATTGTCTGGTGCAGATGAATGAAGCCAAGACTCAGTATGTCTGTGCTTTAAAAATCTAACGTGGATTCTACAGACCTACCATCCAAAAAGATTATTCTTTCTTCCGTGTGATCTCTTTTCACAATATTCATTAATGTGGTACCTTTCTTTAAGAGTAATTAGTAAATGGATTCCACGTTTCCAAGTACTAAACATAAATGTTGTAGATGCAGTTTTGAGAATTAGTTGAGATGAATAAAAAAAAATGTAGGTTTCATATTTAAAAAAAAAAAAAACAATTCAAGTTGTGAGAGCCTGAATAAACACCAACGTTTTTAATGGAACCTTTGGGTGCATGTGTTTTAGTGAATTATGTGCCCGCCTTATGGGTGCCTCCAGGGCTAAGCAAAACCTCCTGTCCTCATACTCTACACACAACCCTGAGGGCAGGGCACGAGAGTCCAGGTAGAAGCTTTGGCAGCCCAACAGCTGCAGGTTAGACAGACACACTACTCGCATACACACACAATCAAATTTCTCTATAATTTTGGAAACTCTCCACTGACTTCCATTCATTTCTAACCCATTTCTACAGCCAAACTGTGACCCTTATCTTGATGTTATGGGTACATACCTGACCCTATCCTAAATTAAATTCACACCTTTGTCATCAACTTTACACCTCAACCTAAAACAGCAATAGTACCCATGGGGACAAATGCCTGGAGCAGCCAATCCTCTCAATGTGTTATTTTCCAGAAAATGGTCCCCACAATGTATACAATACACACACATACAAAGAAACACAGCTGAGGACATAGACACCTGTATGTAAAGAACACAACAAACAAAATTCCAGTAAACACATACAAACATTGGATCTTATATAACAACAAGAGAAGCACACCTATCGGCATCAAACATCATTTCTATTATGCGTATGAAATGTCCTGACTCCTATGACGCTGCTTGGTCTAGCCCACCTGTTCACACACAACACAATCACACACACGCAGTGTTCACACAAACACAGGTGCAATTAAAGCAATTGTGGATGCAACTCATGATGTGCTCTGTGACCCAGACAGCAGACGGTCTACAGCGAAACACACAAGAGCCTGTGTTTGTGTGTGTATTTTGTGTAGTGTTCAGATTTTTCCAATCGACTTTTGTATGAGGTTTAACCACACAGCAGCCTTAAAAATATATGCAAAATAAATACAATGCTAAGACGTTTTTTTTGTCATTAATTACTTATAGAAATTCATCAGAAACTTTATATTTCATTCATTTGCTATTGTATATTGTTTAAATATTCCATTTGCATATATTTCACCGCCCCATCCAAACCATTACATTGGAGTGTTTTCATAACTTTAGTAACACAGCGGTATAATATCCAGTAGACTTAAAGACTGCCTCCTAAAGTTGCTCATTCTCCTTGAGAGGATGCAACCTTCATATTGGTTACCTCCTCTGAAATGAGTCTGGCTGTGACATTGTCTCACTGCTTAACGCTGGACATACACTGTATGATATTTTCAATGGTCGTACTCAGCTACAACTCACACTATATGACGAAAACCCTAGGGTTTAAAAGTTCACGCTCTGATGCAATCTAACTGCTAACACTGTACGTCCTAAAACCACACGTCGGACTCAAAGCCGAGAGATGGGGCTGTATAGACTTGTCAGTCAGGAAGACAAAGAAGAACAACTCCGTTTTTTGCACATGTGCAGTGCGTGAGGTTCTGGTAGATTGGCTGGTAGCTCTGCTACAAGAGCAGAATTTTGCTCACGAGGGCCAACTGAATTAACCTGACTCCGCCACATGGATTTGCTCCGCATATCCATCTGGAAACCTTCTGTTGAAGTAATTTTGGGAAGGGGCGAAAATACTGGTTAGCTGATTGGCCTATGTTGGTGATAGACGGGCAAAATAAACCAATCAGATCAACGAAGCATATGACGTACTAACAGAGCGACGACGAAAACACAACCACAAGCCAGGCTACTCTTGCCGAGAAGAGCAAAAACATCTTTTCCTCTGAGAAAAGCCTCCAGAGCAGTATTTTGCTCTTCTTTCAGTGAAGAAATACTCTATAATTCCGATAAAACTTGCTCGATACCCACGCTAACGGTAGTTTCATCCACTGAAGCCGCCATGTTTTTTAGACTAAACTGTCGCGCTTCTCGTTGCGTCAAACCTCAACCCGCCTCAAAGCCAACGCTGATTGGACGTTCGTTTGGTGAACGGCTCCAAATTTTCTTTAACGGAGAGTAGCCAGACTGATTTGCGAGTGAAACCTTGAAAGCTCGTGAGATCAGGATGGTCTCACGAGGCTACAACTGAATTTCAAACATGTTTGATTTTCTCTTCACCTTATGATTCCTGATATTCCTGTAACCTACACGATGCACGATTAGGCTGGAACTCGGCCCAATCCAAAACATTTTCACGAGACTGAAGAATCGGCCCGAAAAGTGCAAACTCCCATTTAGTCAGTCATTAAAAAATAGAGATCTCAAATGACAGCAAATCATGTACTGTATGAAACAGTAACAATTCTTTTGAGCATAGTCTGTTTGAGCACCTTGAGTCAGTGCTATGAAAACATGGAGCACCCGTGCTCAGACTCAGTCACTGACTCAGACTCACCCTGTGCGCTTGAAAGGAGATGAACACATGCTCTCCCATACAACATGTGAAGGCATGGGTGGAGTGTTAAGGTTCATAAGGATTCCCAAACTGCTCATCTGTTAAACAGAACCGGTCAGAGATTCATGGTGATTGTGAGGGACCAAACTTAAATAAGGACAAAAGGTGTTCAAAATTTGAAAAAGTGCTTTCATTTAATTGTGTAAAAATGGTTAACAAAGGCTCAAAAGCAATACAAAATAACTTAAATACAAAATAACATGAATCTGGGCCCAACTTAACTGAGGTCAACTGAGGATCCAACTCAAACAAAAAACTGACCTGCAAACAAAGAACTAAAGGCTGCTTAAAAAGGGATGGAGTAAGTCTACCACATGAGGGAGGCACAATATAACAAAAAAACCAATAAATACAAAATTAACCATTCTATGAAACAAATAAAGCAAAACTAACTTTTACTTAGCAGAAACAACAAGTGAATATTTAAGTGACAAACTAATTGAAAACAACTTGAAACAAGTCTCCCCCGTCAGTCTTTCAAAGATGGTACGCTCCAGGTTTCCTTCTCCAGCTGGTTTGCATCAGCAGCACCTCAAACAAAAGAACAAGTGTAAATAAACCATTCAGACAGACATTAACTAAAGTGTGCACCCATTAGAAAATATCTGTCTAAAAGAAATTACCAACTTAAACATAAATTGTAACATAATATAAAGCAAGAAAAGAAAATACTAACACAATGTGGTGGTGGGAGGATCATCCACCACGGTGATGAAAAGCTTCATGGAAGGATTTCTGTAACTAAGCATCTGCATTCAAGTGTAGACTTCACTTTGTGCAATGTAAATAATACAATGAAGTAGTGTTAAGCTCCAAGTCAGAGGACCCATCAACCAGATGCCACTTACAGTAGCTGACTTTGTTAAGTACCTTAGTATTTGAGTCTGTATTTCAGGCCTTAATTAAAGTAACCATTAGGACATAAGCATACCAATACTTAAACAATTTCATACTTCAACCTTTGCATAATCGTGACCTGAGCTTGCCACACCTTTGAAATTATCTATCCAACTTCAGTACCTTTAAAATAAAAATCTCAATACAAATACTCATAAATCTTGTACTAAAGCCAAGAGTTTCGGCAGCAAAGGTTGTGGGCTGGTATAATTATTTAAACCCCTTTGCTTAAAAATGAGATGTCAATTGAGTTTAAAGGTGTATGAAATCACAGTTATGGCAGTATAGAGTATGTTTCTTACTGCACATACAGAAATGAATAGAAGTGTATTGTATTCAAAATATTATTATTTGTCTGCATCAAAATGAAATTAACTTTCTTTTCCTTTTTTTTAATCATAGACCACCTGTTAGTGAAAGAATGACCAGGATCCAGCTCTGAGGAGATCTCACTCGTTTGCTGGGGGCATCCTTTCTCTATGCTTTTGCAGTCTTCGCCTGTGTGATCTTCATCCTCTGACTGAACTCTCATCTGTTATCAGAAGAATTGTCTTTGGAGTTGTACAGGTTGTGATTCACTCAAGTTGTCACTGTCATGGGTCAATGGATTTGCTAAATTTCCTGGTGATACTTTTAGGTTACATAAAAGTTTTGCTTGAATTTAGAATTTAAATGCATGAAAACTTAGTAAAAACTTACTTGACATAAATAAAGTCTAAGATAACAGTAAAGCATATGTATTATTATTAATCAACTTTGTCAAGGTTGTTTAAACAGAAATAGTTCTCAAAAGTGTACTTCGTCAAATACTACAATCAATGTGTGCTCCATTGGTCACAATAAGGGGGTTACACCGCTTTTGTCCAAACTTGTATGTTTATTAGGAATTCATTTTTTTTATATTGTGAATATTTATTATTGTTACATTTTTCCACAATCCAGAAATCTTCCCAAACTTTTTGTTTTGACAAAATTAAAGTATTCATATAGTTTACTTTACTGAGTATGACTGGATTGAAGCAGGAATGTGCTGTTGTATCAATTTCAATTGTCATTTCAAGACAATTATTCTTATTGCCACATTGCCAGACAGGACACTAAAAAAAAAAAAAAAAAAAAGGATACATTTCATAGATTTGGGCTTTAAACCAATAGATCTTAACACCTTTGGAGTGCGATTCAATCAGAATCTAGCCTACTTTTATACTTTCTAAGTTACTTATATTTATCAAAATTAGTCATTTGGACATGTATTAGCAGGACAAAATACAGAAAGGGGATGCAGCATATTAATTAGTGTTGCGCCGATGCCATTTTTTGGTCCCGATACCCGGCTGTGCAGTATCGGCCGATACCGATACCGTAATAATGTTAAATAATTGCCATCATGGCTTTTTCAAGCTGCTGCCTACCTTTGTGAAGCAGGAAAAAATCTACTACAAAGTGAATCCAGTAGAACTTTTTATTGCCTACCTGGAATGGGTGACAATAGTTGAATAGACTTATGGCTCTCAAAATGGTATCGGTGCCCCTATTTGTTGGTACTCGCCGATACCGATACCACCATTTTAGGGCAGTATTGGGGCCCTGTCCGATACTGGTATCGGTGCAACACTAATATTAATATAGAGTTAATTCCTCAATTGACTTTCACATTGTAATTCAGTGTCGATAAGGGTAGCACAGTAAAGGACATATGGGACAGTTATTCTAAAAAAATGTATCATCAAAAACCTCACAGATTCACATGTTCAACATTAAAAGGTATTACTGGTTGTGTAAAGGTGAAAGAGTCAAACAGTAAGAAAATACTCCGTCACACAACACAGACTTCTCATACAGTGGATTTTTTTTAACCTCTATTAAATTTGGAACAAATACAAGATTTCAGTGCAGAGCAGCGTGCTCAGCAAAATGACAATGCACAAAGGACAAGAAAGTAAAGCTAATAGAAAATTGGGTTAGAGTAAAAAACGTTAGGTAATGGCTCACTTTGTAGCAGACATTTTGCAAAATAAAGTCCAGCTAGATGTTGTGTTCTCCACTTTTGACATCAGTACCAAAAATTACTTGCAAAAAATATAGAATTATATGCAAATGTCTTAACTGCATTGAATTACTGTATGTGCTACTTTGCAAAAGTACGAACACAGCTTCAGCTGTTTAACATTTTTGATGTTACAACAACAACCTCTGATGTATTTTAATTTTATTTTACGAGAAAGACTAACAGTGTGTTCTAATCTGGGTCTGCTTCCTCTGCAGCCTAGGGTATCCCATGACTGATTGGGATTCGAAGCTAGCTGGTTGCTCAGTGCTCAGAGGTAAAAGGGAAATGGCTCCAAACAGTGGTGAACATTGTAAATGCAGTTCAATGTCATACAAATTAGTGAATAGTATTGTTTTAAATAAATGAAAATAGTTCATTTATATGGTTAGTGAGTCAGATATGTTGCAGGTAGTTTTTGGTTTATTGAAAGGTTTTGTCTGTCCCTATAAAATGGGTTGGACTGACATTTAAGCTCAGATTCCAACATCTGTGCATCTGTGTGGGGACTATAAATCTGATATCTGTGATGACATTATGGGGCTGAAGCTCTTAAAAAATGAAAGCACACAGAACAGTCTTAGGAAGTTCTGCATCCATTCTTTGCCTGCTTTGTGCATCATGTGTCATGGTTATTATGAGACAGAGCTTACGCTGAGTAAAGTGCTGTGATTGCCGGAGAAGGCTTGACCTGTTCTAATCTATAGCCAAACTCTTTGAAAGACCCAGTCCAGGTAGACCAAGTCCTCCGGAGGACACATCCGGACACTACATAAACACTACATAAGACCTTATTTCATAGCAATGAAATAGAAAGAAACATGAATCTGCAAACTGTGGTGGGCATTTGTATGTTACCAATATTCATATATAAAATGTAGTGGAAATAATAACCTCAGAAACACTAATTTCAATTATAATATAAATACTATTATTTGTAACAGTCTAACGGGTTTGTTATAGAACATCACATAGTTCTATTCAAAGTTCATTTTACATTGGGGAGAGAAAGGCATAACTACACACCTACAATATCACTCTCCGCCGCCCTTAAGTGACCAAATGAGTCTTCATTTTACAGCAAAACTTAGGATAATGGTTATTCTAAGGGAGATGAGGAGATCATGAGCTAGGGTCGGATAATCTACAGCAGTGATTCCCAACCAGGGACCCCTAATGGTCCGGGAGTTCATTGCAAGGGGTCGTGAAAACAAGCTTTTCCTAACCAAATAGTATGTTTTTTCCTTTGAGTTCACCTTCAGGTTTGACACACATAAAAACCAAGCAGCAGAACAGACTGGATGTAGAGAACAGCCTGGGGATCAGCTGTTTTTAGCAACATGTTGAATGTTATTTTCATTATAAACTAACTGCTCTATGAAAATGTAGGTACTTCCGGACTGTTCTAAACACATATGGTCAGCCCTAACAACGTCTTTGGCTGAGATCAAAGCATGTCTATCTAATGCAATGGTCCTGTAAATGTTCAGACCCGAATGATGACGATGATGATGACGATGATGACTTACAATGCAGCTACTGAGTTAACCCCTTCCCGTTATCATCGCAGCCCCTCCCCCTGCACAGTAGAGTGGAGGACCTTGTCTATTCAGCCAGTCCAACATTCCCCTTTAACGACTGACCTTTCAGACACTTAGATGGGTATAGGGCATTGAAGTCTAACAAAATAAGCCAAACGACGCCCATTCCAAATGGGTGGACCCCTTCATCTGTTCCAATTTGCATGTTTTCAAAAAAAAAAACAAAGAAACAAAAGCCTCTGTTGGGCTGCTGTATAAAACCTAAGACCAAACAATTTGGAAAACCCTTATTTGTTATATGTATCTTTAAATTTAAACAAAAAACTGTAATTAAAATAGAGCCTACCTACCTACCTACCTACCTACCTACCTACTCAACCACCCACCCAAACCTACCTACCTACCTACTCAACCACCCACCCAAACCTACCTACCTACCTACCTACCTACCTACCTACCTACTCAACCACCCACCCAAACCTACCTACCTACCTACTCAACCACCCACCCAAACCTACCTACCTACCTACCTACCTACCTACCTACCTACCTACTCAACCACCCACCCAAACCTACCTACCTACCTACTCAACCACCCACCAAACCTACCTACCTACCTACTCAACCACCCACCCAAACCTACCTACCTACCTACTCAACCACCCACCCAAACCTACCTACCTACCTACTCAACCACCCACCCAAACCTACCTACCTACCTATCTACCTACCTACCTACTCAACCACCCACCCAAACCTACCTACCTACCTACTCAACCACCCACCCAAACCTACCTACCTACCTACCTACCTACCTACCTACCTACCTACCTACCTACCTACCTACCTACCTACCTACCTACCTACCTACCTACCTACCTAGTTGTTGTGAATACCAAATTGTCTTTCAATTCCCTGGAATCAGTCTCTGCACTGTAAACCTAATGCACTGCTTGCTGAATGCTTATAGTCACTATTTAAGGTGTAGAGGATGTATGGAGTCACTTGCTTACGCTCATTACCTAAAGCACTACAGAAATTTCTCCCTGTCAGTGTTTGAAATATTTGACATAAAATATTTCTCTATTGACATCACAAGATAAAATAAATTACTTGACATGATACAATTTTTGTGATTTAAGAAATCTTTTTAAGAGAGATATACTGCATTCTTATTATTACCAACATTCGCTTCTTTAGCTCTTAAAAACTACAAGTGACCATTGAATGATATTTCATAATAAATTCAAACAATAATGCCCCAATATAATGGCTTTCTGATCAGGGTTTGCCTCTCTAACATGAAAAAATGAGGTGCAGTCCAATTAGTTTGTTTCCATTCATGAATTTTTAGAACATAAGCTGATCATCAGAATTTTCAAATAGAGGAAGAAGGGTACATAAATGTTACAACTAAAACCCCCAATTATTTATTAAACCTGAAATCCATTAAAGGGGAAGTTTATCTGTCCAAGTTTAGCACATATAAAAGTTAGATGTAAATTGGCATTCTAAAATGTTATTGGCAAGCAGGGGACATAAAGGCATATATCAGACTGTAAAGAGATTATATTTCATAGGTGTGTATAAATATTTGGAACCTTCGAAATTAGAATCCAACAATATTATTTTTTTCGAAAAAAACAACAAGATATGATTATGCATCTGGATGTATCATTCCAGTGTTCCATTGCAGCAAGTTTTATCTCCAGGAGTATTTTTTTTTTTTCGGTGTGTGTGTCATCTAGGAGCCCTGGATTAAGAGGAAGGCGGTGGAGTGTTGTATCATTTGTACTTGACTGTGTGTACTAATTACAAATAGTTCACTCTTTGCATTGTAATTATAATTAGCATGCAACCAGTGTCTTTTGTTAGTTATACAACAAAGTGTAACACTCATAAATATGAAGGTTCTCTCATTCCACAGAGAGGAGATATCTGCCTGCATGTCTGCATTTGTCCCTCAAAGTTAAATTAAAGGGAATATGTCCTGACTATTTTTTCATGTCACATGAAGAGATCCTTTAAATAGAAAGTGCAGACCACTTTTCCACTTTTTTTACTTTGTTTATTAAGCAAAATTATCTCAGACAAATTTTCAAATAAATGTAGTTTTTTTTTTTTTTTTTTTGGAAGAACAATCAACCCCCACACATACAAACCTAAACAGTAAACACAAAAAGACAAACATAAAAAAAGAAAAAACAAAACAAAAACCTACCTATCAAACAGCAAATGCTAAATACAAGACATAATTATATAGACATAGCCACAGCCAGACATAGCATACTAATCATGTTCAGCATGTCCCCCCTTAAGCGTTGGGGTCAGGAATAAGTGAGATATCAGAATGGTTGACATATTTGATGAATGGTCCCCAAAGATTCATAAACAATCCACTTCTACCTATCATAGACAGTCTGATTTGTTCTAGTTTTAGAAAATAGAGGATGTCCTTGATCCAACGGATGTGTGAGGTTGGTACAGAAGATTTCCAGTTCAAAACAATCAGTCATCTCGCCAGTAGGGTGGCAAAAGCAAGAACATCTTTCCTCGCTTTTGCAAAGGAAGCCAAAAATATATGTGTTCCTAAGGAGAGGGGGCATCCCAAATATCGCAGTGAGTGCATTGGGTTAGATTTTTTTCACCCAGTACTTCTGACAAAGTGGCAAAAATATCTGACAAACATACGTACAAGGTACGCTGTAGACTGCTGGCATCTATCACAAGTTGCAGTTATTCCATCATACATTTTAGCCAATCTAGCTTTAGTATAATACACACGATGTACCACTTTAAATTGGATGAGAGCATGTCTAGCGCAGATAGAAGATTTATGTATTCGCCGCAATATCTGACCAAATTTCTTGTGAAAGCACCACCCCCAAGTCCTCCTCCCACAACCCTTTTACCAAGTATAGGTGTTCAGGATTGAGAAGATTAATGTGATTATAAATTATAAGATATGGAACCTTTAAGAGTTCAAAGTGGTTTGAAGAACACGTCGAGGGCTGTGCCCTCTGGTAGAGTGGGAAACCCAAGAAAAGTAGATTGAACAAAGCTATAGACCTGCAAATATCTGAAGAAGTGCTGCTGAGGAAGTGAAAATCTTTCTACAAGCTCCTTAAATGAAGCAAACACACGTCTATGCATAAGTCCCTAAAGTTGTTAATACCAAGACCTAACCAATTTGTAAAGGGACTATCGGCTAGGGAAGGGGGGTAAGCATCATTGGCTCCAAGTGGTGCAAGAGTAGATAAGGTCTGTAGGCAAAAGTAGCGTTTAAATTGGATCCAAATTTTCAGCGAGCTTCTTACAATAAAATTTTTAGTGTAAAGAGACGTGAAGGACTAAATGGGAGTGTGTACTAAGGCATCCAGAAACACTGGGTAAGTTTGCCTCCATAGCCAACCACTGAGGGCAGGGATGAAACATTTTTAGTTGAAGCCAATATTTAAGAATCCTAATAGTCAAAGCCCAGTAGTAGAATCTAAGGTTTGGTAGTGCTAGCCCTCCAAGAGGTTTAGGTCTTTGTAAGTATTGTTTACAAAAAGAAATTTAATTTGGAACAGCTCTCTGGACAATTTCCTCTTTTTAAAATTGCAGCCTTAAAATAGTAAAAAATTATATGTTTTTTTTGTTTTTTTTATTTAAAACGAACTCTAAAATTAAACTATCAAGCTTGAGAGAGAAAGCCTTTGGAAGAAAAAGTGGTATGCACTGAAAGAGATAAACAAATCTCGGGAGTATATTCATTTTGACAGAGTTGACACGCCCCATTACAGATAAATTAAGCAGTGACCAACTCTCAAAATCTTGCTAAATATGAGTCAGTAAGTAGACAAAGTTAGCCTTATACAGATCTTCAAATTTACGTGTGACTTGAACATCAAGGTATGAAAAACGATGAGAAACTTTGAAAGGGCAAATCATACAGGAGATATCGTTTGGCAGCAGTATTTATGGGAAATATCTGACTCTTATCTAGGTTCAGTGTATATCCAGATACAGTATCTGGCCAAGGTTTTTAAGTGTTTCAAGAGCAGCAGGGACAGACACCGGAAGATTAGACACGTATAATAAAAGATCATTGGAATATAGAGAGACCTTAGACTGAACACAGTTTCGTGATATTCCTGTAATGTGCGAGTTAGACCGTAGAGCTATTACAAGAGGTTCAATGGCAACTGCAAATAACAAAGGGCTTGAGGGACAGCCTTGTCTGGTAAAGCTATAGAGGCGGAAAAATACTCTGACTGAACATTATTCGTCCTTACTGAGGCTTGAGGAGAGGAATATAACAGTCTGATCCATGAATGAAAGGTATCCCCAAAACCAAATCTCTTTAATATGTAGAAAAGGTAGTCCCAGGACACAGTATCAAACGCCTTACGAGCGTCCAAGGATATGACCACTTCTTGAGTATTTGAAGCAGGAGCATTGTAGAGGGTGTTAAAAAGACGTTGGAGAATAGAAAATCAGTGCCTGTTTTTAATAAACCCAATTTGATCTGAGGAGATGATAGAAGGCAAAATGGATTTAGACGTAGAGCCAGAAGTTTAGACAACAGTTTGAAGTCAACATTCAATAGACTAATTGGGCAATAGGAAGAAATACATTAAGGGATCTTTGCCTTTTTTTTAAATAAGAGAGATAAATGCTTGAGAGAGTGTTTGTGGGAGATCCCCAGACTTCGATAATTCGTAAAACATATCCAGTAGCAACGTTGGCCAGTTTAATCCAAAAGTTTTTGAAAAATTCAATTGGATAGCCATCTGGTCCCAGACATTTGCCATTTTGCAGAGATATCATGGCTGCATTGAGTTCAGCAAGAGTAACGGGTTTCTCTAAAGATTCCGCAGATGTCTCATCAACCAAGGCAGTGTCCAAGTTGGTAAAAAAAAAGCATCAAAGTCAGGTGAGACACTCTGATCGTATGAATAAAGAAATATGTAAAAGTTCTTAAAGGCGTTGTTGATCTCCAATGGATCAGTAGAGATACCATAGTCTGTTTTAATTTGTGGAATGCAGTGGGATGCTGCTCTCTGACGTAGTTGGTGTGCTAACAATTTGTTGACCTTATCTCCATGTTCATAAATTCGAGACTGAACAGGTCAACTTTGCAATCAGTCATAATTATATAAAATTCAGCCTGATGTGGCATACAAGCTGTCATGTTCAGATATTCGTTTAGTTAAGTTAGTCAGTTTTTCTTTTTTAAGTTTTTTCTCTAACCCTGCATAAGAAATTATCTGCCCCCTAATGTATGCTTTCAGAGCCTCCCACAATGCTGTAGCAGACACATCTGGTGTTCTGCTGTTAATTCTCACTAAAAGCCCAATTTGTTCAAACACAAATTTCACAAATCCTTCATTTAGAAGCAGTTGTGTGTTAAGATGCCAAGGCACATGTTTTGTGGTTTGGATTTTAAATCGAATAGTCATAGAGATGGGATGTAGTGAAGGTGAAGAATGATGGAGTGTGCATGTATGGGGCACGGTGCGGCCAATAAGCTCCCTGTAATGAGTTTTTGGAACTTGCAATGTCTGTTAAAACATGGGAACCAAATATTTTATCTATGCAACACAACTATGGTTAGCAAATCCTAAATTGGTATTGTGTAGGAAAAGATGTTTAATAATGGTTAATTGGATATGTTGTTTTCTTTTTTATGCTATGTGATACAATGTATTTTTCCTTGTTTATTTTTTTAAAGTTATTCCTTACTTGATGTTTAGCATTGATCGAATGCTTTTTCTGGTAAGGTGTGTAGTGATAACAGGGTTTGAAGGGGTATTGGGCAAATAAGTTGACTCCGTGCTTTGTTCTGTTATTCATTCTCATAACAATTATTTATAATTGCCATTCTCCCCCTTTGTGAATAAACAACAACAAAGAGCAGATAAAAATGTACAGGTGCAAAGTGACTTGTTGAAAATTTAAGCTGTGCACCAAACAGGAGGAATTCAGGTGAAATGTGTTTACTGTTTATTTCATTTGCTGCATGTTTTTGGTTTTTAACTGATATTTCCAATTGGAGCTTGACTGCATGGTTTCTGCTCACTAATGTAAGATAATTTGCTGACAAATAAAGGTATTTACTGGAAACAAAAAATCTGATATGTTATTATTTGTTGTTATTTCATTATTATTGTGGTGACTAAGACTGTTTTCAAACACATTTTACATGGAAAATTAATGGTGTGTGTGTGTGGTGGTGGTGGTGGTGGGGTGTTATACACCCTTCTATAAGAATGTTCTGAGATTCAACAACCAAAACTACCTGGGACACATGAAGCAGGTTGTTGGAATAATATTAGAAACTCATTGATCTTGGGGAACACCCAGGAAACGCTGGAGGTGCTGTGTTTCTCGGCTGGCCTGGGAGCGCCTTGGGGTTCCCCCGGAGAAGCTGGCCAAAGTGGCTGGGTAGAGGGACATCTGGGCCTCCCTACTTAAGCTGCTACCCCTGCGACCCCACCGTGGATAAGCAGAAGAAGATGGATGGATGGATGGATGGATGGATGGCCTTTGTCATTGATCCAAAGTACTGTGCCTAATGAGCTTTAATTAAGCTGGCTTCTGCATAAACAGTGAGAAAAAACAATCCATACTAGCATCACTCAGTATTTGAAAGCACTTCCGGATAACCAACCTAAAACATAATAAACTAAAATCATGTTACTCTACCAGGGGCGCCACATAGAACATTTTCATTAAAGCATTTTTTATGAGGATTTGAAATAACATATCAAAGGGACAAGCAAAACTTCCTTCAAAGTAAACCGGACATTTTTACAGTCTTCTTAAGCACTAGTTCTGCATTGTCCAAAACAATGCAGATCGATGTCATAACCCTCACCTCACTGACGTCATGAAGTTTAATCGCCCAGTTGAAAGTGAGCTTTAACAGTCGACTCAATAAGCTTGTTCATCCCACAGTTGGAATTAGTTTTGTTAGAATCGATGCACTGCTGTAGCACACAAAAACTTGTCCAACGGGAAGTGGTACCCTCTGCTGATTAATCTTACTGAATCTGGTGGATATGCAGTTATCCCAAGCACTGGTTAATGATTTTCACAGCAATACAACTGCAAGGTAATGGCATAATGTTAACAGGGCTTGAAGTCTTTTTTTTTATGGCTACCAGCCACTGCCACAAAGGTTTTTTACTAGTTAAAAAATTTGGTTGCCTAAATTAAAGATGAACGGCTGAAAAAATGCTTCAGAATGGTTCTTGAACTTTTACAAAATACAGATGTACAGTAGTGTATAAATGTTTTTTGTCCTTGGTTGCAGGTTGACCTCTTTATTTTGTTTTGTTTTGATTTTTATTTTACTTTTAACCCTTTAAAGCCCAATCCAAGAATAAAACAAAACAGAAAATTACTTTTTTTTTGGTTTGAAGTTCTTATTTGGCCTTTTAACAAAATATGTAAAAAGAAATACATTTTGATATTAATAATTTATTACTATGCGATAAGTCAAGATTATTTTTTGTGTAGTCTTCTACTGGCTGTTAACAGGTATATCTGATTGTGTACAATAGGATTTTGAGCAAAGTTTTTACCATTAAATTATGCAAAAGGTGTCAGACGCAAAATATTTCAGAAATCATATGTATCAAATATGATACATTTGGCATTACAGGGTTAATGTTAAAGTTTTTTTTCCTTTACAATAAAAGTCTAGTACTTTAATTAAATAACATTTAGATAAATAACGCCCCTATCAATCATAACAGCAATAACTTAAATAACAAAATCCAAACCGTATTTCAATGTAAGTCAGTCAAGGTCAGGCAGCGACAGGAAAACACTTTCACAGTGCATAGACTGACGGCTCTGAGTCTTTCAAAGAGGAGGGGGAGCGGACATTTATCACTACTTCCTCCATGTCTGCAACAGCTGGGTTTTCCACTGGTTTGATCTCTATTTCTCTGTGCCAACAGTGCATCTTCTCTGTTGTGATACCAGCCACTTGAGAACCTTGTCATCCCTTCGCACTTTGTATTAAAATGTCTTATTTTAATCGTTATCTTTCATTTGATCGGTTACAGCCTGTGGCCTCTTCTCGCAAGTTACACGTCACCACATTTTGTTTAAAAACATCTAAGAAAAGAGCAAAATGTTATAAGCTTTCGGTTGGTTTCCTGGACGTGCCCCATAGCGATCTCCTTCATTCCAGTCCACTGGTCTCTCATGTTCTGGCCTCCAGTTTCCCCCTGTACGCATCCTTTGGCATCCTGTCACAATTATGCAACACCAATTAGAATATGAGTGGTGTACAAAAGACAGATTTAAATTTAGACCTTTAGTGAAATATTTAGTTTTTAAGAGTTTTCATGTCTAATACTAAAATCCGTATAATACAGATTGCTCAATGAAAAGCAAGAAAGGCGAAAAAATATTTTATCTAAGGCCAAAATTTATTTTTTCAATTATTCTATTGTGTTTTATCCTGTCTTTCTTTTGCTTTAGAATCTGTGAAATGATTAAGTTGAATAGCAGCATTATGAAATGTTAAGAAATGTTAATTTGCAATGTATTTGCGTATCAGGTTCAGATTTTCCAGCCAGAATTACCTCAACCAGATGGGAAACCTCTGTAGAAAATTAATATTTTATTAGGATAGGTTAGGGTCAGTCCTGCCAGACCTGCCTCAAATTTTCCAGCAACAACCACTGGCGAAAATATGAACTCTATATGAACTTTCTTCCTGCCCACAACAGTTTTACTTCTGACTGGTTCAGATCTCATTGTCATAATCTTGGCGCTGAAGACTAACCTGCTTACTCATTTACCATTCATCTGATCTACTGGCTTCAGCCTCTATTTAACCAGCCTTTAACCAGCCATCAGTCCCAGATTATTCAATCCTTTGGTGAGAGTTCTCTGACGTACCTGAGTGTTTCTGATTGCCTGATCCTCACCTGTTCTGCCTCTGGACCTCTGAGCCTGCCTGTCCCCATTCTAATCTGGTGTGTGTTGTGTGTTGTGTATTGGCACTATATAAATAAATTGAATTGAATTGAATTAATCTGTTTGCCTGACGTGTCCTCAGACTCCTGCTGGATTCTCCTGTGTACCGAACCTGAAACTGTTTCCTGACACCGTTCTGGATTTCTCTTTGGTTCCTCTTTGGATAACTGATCTCCTGGCTTTGATTCCTGAACACAGGTTTGGCTTCACCCTCTGGATTACCATGCCTTCTTTCGTGTTCTGATCTCCTGCCTGTCCTCAGACCTCTGGGACTTCAGTGCCTGGGACTCTCTGGGCGGTGCATGCCGCGTCTTGTTTGCAGCCGACCTGCTGGAACAAACATCCTCTGTTTGTTCACGGTTTGATCCACTGACTGAAATTTAAGACCACATTAGTGACTCACTTGTTCATTATTGTCCTCCACCAGATAAGCGCAGTTGCTAGGCAAGGCAAGGCAGTTTTATTTGTGTAGCACAATTCAGTGCATGTACTTTAAAACAATTAGATAATAAAATAGAAGAAAAATAATAACAGAATAAAAGCAAAAACATTTGTAAAAAAATAAATCAGTTGGCCCACAAAAAAGCAGAACAAAAGCAACAAATATAAAGGTGATAAAGAAAATAAAACACAACCTTTGCTGGATGAAAACCTTAAACTAATACCTCAGTTAACAGCTTAACTTCAACAGTCAAAGGCAGCTCAAAACAAATAGGATTTTAACTTAGACTTTAAAAAAACAGCACTTTTACAGTTTTCTGGGAGTTTGTTCCAACAAGTGGAGCATAAGAACTAAATGCTGCTTCTCCATGTTTGGTTCTAGTTCTTCAGGTAAAGAGTAGGCTTGACCTAGAAAACCTGAGTGGTCTGGAAGTTTGATACACTGACAACAATATGTATTGAGGTGCTGATCCATTCCGTGATTTATAGACTAACAGAAGGATTTTAAAGCCTTTTTTTCTGACCAACGGGGAGCCATTATAACCAGGCTGATGTGCTCTGCCTTCTTAGTTCAATCGAGAACACGGGAAACAGCATTTTGGATTAGCTGCTGCTGTCTGACGGAATTTTCTGACAAACCTCTGAAGACACTGTTGCAGTAAAGATAAATGCATGGATGAGTTTTTCTAGATCCTTCAAGTAAATTGTCTTAAAAAGAAAGAGAGGGTTGCAGAGATTATTTGAGATTAGATCAGTAAAATACTAGTTTCTTTCAACCCTTACTACCCTCTAATATTTTTTCCAGCTTTCTTTAAGAATCTGGTTCAAGACCTCCAGACTGTTTATTCCTCTTTGAAAAGTTGAGCCGAGCTGCATGCGTGTTGTCATTGAGCTATCTATGCTACTTTGGCTAGGAACATATGACTTTACTGGGAGCAAAAATGTCCAACACCCTGGTCCCTACTGAAATAAAATAGTTCATCAAATGCTCTGTACCAACTGCAGCAGAATTTCACAGATTCTGTGCAGTTACTGAAAAAACGCTGAAAAAAAAAAGTGGCAGTGTCAGGTTTTTTAAGCTGACCTTGACATACTGAATGGGTATCAGTCTTCTGCAATTCTGATCCTGGACCTGTGCCTGACTCATCTTCAGTTTATTTTTAATATTTAATCATAAAATCCATCGTCTTCCGTGTCTTCTCCTTTTCTCTTCTCTTTTCTTTTCTGACTCCACTGTTGCCCCAAAAGGATTGTAGGGACAGAACAACTTAAAGCTTATCAATATAAAGAATATAGAGATAACGTAATACAACAAGAAGAAGAAAATAGTATAGATAGCACAGTTTAAGGTACAGTAGATAACAAAAATTTCTAACTTTAGGTAGAGTGATGTATTAAAAAATAATAGGTAAATGTTGTTGGAATTTCTAACAGTGTACCTCAATAGGAAATTTTGAATAGGTAACATGATAACAATAACTGACCTTTATTAATCTCACACTGGAAAAATTCAGCTCTGCAATTGACCCATACCTTTTGGAAGAAGTGAGCTGCCACGGTACGGCACCTAGGGAGCAATTGTGGGGCGAAGGGTTTTGCTCAGGGACCCTGAGTGCTTTAGTTTAATTACTAAATATAGGAGGGGAGATGAGAAGGTTGAACTGCATGGCAGTGGATTACATTATTTACCACAGCAGTCAGGCTATATATTCAGAAGAAATTTTAGTAAGCATTTCTTTTAAAATTAGATTTTATCACAAAAAACATTAAAAACAAAACTAGTTTGAACCTCTGTGTAGTTGATATGAATGTTTTCCTCTTCTCATTAAGCAGTCTGTGCAATGTATTCAACTTCATCATAAAGCAGGGGTCTGACACTTTTCTCTTTCATTCAGAAAGAATCAGAGGAGTCTTGTCAGAGGATTAAGAAAATAGCAGTTAGAAGCAACAAAACACTCAACATTAAAGCAAATTGCTTCTTGCGCATGTTGATAGTTTCTCCTTGCGTCCCTCTCAGTTGGAGCTGTGATGTTGATTGTTGCTGAAGGGGCCTTCAGATGACTGATAAGCATTGATGAATGAAAATGGAAATGCTTTTTAGTGTTTGCTGTCAAATACTATGGAAGCAGAGCTGAAAACAGAAGAGGAGAATATTTGCCTTTTTGCAATTAACGAGATATGTTCTTTTTAGTGGTCAGAAAATTGAAATGGCTTTTAAGGTCGTAAAGGTCAAGCGCATCGAACCATGGTGGCTTGGCAATTACTCTTCATGCGGTGTCCTGATTTCGGGGAGGTGGGGGCATGCTGACGTCGAATTCATGAGATGACGAACTCCCTGTCGATATGATTACCGTACCTTAAAAAAGGCAATGTGCTTAAATTATCTCCTCTCTAACTGTGAAGTCTTAGAAAAGGGTTAAAAATGCATATCAAATTTTAAGTAAAAAGCTTTAAATGCCAAAACATTTATTGGGTTTTATTGTCAGAACTTCCATGATTCACAATCATCTCTCTTTAATGGACAAAAAGAAGGTCATCCTTTAGGTTTACAAATACTGAACCCTGCCACCACTTGCTAAAATTTGTGCAATTGTGCTGAATCTGAATCACATAGGTCACCAAATCCCTCCCAGCCATTTTCTGATTAAGCTTTGTTTTTCTTAAAAATGTTAACAACACCAGGGGCACCTACAACTGTTCAGCGGTACACACTGAGTGTATCTTTTTTTTGCTTTGCTTTTAATTTGCTTTGTTTTTTTCTTCTTTTTACTTATTTATTATTATATCCCCTTATTTATATAAAAATGAAATAATTAAATAAAATAAAAAAAATTTCTTGTTCATCAAAAGGCTCAGTAGGTAGGCCTATATAATGTGCGTCCATGTGTCCGGCGCATGTAGCCTACGTATGTCCTAAGACAAAATTGTATTGGTTAGTTTAGTTTTGTTTTTCCAGTCACTGGCACCTTCTCTACAAGCTTAATCTGTGAAGATAGGTAAAATCAATGCACAGACTTTTAAACGATTATATCTTGCTCAAATCATTTCTAAAAAGAGTCCAAATTAATCCAATGTTGTTGCTTTACCTACTCTTCCTCTGGATGACCCAGCCTCTGAGCCTATAGCCCCATTTACACTTCCCTCTGAAAACCGATCTGTTAACTGTGCCAAGCTCAGTTAGTTACAACCATTTACACACTACGCTAGCACGGTTCCTCTAACCTGACTCCGCCAGATGGATTTGCTCCGCATATCCATCTGGAAACCTTCCGTTGAAGTAATTTTGGGAAGGGGCGAAAATACTGGTTAGCTGATTGGCCTAAGTTGGTGATAGACGGGCCAAATAAACCAATCAAATCAACGAAGCATATGACGTACTAACAGAGCGACGACGAAGAGGAGCCAATTGATAGATCAAATTCTTGCTGAAACCAGTCGGGAGAAGAGAAAAACCTTTTTTCCTCTGAGAAAAGCCTCCAGAGCAGTGTTTTGCTCTTCTTTCAGTGAAGAAATACTCTGTAATCCCGATAAAACTTGCTCGATAGCCACGCTAATGCTAGTTTCATCGGCTGAAGCCGCCATGTTCTTTAGACTGAACTGTCGCGCTTCTCGTTGCGTCACACCTCAACCCGCCTCGAAGCCAACGCTGATTGGTGAACGGCTCCAAATTTTCTTTAATGGAGAGTCTCCGGACTGATCTGCGAGTGAAACCTTAAAAGCTTGCGAGATCAGGATGGTCTCACAAGGCTACGGTTCCTGGCCTCCTGGTGATGATGTACAATACTACTACTCTCTAGAGGGAAGTAAGCAAGTCTTACAGAAGCAGGAAAGAACAACAGACGTTGAGGTTCATCACACTGGTAAGCAGAATCATCTCTGGAAATCGTGGCACAGTAGGGAAGCTAGTATTTTTATGATTGTCTGAAATTTCATTATTAAGGAGAGTGAGTGTAAGGAGATGAGGTGGTCTGCTCATGTGCTCTTTGCTATCTAAGAACTAACACAACAAGGATATACCAGGTTCATATCTTGTCCGTATTCCCACCTATTCACTGTGCCAGATATAAAACAAAGACAGTTTTTATGAGGTATGTCATTTTAATTGTTATATTATCTCATCTGCGCTAGGACAATTCTAGTGCAGATTATTGAAGATTTTAAGCAATCTAGTACTTGAGTTCATATTTGCCTGTGAAACCCATAGAAGCTCCACAAAAAGAAGAATCATTGTATTTTATTTTTCAAATGATCAGCCACCAAAGAAAAGACCAACCACATAAAGAGAAGAGGTGCAGAACAACTCAGTTATCCATGATTCATAAAGAGAGAACTACAGGGATGCTCTCATTTTATTATTTCTTATTCTTATTAATTTATCATTCTTTTGGTCCATTGAATATGTTGACTTGATTTCCATCAAATGGATCCCTTGTTGTTATTCAGTAACATTTACTGTGCTATAAAAATTCCACATTTTGCCACTTTGTTTCAGTTAAATCCTCTGAAAACCTCCAACCTATGGCTGCACTTGTCCTCGTAGTTTTTTGATCAAATCCTGGCAGGGTTTCCTGTCCAAACTATTTCTAAATCTCACCCCAAGGTTTGGTTAAAACTTGGCAACCCTGCAACTGTTTGCAAAGCCCAGCCTACAGCTGCGGCTGGTAATGTAAGTACCCTAATGACACTGCATCAAACTAAGAGTAATGGTGACTTGTTTAAACAACTGTTGGGATGTGGCTGCCAGAATAGACGTGTGTCTGTCGGTGCCTCAGATAGTGTCTGTGCAGAGAAAGAGACTAAATACACCTGCAAAAACCTCAAAGGAATATTGGAGACTGAATCTATTCCTTCATTTTCTTGACCATCTTGCCACTAAAGTCAAAGAGAGCAAATGTCAGGTGTTGCCTGCACAATGCCCTGTAGCAGAGAACATTTGTGTCCTTTTCTCAAGGAGACTGTATGCTGGTGTGCCATTATGTCCTAGAATTTCTGGTTCTAGGTTTGTTTATTTTCAAGAAATATGGTTTTGTGCCACTGTCATTTATTTATCTTGGTATTCACAACCCACACATCACTTTTTCTTACATATAGGTATTACATAGACATATAGGTATTGATGGATTGGTCTGTCTTGGCTCCTATTGAAGACACTTTGAATTCTTATTTTTTTTTTTTTTTTTTTTTTTTAACAGTGTCCTGTTTGGCAATAAGAATAAAGGCCAATTGATGCTTCTGATGCATAGCCTCTGCAACTGTCAAATCTGTCTCTGTGTGCGACCACACCCCCTCCGCAGAGGTTCTGCAACCATCGTTGCACACCTCAAAAAAATCCTGACTACATGGTCGCAAACCCGTGCAGATCCCAAGCGGAATGGTGCACACAAAAAGCACCTGTGATTGGTCCTTGGTATGCCTTTCCTGCTGTCTATGTGGTCGTCCTTCTTGATTCGGTGCCGGGGCGCACCATTTTTAAAAACAGAGGAACCCCTACAATGGACAATGGTCTGTTTGCCAACTACATTAACAGAACCTGTTCCTCTTCTATGTCTAGTAACTCTAGATCCATCTCCGTGACCGTGATATCTTGCAGACACGCCATTGTTGTTTGAGAAGATAAACACTCCAGCCGGTGCCGCCGAAGTTCTCGCGAGTTCTCAAATTGCTCCCTCTTGCGCCTTGGTGGGAAACTGCTGTGAGTCCCTAGAAATTTCAGACCGACGGTGCAGAAGCATACCGACAAAACTGGTTTGTGATCACACCCAAGCGACATTTGATGTGTGCGGTTGCAGAAGTATAAGCTGCCCTTAATTTTCTTGATGGCAAAAAGAGAGCCCAACAGATTTTGCTTTCACAAGTGGAGCAGTATGGCTATCGCCATGGTGTTCCACTTGATTTATGCATATAAATAGTTTTATTATAACTCATGCAGGAGGTATTACAGGAAAGGAAAAACAGGTAAAGGAGAAAAGATGAAAGAAAGAGGAGATCAAAGGGAGATAAAAATAAAATATCTTCAGACACAGTCTGCTTTATCACTGCAAAGAGAGATGTAAAAAAGAACAGCTCAACCAACGGATATAGTATAGGAGATACAATAAAGTAGCACCTTGGTACTATCGCTGAAGTATAAGTAGTATTATTTAATCTGACATGTATAGTGTGGTAGCTGAAGATAAGAATATGGGCTTTCTGTATGGAAGTAGCTGAAAGACAAAGACATTTTTGAATTCAATTCAATTAGGTATATTTATATAGCGCCAATTCACAACAGATGTCATCTCAAGGATGTTTACAGAGAAAATTCAACAAGATCATACAGTCAGACTGGTTTAAAGTTTCCTAGCTAAGGAAAACCAGCTGATTGCTCCGACTCATTGACTTGAAAACAATCATTGACACCATGCATGCTTGTAGTGACAGTGGAGAGGATAACTCCCCTTTTAACAGGAAGAAACCTCCTGCAGAACCGGGCTCATTGTGAGCCGCAATCTGCTGAGGTTGACTGGGGTTTAAGGAGACAGAAGGGCACAAAGTTGGAGCAAACTTAACTTAAACAACCCCAAAACTATGTTGTTGTCTAATAATTTCATGAGTAGGATGCTCACTGTTATCTATATTCTTCTTTGTGAATCATCTCCAGAGTTTCTAGAGCAGTTCCTAGAACTGCTTTATCAACTTCCTCCTTTATCAGCTTGTTGAGTTTTTTAAAGTAACTTGCTCTGATACTGTTACCTCAGTAGATTCTTGTAGAGCAGCGGTCACCAACCTTTTTACAGCTGAGGGTACAGATTCAGGGGCACTGAGTCACAGGAAGGGCTACCAATACTGACCTATGATTGGCAAGGGTCAATGTTCACCTAAACTTCATATATTATATACATATCTTTATCGTTTCTTTAAATTTATTATTTTCTTTTATACATTTTCATTTTTGAAATCTCTATAAATGCTTAAATGCCATATGTGATTAAATGATGAAATGTTCTATAACCCAATTAAAAAAAGAAAAGCAACAGAATACAGTGAAATTTCAAACGTAGCATACTGTTGAGTTGTTCTATTTTCAGAAGACTCTAAGGGCACCCCTTGTGGTCCTTGAGGGCCCCTTGGTGCTCGTGGGCACCATGTTGGTGACCCCTGCTGTAGAGAGCATCACAGTTGCGTTTCCAGTCTTGTTTGTTGTCCAGGAGAACGCCAAGGTATTTCTACTCCTCCACCACCTCCACTTCTCACATGATGTTAACAGGATTCAACTTGTTCCAGTTTCTTCAGAAATCTACAATCATCTCATTTACTTTACTCATATTCAGGATCAAATGTTTGTTTCCACACCATGCCACAAATCAGTTCTCTCTGTACTCAGTTTCTTGTCCATCTTTGATGCACCCAATGACTGCGTGGCAGTCACGTTTATTTGCACAGGATTTTTTTATCCTCCAAAGTTTTTATGGCAACAACACAAAGATCACCTGTAATTGTTTTAAGGTAAGACAAAATAACTGGACCTAAGCTTTATTTTCATTCTTGATCTTTATTGCTGCCACCTCCTTGTTATTGATTACGTGTCTCGGTTTTACCAAGGAGGAACAGCAGGTTCAGGAGTCCATCCTTTTATGTAAACAAAATTGAACTTTATTGATCTCACATTGGAGAAATCTATTTCTGCATTTAACCCATCCCTTTGGGGAGCAGTGGGCTGCCATTGTGCGGCGCCTCAAAAGACTTAGAACTCTGTGAGTAAACAAATTAAAGTTGTAAACATTTAACTAATAATCAATTAGTTTTACCCTCTAATTGAATGACTTATTACTTCAACATAACTTCCAGTTTTAGTTATTAAACATGCACAACAAAGTGGATAGGAGTATAACGTTATTGAGATATGTCTACAATCATTGTGTCAGAAGAGACAAAGACGCACACATCTCTGTCTCTCTCTTTGTCTCTCTGTGTGTGTGTATGTGAGTGTGAGTTAAGCATCTTTCTAGAGAGGATCTTTGTGGAGAACCTTGGTAGTCTACACAGTTGGAGCTCATCAGTCTCATCAGAGTGCTGGGCTTTAAAGAGCAGCAGAGCCTTCACTCAGTGCTGGTTTCTTGTTGTTTAGTTGCTTCCTTGTCTATTGCATCCCTCAAGTATTTTCCCTCTTGTTTTTTGGAGTTTGTTTGGTTTTGAGTATTCTTGTTTTTTTTTCCTGGATTTGTGCCTCAGTTTAATCTAGTCGTTAATTAAATCAGCAAAACTCATCTCTGCCTGTCCATCTCTGCATTTGGGTCCTAAAAGCTTCCACCCAACCTGACATAATAAGTAGTTTTAATTGATATCATCCTATGATGCCCTCTTCCCAGAGGTCCCAGGACACCTGAGTTCTAATTCAAATCCTTCTTTCCAATGTCACCACAGACTTCTAAAGCCCCTCTAAAAAATAAATACATGTTTTATATTATACCACTGTACCAAGGCCCCTCTCAACAAAATCTAACACCCTATTCATCCCCTGACCTTAAAGTCTGACCCCAAGTCTAACTCGCTCCACTGAGCACAGCACATAACAAACACAGATCAGGCTTGCCCCTGACTTTACATTTGCTATACACATCTACATCCAAAAGATATCTCCAGTGGCCTGTTTGGTCATTTGTGTAAACCATACTGTACACCTGATAATGTGGATCCCAGTTTCTCAGGTTTGGAGTTGATATCAAGTGTGTGTGCATTCCTTTGATCTTCGACCAATTCTGAGGAGCAATTTGGCGGTAGGGGAATTTCATTGAGTAACCTAGCCCCAACCATTACCAACATAAACCTAACACTAAAACTAACCTAACGTTAATGCAATTCAAAATTTAGCCCTAATAAAGCTACCCCACACAACAAAAAGAGAACTTGTTCTCCTGGGGACCAGATGTTGGTCCTCTAAAGTACCTCTGAGAGAGTATGTGAAAGATTGTATTCCTTAAATAGATTCTGAGTTTTAGCTTGATTACATTTTCAAATAAGTTGTCAAAACATATTTTAAAAACTATTTGATATTCAATGGAGAGAGGCTAAGAACCACTCTAAATGGCAGAATAAATAAAAGCAGTGATGATGCCAGCATCATCCAATGACCCCATTCAATCATTAGCATATAACAAAGTGTGCTTATGGGAGTTAGGTAAAAGAAGCAATAAACTTAATGTCAGTGATGTCTATTATCAATCATTTGCATGTGGAACTGCGTAAATGACTATGTGTGGGATTGAAGAGTTTGTGTGTGGCGCTTCAAAATGCTCTATCTGTAATTCCTCATAGCAGATAATTCATCATCTGTGCTGTGGTGTTGGGGGCGTCTGCAGGAGATTAGGACTAATACTTCAACTCCAATTACAGTTGCAGAGCACAAAGCTGAGTCCCTGGTTAAATCTTTGACCTAAGCCAGTGAAAGAGCAACCTGACCCATCCATCAATGTTCCAAGAGTGAGAAAATTAGGAGGGTAACAACATTAGTTAGACAAAGAAGAGAAATATAACTTTGTTTTTCAGCTGGAAATCAAAAGATGAGAGAGGGTGACTGCCATCATCTCTATGTGTCACCAGCAAATCTACATGTCTCTTTTTCCAATATATTGGTGGTAAAAAAATAATAAGGACTCCCCCTTATTGGTGGGTGTCCCAGCATTATATATGTCTAATGCCCCTTTTCCACCAGAAAAACTTTCATTCTTGAACTGGTTTGGAGCCAGTGCTACAGAATGTTGGTCGTTGGTAGGAACCACTGCCTCTTTTGACCAGTTATGGAACCGAGTCCTTCACCATCAGCAGTAGGTGGTACAGAAAAAATCAGTTGTGCTAGGTGTCTGGATTTAGGAATTTGTCTATATGTAAGTCGACCAGTTAAGAAGAACAACAATTAAAAAGAAGCACAGGAGAAAAAGAATATATTGAAGCCCAAAAGTGGAATAGGGCTTGGGATCCGCGTTGCATTGTGGGACGTGGCGGCCATGTTGAATGCTACGCTGTGATAGCATAGCTCTTATACCGTAGCTCCGGTAGCATCGCTCCGAAAGCACAGCCCCGACACAACGTTGTGAGAGAAAAAAAGATGTTAAAATCCCGAAAAGGATCTGGAATTTACCGGGACACTTTAAATAGAGAAACCAGGGACCGGTATGTTGACAAAATCAGCATTATTAATAATTTGGATCCATATGAAGTTCCAAACAATGAGTGGAGCACCGACAAGTGAGCGCCAGTTCCGAAGCTACAAGTCCTTGGACTCTCATGTGCAGTTCATGAATGGATGGGTTTAGGAGCTGCAGATCATAAAGCCAGCAAACAGTGGGAACACGGTAATCCATACAAAGTTAAGCTGTGCTTAGACAAGCTCTGGAACCTGCTAGTTTAGTAACTGCTAACTGCTAGTGCTAACAACCACTCACGCATGTAATGTACTTTTAACTAGCTGCTATGTGTTTCAAAGGTGTAGTTAGTAACGTTAACTGCCAACCCTCCCAAAACCCTCCGGGTTTCTAACGTATTTGAGCCTTTTCCCGCTGCCGTTTTTATTATTTTCCCGAAAAGATCCCAACTTTGAAGGAAAGAAACAATGTAGGCTATAAAATAAAACGGTGCATCTTTAACTTACCAAAATGAAAATACAGGGAACACACTCTAATTGACATCGGCATACTGTGGAAAGTTATGTTCGGTCGTCTTACAGCCGCGATTACAGCCGCGATTGTGTAAATACGATCAAGTAAAATGATACGACTGGCATAAAATTAAATACAAACAGCATAAAAATAAAACAACAAGCTGGTCCCATCTAGGCATAATCGGAGACAATGACACACGAAGTGTGCTCCTGATGTCCAGTCTGCTCCGTACACTCCAAAAACAATCTAGAAATAAGTAAAAATTTCTTAAGTGTATTCACCCTTAATTTGAGCAGGTAAATTAGATAGTTTGCCAATGGAATGAGTAATTTTACATTTAAAACAAGATAATTAGCTAATATGCACTGGAAATGAGACAATGCAATTGTGTTTTCTTATTTTAGGTGTAAATTGTCTTGTTCCATTGGCAAAAAGAGGGGGAGTGGTGGCCTAGTGGTTAGGGCATAGGGCTTTGGATCCTGAGATTGTGAGTTAAATCCCCCACTCCCACAGACTGCCACTCTGAGTCCCTGAGCAAGACCCTTAACCTCACACTGTGGTTCTTCAGTTGTTGATCTGATCCTTCGTCCAATTAATCCATCTTCTTCTTTTATCTGCTGGATGAGTAGATCTATATGGTTTGTTTTGTTTTCTTATTTTTTTTTTTCTTCCTCCCACACTGACCAACCAGAAGTGACGCTACTGGTGATTCATCAATTTGCTCTGACAAGCTAGCAATTCTGGCAAGAGTTTCTGCTCTGAGACCTCATTTTTTGGGTCCTAACAGGCACAACCATTTCAAAAACACACTTAGGACCCGGAATGGGCTCTGAACTGCAATGCTGGAAAAGAGGCATAAGCTACCCTTTGCACAGGAAAAAGGTATTAAAATGCAAAATTTCCCCCGCAAGACCAAGCCTAGTTACCTTGAACTCACCATAGCAAAATAACAAACTACGCAAAAATGTTTTTCTTTTTTTAAAATAATGTGGACGAAAAGAACACCCCCACCTCCTTATGGGTAAAATTAAAACGATACATTATACCTAGTAAACCTTTATTTATGTTAACATAATTTGGTTAACAAATAATTTGGATTTACAGTAGTGGCCATTCGAAATGTCCCCACTTTTCTTGATGGGCCACACTGCATGAAAAGTGAGATTTTCGTCCCCGTAAACTCCCGCAGATCTCCCTGATTTTCGTCAGTTTCCGACAATTTGCAACCCGTGCTTGTCCGCGTTAGTCGTGCCACAAATTTTTGGAAACGGACTCTGACGTATGTGGAGAGCGATCAGCTGTACTAATGGCCCTAATTAGCATATGAATGCAGCAAACCCGCGCGGCTGGCCAGGTCTGGCTTGAATAACCTACTCAGTATTGGCTGAAACCACTATTCTCAAACAAGTAAAATCGCTCGTGATTGGCAGCAAAACCACACGTGGCCACGCCAGACTTTAATTTTCTTACTGAGTATTGGACGGAACAACTTCTTTTTAAACAAGTAAAGTCGCTCGTGATTGGTTGGCATATATATATATATTATAAATACAAATTTACATATATATATATATATATATATATATATATATATATGAATATATATTTATTCATTCATATATTTATTCATTCATATATTTATTTATTCATATGCTGTGTATTTATGTTATCCTACACTACTACACAATTATTAAGCTACCATCAAGGACATGAATGAATTTATACAGGAAATGAACATTTGCCAGGAAGCTGTTTATGCAAAGAAAGAGCTTTATTAAAACAAACACAACTATATACAACGCGTATCCAAACACATGCGTATCTAAAAATTACAAGTCCGTGAACGGTCCGTTTGCTTCCTCGGGGTTGGAGGTAACTGGCAGCATTCCCTCCGAGGCAGGTCCGATGTGCGGACGCCTACTGTGCGTGGCCTTGTACTTCAGCATCGCTTCTAACCGGGACTGCAGCTTAACACAGAGTTCAGTGAGATCCGGCCTACGACCGTACAATCCATCCAGAGACACCGCCAACAACGCCATCTTCTTCGTCGGACATGAGGTCGACGGTGGCGGACTTCCAGAGTTCCACCTCCTCATCTGCTAGCTCACTCTGCCTCGCTTTCAGCAGCTGGAAAAAAAAAAATGAATCAGCACACTGCGTATGGACACAACACATCTATCAATGCACCTGAAAAATAGTCACCAAATAAAGTCTTACCCTCTTTCTTCTAGCCCGACTCCGAGCAGATTGCTTGGCAGCCTCCGCACGCAACGTGTTCTCAGGCTGCGTATATCTGAAGCTCCTGCGTACTGTCTCAAAATACGTCTTACAGGCAGCTGGAAAACAATTAAATGAGAGTGGTATGAATAAAAAACCAAACGCAAGTCACAGTAACAAGGAAGGAGAAAACATTAAAACAAGTCACTTACACACAATGTCGTCTTTATCAACATCGTGCAAATCTGGACTTGCTGATATGGCTCCGAGCAAATAGGAGGTCACCGCCTCATTGTGAGGCGACAGTTGTCTGTGAAAACAAAATGTACAGCTATGATCGGTATCTATCCGTATCCATTTCCTTTTACCGCAGAATGAAAGCATATTCTTTAACTCTTACCCTTGCTCCGGTTCATAGCGCCTGCAATTAGTCTCCGAGTTGTGAAGACGGCGTACTGCTTCCTGTGAATCACAAAAAATACACTTTAATAAAGCTTGTTCTTGCAAGGCTACTATTAGCCGTAGCTTTAGGCTAGGCTGCTATTAGCCGTAGCTAAGGCTAGGCTGCTTTTAGCTTAGCAGGCAGTAATCGAACATATATTTACCGCTAGCATCTCTTCTTTGAGTTCGTCTTGTTCGACTGCAGAGTCGCCATCGCGTCCAAGAGGAGTTTTACCTCGAAATACCACATACTCCGCTCCAGACCGCCTGCACAAAGCAAAGCATACATCCTCCTCTGTGGCTCCAGACCGCTCCGCTCTGAGTTTCTTGGAGATCGTAGATAGTGATGGGCTATCTGAAGCCAGGCTTCGAGGCTTGTACCGAGTAATAAGGGGGCGTGTCAATGAAGCCCCGCTTCGAGGCCCGTGTTGTCTTGTTGAAAACCACGTGACTGGCAACAAACGAGGCCTCGCATTGCATTGGTCACGTGACTGCTTCATTTTGCGTGTCGGTTTTCAAAATAAAAGCGCAATGAATTCTGTTGCTTCGTGGGTTGTAGTAGGTGATTTGGTATCAGCAGAACAGTTTTCATCAGCAGTGGTTGAAATGGAGCCGTCAAAAAAGAGAAAAACCTCTCATATGTGGGAGTATTATGAGATGACAGATCACAATCACAACCTGAAACAGTGAAAAAAGTCCTATACCTAAATAAAAACAATTAAACCTAAAATCCAGAAATTTCTATATTTTCTTTTGTTTAATCAGGAGATGCATCAGAATCACACATCAAAACCAGACGAAAAGCCATTAGAAGAGGCAAACTCTATGTGTAACTTAATATTAAGAATCAGAACTAGAACTCCTAGGAAGAGATGATTTTAAACAAATTCTGTCTTTAAGGAAGCAAGTTTCAAGCTCGAAGTATACAGAGTCTGCAGCAACAGTCACTCAGTTCTCAATACATTAAAGTAACACATATCTTCATTGTCTAATAAGTCCATGACATAAAAGAAAATCTAAGACCACCACTGATGGTCAAGGATTAGATTGGCTACAAATCATTTTAATCATTAAAACATGACAATTAAATAGGATTCTCCTCTTACTAAACATGAGTTTGATGAAAACTTTGTGACAAAATTGCATTTCCTAATATTTGGAAGTATGATCCAACTGAGTAACAAGGCTGTTACAGTTTCACCAGCAAATGTCACTAGTGAGTGATGAATGAAGCATCGAGTAATGAACTTTTTTCAACACTTTGCGTTGGAAAGCTTCATTGCTTCATGAGGCTTCACTTGCCCATCACTAGTAGAGAGCATGCGCGAGATGAACCAGGGTTTCCGCGGATCATTAAAAATAATTACAATTCATTCATTTTTTTTTTTTTATCAAGGCCTTAATTGGCACTAAAATTATTTAAATATGTTTATCGAAGCATTTATAATTCTTTCATAAAAAATGCTTATAAAAACAATTTCGTCAGATATATTATATCGCTATTAATTTGCGTGGAACTGATCATAAAGCCGTATGTTCGGAAAGGAAGCTCCAGGCGGAGAAAAAGCTAGAGGATATATATATACGTATATATGTGTGTGTGTGTTTACATACATACAGGAGTCATGGAACTGTGCTTACAGCTCCTTCATATTTCATGGACACTAATAACTTGTGTACATGGTTCTTGTTGATGGCATTAAAATCATTTCTAATAGCATTAAATTAGAGTCACTCATTCCTGTATGAACCCTGTGAGCGCTTAATTTAATATGACATATTAAAAAAATCCCACCATCATCCAGCATATGTTCAGTTTCTGCCCAAATATATATATATTTTTGTAGATTTTTGTAACGGGGATAAGGATAATTCAAAACTGCTTTTTTTGAATGAACTTGTTCTCTACTCCCAAACTCAGCATCTCTTTTCATTCCTGTAATAAGAAGTTTCTTTTGAATGGATTTGATTAAAGTTTAAGTCCCTCGGTATAAAATAAATATTTTGATGGAGATGAGAAATCTGCTTCCTCGTTGGTGAATAACCAATAGTTTGGATCCAATCATTTAAATAAACGGTGTTAGTTTTTTTTTTATATAAAAGAATTGTGCTATAAATTCTAGTCACCGATCTGTTGCTGCTATATTTTAATTTGACGAACCGGAATTTGTCGATGTTCTTTTTCCTGTTTGGTGCGATTGCAATTGCGGATCTTGACCTGGCCGGACCTTATGACCACAGTGTACCAATCTTCTGATGCTACTTCCAACAGGATAATGCGCCATGTTATAAAGTGAATCATCTCAGACTCATTTCTTGAAACTTTTCCACTTAAGTAATTGTGAATTGAGCATATTGACAGACAACATTTTATTTTTTCTCTTAAATGCAAATTTTTTTTTAAATAATTACTGCTCTAAATGTATTGCTCTGTCAGCTAAAGATCTGTTTTGGTCTCTATACTTTAATTAAATAAATCAATTCAAGCTAAAAAGTAAGAGTCTATACTGATCTCTGATCTCTTTGTATCAGAGATTTTCTTACCTTTTAGAAAAATGTCACTTGGGTAAAACTCCCCCTGCAACCCTGATTTGCATTTGTATAGCTCACAGCATTTTCATGTACATGTTAAAGCCTCCCCTAGAATTCCATGGGGGGGAGGCATGGGGGGAACACTGCCTAAGAAAGTCCACGTCAATTTCTGACAATTTACGGGAGTTTTCGGCGAAGCCTGCAAATTGCCGTAAACTGCCGCTAACCTGAAGTTCCACGACAATCTACAGTGCCGCATATTGACGAAAATCCCACTTTTCATGCAGTGCCACTGGCTGGTCCTTGGCTGGTCCCCTGCCATTCCTTTTTAAACATCAATCTTTGTACTATAATATTCTTTCTGTCATGATTTGTGGACATTAAGATCTAAAGAGAAGCGTCATCTCCTAGCCAGACCCTGTAATTCAGAAAGGGTGGAGTCAGAGTTAAAAAACATGCACGTCCAGCAGAAGGCAGTTGGAGGGGATTTGGCTGGGAGTCACAGGGGAGTGGCTGCCATTTGACTGGGAAGGGCGATTTGGAATGGCTGCTACTGTACAGCTCAGTAAAGGTATAATAAATCACAATTCCATGAGCCATCTGGATCCAACAAAAACAGAAAAAATGGTTAGATAATTTATTTGTTTCTCAAGGCAAGTTAAATAAACTGAGTCAATTTCCTATGTGTTTTAGCAAGAACACAACCATCAATAAACTTGACATATTAAAACAGCAGTTCAAGAAAAACAGAAGTGAATACATTTAGATGATGACAGCATGGTAATGACAATGACAATGACAGTCTGGACTTCTTTTCCGTCAGAGCTTCCTAGCTCTAACCAAGCGTTTGTTGGTTTGTCTGAGGATAAAAGCAGACAGGCTGTCCCAGCCCTGTTTATCTGCTGTACTTCACAGTTCTCAAAGAAAATGTCATAACGAGAATGCACTCTGTATGTAATGTATATACCCTATTAATGACCCATCCACTCACATAAACTCAAAAATATTTTACATTAAAAGGCATGCAATCAGTTTTAAGTTGCATTATTTTTTTAAGAAACATCACATGAAATACAACCGCACAGCCTCTTTGGTAGACACACAGCCTGTGTCCCGTGATATACCCATATATTCCAGTTAAATCCTTTTGTGATGCCTAAACACACAGAAAAAGAAAAGAAGCAATACAGAGGACCGTTAACAGTGATTTTTAATAGCAGTTTATGGTAAGAGGTGCAAACCAATATAAAGTAAATGCTGACAGAGAGGCAGCAGTGTTTGTTTTTATTTCTATTTAATTAGTCATTTTATTAGTTCAATACTTTGTGTCAGGGGAGAAAAAAATATATAGCCTATTAGAGTAACTCACCACTAAGCTCAGACTCCTGCAGAAGTCTGTCAAAATGGTAGCTCTTGGAATCTTAGGTAGGCATAAGTACAAGTAGGGAAGACAATTTGTTAAGTGGGGAAGTATGGATAATGGAAAGTTATATTTAGCGGTTTAAGTCATCTTACTGTTAGGAGAAGTCCATGAAGCCTAGAGGGAAAGGTCTAAGCTGCTTAGAAGTAGAGGTTGAGGTTTTAGAGTGGAGACATGGGTCTTTCAGGGTGTTTGGACATGAGGGGTTACAGGTTTGAGCCAAGGGTTTTTAAGGCCAAGTAGGTGAGCCTGAGGGAGGAACAGAACGGAAGGCTTGGGGGGTAGTAACCGAAGTGTTTGCCACAGTGGATCCTGAAGCTGAAAAGTAAAAATCAGGTTAAGATTGAGAAGAACCAACAGGAGGGATAAAAACCCAATGCTGAAATGTATTTCTATTTTGATTCTGCCTGCTAACGACCTTGGATCTGTCTCCTGACCCTGGCTTGGGTGTCCCTTCGATACTTCTTCATATCTCTGATCTTCTTTCCTGGAAATCTGCTCCTGCATCGACACTGATTTTGTATACTTCTGCTCTCCCGTATCTGCTGGCTTCTGCTCATCAGTCTGAATTTTTTTAGCATGTGTTCTTATGATAATATTGATTTGTCTTTTTATTTTTATTTTATTGACTTTTTGATGGAAATTTTCAGCAGCTTTTTTAATGATATTTATAAAGGTGGTAAACGTAGTGCAAAATAAACGTTTAACAATTTTTTTAACAAATTCCAAAGAATGAAAACCAAACCGTGTAGTTTTAAAAACCTGCAGTTATTTCAAATTGTAATTACGTAATAATATCGAAATTTAAATAACTACTTCAAAGTATTGACAAAATTTGCAATTAGGCTATTTAATGTTTTGATTCAATTAAATTCTATTCGGTTTATTTATATAGTGCCAAGTCACAACACATGTCCTTTCCAGGAACTTTATAATTCAACCATATCATACAGTCAAATTGATTAAAAGTTTTCTATCTAAGGAAAACCAACCGATTGCATCGACTCATTGACTCCAAGGCAATCCCTCACACTAACAATGCTTGTAGCAACAGTGGAGAGGAAAAACTCCCTTTTAACAGGAAGAAACCTCCAGCAGATCCAGGCTCAGTGTGAGCGGCCATCTGCTGAGGCCGACTGGGGTTCAAGGAGACAGAAGCAGAGATACAAAAGGCAACTGTAAAAGGCGGCCCCATCCAGGAAACAAACAGCCAGGCAGACGAGCTCCGAGCCAACTCCCATTTCAGAGGATGAAGGGAGCACATCCAGCCAGTCACAGTAAGAGAAACAGGACTACACTGAAAAACAGGCCGAGCTTGAACAGGTGATGGATGCGCTGTCTGACTTCATTCCGATGACCCCGTTTCAACCGCTCTGCCTGCTGCTCGGATCCTATCCTCTGACACACCTGTTGATCCACGCAGTGCTGCAGAGATTGGCGGCATCGCCACGCCCTGTTCCAAACATTTCTGTGTTTCAGCCATCAGCAGTCAGCTGGCTCGCTCTGCGTTCAGCTCGCTGACAATGATTCTCTTCAGGTGAGACGTATTGCTCCAAGGCTCTACTGTGTCCTCATTCATACCTTCAGCTCTTTGCTCTATTATAAAATATCGCACGCTCAAGCTTCTCCAGCTCAGAGCTACTCATTGTTAATTAACAATGATCTTTGCTTTCAGTTCCCCGGCTGGTTTTTATACAATTTTCTCTGTCAATTGTGTTATGGTGATTTAATTAGCAGATTGTGCGCTACTTCTGATGGATAAATCACGTCGTTGCTGAATTTCTTCAGTCTGTTTTTTGATTTCAACTCATACTCGTCTCAGATTTCATTTTAAGGAAGCTATATTTAGAACCGAAGTTTTGTGGAAAGTAATTTTTTTCCTGTTCCCACCGACTTTATTAAAACATTTGAACATAATGTTTAAAATAAATTTTAATCATAATTCGGTTTAACCACATAAACTGTCTGCCAGTCAATCAGCAACACCAGTTAATTCTGCATCATTTATTAGATGAATAAATCTCGAGTTGCTGGAACCTGAATTCCTTAATCCGACTCAATAAATCCGTTAAGTAATTAATTTCACCAGGCTAAACTGGATCAACTGTAATCGTCAGTGGGGTAAATAATTACATTATTGGTTTATATATAAAAAAAACAACTTTCTTTTAGATATGGCTTATCACGTAACATTCATCAAGTCTTCACCGCATAGATGGGGTGAATTTTCTGTGGATGTCTCGTCACTCTAAATGATAAATCAAGCTGCAGCCTTCTCTTTAGAGTCATCGGCTATCATCTCCGTCGGTGCGTTGAGGTTGAGACGTATTGATTCCCTAGCGGACTCATTTAATCACTTTTAAATGATTGAATCATGCTCATTTTCAAGACATGTGGAGTCGTTGTGGATTTTCTTTTGGCAGTTCACCTTCTTTACTGTCAACTCGTGACCAGTAGGAAGCTTATGTGTCTTCTGCGCCCCTTCTATCACTGCAGGTGCGCGCGGCGCCCCTTCTATCACTGCAGGTGCGCGCGGCGCCCCTTCTATCACTGCAGGTGCGCGCGGCGCCTCTTCTATCACTGCAGGTGCGCGCGGCGCCTCTTCTACCGCTGCAGGTGCGCAGGGCGCCTCTTCCTACCACTGCAGGTGCGCGCGGCGCCTCTTTTACCGCTGCAGGTGCGCGCGGCGCCGCCTCTACTGCTGCAGGTGCGCAGGGCGCCTCTTCCTACCACTGCAGGTGCGCACGGCGCTTTTTCCTACCGTCTCAGTTGCAGCCGGCGCATCATGGTGCCATCATTGTGGGTGTTTAGGGGACACACTGTGGCGGGCATTTCTTACCGCCTTTTTGCATCACGGCGGGCGCTTTATAGCTCCCATAACCATTGCGGCAGAAGCATCCCACTTTTTCCCATTGCGTCGGCAATCATGGCACTCTTTTCCATTGCAGCAGTGCATTACAGCCAACCAGCTCTTTGCTTCAGGCGCATTACACTTAACTCATCGCAGCAGGTGCATTACGGTCCTCAGTTCGTTGCTTCAGGTGCACCGCACCCAAATCCATTTCATGCGTTCACATCACAAAGGTTTCGCTTCGAACCCCTTAGCACATCATGGCTTATGTATCTTAGCTGAACTTTACGCTTTTTCATCACACCTTGCTCTTTTTGTCTTCAGTCATCGCCGCTTCCGGGTTAGTCTAGATCATTGCGTCGCCACCTCGCTTCTCAGCTCATCGATGCTAGTGTATTATGTCCCCAGCTAATCGCTGCACGTACGCATGTTCTCTGCTCGCACCCTCAGCTCATCGCTTTGTAGAGCTCTTCTTTGGTCATGGCAGGACGAGTGCTCAGCCACAGCCTATCACTACTTTTTATTACTGTTATCACCACAGTCATCACCACATCGTTATTTTTCAAGACTCATTGTCTCTTGCTTGGTCAGCATTTTGCTATTGCGCATCATCCCACGTTGCTCTTTCATTTTCAGGCTGCTTGATCTGGCTAATTGCATCTCCTTCCTCCTTGTCAGGTTCACTGTTTAAGGGCCAAATTCTGACTTTTCTTTTGGTTTAGACTGCTTCTTTTTGGATCAGGAATCTTTCTACTATCTCATCATGTCTGTAGCTATGTTTCACTTTACTGATATGCCCCATTCATAGGTTTTGGGGGGATCTTTCAAATAGTTGGTTCGCAGTTCATTGCCTGCTCCCCTCATCAATTCAAATCTCTGATGTGAGATTTATTCATTAGCTCTAGCCTGCGTCATCATCAGGCCTTCATGGAGCAGCCACAACAGCGATATGTGGCGTCTCGTTGAGTCTCTCAGCAACAGGGCTGTTGGTCATCAGCTTACGCCTATATATACGCCCTTAGCATGCATGCAGCCTTAACCCTTTAAAGCCCGATCCAAGAATAAAACAAAACAGAAAATTACTTTTTTGGTTTGAATTCCTTATTTGGCCTTTTAACAAAATATGTAAAAAGAAAAAACAGAAATACATTTTTGATATTACTAATTTATTACTATGCGATAAGTCAAGATTATTTTTGTGTAGTCTTCTACTGGCTGTTATCAGGTATATCTGATTGTGCACAATAGGATTTTCAGCAGAGTTTTTATCATTAAATTATGCAAAAGGTGTCAGACGCAAAACATTTCAGAAGCTGTATGTATCAAATATGATTCATTTGGCATTATAGGGTTAAGGGTAAGCTAACAACAAATACTGGTGGTGGTTTCAAAACTCATTCACATCCTTTTATTAGATCTAATGTTTGATCAATCCAGATGTGTTTATAACTCATTTCCATCTCGCATCTAACTCCATTAGTTCCTCATGCCAAATGGTTTTATACCTGGCTACCTTCTATCACTTA
Source organism: Cyprinodon diabolis (assembly GCA_030533445.1). Lineage (NCBI taxonomy): Eukaryota > Metazoa > Chordata > Actinopteri > Cyprinodontiformes > Cyprinodontidae > Cyprinodon > Cyprinodon diabolis. The sequence continues at coordinate 6,484,202 of CM060080.1, forward strand.
TCCTAACATTTTCTCATGCCAGATAGTTCATTCCTGGCTACCTTCTATCATTCATCCCGTCATTCATCCCAGCAATCATCCTAGCTTTCATCCCTCCATCCCATCACCATTCACCTCACCATCCCTTCACAACTTTTTGGAAGGCCTTCGCGGCAACTGGCCCTGGCCCTCTTTTGGTAGGCCTTCGTGGCAACTGGCCCTCTTTGGTAGGCCTTTGTTGCAACTGGCCCTCTTTGGTAGGCCTTTGTTGCAACTGGCCCTCTTTGGTATGCCTTTGTTGCAACTGGCCCTCTTTTGGTAGGCCTTCGCGGCAACTGGCCCTCTTTGGTAGGCCTTCGTTGCAACTGGCCCTGGCCCTCTTTTGGTTGGCCTTCGCGGCAACTGGCCCTCTTTGGTAGGCCTTCGTCGCAACTGGCCCTGGTCCATCTTTTGATGGCCTTTAGTACGCCTTACCCGGCTCATCTCTTCTGTTACTCCTCCTTCTGTTCTACATTTCTTAGCTTTCAATCCAGTCTCTGCCTTTTGAGCATGCAATTGTATCGGCCTCAGCTTCGGCAACTTTTTTGGGAAACAGCCCTATTCTTTACTCCTGTTCATGCATATCGATAAAAAAAAAAAAAAAGCTCTATGTTTCCTGCCGAGGTCTGAGGTCTTTTTCACATGGAATTTCTTTATCACAAGGTTTGACAAGTTGGAACTGGTGAGTGTTTGTTTGTTTGGGAGCTTGCATGCTAGCACTAGCCTCCCAGCAATTGTTTGGGCTCGGTCAGTGTAAAGTGATCTGAGTATGTTTAGTCACCTGAATTTAACCATTTAAACTGAAAGTATCTATCCTCTATTGCTTTTGAATTTTCACCTTAAAAATACCAGTAGTTTTTTTCCTCTTTAGGTTGTTTGAAAACTGAAATGCACTGGTTAGAAATGAAAAGAGGAAAATCACAGAATACAGGCAATATCCAGGACAGTCAGGGAGGATCAGTGATGTGGAAACTGCCAGTCGAAGCTGCACATCAGTAAGCTGCACACCTCTAAGCAGGTATTTCGCAAACTTTATTTTGTAGACTAATGCAAAAAAACATCTTTAACTTATAACGTAGCCCAATCTAGGAAATCTCTCTGCTGCTGTGCACTCTGGTAATAATAATAGGTCCTTGTGGGTGACGTGAGCTGCTGGTAGTTGTAGTGTCTGCTGTGACTTTAGGGGCCACGTTAGCCCGACATGTAGGGGTTGTGTGTGTGTACCCAGTAAAGACACGCGATTTGAGTGAATTTGAAAATAAGGAGGGGAGAGAATCTTCCGCAGGTTCCAAGTTCTAAGTTGCAGAGATCTCCCTCCCCTGCTTTGTTTGAGAAATAATGCGTTTGCAATTATGAAAGTTTCTCCACATAATCATACCTGTTCTCTGTGATTGTGGTATGAATTTTATAACCCTGGGACAATAAATATGAAAGTAATGAGGGGAGGGAGTCTTCGGCAGGTTCCACGTTCTAAGTTAAACAAATAAAGTGAAGAGAATTTATTCATCACATACTGACTGAAGCACATCGACTGAAATGTGTCTCCATACAAGTAAAATCCTATTAATTTGAATTTATCTGTCAACCAAAACTATCACTTTTAAGGCATCCATGTATAATATATATATATATATATATATACTTTCTTCTGTGCGGCCCGGTACCAAATGACCCCAGTGGTTGGGGACCGCTGGTCTAGCTTACTTTAAATTACCCAATAGAAGCAATACTGATTTTCTGATAAACTGTCTATATTTTATAAAATAAATACTCTAAATGAATATTCGAAAGCTAAGTAAAATTATTATATTTTATATAGGATTATTTCATTTTCAGGCGAATTCAGGCTGTTTCAATTTAATTGGTTGAATCTGAATAAAAAAAAAAACTTGACTTGAAAGGGTTCAGATATTCATTAGCAGTTTTTATATGAGGTTTTGTTCCAAATCTTAATAGATTCATTGCCAAAAGATTCTCCAAAGTAAAATCAAAGAAGTGTCCTACCATGACTATGAAGCTGGTTACAGTGTGAAATTTGTCCCCCACTATGTAGGGGCAGTGATAGCCATGGGTCTAGGGACTGACTGCAGTTCTGCTGTAAGGTGCCTTGGTCAAGGTCAATGACCGGTCTACCTGACATGTAACAACCATACCATGCATAGTGCTTTAGGTTAATAGACTATATTAATTAGGCTATATATGCCTCCAAAACACAAAACCAAAAAATCCCACTTCCACCTTGTTTTTTTGTTTTTTTTTTACAACTCCACTGCTATGTGTATCTGACAATTGGGTTTGGGTGAGGTATAATAAATTGTAATGGTTAGGTTTAGGGTTAGTTTTAGGGTTAGGGCTTAGAAAGGGTTGAAAATGACTGAAAATCAATGGAGGTCAATAGGAGTCAACACTTGGTCCTCACTACATATAGTGGAACAAGTCTGTGTGTGTGTGTGTGTGTGTGTGTGTGTGTGTGTGTGTGTGTGTGTGTATAAAAGAGACTGCTGCCTGACAGGGATGTACACAGTTAGACACTAGGTGGTGCTAGAGTATCTGCCCTTTTCCCCTCTGGAAAAAAGTTGCCCTCAGAGATCATTTTATTGCTTTTCTTTTCTTTTCTTTTTTTTTGTCTTTGGCCCAAAATACCATTTATGGATTTAAAACCCTATCAAACCAAAAGCCTAGGTTTTTGTAATTTTACTCCACGAGACATGTACCACCGCCTCAATAGAGCCGTGTCCTGGTGAAGGGCCAGCTAATTGTCCAGGTAACCAAACAAGCATACAGTATTTACCTCCTTCAACTTCTGGTTAGTTCATAGCATAACATCTTTAATGGCCTCAACCAGGTGCTAAGGAACTGTTTAAAATGCAACGCTTTGATGAAATTAGGAAAAGCATGTAATTTAAAGCATCTCAAAGATGTATTATTTTTTTTTTTTTTATCTTTTTGCTTTTATCTTTTTTCTTATCTTTTTTGCTGCTGTAACACCAGAATTTCAATAAAAGGGTTTTTCTACTCTATTCTATTCTAATTTTTGATTTGCTTTTTTTTTTTTTTACAGAACATCTAAAAAGATGTGTCAAATAGATCAATAGTAATAATGAACTCTATTTGACTCATTTTTTTATGACTTTGTCTTTTTATGACACCTACACAATGCATGTTACCTTTTGTCTCTTAAACATTTCAAATAAAAGCAACCATAAGACCAAACATAAGGCCAAATTATCACAATTCATAAACATCACTGTAATAAAGATTTTAAACGTGTTAATCTTAGTTCTTCTGCAAATTATTATGTACCCACTCAAATCAATAAAAAATTAACTTAAAGATATTCTGGAATCATGGGCTTTGCAATAGACATCCCTTCCATTTCTATAAATCTTGAAAAACTGTCTGACGAACTTTGAACAAGCAACACAATTATGGAAGGGTTTTATAGCAAGCAATAAGGCAATAATGACCAAGGCCACCCAAACTGAGGCTCTTAGTTAATCATATACTTATATACTTATACTTATAATCATACTTGTTCCAGGGAATGGAGACATTGAAATGTCACTATGTTTCCAGAAAGACTGTTGGACAAATGGGATCATCACACATTCAAAGACTTATGATAGCAATTACAATTACAAGAACATAGCAACAACTGATCTAAAGAAGTGAAAATATTCACTAAAATATATATATTAGGCCTCAATTTGTCCTAGTTTTCTTTTATACTGTACTCACTTCCTGTTTGGATCATGTTCACTTCCTTTAGTGATAATGGGATGTGGAATATTTGTAGCATTTTTGTAGCTTTGGAGGCGAGGGTGTCAGAGTTAGAATCCAGGCTTCAGGCTGTTGAACATCCAGGAGTTAAAGTAGGCCGACCACGTAGCTGTCCTCCAGCAATGCCTGAGCAGCCAGACGATTGAGTAACTGTACGCAGAAAGCGTAGTCTTGGATCTCAGCCCACTGGTCACCACGTTCACGTTTCTAACCGGTTTCCCCCACTCAGTGGCTTCTCAGTGACACGCCCACTGAGAAGCCCACTCTGGTGATTGGCAGCTCCATAGTCAGAAACATGGCATTAGAGACACCAGGGACCATAGTCAAATGTCTGCCAGGGGCCCGAACGGGCGACATCAAATCCTACCTGAAACTGCTGGCTAAGGATAAGGTTAAATAGAGTAAGATTGTTATTCACGTTGACGGTAATGACACCCGGTTACGCCGATCGGAGGTCACTAAAATTATTTTGCTTCGGTGTGGTAGTTTGCCAAAACTCCTCCATGGGACTCTGTAATTTTATCTGGTCCCCTCCCTGATCTGACCAGTGATGACATGTTCAGTCATCATTCAACCGCTGTTTGTCTAGGGGGTGTCCTGAAAACAACGTGGGCTACATTAATAATTGGCAATTCTTTTGGGGAAAGCCTGGTCTGATTCGGAGAGACGGCATCCACCCCACTTTGGATGGTGCAGCTCTTCTTTCTAGGAATCTGGCCAAATGTCTTAGTCCTCCAAAACCCTGACCACCCAGAATTCAGACCAGGAAGCAGAGCTGTAATTTAACACACATCTCGGCAACTTCTCTACTGTTACCGACTCTTTACTCCATCCAGACAGTGTCTTGCCCATGACCAAAATCTAATAAATTAGCAAAGATTCCCAAAGGAGTAAATCATGATAATTTCATTAAAGTAAAAATAACTCCAACTGGGAAAAAAGTTAAAACGATTAAATATGGTCTGTTTAACATAAGATCTTTTTCCTCTAAAAGTCTGCTGGTTAATGACTTGATTTGATAATCACATTGATTTATGTTGCCTTACAGAAACCTGGCTGCAGTAGGAGGATTATGTGAACATAAATTAGGCAACTCCTTCAAGCTATTTAAATTTTCACATACCCAGAATTTCTGGGCGAGGAGGAGGAGTAGCAACAATCTTTTAGTCTGACTTACTGATTACTCCAAAGGCACTTAATACTTAATACCCTTAATTTCCCTCATCCAAATTGCAAAGCAAGAAACCCTCTTCTTTTTGTAACTTTGTATCGTCCACCAGGTCCTTACTCTGAATTTTTAGATGAGTTTTCAGAGTTCCTTTCTGATTTGGTATTAAATACTGACAGGGTCATCATAGTGGGAGATTTTAACATCCATGCTGACATTGAAGGCGATAGCTTAAGAGCAGCCTTTAATGCTATCTTGTTCAAAATGTGAATAGTCCCACACATTCTCATCTTCATACTTTGGATCTTGTGCTGACATATGGCATAGAATGTGAAAAAATAACAGTATTTCCTTACAACCCTGTCCTCTCTGACCACTTTTTAATAACCTTCAGCAAGTAACCTTCAGCTGAAGCAAAATGCTAGGAAACTGGCGAGAAAATATCACTCCACATGCCTACGGGAATCCTACCTAGTCTGGAAAAATTGTTTACTGCTGTATAAGAGGATCCTTTGTAAAGCAAGTCAGCATATTTCTCCTCATTAATAGAGGATAATGAGAATAATCCTAGATTTCTTTTTAATACAGTTGCCAAACTCACCCAGAGCCATAGCTTAGTTGAACCATCCATTCCACCTGCTATTAGCAGTAATGATTTTATGGGATTCTTCATAAATAAGATTCATCTTATTAAAAATAAGATCATTTGCACTCCTCTATCCGCGATTGGTTTGTCTCTGGAGGGTGGGGCAGCATCTGAGGTAGTGAGGTAGTCATGGAATCTGAACCAGGTTTAGACTGCGTTGATCCAGTTGAACTTTCAGAGTTAGCAAAAGTATTGTCTTCATCTAAGCCCTCAACTTGTATGTTAGATCCAGTTCCAACCAGGTTATTTAAGGAGGTATTCCCTTTGATCTCCTCCTCCATTTTAGATGTGATTAATCTATCTCTGTTACAGGGATATGTACCAAAGGCTTTTAAGGTTTCTGTAATTAAACATTTGCTTAAGAAACAGTCTCTTGACCCAGATGACTTGGTCAGTTATAGACCTATATCCAATCTGCCTTTCTTATCTAAAATCCTTGAGAAAGTAGTTGCCAAACAAGTGTGTGATCACTTACACCATAATGAACTTTTTGAAGACTTTCAGTCTGGCTTTAGAGCTCAGCATAGCACTGAACAGCTCTGGTGAAGGTTGCTAATGATATTTTCATTGCCTCAGATGATGGACTTGTATCCGTGCTCATCCTGTTAAATCTCAGTGCTGCATTTGATACAGTTGACCATAGTATTCTTTTAGAAAGACATGAATATTTAGTTGGAATTAAAGGAACAGCTCTAGACTGGTTTAAATTTTATCTATCTGATTGATTTCAGTTTGTTCACTTTAATGACAAATCTTCCTCATGCTCAAATGTTACCTGTGGAGTACCACAGGGATCAGTGCTAGGACCAATTCTCCTTACTTTATATATGCTCCCAATCGGTAGAGTTATTAGACAGCATGTGATTAATTTTCACTGTTATGCTGATGATACCAAGCTATATCTGTCTATAATCCAGATGAAGCTAACCCATTACATAGATTACATGCATGTCTCGAAGACATACACACCTGGATGACTCTTAACTTTGTTCTTCTGAATGCAGACAAAACAGAAGTTATAGTCTTTGGACCAGAGTCTTTGAAAAATAAGCTCATTAGTCAATCACTTCAGTTGGATGAGATTAAACTGATTTTAGATAATAAAGTTAAAAATCCTGGTGTTGTTTTTGATCAGGACCTGTCATTTAAATGGCATATCAAAGAGGTTTCTAGAATGTTCTTCTTTCATCTGGGGAATATTGCGAAAATTAGAAATCTCCTTTCCAGTGGTGATGCTGAGAAACTAGTCCATGCATTTGTTACTTCAAGGCTGGACTATTGTAATTCTTTACTATCAGGTAGTCCACAAACTGTAGTTAAAAGCCTTCAGCTGATCCAAAATGCTGCAGCCAGAGTTCTGATGAAAATTAAAAAGAGAGATCTTATCTCTCCTATCCTGGCTTCTCTTCATTGGCTTCCTGTTATATCCAGAATAAAAAATTTAAATCCTCCTTCTCACATATAAAGCCTTAAATGGCCAAGCTCCATCTGATATCAGAGATCTGATTGTTCCATATGTTCCTAACAGAGCACTTGAATTTCTAAAAGTAGAATGGGAGGCAGATCTTTTAGTTATCAGGCTCCTCTCCTGTGGAACCAACTACCAGTTTTAGTCTGTGAGGCAGACACCCTGTATACTTTTAAGGCTAGGCTTAAAACGTTTCCTTTTGATAAAGCTTATAGTTAGGGTGGCTCAGGTTATCCTGAGCTATCTCTATAGTTATGCTGCTATAGGTTAAGACTGCTAGAGGACATAGGGGCCCCCATTTCATCATTCTACTTCATTCTCTCTCTATTCTCCTATTCTGCAGAATCTGTTAGTTCAATCACTGACGTTATGCTCTCTCTGCTTTTCCTCAGAGTAGCTTTGCCTCGTCTGTTCCTGTTTGGCTGTGACTGCATCCTGGAGAGAAACATCAGCTGTGCTGCTTCCATCAACACCCTTGTTGATAGATGCTAGAGATCAGCCTGTTTTCCAGTGTGGTCCTGTTTCTCTGACTGTGACTGGCTGGATGTGCTCTCTTCGTCCTCTGGCATGGGAGCTGACTCGGAGCTTGTCTGCCTGGCTGTGTGTTTCCTGGACGGGGCCACCTTTTGGACCTGCTTTTTGTGTCTCTGCTTCTGTCTCCTTGAACCCCAGTCGGCCTCAGTAGATGGCCGCTCACACTGAGCCTGGTTCTGCTGGAGGTTTCTTCCTGTTAAAAGGGAGTTTTTCCTCTCCACTGTCGCTACAAGCATGCTTAGTGTGAGGGATTGTATTTGAGTCAATGAGTCAATGCAATCAACTGGTTTTCCTTTGATAGAAAACTCTGAATCAATTTGACTGTATGATCTGGTTGAACTGTAAAGTGCCTTGAGATGACATGTGTTGTGAATTTGGCGCTATATAAATAAACTGAATTGAATTGAATTTAAATTTGACATGGACACAGTCTGAACAGGCAAACTTAAAACACCTCTTCGATAGGTAGGACTGATTTAAAGCACTTTTTAGAAAAGGCAAAGAAGAATGAACAATCTGGGATTCACATGGAAAATAATATAATAGAGTGTACTGTACAGCTCCAGAGCAGCTGGAGGAAGTGTTTGTGGATCAGGAAGTCTTGGCATTTCTGCTTAGACTCCTGCCTCTGCGACCCGGCCCTGGAAAAAGCGGAACAAAAAAGATGGATGGATGGAAGGATGGATGGATGAATAGATAGATAGATAGATAGATAGATAGATAGATAGATAGATAGATAGATAGATAGATAGATAGATAGATAGATAGATAGATAGATAGATAGATAGATAGATAGATAGATAGATAGATAGATAGATAGATAGATAGATAGATAGATAGATAGATACATGTTGGTAGTAGTTGTATGTATACAGCTTATGATGATAAACTCTGTAAAGTTTAAAAATTATCATAAAGCTACTCATCTCTTACTCAACATCAAGACAAGAATAAACTGTTTAACCAATTACTAGAGTACAGAACAATACAGAGGGGCGCACACAACAGCAGAAATTTTTACATTTTTTTTGTACCACTAACCTTTCAAAATATTGTTAATTAAAAAATTATCTACTTTAAAATATTTTTGTAATATATGATTTTTTATTAAATATCACAGTTAATGAAAACACACCTTTCTATGGAAAAGAATTTGATTACCCTTCCTAATCACATAAAAACATCCATACGGGTGCTTGAAAATCCTTGAAAATTTATTCTAACAAAGTTCTTTCCGGGTTTGTAAAGTTCTGCATAAATTCCTTGAAAATGTTTGATGTTCTACCTAAACAGATTTATGATCAAGAGCACTCCAGCAGTTTGATTAGGAAATGTATATATATTTTTTAAAGTCAAAAAATAGAGAAAGCACATGTTAAGTATAAGAAATTTTTGCTGCCACTCAGAGTGGTTCCCACCGAGCAAAAACTGGTTGAAAAGACCTTAAAAGGAAGACATGATTTACATCCAAACGTGAAATTTGGTCAAAGTGAAAGCTGAAAAGCCGTAATCTCAGAATACTGGGTTTGACACATCTTTTCAGTGTCTTTTATAAGATTAAAATGTAATAAAATCAGACCGACCAAAGATAGCCAAATTTTTAACTATTATTTATGAACTAAATCAAGACTATGTTTTTTAGGCTAAATCTGGTTGGTTTGTCAATCCGTAAATGACAGCTGGTGTTTGGGGTGTTTGCTCCTTTTTATAATACTGGAGTTTGAGCAGTAGATATTACCTGATGAAAAGACCAGCCACTGGCCATTTAGCATAACTATAAAGCAGACCTACTGTGAGCATGCAACTGATCTTGATAGTCATCCATGTTTTTAAGACTAAAAAGGCATAGATGAACAACTTTGGTGTAAAAGAACATACTGGGCAGTCTTAGACACACACACACACACACCCACACACACACATATAGATAGATAGATAGATAGATAGATAGATAGATAGATAGATAGATAGATAGATAGATAGATAGATAGATAGATAGATAGATAGATAGATAGATAGATAGATAGATAGATAGATAGATAGATAGATAGATAGATAGATAGATAGATAGATAGATAGATAGATAGATAGATAGATAGATAGATAGATAGATAGATAGATAGATAGATAGATAGATAGATAGATAGATAGATAGATAGATAGATAGATAGATAGATTGATTGATTGATTCTCCAACAGAGGCAGATCTAAATCTGGGCCATAACCCCCCCTAACCAATTATTCACTTGGATGAAAGGTATGTGAGGAAGGTATCGCAGACATGGGTAATTTGGAATGCTTTTGCACCACATCTACACTTGCTGATTTCACCTGAAATTTCTAAGGAGGCCTGCTTAGCTCCGCCCAGTTTAAAATTTTCACTTATCAGATCCACCTGTTCCAGATCATATTAATACTGCTTTTTCCCAGCCATCAGTGCCAGATTATAGGTAGGTGAGAGTCCTCTAGCTTACCCAGTGTGTTTCTGATTACCTGATCCTTACTAGTTTCTGCTCTGGACTTTTGAGCTCACCTGCCCCTGTTATGATCTGTCTTCGTACTGCTATTTGGATTCTCTGTGTTTATGAACTTGGATCTGTCTTCTTTGTTTTTTTTTTTTTTTTTTTTTTACAGTGTCCTGTCTGGCAATGTGGCAATAAGAATAATTGTCTTGATGCCAAAAAGAGCCCAACAGATTTTACTTTCACAAGTGGAGCAGTACAGCTATTGCCATAGTGTTCTGCTTGATTTATGCATATGATTAGCTTTTTATAATTATGCAGGGAGTATTACAGATTATATGGACACTGCAATGTAAGTAGAACAGGAAAGGAAAAACTGAAAAAAGGAGAAAAGATGAAAGAAAGTGGAGATAAAAGGGAGATAACGATAAAACATCTTCAGTCTACTTCATCACCTGCAAAGAGAGATGTAAAAAGAACAGCACAACCAATGGACATGGTACAAGACATACAATAAAGCTAGATACTTTAGCTGAAGTATAAGTAGTATTATTTAATCTGACATGTACACTGTGGTAGCTGTTGGATCTGTCTTCTGACCCAGTCTTGAATTTCCCTTCCGTACCTCTTCAGATCTCTGATCTTCTTGCCTGGACATCTGCTTCAGCATTGACACTTTGGAATCCCCCGCCCGATATTTCTGCTTTTCCTCATCTTCTGGCTTCTGCTCATCAGTCTGCTCTGCTTCACTCCTGAAACTCTCTGGGCCACTCCCGCCGCATGCTGTGGAGAATTCATCCGGCTAGATTCCACTCCTTCTTCTGGGCTCAGACTGAACTTAAAAACCAGAGATTCCAGTCACCTTGTCCAGACTGATAAACCACAGATCCCTGAGCAATTAATAAAACGCTTGTTTTTTTATTTTTAGAAATCACTTCTGTTCTGTCTGCCTGAATTCTGAGTCCTAGATTCCGAGTCCTGACTAATGCCATCATTAAGGTTGTAAAGTCTTGAGAAGCCCTTTATTCTTTCTCATCATGAGATGTTTTTTGTGATACCAGGGGCGCCTTTTTACAGAGCATAGAGCACTGACAAGTGGCAGGATTGCTTTATTATTGAGAGATTTCAGCTGGTGTCTTGGCTTTCCATACCTTTTTGCACCTCCCTTTCTTCACATGTTCATGTTAAATATTTTTTCCCTGTGCCATTCCACATTATTATGAATGACTTAAATTCTGGACATCTGTGGTTTGATTTCTTTGTATGTGTAGATTGCTTGGTTGCCGACATCTGGTGAAAATGTCATGTCAATACCACCTCAATACCACCACCTGAAAAAAAGTCATAATTATTTAACAAGGCGGGCACTAGGTGGAGACATTAAACCCCCTCGACCCAGAACAAACTATCTAAAATCCACAGTGTGTTATAGAGCCATTTGTCACTGGAACCAACTGCCAATAACCACGTGAAGAGTCCAAAACAGAACAAGCTTCAAAAAGATACTGTCTTCAGAACTACTGCAGATGATATGATGAACTGACCTGTGTATTTTTGCTGTATTGTAATGTGCAACTTGTGCAATTTTTTTAATGGTTTGTTCATAATGTAATGTAATTTCTTTATGTGAGGACCCCAGGAAGCTTAGTGGCCATTTACTTGGCAGCTAATAGGGATCCTAATAAAACTAAACTAAACTAAACTAAACCTCTAGAAATATATTTACTGAGAAAAATTTTGGCGTGTTCAATACTTACCTTACTTGCTTTGAATATTAAACAAAGTAGATTAATATGCTAATTAAATTAAGTATATAAGATAAGACATTACAGCAGTTGTAGATATAAATTGGATATTTTAAGTTTTTTTTCAAGGACAATGAGGACTTCAAGTAAGGGCAAGTTACCAGAGTAAATTATGTTTTATTTTGTTTCGGCACATGACTTCCTGTCCCGTGCGTTCTGCACTGGGCCATCTTGCTGCGTTGAGAACCAGTATCTGGCAGAAATATAAAACAGGTTCAATATCCAGCACTGAGAAACCAATGATGAATAAACATTTAATTTTCATCCGAATATGTCACTGACATATCATTCACATTAATGGTGTAAATATCGGCAAGCAGAGACAGCAGTTGCTTACGGGCCCACGACCTCTTAGGGACCCTTCACTGACACCTGGTAGTGTCGCTACACAATTGTAGACTAGGACGTCTCTTTGCAGATGTAATGGTGCGATAAATTCCTCTTAAACCCACCTGATACGGAAGTGACTGACCGCACCGGACCGTATTTATACCGCAATACATGCCAGATTACAACATGATGGTGAGCCGTTTAAACACGACACCAAAGGCAAAGCAGACAGTGGTACTTTAATGCTACTATGTTAATAACTGTGTATAGTTTATTAGATGGTTGGTAAAAAGCACACTCTTATAATATGTTTCAAACCGCAATAAAGATCTTAAAAGAACAAAATATTTTATTTTTTTTACACTATGCCTTTGAATTATGGGTGTTGTGCCATATGCCATGATCATGCTTTTTGGACATTGGGAACCAGTGTGGGAACCATATTTCATCTTGACATGATGACCAGAGAAGAGGATAAAAGCTCTGGTGAATGAACAGCTCTAAGATCTCTGCAACCCCCCCTTTTCAGCCAAGGCCTCCAAAAGCAGTCACAGGCCAGTCACATGATAAGTCACAGAGATGTGACCTCCCAGCTCCCTCTGTGTGAGGACAGACAAAACTGCAGAACACTCACTTTTTGCCTCCTCTCTTTCCCATGAAGCTGGGGTCCACTTTGGCAGGGTCTCTAACAGAATGGAGATCTGGGCCCAAGGGAACTCAGATCTCCAGAATCATCACGGACAAGTCATCATGGACCTTTCAGAACCACAATGCTGCAAAACTGACCTTTTGCAACACATTTCTCTTGAGTTTCAGAACGTACAAAACCAGACTGGAGAGAAGGCCTCCTAAGGACCCCTGGTGTAAGCTGCTGAGACAAAGAAAGCTTGCTCTGACTGCTGAGCTGCTGCTGGATGAAACTCAAGCCTTCCAAATGGACATGGACAAAAAGGTTTGTAGGTCTGGCACAATTAGGGACATAACAAACAATATCTCTTTAATAAAGTTGACCATATGTGTTTACTGATGAATAAAGACAAGCTAACAGGATGGACTGCATGCTAGGCTATGCTATACAGAAACATGCGTGGAGCTGCTCTTGAGGCTTGGGCAAGCTTTAATTCACAAAAGGTTTAAACACTGATATAAAATTAGTGCTCATGTGTTCCTCAGATGCTCATTACATTTCGATTACCAAGTATGACGAAGAGTCAATCAGTGGAATCCTGATGTCTATCCGCTGCTAGCTATTTCAAAAAGGGTAAAGAATCCTTTGACTAAAGGTTAGTGGTTCTTGATTAAGCAAATCATTTAATAAAACATTATTTGGCCAAATAATGTTTTATTCACCTCATGGATTTGCATTGTGAATTGGTCTGAAAACATTCCAATTGCTCTAAATTAGTGTGTTATGACATAGTGAAAAGCTAATTTTATCAAATTCCAAATTCTTTCAAATAAACTTTGGTTTCAAACTCAAAATCCATCTGAAACTGTAATATGGTTTTCAACCATGTTTCCCCTTCCTCTTTGTACATAGTGGTTAATTTTTGTTGAGTTTCACTAATTTTAGTTAATAGTGTTAAACTGAAATATGTTTGACTTGGAGCTGAATGATTTTTGTTAATAAACTGTTTTATTTTGAATAGAAGTTGTGGTGAATTTATTCCGTGCATATGCAGAATGAGTGCAGACTATGACTATTGCTCGAATCTGTCATGATGGGTATCAGGTTACTAGCCCACCTGCAGAACACACTCTGAGACTGGGAAAAAGTTCAAAAGTTTATTTAAACATACAGGTTGAATACAAAACTGGTTCAGGGGATTATCTGGTCCAGGACTGGTCACGACGGATTCTCACTGTACAGAGATTTGACCAGAGTGGCAGAGGGGGAAAACCTGGAGGGCTCAGAGGCTGACGGCAGGCTGAGGGCTGAGGTTTGAGCTGAGCAGGCAGAAAGAAGGAGGGAACCAGGAGGGTTCAGAGGCTGACGGCAGACTGAGGGCTCGGAGGAGGCTTGGCTTGGCTGGGGCTTGTAGTTCTCCAGGTTTGGGTTCAGAGGCAGACGGCAGGCTGAGCAACGGCAGGGCTCGACTTCAGACTTATCAGTGTTCTGATTCAGAGTTTCTTCCGATCCTCTTCTTGAGGGCGGGCAGGCAGGTTCAGACAGTTAGATTCTTCAGATGAGCTCCTGAGGGCCGGCAGGCAGATTTCAGCAGAGAAACTCTTCCAGAGTTCCAGGGTTCAGTCAGGTTTCTTCCTAAGAAGCAGAGAAGACAAAAACTGATTAGGTTCAGGTTCTGGTTTCAGGGGTGTCAGAGAATCAGACAGGCTGGTTGGCTCAGGGTTTGCTGTACCGTGACTGACTAACACTCTGGCACTGGAGTGTTGTCCACAGCCCACTTAAGTACTGGTCCACTGATGAGCAGATGAGAAGCAGCTGGTGAAGTCAGCTCCAGCTTCAGGAGATCCAGTACGCCCTCTGGTGGAGGAAGGTAGACAGCACCCCAGATCCCAACAGCAGCACAAACCATCAGGAAGGGATCCTCGGCGCACTCTGGTGGGCAAGCCTCTGGATCCCAACAGAATCCCTCTTTCATTTATGGTTCTAACACATAGCCAGTAGGGCGTGTGTTCATAAACAATATATAACAATCGAAATAATATCTGATTAAATAAGATATTTGCCACCCCTTATGGGGAGGGCAATAAACATATTAAATTGTCAGAAATATAAACTCCCAGCTAGCTGGGAATTGAATAGAATACAAATCCACAACATTAATGTGGCATCCAACCTGGATTTGGCATTGAACATTAAAATCACAACATGGGTAACCCAGAGCGTAGATTAAAACCATAAACGTTAGGTACAATGTGTTAGCGACGGTGGATACCCAAAAGAGGTACTAAAGTGGATTCCAGAAAAGAAATTAGTTTGTGGAACTTGGGATGTCTGTAACATGTGGTGGTGCGCTGTCAACAATGGTTCTATTCAAGGTGCGCCATCACTATTTTTCCTTGTGATGTGTGATCATATACTAATTGCAAAATTGTATCTTCTTGACCGATTTCTGGAACTGTCACCATATCCTGAACCTTTATCATGTGTTGCTTCATATGTGGCCCATCCAGATAATGTTACTTACGGGCCTATTGTTGTGGTGTTACGCCACTGAATCGCATAATGGATGTTGGTTCGGTCGGTGAATTGACTAACGACCAGTACTGATGGAGTTATTTCAACTCTGTACTTGGACTGATGGACTGACAAGGAAGTAGCTTGCCTATAGTAGTTACCATAGTGACAGTTCATGTTTACAATGACTTAAGATGATTAAACAGTCGCGCTACTTGTGGCTTTTTACACCTCACGGTTTAGTGGGAGACGAATATCATCTTGCTACAGTCAGTTTCACTGTAATTTATTTTTGTTTATATCACAATTTAAGCAACAAATAAATCAATAAAATACAGAGGACACGGCCTCTGCGACTTCATTGGTTGTTACGGCCCTGATTGCATTGACACAGGAAGCATGTTTTACATACATACATACCAAAGTACTACTTTACTTTGTTAAGTTGGGTTGCATTTTTGGCAATGTCAACTTAAGGTGTCTTCTAGGAGATACTGGTCATCCAAATGAAATCACACCTCAAGTTAGGTGACAGTCATTCTACACTTATTTTCTCTCATAAACCAGGAATCAATCAATCAATCAATCAATCTATCTATCTATCTATCTATCTATCTATCTATCTATCTATCTATCTATCTATCTATCTATCTATCTATCTATCTATCTATCTGTCTGTCTGTCTGTCTGTCCGTCCACCAGTCTGTCTATCCATTCATTCCCTCCATCATTCCATCAATCCAACCCTCCTAAGGAAATAATTAATAATTATGTCAGACTTTTAAAGAAAGAGAGAGAGAGAGAGAGAGAGAGAGAGAGAGAGAGAGAGAGAGAGACCGCCTCTGAACATGACTTTATTCGAGAGTCCAATCTCACGCAACTCAGTGAGCGCAGCGAGGATAGTCGAGAAAGACTAGGCTGGTCTTTAACTGGGATCACATTAGAGAGAAAAGACCTTCTGTCTCATAGTTTCACATCACTGAAACTAAAAGGCGCACAAACATATCATTAAAAAAAAAACGTCAGGTGTTGTACAGATTCAAGGAGAAACTACATCTAATTTTACTTTGTTAAGTAAGGTGACACAAATTCATCATAGGGGGAAATCCAAACTAGACATACTTCCTGTCGTTGTCTTTATTTGTTTTATTACTATTACACTTCTAGAGCCTAACCGACTGTTACATAGAATCAGTTTATAATTAAGAGTAACCTAACAAAAAGGAAAAAAAGTGTGTATATATATATATATACACACCTAAACCATAGCTACAGCTTCCCTCCCGCTCCCCTGTTTCTTTTTCTTCCGTTTGTTTGGGTGTCTGCTGCTGTGTGTAAGCAAAGACACAGAAACATGACGCACACACGCAGCCGCTCATTGACATACCGACACTCGCTGTGTTGAACCTCATTGGCGAGTTGCTGCTGCTGCTGACTGACCGACTGTCTAATCCAGGCTTCTCCAGCTTCCCTGCAACAACAGCCAGCGGGCACCACAGGGAGGACGATCCGGGAACGGGATGCTTCAAGCGGCGGGGGCTCCGGCGGAGGCACCCGCGTTCTGTCCCGGCTGCGATTTCAGGGTCCTGTCAGCCTCGCTTCGGTGAAATCAAGACTTTTCCCATTTGTTGAGTTTCGGAGGAGAGTTGCAAACAGCGCATCGGATACCGGGACTATTATCCTACCTGTGGCAAGAGGAGAAGCAGCAGCAGCAGGAACATGTTAATAGTAATAATATAAATGCTGACAGACTATGTTTTTGAATTTGTACAATAGCTAAAATCCCTATTGTACTTTATGCACCGCGACCAGGATCCGAGCTCTACTCTAAAGTTAGATTTGAGGGGGAAAAAATAAAAGGATATTGCTGTTATGGTCTGTGTTTGAATTGTATAGGTCAGTCCAACACCCATTTCCTCAGTGATCTCAGTGATCAGTGGCATTTTTGTTGAAGAAAACAGATCAAACAAAGGAGATTAAAAAAGCGCACGAGAGACAACCAGGACCATGATCAGGATCTTCCCGGATTTCAGCGTCCAGGTTACAGCCTCAGCGACCGGAGGAGTCGGGTCTGGCGGTGGAGGAGGTGGAGCCGCTGGGATGGTGACCGGACCTCCGGTAGGTCGAGTGCCGGTTCCGGTACCTGGAGCATCGAACGGGACCCCACAGGGAATGTCCGCATACCAGCAAAGGTGAGTGGAGACTCAGCTGGATTGTCGACCTGTAGCATCATGTGGGAATAAAAATATACATATATCAGAATGAACACATTTTAAATGGCACATTAAAAAGTGGATTTAATTCTGCTCACACAGATCTATACAACCTTAATTTTACTGTTCCTTAAGTGTGTTTTCCTTAGGAGCAGTTGGGCATTTTTAACTCAAAGGATAACTTGGGGGTGATTATCATTTTTATTTTTGCATCCTGGTCAGAACATTAAGAAATTACAAATATTTGTTTCCATCTACCTTTTGGTTCTGCATGCATAGAGTACTTACCTTTTCCTTTACAAAAAAGAGGAGAGTTGCACCTGTTAAATCATAAAGACAAATTTACCATTGTGAACATCTTTATACTTTTATTTATCATTTTAGAAATGCTTAAAAACATTATGTGTGTTTGGAAAAAGTGGGATTTTGAGAGCTACATTTTCCAAACTAGACAAATCGACAGCATGGTTGGATTATTGCACATTCTTAGGGTTATAGATAAACCCGTGGAATCTGGAATTTCAGTGGGGAAAATGGGAAACGATGTTTTGCTTTTCAGTTCTAAAACATATGACAAAATGCATTTTAAAGATGAAAGATGAGTGTTGTCAGAAGAAAAATATCAACGCTGTCCTTTAATTTTCAAATTTCCTCCCTGCTTTCAGTAAGAACCATAACCCTTCTGTTATGGCAGCTTTCCCCCTAATAATCTAAATGCAAAAAAGGACCAAACAAATCTCCAACATACACTTTTACCTTTTTACCTCTAAAACCTTTCCTTGTCGACAATAATATCAGAGTTATGGAAAGTATTTATGGCATAAATCACGGCAGGTACCGCAGTGAAACCATCTCATCTCTGTTACCAACAGAAAGGCAAATAAACAGATATTTAACAAATACATTTTTTTTCCCCCATTTCAAATGTTTAAGAAGAGGTGATGTATTTTGGAGAATTTGGCCAAAATCTGTTTGTACCTTTATTTAAGTTAAATTCAACTTAATTGTCATTTGAGTGCCAACAGGTCTTTCAGAATCCTTGTAATCTTCTCTAGTGTCTATTCTAATTATTTGCTTGTTTATTGAAATATTTTTTCGGTGTTTATATTAGGTTTTTCAACAGCAATAAAGGCACGTTTTGTCTTTGCAGCTCATGTCTTTATTGCTTTGCTGTCGAGCCGGCCTTTTTCCTTTTTCTCTGTTCATAGTGTTTCCCCTATCAAACAGCTGGGAGCTAATGTGTTTACATATTATGCTCCATTATCCACATCGCCTTTGTTCGACTACTCCCAGTAAACAGAGTTGACATGCAGA
Source organism: Cyprinodon diabolis (assembly GCA_030533445.1). Lineage (NCBI taxonomy): Eukaryota > Metazoa > Chordata > Actinopteri > Cyprinodontiformes > Cyprinodontidae > Cyprinodon > Cyprinodon diabolis. The sequence continues at coordinate 6,503,082 of CM060080.1, forward strand.
GACAGGGAGCTTTCTCTAAACTGGGAATAAAAACATACAGCCACTCTCCAAATGCCATAGTTTCACTTTGCAAACTACCAGCGGGAGCACGGATGTCTCGATCTCAAAGATAAAAAATAAATAAATGAGGAAAACGGTTTTATACTATCGCAGACCCCTGAAATGATCTGCCGTAGAAATTTGTTGGGAATTTGAATGCAGTCAGGTCAGATCACGGTTGAAGCGGTGTCAAACCTAAGGCCTTTCTGTTTTGACTGGTTTGTATCAGATATAACGATCTTTGTTTGAAGTCTCCTCCAGTCTGTCTATATGTTGGCAGAAAATAAAAGGTAAATTAATAACTGGACTACTGGTAGCTTGTTTTTTCAGTTTCAGTGAAAAAAATCATATCATATTTTTTATTTTGTAGCAGCTGGCAAAAAAAGAAATAGAGCAAGATAATAGAATGTGTTGAGGACTTTTAGATTCCACGGCACATGTTGATCTAATGGGGTATTGGGCTCTAATTGAGGGACAACCTGAGCTCAGGTTTCTCCATCGACTGTCTGTATTTTCTGCCACTGCAGCACCTGTAGCCCTGTATGTGTGCTGATAATAGCATGCTTTTGACCTTGACAGGTCATTGGTGCAGGGAGAGGGAGGACCCTGGACTTACAGAGCTGCATCCTAGGGGTTAATCACACAGCACACCGAACAGGTGATAAATAATACATCATAAAGGTGCAATTTATATGTAGTGGAAAAATTGTGAAAATGTGGCAAGTTTTGTAAGATAATAAGCAACATCTGATTTGCAAACATATGCATCGTGGATAAAGTATAATATGGTGGTCTAAAGCATAGAACATGAGTACATACTTGTTTTACATTTAGACTGCTATTTATGTATCTTGGGCTATTTCTGCAGGTCTTAAAACCTCAAAATCGAAGAGCAATGCTTATTTACCTTTACCTCAATAAAGCAGCAGAATAAAGATGGGTTTTCGAATGAGCAAGGAAGACTTATATCATGATGAGTTTATTTAATAAAGAAGAAAGTGGAATTGAATGAAGTTAGAGCTGAAAGTATTACTCACCATACCTTTGCCACTTTTTCAGGTAAAATAGTTTAAATAAAAAAAAATAAATCATGATCCTACATTAACAGCTTAATCTGAAAAAACAACTATAAAGATGGAAAATACAAGAATAATATGATATAAAATCATATAACACACACATTCTCATTTTGCTATATGTAGTGAGGACCATGTGTTGACTTCAGTCATTTTCAACCCTTTCCTTAACCCTAACTATTACCAGTTTAGTTTAGTTAACCCTAAACTAAACCCAATTAGCACTAAACCTTAGCAGGTTTGGGCGTGAGGACCAGAGTCCTTAATTTGATGTTGAAATCGGAAAGTGGTTCTCACTCTGATGTCAAAACGGGAGCCCATACACTCACACACACACAAGCTGAGTCCAGATGTTACTGTGTGGCATTGTTGCGGCTGGGCTGGAGAATATACTAGAGATGCGGGGTGTCCCTTTTTCCCCATTATCAGCCAGAGGAGGGAAAAGTGCTTAAAAAAATCTGAAGGACTTTGACTGAAGAGACTGCTGTGCAGCGGGAAGTCTATGGCAACAGAAGCCGAGGAAGCGGCAAGATTGAGGAGATTTGATGCGCCTGTGTATCCTTCATTTTTTTCTGCTGGAGCGCATGCTGGAAATTCTTGTGAAGTGCCAAAGACACAATGCGTGTGCGACAGATAAGCTACAGATAAGGAGACGGACAGACGGAGCCAGGACAGCGGCATCTAAGAGGCATCCACCCCGGCTGGCTCCCCTCCTCATGCCGCTTGGCATGCTCGTGCGGCCGCATCATTGCCCCAGCATTCACCCCCACGAGCCGTTGTTTCCACGATCCTGAGCGCCCAACCTAGGAAAGGACGCGCACACGGGGAGCACGCACGCGCTACTTTCAAACACAGATATGGCTTTTGTCTTACCACGCAGAGCATGACGCATTGCTGTCAGGGCGCCGCACAGCGCCGCGGCTCTGTGTCAATATAGAGAGCTAAGAAGAGGAAGAGGGAAAGTAATAAATCCAATTAATTGTTAGAGGAAGATGGCGCCCACAAAGCCCAGCATCCACCAGGACCCAACGCGGAAAGAACGGTAAAACGGTTTCAAATTTGTGCGTTTTTCTCCCTCAATGCATGCTGCAGGTGGCCCGGGGTTTTTTTTTTTTTTTTTGCGGGGGTGGGAGGTGAGGCTGCTGGGATTCTACCCTCACCACAGGAGAGTCGAGGCGTGCGTGTTGGCGCGCGCCTAAGACAGGCAGGCATGAGGCTGGTAACAGCTCGGAGACACATGACTGCTGTTGCTGTCACTGCTCTGCTCTCCTGTAAGTGTGTGTGTGTGTGTGTGTGTGTGTGTACCTGTGTGTGCACCGTCCTGCTGCTTGGGCATCACAGGAAACGAATCAGGCAATATTAATGTCGATATGTAGGAAGGTGTGTATGTGTACACTGACCAATTCATTTCCTAATGCTCTACTGTGTGTGTATTGGAATATTATGTGCAGGAATTTTTACAGCTTCCCTGTTTCTGTGTGCAGGGGCGAGTTTAGGAAATTTGGGGCCATAGGTAAAAACAGGCAGGGGGCCCTCTCAATTGAGAAGACAACACATAAAACAGACCCATTATACAGATACAGAACATTTTAATAGAATAGACATCCATTATCTAGGTTCTAGGTTTTGTCCCTCTCTTCTTGTCCCTTTTCTTCTAGTTTTCCTCTCTATGTTTTGTACTCAGCTGACTTTTCATGCTGTCTCAAAAGGAATGAAAGATTTTTTCCAAGCTCTAGGCTCACTTAGCTGATTGCTCCTTCCTGTGTTTCCAATAAGGCGACGGCAAAAGTAAATAACCCAGTCCTTCTTTTCACTGTAGACAAGCCATGATCTGCTGATCTGTTCTCCATTTTTCATTTGGATGAAATAACAGCAGACAAGATAGAGGAGAGCAGGAGGCGGGGTTAACAATCTACTCACTCTGGAGAGCAGAGTTCGCTGCTTTTATATGGATTTTTATCAAAGACATAATTGATGTGCACAAATAAGGAATTAACCATTGACTTAAAGCTACAGTGTGTAATTTTCAGCGACATCTAACGTCCAGACTGCAGACCGCAGCAACATGAACATCTCCCCCCCACCACTTCTCCCCCCAACAGTACGGCGAGCGTTACGGGACAAAATGTCTTCCACGACGTCCGCATCACCTACCTTCTCAAGTGATGAGGTTTGTTTACATAGATAATTTTACAGATAGTATTTCATTAGTCTGTGTGTTCAGTACCGTCTCAGTTCATCTCTCTCAACTTGCCGTAGTTACTTTCGAGCGTAATGGGCGATCTCGCAATCGCTAGTTTGTTGGCTCTGCGCTGCCGTAGCGCAAAGATGTCTGCCTCCATGGCTGCGAGACCCGCTCCTATGTAATTATAAATAACGAATTCTAAGGCAACGCAAATATTAAGGTTAAGAGGCTGAGCTCGTAGATGATGATAAATAACATAGTTATGTATAATATATTACATTTCTGACTGTATATCCCTGTAATTATTACACACTGTAGCTATAAACAGAGTTTTATGAGGCCCCAAGAAACTTGGGGCGCTAGGCAACTGCCAAGTATTGCCTAATTGTAAATCACCCCCTGTCTTTATGTCGCTTTTAACTGTATGTCAAAATATTCAGACATTAAAATGACCTAAAATCTGACCCAATGGCTTTGATGTTTTTAAGGTGAACCTTACATTTTCATCACTGCTTTTTAAATCTTTAAGTCCACATTCAGGGGTGGGTGATTCTCACGAAAATGGTCCAACTCGCAAAAAAAAAAAAAAAAAACATTATGTAAGCACAAAACACTGACTCTTTATAAAATAGATCCTAATTTTACTTTTCACTGTAAAATTATAATTTATATGCACATTTTCTAGGTATTTTTAAACATTTTATTCTAACTTTTAGCAAATACATTCATTACCATAATACAATTTCCATGAAGAAATTTAAAAACCAAAACTTTTTTTGTTTCACATTTTTTGGACAGCAAGGACTTAAGTGTGCACAGAGAGACAGATATTAACAAAAACAGGCAATTTTTAATTAAATGTTTTATTTTACTGCAAAAATCATTTCATCATTGCAACAGTGATGCAAATTTCAAGCCAATTTTTATTATGATTTTGTGTCAAATCATTACATTGAAAATATAATTTGACCATAGGACCAGAGGTGAGGGATTAACAGAACCCGGTCTGGATCCGGAGCCACCTGCTGAGTGTCCGGCTCCAGGCTGCACATGATACAGATTAGCCAATGAGCTGCTGTTAGTCTGGGTTGCTGCTGCTGCTACTTTTAGACACAGCAGGCAAACCTGTGGCAAGCCGGGCGATGGGAAAGAAGGAGAAGATGATGAGAAAAAGAGAGAAGAGAAAGTGTGGACTGCTGGAAGAACTGCGGTGAACTGGTGACAGAAAAGTGAAATTGTGCTCAAAGATGACACTGCACATTTAGAGGATGTTTGGCTCAACCTGCTGCTGTGAAGCAGGATTCTCCACCATGAACAGAATCAACAATAAATATGGATCCAGGCTCAAAATGAGCACCTTGTTATGTGCTTTAGAATGGCTTTGTCTCCATTCAAACCCAGGTTTAAAGCCTTGCAGGGCAGCCTAAAGCCCACTGCCAACATTAAGACAGAACAAATAAACAACAACAACAAGGCTCGATGTTAACCATCGCCCGGGGCAAGTAGTTTTTATTGTTGGGAGAGTACAAATTTCATTGCATTTGCCCGCCTGGCAAGTGCAATGATCGCAAAAAAAATAATTTATCACTCAAAATGACTTTAAAATCACAGCCATTCCATGAAAACAACCCAGAAGCGTTGCCGGCGCCATTTTTGTTGTTTTGTACACATTCTGGCGTTATTTGAAAAAGGTGCGTGATTTAAAAAAAGCCGGGTGATTTTCCGCAGGATGGCGTGATTTTTGTCCAGCTAGCGGTAATTTTGATGTAGTTACCAAAAGGACAAACAAGCTAGAAAGCGCTATCATATGGCAGTCTGCTGTAGAGTGATGCAGGTCATACATTAAAAAATGTTCATTACATTTTTTTTCTCTTAGACATTGGAGAGGTGCATTTAAATGTTATAGAGCTAAACATGTTAAATTGGTGACCTGTTCTGTTATTAATATTGTCTTGTTGCTGCATTTATTTTGTCAGGGAAAACTAATCCTGAGTCAGTTAAAAGTCAGGGAATTCTGAAATGATGTCAGACTGTGGAAACCCTGAATAAAATAACTATGTATAATGATTCTCTAGAAAAGTCACATTATATTAATAGTATTATCTTGTATAAACATACAGTGACTCTAAAATAAAAGTTATTCATTTCTGACATTGACTTCTGTCTTGTGATTTATCTCTTTTTTTTTTTAGATTTTTAACATTACAATTTATATTTTTACAAGCACACAACAGTTTAAAGCAAAGTTTAGTTTGAAAAGAATGTGCAGGAAGGATTGAAAAGCATGTTAACACAGTAATGTAGGCTTGAGGTTATTATCTGACGCAAGCATATACACACCAGGAACCTGGAAACTTAAAAAATACTGAATTACAAAAAAACATTTGAAAAACAGACATGTTTCACTGATATATATACAAAAATGAATATTAGGAACTCTATTTATCAAACATTATACTGGGAAAGTAAAAATTGTTTCTGGGCAAATGAAATGTGAAAGTCACTAGCCTGGAGGGCAAGTGGTAAAAATCCTTAACTTCAACCCCTGAACAAACAAACGGTCAGTTCAGGTGTTTTATAAAATATGTGAATCAGGAAATTGTCTATATACCAAACTGAACAATTGTTGTGCTCTGCTTAAAAAAACACTTTAGTTTTTAAAATGGAAGAAAAGATTTTTTATATTTTTATATTTTGTAGTTAAAAATTCAATGTTTAACATGGATGCATAAAAAACTAATTTTATTTCAGTGAGTTAGGATAATTATCATTGATGATATTTTCCCCTGTAGTGTATCTAATCAGGCCAGTTCCTCGGTCCGGCTATATACAGTTAGAATCTTCATTCTGTACATGGCACATTTATGATACATTTAGGGATTGGAATGAGAGTGGGGGTCCTTCTGCTTAGAACAAAGTGTTATATTTTTATAAGGCTGGAGTTGTGAATGTTTCCTCATCTGCAAACGTGTATGATGTAAACGATGTGATGATGTGGCAGACTGGAGTATAAAATGCTTCTCCACCTCTTTGTCAGTGCCACTTCCTGTGAAGTGAGCACGGTTGGTAAGCAGCTGCCTTCTAGCCTCGTGAGACCATCCTGATCTCGCGAGCTTTCAAGATTTCACTCGCTAATCAGTCTGGAGACTCTCTGTTGAAGAAAATTTGGAGCCGTTCACCAAACGAACGTCCAATAAGAGAAGCGCGACAGTTCAGTCTAAAGAACATGGCGGCTTCAGCCGATGAAACTAGCATTAGCGTGGCTATCGAGCAAGTTTTATCGGAATTACAGAGTATTTCTTCACTGAAAGAAGAGCAAAACACTTCTCTGGAGGCTTTTCTCAGAGAAAAAGATGTTTTTGGTCTTCTCCCGACTGGTTTCGGCAAGAGTAGCCTTGCATTTTATATCAAAATATGTTGTCATGTCTCATGGTTATTTAATACATATACATTATGAATTATTATTTAAAAAATTTGTCCCGAGTGATCTCTTTTCAGGAAAAAGAACCGGAGAGAGAAAGGTTCAAGGTGTAGACACAGAGCCTATCTTTAACAAATGTTAAATTTTGTTTTAGGTAACAGATTATGATTAAAAATAGCTCCGGACCTTTACTGGTTGTTGATTTTCTTCATTCTGATTTCTAATTGGTTACCCCTGCCATGTATAAAGGGTTTGATACATTTCATCAAGGGATTAAAACATAAAAGTAATTCATATAACTAATCTAAAAAAATCCCCTTAAAGTTAACAGAGCGAATGGTATAGTCGCTATGTTAACTTAGCGAATATACATATAGCGAAATGTATGTGAAAAAAGATGTTGGTAATGAATAAAAAGTGAAGCCTTCATAACTTTATTAATACTTAATTACACAAACAATAAAATACCCTACAGTAGTGAAACATACATTTGCAAATTTTATTTAACTTTATTAAGTCGACATACACAAACTGAACGGAAAAATACTTCAGTATTTGCGTAACAGTGATTATAGTAACAGCTATAAAGACGTTCGGAAATGCATCAGAAGTGTCAAGCTGATGAACAGTTAGGCAGTGGTTCAGAAGAAGTACAAACTGAAGTCATATTCGTTTAAAATAAATGGGCAACATTAAAATAGCGCTATTTTAAATGCACTGAAGCAAAACACATTAACTAAAGACAATGGGGAACAATGAGTGTGATTGAGGGTAAATGCAAAAGCAAACAAGGCACAGGGAGATGATAGGTCATCAGAAGAAAGGCACAGAGAGAAAAAAGCTATGAAACTTCGAAACACAACAGGGAAATCACTGAATTTATGGATTTTTTTCAACTTTGTCCTAGTAAATCTCTAGTGAGCCAACACTGTGTAAAAAGAAGAATAAAAAACCCGGACTCTGATAAACAGGAAACAATATTTAATACATATTCTAGTTTTTTAATCGTTCACATTAACATTGGTTCATCACAATGTAATGGAGGAGTGAATTTCTGCCAAAAAAAAAAAAAAAAATATATATATATATATATATATATATATATATATATATATATATATATATATATATATATATATATATATAATTTTTTTAATGTCAGAACCTTTCTAAGTTTTGATTTCAATAAGTCAAAAATTTACGGAAAGGAGAGATTGAGAGGTTGAGATTAAAACCAGAATTTTTTGTAAAAAATAATGTGGAACTTTTTGAATTTCAACAGTTACAAATTTACTTATATATTCTACAAAACGAAAACCAAAAGATTTTTTTTGGTGGATTTTCATTTCATCCGTTTCTATTTCCAACTGCCATAATAGAAAAAAATAGAATTATTTATTGCCTACCATACATAGCCTCGTGAGATCATCCTGATCTCTCGAGCTTTTAAGGTTTCACTCGCAGATCAGTCTGGCTACTTTCCGTTAAAGAAAATTTGGAGCCGTTCACCAAACGAACGTCCAGTCAGCTTTGGCTTTGAGGCGGGTTGAGGTGTGACGCAATGAGAAGCGCGACAGTTCAGTCTAAAGAACATGGCGGCTTCAGCCGATGAAACTAGTGTTAGCGTGGCTATTGCGCCTTTTATTCGCAAATTATCTTTACATAAACGGCAAATATCCTTTGCCAACATGTTGCTTATTTGCTCAGCTAACGAGCCTTTACCTGCAGCAGCAAGAGTAACCTGGCTTGTGGTTGTGTTTTCGTCGTCGCTCTGTTAGTACGTCATATGCTTCATTGATCTGATTGGTTTATTTGGCCCGTCTATCACCAACATAGGCCAATCAGCTAACCAGTATTTTCGCCCCTTCCCAAAATTACTTCAACGGTAGGTTTCCAGATGGATATGCGGAGCAAATCCATCTGGCGGAGTCAGGTTATACCATACACAGTGATGGCAGAAATTTGCCTTTGGCTGTCTCACATACAACTAGAGACTGACATTTTTTCGGGAATCCCATGGGTCACGGGATTCCCGTGGGATTCCCGTGGGATGGGAGTCAGTATTAGTAACGATCACGTGATTGGGACGGTACAGGATTAAACATTAACGGGAGCAGACGGGAGTGGGAGCAAACCGAAAATAACTAAAAAAACAACTAGGATCAATGCCAAAAAATAAAATAAAATAAAATAGAAAGAAAAAAAATCCAGTACTGGCGCGGCGCCGCCATTTTGTAGTTTTTTTCCTTTAAGCCAACACTATAATGCGAGTCAAAAAAACTACACGACCCAAAAACCAACAGTGATTCTGCTCTGAGTTTTTTAACCCGCGCTCAAAAACAACAAGAATGGGGCTCTGTTCGAAATCCTGGGCTGCATCCTCCAAGGACGCGGTCTACTTAGACTGGATCCTTCGAAGTCCGTGAAAATAAGGAGACCGGAAGAGTTTTGGCTGTGAATTCGACCAGGTCTACCCTTCAGCGGGTTTTATCGCCGTAAGGTCTGTTGCTTAGCAACCGCGAAAGTTGACACACAAAGCAGGAAAAGAATGAAAACCGAAGTTTCCAAAACTGTTTTTTTTATTTATTTCTTTTTTATTGTAAAGTGAACAAAGACTGATGAGAATCCAGAGTGGAATAAAGGTTCCAACCACCGGGAGCAGGAACTAATCAAATCAAATGTAATGATAGAAACCTTAGTCAGTTAAATAACCTGCTGCTGTCATTCTGCACATCTCTGATGTTGCTGCTATTTTCAAATATCCATCACTGTAAAAATGTCCATAGCTGCATATTGGTTATTTATTCTCCAGTTTTATATTGTTAAAACACTTTACAGAATTGTATTTTATTTTATTTTTCTCTTCCCTATTATGTTATTCTTATACATTTTTCTAAGGTCCACATTTGTGTGACCATTTTCAATAATCTTTCTGCTGCTGTAAATTTGCCCATTGTGGGACAGTAAGGGGATTTTCTATTCTATTCTATAAAAGGGGTAGAAACATATAAGTAAATCTAAACAATGTATGTATTAAAATGACGTAATTTTACTCCGAATCTGGCCTTCTAAGGACGCGTCCTAGGTTTTCGAACAGAGCATGGGAGTGGTGCGGGAGCGGGAGTCATTCTGAATGGGAGCGGGATGGGAGTGGGAGTAATTTCACCAGGAGTGGGACGGGACAGGATTTAGATTTCTACTCTGGCCCGGGATCGGGACGGGACACAATTTTTTTCTGTGGGAGTGGGACGGGACAGGAGTGAAAATCAACTCCCGTGTCAGTCTCTACATACAACAATGGAAAACTACATTAAATTAAAATATGAATAACCATTGTAGCTAATAACTGTATTGTTTTACTTGGTTGTGGAGACACAATGGCAGTGGGAGTCGGACTCAGAACCTCTGGATTCCAGATGCCAAGCGCAATGCCCTAACCACTAGGCTGCCACTCCCCAAAGCACTTACCACTCAAGCTATCCAGTCTCTGCAATCCATCCAGAATTCTAGCTCTGGTTGCTCCAGATGTTGAAGACACTCTAAGGCCGACAGTGTTGATCTTTATCACTTTAGTAAAGACATATTAGATTTACAATTATTTTCACTCAATAAGCTTCTGTCTGATATAGAATGAGACAAACATTTCTCAAAGAACAATGCAACAATTTAGAGCCTATAATATTCAAAATAAACTTTTTTGATATTTGAACTATATTATAATTCTATTTCCTCATCAAAATGATGCACCAGGTGGTATTATGCTTGCTTTTTACTCTCATCTGAAGAATCTTCATGAGTTTTTGTTGCCTCGTATTGCCGCAACAAGGCTAGTGTCTGCTTTAAGAAAAGTTTCATCTGGCAGGCTAGAACTTCCAAAGGGTTAAAAAAAGCTGATTTAATTTATGTTTTTTCTGGTGTTTTAAAATCATTAGTGATGATATTTGTGTCACAAGTTAACAGGTTAAAGAATGCTTTTTCTTAACATGGTCTTGGTCTCATATAGGATCTCAAAAAATATAGAAAAATTTGTGATTTTTTTTTATATGAAAACATTTAGAAATGTTATGAATAGGTATGAATACTTTAGCGCTGTTTCAAGCTAAAGTTCCAAAAGCCATCTGGAAATATCCTGGAACAGTTTGTGTGCATTTTGTTTTAAGAACATTTTAATATATATTAAATATTTTTAAAGTCATTGCTTACTGTGATTTAGGTCAGGAGTTTCTAATGTAAATGGCTAGCAAACCTCTAAAAATACATATTCCTATATTTCTGTTTACATAAAGTGAATTAATTTTTCATTTTAAATATATATTTTAAAAATAATCATTCAATTTATAATTTTAGATGATGTTTTTAAATAATGGAGCATTTAATTATTTAATTGCACATTTTACAATGTAATGGTAGATTATAGGTCATGTTGAATAAGGGTTGCATCTACTTATTTGATGATATATTTTGGTCCTTATTTGGATCACCTTACAGTGGTATAGTAAACCATCTCTGACCAACTTTGTTCCACCTCAAATGATTTTGGGGATGCAGATTGGATGCAGGACTGAAGAAGTGAAAGTTTAAGAAAAAAGTCATACCCCAAAAAGTGAACAGAAAGAGAAAGCAGAGTACTAATAAATTTAAAGAGAGCTTAAGAAACTGTTTACATTCTAACTGTAACTAAGAGAGGCAGAGACAGTGAGCGAGAGCACACAGAAGTAGTTGGCTGAAGGTCGAATAACTCATGGAGCTGATTGGCTCTCACTGGTGCACCTCTCAGGAAGACTCAAACTCATCCTCAGGCTGGATAAAAACCTCTTAGAACCCAGCAGGAGAGCTTGGTTAAGAAGGGAGGCAGCGGGAACACCTGCCTGGTTATCCAACTCGAGACTGAATGTGTGTTTATGGGTGTGTTTCAGAACCAAACTTTCAGCAAAATTTAAACTTTGATTTTATTAATGGGCAGATTTTATGACGGAAGTTAATTACTGAAGATATTTTATAATGTTCTAGTGCTCATGAGCATCATTTCTTACATTACAATTTTTTCCCTCATCCTTTCTTTTTTAAACCTTTCATATCAGGTGAAGAGCTGAATAAAACCCTTCCAGTTTAATGGTCTTAACATTGCTTTAGGGGTGGTGTCAGCAGGGATTTAAAGATATTCATCCCTGTGCACACTTTATTCTCACATCCCATTTGGTGGTGTTGGTGAGCGAGCCTCCATCTAAACTTAACTGAACTTTAAAAAAGACTTGGTCTGTCATGATTAGGTTTGTCACGATACTAAACTTTTCAACTCGATATCGATACGAAGTAAAATATTCGATAGTCGATGTTATTTTCGATACCACAAGGATAGAAACAAAGACTCCAAAATTCAACAGAATTTTTTTCATTAATAAACAAAATACAATAAATAGATATATAAATACAATAAACAATATTTTGAGGTTGTATGCCGTGCACAATATTAAGCAAGCTTGATAAAAAACTTATAAAATTAAAATGAAGTGTTCCTTCCTTGGCTATGCTTTGGACACATAACAATGACACTAGCCAAACCGGTTAAGAAACAAAAATAATTCTCAGCAGCTGCACCTGTTACAGAAAAAAGTCTGAAACTGAAAAGTGCACAGAATTATTCAATCACACAGTGTTCTGAAAGTGCATTGTCCTCTATTCTGAACTTTAGATGAATGACTGCTTAGGTGCCACTGGTGGTGGCACTGTATCCATACTTTTAAAAATGAGTATTGAATCCGGATACAACTTTTCAGTATCGATACTTTTTTGAGTATCGATACTTTTGAATACCCTAGTCATGATTCTACACTTTTTGGTTTGTTTTCAGTCACATTTTGATTCGTGTCTTTCTATGTTTTCTAGTTTATTGGTTTCATTTTCATTTAGTGTTTATGGGTATATTTCTTAAGTTCTTTTGTATTTCTTGTTTACCCTCTGGGACCAGTCTCCTTCCCCTGGCTCCCTTCTACTTGCTTCCATCCACACCTGTTCCTTGTCAACTCAATAGCCCAGTCTTTGTTCTGTCTCCAATATACAGTATACTCTCCCTGTGCACTCGTCATTTCCTGGCTCCTTGTGTCTGTGTTCCATGACGTTTTCTAGTTTATGGTTTTTCTGTATTTAATTTTTGGATTTTTGCCTCAGTTGCCACCACTTTAAGTTATTAAAACAGCAAGAAACCACTTCAGGTTCCGTCTCTGCATTTGGGTCCTTCAAACCTCCAAACAACCTGATATGTTCAGGCCTGTTACTTCTTTGTTTAGCATCCCCTTTAATGGATCAATCCACTAAAACCGTCTATTGCCATCCTTAACTCTGTGTACAATCTTTTTCACAGTATGAGTAAGCTAGTTAGGTGGAATTTTTTGTGACTTCCCATCCTTTCTGGGTTTCATTTGGTTCCAATTTAAGTTCCAATGAAGAATTGAGAGTCTTTATTGTCATTGTGTAGCCATAATTTCTGTAAAACATTGACTTTAATAATAATAATGGAACTTCATCGATCTCACATTGGAGAAATGTCCCTCTGCATTTAACCCATCCCCTTGTGTAGCAGTGGGCTGCCATTGTGGGGCGCCTGGGGAGCAGCGTGGGGTTAAGGGTCCTACTCAGAGACCACTGATCTCTTTTTATTCAGAGTATTGCTGATTGCCCGTTGGTAGAATGGGGTTGAAGTGAAGCCACCGGCCACCATATTGGTCCTCCCTAGTTAGACCGGTCGCAGAATCGAACAACGATGATGTTCTAATTTCAGGGGTACTTAAAGATAAATTCATCACTTTGACACACACTTGCTGTTTCATAGCATAAGTAGATTACTTTACCTTAAAAAATAAAAAAAACATGCTTCACATTGCACAGTCATTATGATGTCAATGAAGTATATAAATCATGTAATACAACATATTATACAAATCCATCACAATAAAATTAATGTGTCAATGGCGCATAATAATACAGATGGATCCAAAGTGCTAAATTGATAATGTACATGTAATAGACATGTATTGATTACATTGTTATGGTAATTACATATTACATTTGATTTCAACTTTTTTCGGGCAATCAACAATCTAGTGAATAAAATTAGGGATGGAACGGTTTATGAAGCAGCTTAGCCGGGTGTAGCAGAAAAAAATCTGTTGTGGAGAATTGTGTGGTTATGGCGAGTGGGAAAGAACAGGAGTTGGAAGACGCGCCAGCAGCACTTTATAGGTCTGCTAAATGGGACCATTTTGCATTTAGAGTGACCTACGATGACGGCGGAAAGAAAGTTGTGGATAAAAGTGCAACAGTGTGCAAGCATTGTGCAACACGTTTTGTTTATGCTAACAGCAACACGACCAACATCTCATGCTAACCCCGAAATCCCACAGACCCCAGACCGCCTGCACAAAGCAAAGCCTACAGCCTCCACTGTGGCTCCCGTCCGCTCCGCTCTGAGTTCTTTGGAGATCGTAGAGGGCATGCGCGAGATGATTAAATTCAAAGCAGCAAAACATGCAGAAATGATCCAGGGTTTCGCGGATCATTAAAAATAATTACAATTCATTTTTTTTTTTCATTAATTTCATTAATTTTTTTTATGGTAACAATCAACATATACCGAACAGAACTGAAAACCATGACCACGAAACCGTAAATCGAACCGAACCGTGGATTTTGTGAACCGTTCCACCCCTAGAATAAATAGAGATCAATGTCAGAGACCCAGAGTGGCAGTCTGTTGGAGTGGGGCATGAATTCAGAAGATAAGGATTCTTTGCCCTAACCACTTGGCCACCACTACCCACTTACCATGCACATAAAATAAGCAGACACAAATGAAAAACATTGGGAATTGCTGTTTTAGGGTCAGGTGTCACCTAAGGACTAAGGTGTGAATTGTTTTTAGGTTAGGTATGAACCTGTATAGTTAGGTTTAGGGTATTGGTCACAGAAAGGCTATAAAATGGGTTAGAAATTAATGAAATTCAATGTAAACCCCACAAGGATAGTGTGACACAACTGTTTCGGTCCTGAGAAAGAAGAGTCATTGTTGAACTCCAGGAGAGGTCATAGTAAATGAGAATGCCCAGGAATTTAATGCCATCCACCCACTCCAATATTTCCCCCTGTTTGCAGAGATGACCTCCTGGATCCCCTGTAGTCTTGTATGACATCCTATGTCTTACCTGTGTTCAGGATGAAGTTATTTCTGAATCAATTTTCTCTACATTACTACTTTTTAGTTTAGGTTAGGTGGCTGAGTACTTAGTTTGGACTTAAAGTGCAAATAACTCACATTGATTGTAATAGTTACCGTATTTTCGCGACTATAAGGCGCATATAAACGTCTTTTTTTCCCCTCAAAATGTGCGGCGCGCCCTATAGTGCGGTGCGCCCTATGTGTGTTATTACTGCGGACGTTGTTGAGACCACCATGAGAACGTTAAAGGGTGAAGTGTGGGCGTGGATTGGCTGCCACGCAAATGGACAGAAACTGCTGCCTGTGGTGATTTTTAAGCGAAAGACTTTGCCTAAAGAGACTTTTCCAGCTGGAGTCGTTATTAAGGCAAATGAAAAGGGCTGGATGGATGAGGAGATGATGAAAGAGTGGCTGATGGAGGTGTATGTAAGGAGACCAGGTGTTTTTTTCCCCACGCATCACCATCGCTGTTAATCTGTGACTCCATGCGTGCCCATCTCACAGCCGATGTGAAAAACAAGGTGAAACAAATGAACGCTGTGCTTGCTGTTATTGCGGGAGGTCTGACAAAGGAACTTCAACCGCTCGACATCGGTGTGAACCAGCCGTTCAGACCGACGGAGACCACAGTTTCACGAAAAGTGGAAGGCAACGCCGGGCAAGTTACGCCACCGTTTGCGGATGGATTGTAGATGCTTGGGCTAACGTGTCTGCTGGCACTGTTGTTCGAGCTTTCGCAAAAGCCGGCATCATTTCCGAGGAGCCGCGCGGCACGGAAAGTGACTCTTGACAGCGAAGAAGGGGAAATTGGCATGTCTGATTTAGCGCAGCTGTTTAATTCAGAAACAGAGGATGATGACTTCGATGGGTTTGATTAATCCTTTGTAATAAATACATGAATAAAGCACAATCATACTCAGTTTTGCTCCCGCTCTATTTTTAAATACGCAATAGAGGTATTTAAACGTAGTAGAGGATATTTACCGGTATATAAAACCTGCGCCCTATAATCCGGTGCGCCTTATGTGTGTGTTAAATACAGTAATAGCACACATAACTGAGACTGCGCCTTTTAGTACGATGCGCTTTATGGTCGTGAAAATACGGTAGTCTTTTTCTGTATTTCAAGACTGAGTCTTTTTGTAGGACTCTGTTGCTGTTTAAATATTATCAAAAATGTCTTGCAAAACACTTAAAAAGTTGAAGTCAAAATTTCCTGTCAACTTTAAACATTTTTAGCAAATACACTTGGGTCCTCTTTGGTGTCAGCAACCACGAGGATTAGCCATTTTTCTGGGGGAAACTCAAAACTTTTAACCAGCTGACAAAATGTTGCTTGTTTGTGTGTAAATGCAGTTTTTAGTCATCTGCTGACTGCTTTATTTTTCCTCTTTGTTTCTTCTCTTTCGGGCCATTAGTTAGGGTCTTTCAGACTATGGATGCCCAACCCCATTAGGTAAAGATCAGGCTGATGTCAAGGAGGCTTTAAGACATCATATTCTGGAAAATCATCAACTAATCCAAGAAAATCAAATTTCTAGTAAAATAATACAAAAAGTTGCTTGATTGCCAACAGCAGTCAAGATATGATAGGATTTGATAATATAAATGTTGGTGTGCCTTTTTTACTGTTAAAATATACAAAACATAGATAAATTGTTGTTTTAAATTATTTTATAGATGTATAAATTATATCTACATGTAAATGCATCGATACTTTTACAATGTTTTATTGGAGGTGCCTCCTGCCTATTTATCTAAAATAACAAAATATAGGAAGCAGGGATGTAGATACTCAGGGTCCTGCTTCATGCCAGTGATGTAAGGCTACATGTTTGGCTGAACGTTGCCACATGATGTAAACCATTTTGGTCGCCCTGACAACGGTAATAACGTCACGCAATGTCTGTATGATATAAAGGGGGAGAGCTGGGTAGCGTTGTGGCTAGCTGTGCTCAGCAGCTAACAGGTTAGCCTATTTTAGCTCAGTCAGTTAGCCATATTAAGCTACACTACTTTTAAATTTGTCTCAACAACAACCGTTCCTTTTCTACAAGTAGAATAACTTGTTTTATTTGTCTAAAATCTCTACAAAAGTCCTCTTTTTTATTTCCCATTTGTCCTAATCTGCCCTCAGATCCTAATAAAAAGAATAAAAATAAGCTGATACATTTTTTGTTACCTTGTTAAATGGCAGACCTCAGTCCTAAAACTCAGACAGTGAATGTTTTTTTTTTTACTTTTGGCTACTTTAGATCACCAATGAAATGTAAAATAACAGCAAATATAGGTAATAATATTTTGAGAGGGCTGCTCAGTGGCGCATGGAGTTTGCATGTTCTCCCTGAGCATGCATGGGTTCTCTCCGGGTACTCCGGCTTCCTCCCACAGTCCAAAAAACATGACTGTTAGGTTAATTGGCTTCTCTAAATTGTCCTTAGGTGTGAGTGTGTGCATGAATGGTTGTTTGTCCTGTGTGTCTCTGTGTTGCCCTGCGATGGACTGGCGACCTGTCCAGGGTGGACCCCGCCTCTCACCCAATGACAGCTGGAGATAGGCACCAGCACCGCTCGCGACCCTACTTGGGACAAGCGTGTCAGATAATGGATGGATGGATGAATATTTTGAGGCTCCAAAAGAGATTTGATCCTTAAGAAACGGGTGCAATACAGATTGTTCGAGTGGGGTTGCCATATGTTGATGTCATAAGAAGGGGCAGGGCACCGAGCATATCTGGGCACAGAGCTTGAATTCCAGAGGTTCTGAGTTTGAACCCAATTCCACGGACTGCCACTACCGCACAATGGCAGCCCACTGCTCCCCAAGGGGATGGGTTAAATGCACAGAGTTCATTTTGTTTCTCTGTACTTGTGACAGTTTAATGAAAATAAAAAAGCTGAAAGAAAAAAAAGAATAAAAATAATATCTAATTGATATTTAAAATAGAATACATTATTTGGGGATTAATTCTACAAGATATTACATATTAAAACTGCTGAAACATTTATTGATATAATAAGAGAAGACTCCCAGAAAAAATAGACCATTGACCAAAGGGTAAACCTGCGTGGCAAAAAGGGGGGCTGTGTTGGTAAGAATGTTGGCAATCTTTTAGAAATAGCATAAAAACACTTCCTCGATTAACCTCCCTCTTCCTGCCTTTGAACAAAACATCTGAAAAATGTCCCATTAGCCGAATCTGATGAGTGTGAGACAGAGGAAAGGAAAGTAATAGAGGCTGCTCTCAGTTTTTTGAATGCAGGAAAAAAAAAAATCAACCTTAAGAAGAATCCCATCAACCATGGGAAAAATAAAACTGCTTCTAGGTTTTGTTTAAATGCATACTTGCATGTAAACATAGTTATCAGACAGGATGGAAAAATAAAGTGTTGGTTCTTGATGTCCAAATGAAAAAGTTTTTTTCATTTTTTTTCAAACTGAATTTACATTTATCTTTGGGCAGGAAATGCTAAGAAAATGTCATTGACTGAACCTGAGCTGCAGCACATTTTTGCTGAACAAAAAAAATATGTACATTTCTTGCAGAACTTCTGTCTTTAAATATAAAGCTGACTAAAATGATAAATCATATTTGCAAAGCAAAAAGATATAAATATGTTTAGTTAGGGAAAACAATTTTAGCTAAGTTTTATTGATTTTACAAAAAATACAATTTTCATTGCTAGTATTAAACCCCTATTTTTTTCTAGGCTTCTCTCTGGATAATCAACTGTGAGCTATGAGTTTATAAACATTTTAAATTATGGTGGATTTATTGTTACCTGCCATAAACTATATTGATACATGTAGTTCCACTGGAATTCTGCACAGTATCCATCTGGAAAGGTTCCTGTGAAAAGTATTTGCAGAAGGGAGGGTCATTCAGTAGTACAATTATTCAAGCTCATTGGGTAAATCACAAAGTGGCGCATGCCTCCGTTGTTAAGCTTTTAGCCAGTTGCATCATCAGTAGTAGCTGTGACAGGCTTCCTGCAGGTCCTTAAAAATTCTTAAAAAGGATTGAATTCTTCAAAATAAAACTATGGCCTTAATTGGTATTAAAATGTCTTAAATCAGTCTTTCGTAGGTCTTATTTTTTAAAACATCATAAATAGGATTATGTCATGATTGGTTTTAGATTAAACCCACATGCAGAACACAAACGGAGGCTGAGTAAAAGTTTAACAGAGTTTATTGCATATGTTAAACACAAAGACAAGAACTGGATCTGGTACTGGTCCGGGTTGGGTTCACTGATGTCTGCAGAGATGACAGTTTGATTAGCCAGGCAGTCAGATGATTAATTGAGCCTTTAAGATAATTCTGAGTCTACCTTGAAGGAGTCCAGGCTTTACTTGTGAGAGAGGGAACCGTTGGGTCCAGAGACTGTTGGTTCAGCAGAGTGCACAAGCAACAGCAGCGTCTAGCTTCTGACTTTGAATGGCAGACCTTGATCAGAGTTTCCACCTCTTCTCTGAGAGCAGCAGGAGGAATCCAGACTGGAATCTTCAGGTTTGGCTCACCAGGGCTGGAAGGCAGGTTAAGCTCACCCAGAGCTTCAGGCTTGAGACAGGTTTCCTGTGAGCAAAGACAGAGGTGGGTTAGAATCAGTTTTCTCACTTGAGATGACTAAGATTCTTTCTGGTAACAGAGGCTCAGGTTGCTAACCAAACTAAGGTCAACACTGCGGCGTCGAAGGAAGTTCTGGCAGCTGCTTATGTAGGGAAGGTTCCTGATGAGCAGACGAGCTCCAGATGTGCTGGAGGGCTCCAGCCCAGGAGACCCACGGCGCACTCTGCTGGAGAAAGGTGGTACATCCCCAGATCCCAACAGTAACCCCAGTCCCTAACAGAAAACAAAAAACAGAAGAGGATCCTCGGCGCCCTCTGGTGGGCAAGCCGCAGGATCCCAACAGATTATTTTTATTACGATTTTTTTTTGTAATCTAAATAAAACATTAAAATTGAAAAATTAATTTTTTTTATATAAAAAAAAAAATGGCTCGCCATTATTGGTTCCGTCCCGATAGCGGAACCAATAAAAGCGTTGTTGCAGCCGGGACATTTGGGAGATGCACCATTAACTTTTTGTCTGGAAAATATGAGCAAGTGTAAATGTAACCAAAATTGTCTCCAGCCAAGAGTTTTCTCCATGGCTAAAACCAGGGAACATACATGAGGCTCAGTGGATTTTGTGCAAGAAGTCATTCAAGCTCGGAACGATGGGAATTAAGGCAGTGGAGTCGCACATGCGAAGCACGAAACACAAAGCTTCAAAATTGAGTTACTGAGAAACAGACGGTATTTCTCAGTTTAGTTCCACCCTTGTCTCTGCAACGCCTCCACTTATCACCAAATCAAACATACTAAGAAAACGATACAAAGAAAAATAGCTGCAAAAAAGACTTAGCACTGGTTATGTTGTGGCTTTAAAACTGATTTGTTTTGTTCCCTGCTAAAACAAAGTTTGTGAATTCAGTTAAATAATTGTTCAAATATATCTGTCATTTGTGTGTTTTTAGCTTTCTTCCTGTATGGGAAGCTTTTCAAAATTTGAAACATTAGTGCAGTGGTTTATGTTAAAATAAACCTTTGGGTTAAGTTGTTGCAAACAGGTTTTTCTTGTGTTTCTTGTGAATTTGGTCTTAAATTTTTATTTCAAGTGGCATTAAAAAGTCTTAAAAAGTCTTGAATTTAACTTGCCTTATGCTGTAGGAACCCTGTGTGAGGTATGACAATCTTGATTTTTTTTTCACAGCTAGTGGAATTACATGACAAATCAAACTCTTACCTAATCCGGTGTAGATACTAGAGCTGCTCGAGGTCCTGCTTCATGCCAAACCTTGGGTTGAGATTTTGAAATGGTTTGGACAGGAAATCCTGTCAAGGTTAGATGAGGATAGGTGCAGCTATAGGTTGGAGGGTATCAGAGAAATTAACCGGAACAAAGTGGCAAAATGTGAAACTTATAAAGCACAGTAAATGTTACAGAGTAACAATAAGTGATCCGTAGTTATGTGTAGGGGTGTAAATAATAATCGTTTTGTATCGATGCATCGATCCAAAAGCCGACGATCCGATGCATTGACACGTCCGCAAGATAATCGATTCATGTTTTTTTTTTTTCCTCCGGTCTATTTTTATCCATTTGCTCCTGGGCGTAATTCTCCCTCCCGTGCTGCGGTGGCGCTAAGCCTATTTTGCCCTCCTACCTCGCTTCCTGGTTATACTCTTACAGCAGTGTGTTGCAGTGAGCTTGACGCAGACATTTTTAAATTATGCTCAGTATTGAAGCATGGTCTGAGCTACACACTGTGGATCTAGATACGACCGAGGCGGTGAGGAAGTGGGGACGGGTTTAGTCCAACGACGGAGGGACATGAGGGCCATAAAGAGCGGAGATCCAGCTGGAAAAAGGGTCCCAGCGGTCTCGCGCACCTCGCTCTTCTAGCGGATCAAACTTCACGAGTTGTTCTCTGCAATTTCGGTCATAAAAACAAAACAAGCCAGCCTTCTGTCTGCGGCACTGTCTGCGGTCAGCTACAACTTGGGAGAGGTGCAGCGGAGCGTCTCTCAAGGGGGCGGTGACGTCGACACTCTGGAGCCTTCTTCTTCTTCTTTTTTTAATGGCGGTTGGCAAACAACTTATAGGTGCATTACCGCCACCTTCCAGAATGGAGTATGGACCAGACAAACTATTATATTCTTCCTAAAATACCCGTTCTTCTTAGAAAATTAAAAATACTCCCAAAAACTACATCCCCAGATGACCTTTGAAACAATTCCCTTATATCTAGTTTATTTTTATTCCTGTCTAACTCTCTACGCAACATCTCTCTTTCCTTAGTATATTTATTACATTCTAAAAAAATATCTTGGACAGTTTCTCTGGAGCCGAGGTATTGCATTGAACTCATTACACTGATTTTCTGCAGTGTTTTTGCAGTATTTTTTGATGCAACTTTTCTACTTCTGTTATTTGCTGTTGTTTCTAAAAAAAAAATGCATAATGATATTACAGCTTTCATTGATTTATTTCAAACTTGAAACTTTCTTTAGCCTGTAAGGTGTAAAAAAAATAATAATAAATTTTTTTTTTTTTACCGATTAATCGAATCGAATCGAATCGAATCGTGGTGTATTCTTGAGTATCGAAAATAATCGAATCGTTGGGTCTGGAAATCGATACTGAATCGAATCGCCATGATGGGTGCGATTTACACCCCTAGTTATGTGTAACACTTTTCTCACAATACACATTATTTTCTACATTCTGGTAATTTTTAGAGAATTGAAGTAAAGCAGAATGGGTCCTACTAAAATACTTGCATCTTAAATATACTTTAAACTAACAATTTCACAACTTTGTTTATTAATTATTCTCTGCAGTTCAGGTAAATTAAACAATGGGGAACTAATAAGCTATTACTGGATTATTGGTACTAATACAGGAACCAGTGCAATCGAAACCTATGCAAACCACACTGTGTATGAATATTTGGTAATAGGCTAAGGATTAAAAAGCTTCATTCATTATGTTATTATTTGTCTATCTTACAATTGACAAAACAGCTAAATAATTCAGACCTTCTAGGAGGCTGTAGATTTTATAAAAACACACCATGACATGAGACAGCACTTATCTGGATGTTTTAGTTTGGTAGATTTGATGGAAATTAAGTTAACATATTCAATGGACCAAAATAAATATAAATGAATAGGATAAGTAATAATAAAAGAAGAACATCCGTGTGGTTTCTCCTGTATGAATCGAGCATAAATTAGTTGTTCTGCACATTGTCTCTGAATGTAGTTGGTTTTTTCTTGGGTGGCGGATCTTTTGAAAAATAAAATGCAATGGTTCTTTTTTCTTTTTGTGGACTTCCTATGGGTTTGACAGACAAACCTGAGAGCTTTAAGAATTCAAATATTTGTGTTGGTTTAATTACTACTAAATTCCAACGGGAGATTATTAAACTACACTGAGCAAAAACAGCAAAACATGGAGCGAAACTGGGACTAAAAAAAAAAGCACTATGTAAAGAGAAAACAAACCATTGGATGTTATCCTACAAAGTGTCTCCACAACAATAATTTCAGCTAGCTGCTGTATTTTTGTATTCATATTTACTCAAGTACTAGATTGCTTGAAATCTTCAATAATATACAAAGGGAATTATCCTAGTGTCATTGTTTTGGTTATATTGTGCTTTACTTTGCTCTATTTCATAGTTTTATTGGTTTAATTCCTTTTTTGTTGTAATTTCTAGATTTGTTAGTTCTCATGTTTTTCTGTTGTCCTCTTTTTCCCTCTTGTGTGTGTGTGTTCCTTTCCCCCTGGCTCCCTCGTTGTCTTCTCTCACACCTGCTCCTTGTCAGCTCGTTAGCCCTCCCTTTGTCTCTGTCAGCTATATAGCTTTGTTGGTTCCTTGTTGCTGCTGGTCCTTCTGTCGCCGTTGTCCTCTCACCTCGTCTCTCCCTGGCTCTTTGTGCGTGTTTCCCTTGATGTCTACGTGGTTCTGGTCTGAGTTACATTTTAGTTGGATTTTTGGATTTTGCCTCTGTTATTAGTGTTTTTTCATTAAAACTACAATAATTCACCTCAGCCTCTCTGCCTCTGCATTTTGGGTCCTCTTAACTACAACCAAGACGTGACACCTAGTCCAGATGAGATAAGATCACCATGGTATTTTTATACATAAATAAGTGGAACAGAGTTGAGTTTGAATGTCTGTCATTTATTAGTGTGTGAAATTGGGAATATGGAGTGAGAGTGTGTGAAGACGGGTGAGTCCCAAACCCAATGGGTGAGAGTTGACAACCCTGTGATTGGCTGAACGTTGCTATTGTGGTTTTACAGACAATGATAATAACATCACGCAGCGTCCGTTTGTCGAGTGGGGAGCGTCTGTAGTGTTAGCTTGTCTAATAACCAATGAAGTTTAACCTGATAGATAACAAAACTGAAAAAAAAATCTGTTTATGGCGAACAGTGTAACTGTGTCCCAGTTGTCCTCCCCTGCCCTCAGATCTTAATAAAAAGAATGAAAATAAGCTGAGACATTTTTATCGTCACCTTGTTAAATGCCAGGGCTCAGTCTTTCTTAGGCAAGGCAAGGCAAATTTATTTGTATAGCACAATTCAGTACAAAGACAATGCAAAGTGCTTTACATGATTAAAATACAGGAAGATAAAACAGAATCAAAGCAAGTAGGAAAAAAATAAAAATGCAGAAACAAAAAAGAATATTAAAAACAGTTGGACTAAAGAAAATATGTTTTAGTTGAACTGTTTAACTAGAACAGTGGAAGGCAATCCTAAACAAATGTGTTTTTAGTCTTCATTTAAAAGAACTCAGGCTTTCCGCACTTTTACAGTTTTCTGGAAGTTTGTTCCAGATAAGTGGAGCATAGGAACTAAATGCTGCTTCTCCATGTTTAGTTCTGGTTCTAGGTATGCAGAGCAGGCTGGAGCCAGAAGACCTGAGTGGTCTGGAGGGTTGATACACTGATAGCAAGTCTGTGATGTATGTAGGTGCTAAGCCATTCAGAGATTTATAGACTAACAGAAGTATTTTAAAGTCTATTCTCTGAGATACAGGGAGCCAGTGTAAGGACTTTAGAATTGGGGTGATGTGCTCTACTTTCTTAGTCTTAGTGAGGACACGGGCAGCAGCGTTCTGGATCAGCTGCAGCTGTCTGATCCACTTTTTAGACAGACCTGTGAAAACACCGTTGCAGTAATCAATTCGACTAAAAATAAACGCATGGATTAGTTTTTCCAGATCATGCTGAGACATTAGTCCTTTAATCCTGGAAATGTTCTTCAGGTGATAGGAAGCCGACCTTGTAATTGTCTTTAAATGCTTAGAAGGAAGTGCTTTCCTTCAAGACTGACAATGATTGTTTTCTACTTTCCGCTACATTAGATCGCCAATGAAATGTAAAATAATAGCAAATAAAGGTAATGATATGTTGAGATTCCAAAATAGATTTGATCCTTAAGAAACGGGTGCAATACAGTTTGTACAAGTGGAGTTGATGGGGCGGGGGATCAGATGTGGTACCTACACCGGTCGGGAGGAAGGCAGAAACATCTCTCCCATCCACAGAGGTGCAAATTGTGTCCTTTTGCTTATTTAAAAAAAAATTATAAAAATTTGCTGCAAAGGTTATTTCAGCTAAAACCAGCCTGGCCATGTTTGTCTTGCTTCAGCCGCTTCTGGTTGATGCGTTGATGTCTCACATGTCACTACAATTCATTGGTTACAAACATTTCTGTATTGAAGCAAAGGCATCTCCTGACTTTTGCAAGATGTACTTTTGGGACAATTTATCTTGCTTGCAAGGCAAGATTTATTGCTGTTGTATTTTATTTAGCTAGTTTAAGCACCAGAGGGAAGAAAACAAAAATGGTTAAAACAGATTTTTTGACAGTGTGAACAGCATTAGCTTTCAGATCTCCCTCATACAGAGTAATGTTTTTGCATCAATAGGTGTCAAGCAACACAGTCAGGAAAACTAAACGTTATTTCGTATAATTCAATCACAAAACATGCGAACATCTTACATACTGAAAGGGTTTTCAATTCTTAGGACACCCTCCTAAAAGCTCTTTTTCACCTTGTTTTTACCCTACAATGCTGTGAATTCCTCCTCTCTAGTCCTGTCATAGACAGAGGATGTAATCAGCTCAGACCTGCTGACTTAGCAGCTTCTTACCTCAGGACCAATATCTATTTGTCCTTGAAAACACAAACTTCAATTATACTACACCTTGGATTGGTTAAACACAAAACACTCAAGCAGACACCCATGCATATGTACACATACACACATTTGCGCCTTTCTCTTTTATGTCTTTTTCCACCTTTTCCCTTACATATATATTTTGAACTTGTTCATTGTCTCATAGTACTGTCACTAGGTTGAAAGGACATGTCAGATGTTGAATATAGCACCTGCAAATACCTTAAACAAATTGGTTTCATAAAAAAAAAGTGACCTCCAACTTGGTCAACATAAGCTGTTCATTTGGAAAGCTCATGGTTCTGCTTACTCTGTGATAAACATTTGAAGTTGGCTTAAAGTTAAAAAGAATAGAAGATTTTTTTTTTCTGAGTTTATGAAAGTTTTTATCTTTGCCACCCAGCTATTTATGCTATAATTAAAATACTTATTGTATTTCATTTAATTTAGGTAATGTAATTTTTAGTCAACAAGAACAACTCTGACATTTTAAATTTACTGATTTTTTGTTTTTCTCTTTTTTTTCCTGTTGAAGGGCAATGATTTTTCCTTAAGCTAATTTGGTAACTTAAATACCCTTGCTTTTATCTGTTAAGGCCAAGCAAACATAATAACAAGATAAATTGTTTCACTAGTCTTATATTACAAAAAACAAAATGAAAAAGTGATAAAGATTAACTCAAGACTAACAAATCCCCAAAGTATCAATATAACGATTTACATGAGCATAATGAAAAATACACAATAAGTGTGTTGTCATTGATCTACCAAGGTTTCATGCAAAAAGGGAAAATATTGCAGGTTCGGTCTGCCCCATAAAATACCGTATTTTCGCGACTGTAAGGCGCATATAAACGTCTTTTTTTTCCCTCAAAATGTGCGGCACGAGAACGTTAAAGCGGGAAGTGTGGGCGTGGATTGTGTATAAAAGAACAGGTATGTGCTGTATGCAGAACATTGTTGTCTTAACAACCCTGAAAATGGCAAAAAGACACGCCTATGAAGCACAGTTTAATCTGAAGGCTATCAGTGCTCATCTCACAGCCGATGTGAAAAACAAGGTGAAACAAATAAACGCTGTGCTCGCTGTTATTCCGGGGGTTCTGACAAAGGAACTTCAACCGCTCGACATCGGTGTGAACCGGCCGTTCAAAGTAAGGCTGCGAGCGGCGTTGGAGCGATGGATGACCGACGGAAACCACAGTTTCATGAAAAGTGGAAGGCAGCGCCACCGTTTGCGGATGGATTGTAGATGCTTGGGCTAACGTGTTTGCTGGCACTATTGTTCAAGCTTTCGCCAAAGCCGGCATCGTTTCCGAGGAGCCGCCCGGCACGGAAAGTGACTCTGACAGCGAAGAAGGGGAAATTGGCATGTCTGATTTAGCGCAGCTGTTTAATTCAGAAACAGAGGATGATGACTTCGATGGGTTTGATTAATACTTTGTAATAAATACATGAATAAAGCACAAACATACTCAGTTTTGTTTCCGCTCTATTGTTAAATACGTAGTAGAGGTATTTAAACGTAGTAGAGGACATGTACCGGTTTATAAAACCCGCGCCCTATAATCCAGTGCGCCTTATGTGTGTGTTAAATACAGTAATAGCACACATAACTGAGACTGCGCCTTTTAGTACGGTGCGCCTTATGGTCGTGAAAATACGGTAAGCTAATTGTGCTCCTGGTAGTCTAAGATCTGCCTTTAAAGTAGGTTATATCATAGATATAATTAAAGAAAATAATGATAATCATAAAAAAATAAATCAAAACTTTAAATAAATACATTAAAGGAATCTACAATACAGTATTAATTATCCAGCCTAAAACCTGGAACAGCTGAGTTCATTTAGCAAAGTTCATTAAACACCACTGCAATATAATATAAGAAAAAGAAACAACTAAAAAACATTAAAAGCCACCAGAGAAAAAATTCACACCATGAGCAGGCCTTTTTTTTCAGCTTTTATTGTCATTACACTGTCATAAGTACAGAGCAACGAAATTCACTCTCTGCATTTACTGTAACCCATCCTCATTGGGCTGCCATTGTGTAGCACCTAGGGAGCAGTGTGGGGTTAAGGGTCTTGCTCAGGGAGCCAGAGTGGCAGTCTGTGGGAGTGGGGCTAGAACTCAGAGCCTCCGGATTCCAAGCTTTATTCCCTAACCACTTGGCTTACCCCCGCCCTGGAGTTAGCATCTGCAAATTGTGGCAAGATAGATTATTTTTCTCCTTCAATGTTTCTTTATACACAGCTGAATATAGATATAATGGACTCTACTTAATGGTGTAAATATAGTACTGCTACTGCCTGCCTGCACAGATATCTTTTCGCCCGCTAATTTTATTTTACTGTTGTGTTTTTCTGAAAGTTCGGATGTGTTCACATGTTCAGACTGTCTCCATCTTTGTGGTTACTATGACAGCAGAAATTTTTGTCTGCCAAAAAAACGAGATAAGCAAAAACTGCACCTGCAATTGGTGCCATGTTTAATAAATTGCTTTGTGGTTGGAAAGTATCTACATTTGGATATCCTCCATTTAGTATTTTGGCCATTAAAATATGGTCTGCATATCTATGAAGGTAAAGAAGGAAAGCAGCTTCTGCGTAATTTTAAACAGAGGAAAATGCACTTGCCTTAGAGATCAGTATCTTGCATGCTAACAAGTTTGCAAATGCTCCAACGCCCTTTTTCTTCTTCTTTTAGATCAAGTCCTTTGATTTTTATAACTGGAAAGACCTATGGTAGCTGCTACTGTAGGTGTCTGTTTGTGAGGGGTTTTTGCATGATTTGTGTTCAGTTACTATAACAGGTGATGAACCATGAAAAGGATCTATTTTTCTTTGCAATTCAGTCACACTATTTTATGGTTTTCTTCTTTGTTTTAGAAATCTGAAAAAATAATGAAAAGGAGCCTTTTTTCCATCTCACTTTTTTCTTGCTCAGGCCCCCATTATTGGTCTCATTACCTCTTCTCATCTCCTCTTTTGCCCCTGCCTGTCACTTTTTGCCCCCTTAGCCGGGAAGAAGACCCAAGGGTGAAATCACTATTGATTATTCAGTATAGCAGGGGGCTGAGGGGGGGAAGGGCAATGGGCATGATAAGGAACATCTCGATTATAACAAGGCACTGTCTTGTTCATAAGAAAAACAGAATTCAGCCATATGTTAACGCCACGTTTAAGTTCTTTCCCCCATTGACATGGCCTTGTAAACTGTTCCTGCTGAGATGTCGCACTTATCTGGGTGATGGACGCAATATTTACCGGTGTAATCAAAAGCACTGGTGCAAAGCCAACTCTTGCATTAGCCAAGTACTGAAACAAGTTTGATGAATGAAAAAAACGTTGTAGGGTGGACATGGAGGTGGCAGGTCTGAGGAGCGTTCAGGTGAATGTTTGCAGGAGAGCAGAGGGGGGAGCAGAGACAGAGCAGCCAGCAGGATTTCCAACAGAAGACTCCAGTAGGAACTAGGCCAGGGAACCAGAGAAGAATTCACAAGGAAGAGCTGAAGATGTCAAAATGTTAGTATTAGGCTACTTTTAGCACAATCTAAGCCCAAAAAGATAACTCTGGGATCTGATTGGGGATTGGGAAGTGGCGGCCTAGTGGTTAGGGCATAGAGCTTGGAATCCTGAGGGTGTGAGTTTGAAACTAACTCCCTAAGACTGCAACTCTGGGTCTCTGAGTAAGACCCTTAACCCCCGATTGCTCCCTGGGCGCCCCACAATGGCAGCGCACTGCTCCTCAAGGGGATGGGTTAAATGCAGAGGAAAATTTCTCCAATGTGAGATCAATAAAGTTCAATTATTATTATTGTTTTATGAATACCACAGGATCTGGGTAAATCATCCCAGGTAGTGTACTTCCTTGTGATATGCTTACAAGGGGGATTTGTGATTGGTTGCAAACCATTCCCTGCTTAAAAAAATGCATTTGTGAATCGAGGCACGTCAGGGCAGTCTCACGAATCCACACACAAATGCAGTGAAGTTTAAAGACTACTGGTACTTTGTAATTGAATTTATAATTGTTTATGGACCAGAAGTACTTTGGTGAATCTTCTTCTGTGCATGTGTGGATCTTGTCCTGTGCATGTATGAATCAGATATGTGCATTTGTGAAAATTGAGACTGATCTGGCTCCATACAAATGGATGTATTTTAGAAACTTTGCAGATGTCATTAATGCAAAGGATAAATAAAATGATCCTTAATACAATTAGGACCTACCAAAGCCATATATCCTAAAAACAGGGCCTATGATTTTTAGCATCTTTAATAAAGGGCGTACAATGCATTGCTAGCTAAAAGCCTTACTGAGATTAACAAAAGAATCCCAGAGGATACAATTCCCATTATAAGTAGGCAGTAATGGTGTTGTCTGCTGAGGACAAGAGTGTTTATCTGTCGTCAAAAAGTGTTAGTGAACAGCGAGTAATTTTATCTCTTAGATAGATCAACAGAAAAATGTTGGATCTATATATTTTATGTAGGCGGACAACCCAATACTTGTCAAGCAATACATCTTGAAGATAGATGCTCTGTTCGAAAACCTAGGACGCGTTTTATCTTTTTATTACTGTTTTGCACAATATGCTTAACTAAGATTTTTTTTGTTGTTGAATATTAGAGATTTTGCAGATATTTTTTTTATAAATACATTGTTTAGATTTACTTATATCTTTCTAGCCCTTTTATAGAATAGAATAGAAAATCCCTTTATTTTCCCACAATGGGCAGATTTACAGCAGCAGAAAGATTATTGAAAATGGTCACACAAATGAGGACCTTAGAAAAATGTATAAGAATAACATAATAGGGAAGAGTTAAAAAAACTATACAATTCTGTAAAGTGCTTTAACAATATAAAACTGGAGAATAAATAACCAATATGCAGCTATGGACATTTTTACAGTAATGGATATTAGAAAATAGCAGCAACATCAGAGATGTGCAGAATGACAGCAGCATTTTATTTAACTGACTAAGGTTTCTATCATTACATTTGATTTTATTTGTTCCTGCTCCCGGTGGTTGGAACCTTTATTCCACTCTGGATTCTTGGTAGTCTTTGTTCACTTTACAATAAAAAAGAAATAAATAAACAAACAGTTTTGAAAACTTCGGTTCTCATTCTTTTCCTGCTTTGTGTGTCAACTGTCATGGTTGCTAAGCAACAGAGCATACAGCGGAAAAACCCGCCGAAGGGTAGACCTGTTCGAATTCACAGCCAAAACTCTTCCGGCCTCCTTATTTTCAAGGACTTCGAAGGATCCAGTCTAGGTAGACCGCGTCCTTGGAGGATGCAGCCCAGGTTTTCGAACAGAGCCAGAATGTGAGAGACCGAGCCAGCCAAGCATGAGGATACAGTGGTGATTGTCAAGAAAACTGGGTTTTATTTCCCCAAAGTAACAATAATCCAAACAAAAATTTCAGGGCCCTTAAAAGAGGTCAAACGAAGAACTAACTAAGGGCAAAAAATATCAAGTTCAAACATATCAAACCTCAAACTAACTGAACAAACAAAAACTGACCTGACACACAGCAAACAAAGGGGACTTACAGTAAATACTGGCTGATCAGACCAGACTGACACACTGAGGAAGAGGTAGGGAGAACATCTACACCAATTTAACAAAAAATAACTAAACAGTTGGCTTAAGGATTAACCTTAAATGACAATCATTAAACAAATTAACAAAATGAGCAAATCACAAAAGTAAGAAGAAGAAATTATGCAACATATTTAAAATGTTGAGTCCATGATCTTCCCCCATAGTGGAACTCCAGATGGTATCACCCAATCAGTCCATGATCATGTCTGCCGCACTCCCACAACACCAGAAAAGAAAGCAGAAAATATATTAAGCATTTGACAAAATTAAATAAACAAAAGTTAACCAAATGTGCGCGCTACAATTGGAACTAATGTCTTCAATATTGTCAAAATAAACAAACCAATATATTTATGCTAGTGTGTATTAAAAATTATGAAAATCACATAGAAATATTCCAAATTATTTAATGGAGTTTGATATTTAGTAGTTGATAACAGTGGTCATATAATTAAAGGTATATTGGACGATCTTTATTTCCGGGTGGATCATCTAAATAAGTGGTCCTCCTAATTGTCAGTCATTCTTGTGAGATGTTTATGTAAGGCTGTTCTACACGCTCATCCCTTTAGCTATCTTTTTCCGAATGTTCACTTAACTGAGTTCACTATAAAGTCCTCTATATAGCCCCTGCTGTATGTCAACACAGTAAGCTTGTATGAGCTATGAGAACTTCACATTTTAAACAGGGCGTGCATGAGGAGAAATGGGCTTGTGCAAGCTCTTGCATGCATATTTTTCTTTTAAAGTGGAGAGGGCGGGTCTTTTAAAAATCCTCCACAATACCTTTAATATAATTCACATGTAAAAGAGTGGTCTATGTTATCAAAAACTTATATACCAAAATTCTTTACTGAAAAACATATTTTTCTCTATATTTTGTTGCTTTATTAGTATAAACTTGAATAAGGTTTTTAAATAATTAATCTCAGTTGGAAAAAATTAAATTGTGCTGACTCTTGATTATGAGAAGAAAAACAAAGATAAAGACAACAATTACAAAACGTGAACGGAATAAAACTCTAATGATGTTAGTGTTAAACATTGAAGTAGTCTCTGTTTACCAGCAGTATGCTTTCTTTCGCTCGGCCAAATTAAAAGGAGATTCCATTAATTTTTCAGTGTGTCTGCATGGCCTGTTGAAGAAAATTTGCATTTCTATCTCACAGCTTAGCAGATACTCATTAAAAACAGAACTGCTGAATTTGTAAATTGTATATTTTTTTTCATTAACTCAAAGCACACTCACGTTCCCGGTCTTCACCTCACATGGTTTGACAACGTACACACACACTCACACATACTGCAAGCATCTCATGCACTCCCTTTTACTTTGTCCGTGCCTGTGTGTACCTATGGGCATGCACATCCTATAGGTGGGCTTGTTGTTGTTTATTAGGGTGTGAGGTCCATGACAGTGATCAGCGGCTCATTCACTACATTAATGAGAATGATAGCAGCTTTAAAAGACTGTTCCACACTCTGACCAAACTCATTAACACAGGCTCGCATTTAAATACACTCCCCTCTTCTTCCTCTCTATCTCTTCTTCCTCCATTTATAGGTTAACTGTCCACAAGTCTTTCTCATACCTTCTATTCTTCCTTGTTTCTGATAGCCTATAAAATAACTTCTCATTTGATATTTCAGAGTTGTCAAGTAACAAAGAACAAATACTTTGCTACCTTACTGTCGGGTTCATAAAATGTAGGTTTTTTCTAAAGAAGAACTGAAATACACAACTTCTGGATACAATTCCTGCAGGAAGGAGAGACAGTTGAACCCCAGTCTCAAACAAACTGTCTCCCACTGGACCTCCTCCGCAGAGCATTTTATTAACAGAACATGACACATGGTTACAAACAGAATATTGTTCTGAAAGAACAATTGATAAGTTCATGAAGACAGAATGCTCCATCAGAATGACAAGGCAGGATGGTCTCCTGACTGAATCATGAGACAGGAGTGGAGCATCCCCTCGCACAAATGTTTTATAAGCACACATTAATTTTATAATCATCACTGAATAAACCTAACACTTAAGTGGAGATTTTGACTATCTATACTTTACTGGAGTAATTATTTTTTTACTTCTACTCCTTACATTTTTTGCAATTATCTGTACTTTCTACAATTCTAGAAATAGACTTGTTAGTTTTTTTTAGTTTTGATTCATTTAAACTCATTTCCATTATAGCCTATTGGTATAAAAAAAAATAAAAACCATCAAAATAATTTGCTTCATTAAAAAAAAAAAAAATTATTTGTGGTTGGACTCGGTCCTGCACCAACGTGTTGTTCACCACATACCCAAATAAATAGTTTTTCAAGATAATGCTAAGTTAAATTTGACACTGTTACTATTAGTGATAAACTAGGAAACTTACATATAAGCAAGTTATCATCCAGAATTGTACAAAAACTTTCCTTTCATAGGGTAGTGCAGTTAAAACTTTTTAAACTTATAAAAATATAAATGAAATACTAAAATAATAGGTAATAAAACAATTGGCAGGACTATGATTTGGTGAAACAATTGAACAAAAAATACATTTACTCTGAGCCTGGTACTATATAACTTGATTTTAGCATTTACTTATGTCTGCTTAAGTCGGTTGATAGCTGCAGGAACTCATGCCTACTCTTAGATCACCAGAATGGAATGAAAACATTTGTATTTTGATTATGAGTATCACCACTGGTCAAAGAAAGTTTTGTCTTTGCTATCTAGGCTCTGTGAACTCAGCAGCATCAGGCACCTTTTTGACAAAGGTAGAGATCTGTAATAAGAATGCTATATTGGCTCAATCATAGTGCAACCACTAAATCTGCAGTGCACAACTATTTAAACTGAGACTTTCTTTGATCCACTAACATGACCCTCATTATCAAGATCCACTAATATTATTATTATTTTTTTTTGATAATACAGTGTCGTTGGATGCAGAAGTTTTCCCTGGGTTGGCAGTTCAAGCCTCTCCTTACTTCAGAAAGTGCTATGTAACCACACGCCATTTACCATTTTACTGTTGTTACGACCCATCTACAGTAGGGGTGGCCAGATCATAATGAGGGATCCATCCTCTTCAGATCTCAAGCAGCCAACACGCACAAAGCTGAACATTTTATAAAGTTATTTATTTAACAAGTATTTTTTGACTAAAAAATTACAACAAGTGGAGCATATGACTTCAGAGAGAGCTGATGCCGAAAATAACTAACAAAAGGAGACTTGTAGTATTGTGGCACTGGGGCTAGCCTATTTGTCCACTCTGCACTCCTGCTCAGCTTCACCTCACCTGCAATCAGCCCTTAATTGGTTTCACCTGTTTCCACCTGCTTTTAAGCCCCATTCAGATCAGCTACCTGTGCCAGATCGTCTTGAACCTACCGGTGAGAACCTTCCAGCCTTCCTTTTGCAAACCTATCTGCCTGCCTGTTGCCCGACCTGATCTGCTTTCTGTTACTGAGCCTGCCTGTCCCTGTTCTGCCTCTGCCTGCCCGCCTGGCACCCTGATTGGAGCTGTCTCTGCAACCGGACTTCAGTTCTGAACTTAGGTAATTGCCTCTAACCGGCTCTTCATGCTCTGGACCTCCCGAGTCAGGGGCTCCTATTATGCTTCCCCCGTTCAATTCTCAAATAAAGCCTGTAAAAGTCACTGACCTGTCTTGGTTGTATCTTGGGTCCGATTCCCGTACATTACAAGACTATCTGAATATTAATCAACTTACCTAATAGAAAGTAAATGAATCAAATTACAAAACACTTACCTCCCTAACTACTAAAAACACAAGAAAACTAAGTAAACAGTAACAGCAGCTCACTCCTACAAGCTGCAGAACTTTTACATGTAGTTAACAGTGTGGCCAGTTGAGATGAGTTAAGGATGGATGCAGGGAGTCCCGTCCACAGGTTTTATATGCGTCACCTCTGGGGGGGGGACCAATTGCACGTCGTCGTCGAGCCAATCTTCGACAGGCACCTGCACACTGTTGTTTACATTAATTGACTCCAGTCGTAACACCATCATTGTATTAAGAATGTACCAATATTAAAAACAAAGCAAAACAATCTGACACTTTCTATTTAGCAAATAGAAATTATTTTTAGTTGAACCAAACAGAAGGGGTTTTGTGTTATGTAATGCCAGAATGTGTTATTATTTGTTTTAAATTTTAGTCCTTTTGAGGTCAGTTTTCCTCTAAAGAAGTTGAAATGCCTTGAATACATGTTGCTAATAAAAACTGCTTGGGGATAGATATTTTTATAGGTGCAGATATTTTTATATATTTAAGGGAAACTTATTAATGGATATTACAACCTTTTTTCTTTTTTTTGTTGGTAGTATATATACTCTTTTTATATTGTCTGTTGTATTTTTTTGTCTGTAATGGCATCTTGCTTTGGCTCTTTGTACTCTATATAAGCTGCTAGAACCAGAATTCCCCTGAAGGAGTAATCCCAAGGTAGCCTCGTGAGACCATCCTGATCTCGCGAGCGTTCAAGGTTTAATTCGCAGATCAGTCTGGAGACTCTCCGTTAAAGAAAATTTGGAGCAGCTCACCAAACGAACGTCCAATCAGCGTTGGCTTTGAGGCGGGTTGAGGTGTGACGCAACGAGAAGCGCGACAGTTCAGTCTAAAGAACATGGCGGCTTCAGCCGATGAAACTAGCGTTAGCGTGGCTATCGAGCAAGTTTTATCGGAATTACAGAGTATTTCTTCACTGAAAGAAGAGCAAAACACTGCTCTGGAGGCTTTTCTCAGAGGAAAAGATGTTTTTGCTCTTCTCCCGACTGGTTTCAGCAAGAGTAGCCTGGCTTGTGGTTGTGTTTTCGTCGTCGCTCTGTTAGTACGTCATATGCTTCGTTGATCTGATTGGTTTATTTGGCCCGTCTATCACCAACATAGGCCAATCAGCTAACCAGTATTTTCGCCCCTTCCCAAAATTACTTCAACGGAAGGTTTCCAGATGGATATGCGGAGCAAATCCATCTGGCGGAGTCAGGTTAATCCCAAGGGATGAATAAAGTTGAGTCTAAGTCTAGATAGCTGAGCTAGCTGTTTTTTGTTGTTCTGTTGATGAAGCTGCATCCATTTACTAAAATAATTCCCAATTTTACATTTGGGTGTGTTATCAACCTGCATTTGACTCATCAGTAAACATTTTTTACACTGTAGATAGATAGATAGAAGACTTATAAACACTGCAGATTGCTTTTATTTTTAAACTCACCAGTGTGTGTGCTACTGTGTTTGATGTGTCCAGCGGCTGTCTGAGCTGTGGAGTGTGAAGGCATTGGTGGACTGATCCACCACCTGCAGCACTGCTGGAGACAGAGAAGCACATATACATGGGTAGAAAAGACAGGAAGAGGAGAATGAAATGAGCCGTTGTGTTAAGGAAATACATTTAAAGGACCTCAGTGTCACTGTGTTTATGGGCCTGGGGGATCCATGTCATAATTAGGTCTTTTATTTTATGCTTTTAATTTTATATTCAAAAAGTAGACATCAGAGTATTACTTTTGAATTTTTAAAGGGGCTTCATAAACCCAATCATAATATGCGTCAAGCCAATGTTAGTGAATGTAAGAGTGCACTTTTTTAATTCAATACAGTTTTATGCGACAATTCACAGCACATACCATCCCAGGGAATTTTATAATGACAATTTGATCAAACGGACAGATTGGTCAAGTGTTTTTTCTTCACTATCATTCAGCAAAACCGAAATAATAATCTAGAATCCAACACGGACATTGTATTTTTGATAAATTTGGAAAATTATCTCAATAACTTTGAAAACATGTACTATTCCTTTCTTCAAATTTGCCATATTTTATGTTGATTTTCTTCCAGTGGTGATTTTAAATAGACCAGCGGTTGGCAACCTTTAACACCGAAAGAGCCATTTGATCCGGTTTCCACAGAAAAGAAAACACTTCGGAGCCGCAAATACTTTATGACATCTAAAATGAATTTATTTATGAACCCATTTATTAAATAGAAAGAAAAAAAAAATTAAAAAAAAACAACAACAACTTCCCTTTCATGCTTCGGGGTTCACCCAGCCTTACAGTACACTTATTAGTGCTTTGACTACCCTTTTGAAGATGGGCTATCATCTTATCTAAAATGAAGACAACACTGTATATATTGCTTTTTCTTACCTTTACACTTTTTATAAACAACTAAAGTGTGTTGCTTATGAAATCCACGAAGTGCTACAGAGAAAATTAAATTTTATCTAATGAACACATTTTGAATTCTTGAAAAAATAATACAATGTCTGAATGTCTCTTTCAAATAAATTAAAAAGCTGAAC
Organism: Cyprinodon diabolis; assembly: GCA_030533445.1. Classification (NCBI taxonomy): domain Eukaryota; kingdom Metazoa; phylum Chordata; class Actinopteri; order Cyprinodontiformes; family Cyprinodontidae; genus Cyprinodon; species Cyprinodon diabolis. Next base: position 6,540,709 of record CM060080.1, read on the forward strand.
TTAAATTATCCATGTAGCAAACAAAAGCAAAAAAATGCCGTGAGCTGTCATCCTTATATCTCCTTTGGGCTTTCAGAGCATGTTGCGGAACCTTGACCTGAATTTCAAAAATAAATTGGGGAAAAAAGAACTGTGTCACTAAACAATGAAAAATAAATATTTGCAAAATATCTGCATAAATATTTATTTAACCTGGTTAATGGGACTTCTGCTCATGAACCTCTGCGGACAGCGTCTGCAAATCGGGCCTGTACGAAGTCACTCTCATCTTTACGCAGGACTGTAAGCTGTCATCTGTCAATTAAATACTTAGTTTGTTTTTTTAAGTAATTTATTTTCCCAAGCCACTTAGAGCCGCAGTATAAGGATGAAAGAGCCGCATGCGACTCTGGAGCCGCGGGTTGCCGACCCTTGAAATAGACCATTTCTGTCACTATGCTCTTTTACTGAAGATCCATATCATTACGTGCAGTATGTGGATTTGAACTCCAGTACAGTTTAGTTCCTTCTTTTGAATACTTTGAATCAAACATTCAGCCCTGATATGGAATTGATGTTATCCTAAAAATCAGTTTTAAAAAGGACTTGCTCATTTATTGAAAGAGTTTAAATACACAGGTAATTTTTTTAGTTTTTGTCTGCTAATAAACTTGGTGTGCCTTTCCAGATTAGTTTTGCAGTCACTATTGTCGTCTTCCGGTTTATCTAGGACCAGGTCATAAGAATCAGAAATACTTAAATATTCCAAGAGGGAAATTACTTTTGTTACACGCCCCAGTTACAGTTTTTATATATATATACACACATCCAACTACACAATATAATAAAGATAAAAAATAAGAATAAAAAGAGATAAAATATATACACATATAGCTCTTCTGTATATATATATGTATGTATATCTATGCATATGTAAAAACTAAATCCAGATAAAGTGAATATCCAACTAAAGTGATAAATCCAAGTGATATGTGGTGTGCAAAAATAGTGCATAAATGTCAATTACAGGTGGGGGGGGGGGGGGGGGGGGGGTCTGAATCACTTGAGGGAGGCGTTATAGAGGTTGATGACCACAGGTAGGAATGATTTCCTGTGGCGCTCTGTGGTGCATCTGGGTAAGAGGAGTCTTCTGCTGAAGGAGCTCGTCTGCTGGACCAGTGTGTCATGGAGAGGATGTGAGTCATTGTCTAAGATGGACTGAAGCCTGGACAGCATCCTCCTCTCTGCCACGGTGGTCAGGGTGTCCAGCTGCTCCCCCACAACATCACCGGCCCTCCTGACCAGTTTGTTCAGTCTGTTGTTGTCAGCGACCCTCAGCCCACTGCCCCAGCATGTGAAAGCAAAAAAGAGCGTGCTGAAAACAACAGACTCATAAAACATCCTCAGCATCGCCCCACAGATGTTAAAGGACTTCAGCCTCCTCAGGAAGAATAGTCGGCTTTGGCCTTTTTTGTAGACCGCCTCGGTGGGGTTAGCAGTCTCAGCAGAAACCTCCAGACTTCCTTCTACCCAGACGAGGTTTTTCCAAGACCAGCCCAGAGACATAGTCCCTCCAGCGTGTCATGGGTCGTACCTCCTCATGCTTTGAACACCTCCTAGGGAGTCGTGTATCTAAAAAATATTTTTGAACCACCTGAGCTGGCTCTCATCGATGGCAAGAAACAGCTCTTTTTCTAGCCTCTCCCAGATGATGAAGCTCCTCACCCTGTCCCTAAGAGTGTGCCCCAACCCCTTGTGGCAAAAGCCAATTCCAGCTTCTTGTATGCTAGGACCTCATTCTTTTGGTCATGCTTAAAATTTTGTGAGTATGGATGAGGATAGGAACTAGCCTCGTGAGACCATCCTGATCTCGCGAGCTTTCAAGGTTTCACTCACAGATCAGTCTGGAGACTCTCAGTTAAAGAAAATTTGGAGCCGTTCACCAAACGAACGTCCAATCAGCGTTGGCTTTGAGGCGGGTTGAGGTGTGACGCAACGAGAAGCGCGACAGTTCAGTCTAAAGAACATGGCAGCTTCAGCTGATGAAACTAGCGTTAGCGTGGCTATCGAGCAAGTTTTATCGGAATTACAGAGTATTTCTTCACTGAAAGAAGAGCAAAACACTGCTCTGGAGGCTTTTCTCAGAGGAAAAGATGTTTTTGCTCTTCTCCCGACTGGTTTCAGCAAGAGTAGCCTGGCTTGTGGTTGTGTTTTTGACATCGCTCTGTTAGTACGTCATATGCTTCGTTGATCTGATTGGTTTATTTGGCCCGTCTATCACCAACATAGGCCAATCAGCTAACCAGTATTTTCGCCCCTTCCCAAAATTACTTCAACAGAAGGTTTCCAGATGGATATGCGGAGCAAATCCATCTGGTGGAGTCAGGTTAGATAGGAACATAAACCAAGCTATAAATCCTAAGCTTTGTCTTTTCGCTCTGCTTTCCCTTCAACACAACAGACAGTGCATTGTAGTTGTAGCTGCACCGATTGATCTATTTTTCTCCCCTCACCCATGAACAGAACTACAAGATACTTCAACTCCTGAGGCAGAATCAGAATTCCAACCTAAAGGGGCAAGTCACCTGCTTTGACTGACAACCATTGCTTTCACCCCAAACCAAGCCCCCTCCGGCCCTTGGCTTTGCTTAGAAATCCTGTCCAACTCCATACTCCTAGAGTGCCCCTGACAGGGAACCACAAGGGACACAGTTAAGCGCCTTTTTCAGTTCAATAAAACACATGTGGAACAGCTGGTTAAATTCTTCTGAACCCTCAAGCACCCTTTAGAGCAGGTCTGGTATTCCACACCAGTGTTCCTCCTGAAGCTGAGGTTGGGCCATCAGCCGTCTTATACCCAACTTCCTTGCAATGTTGAAGAGGTTTGTCAGCTATGACAGCCCAACAACAAATAGAGACCGTATTACTAATGGTGGAAATTATCCATCCCCAAAGCCTTGTCACCCTTTTGACCAACTTGATGAAATCTGGCTGAACAATGAAGGAGTCTGCCCCGAACACCACTTTACTTCTTCTGCCATGGAAACAATGTCAGGTTGAGGAGTCTAGAGTGCAGCTAGCGCAAGAGGAGTGGAGCACTGTGGTAGATCGGAGAAGTATGCAGGAAAAACAGAGTTCTGAAAGAAGGGGATAGGCTAGGGATGGTCCGCGCTAGCTGTAAGGGCTAACTAGGGATGATCCAAGCAGGACAGAAATCTGTCTCATTCTTGGTTCTTTAATTATTGGAATATTCCAAACAACATAAACAACACATGGTTTCTTCAGTTGAACTGGAAAGAATACATTTTTATTGCTAATACAGGTAAGCTTATTGCTATAGGTTTTAGTTTTAGTTTAGGAAGATGGATGGATGGATGGATGGATGGATGGATGGATGGATGGATGGATGGATGGATGGATGGATGATGGATGGATGGATGATGGATGGATGCATGGATGGATGGATGGATGGATGATGTTTGGATGGAAGGATGATGGATTGATGGATGGACGGATGGATGGATGATGGATGGATGCATGGATGGATGGATGGATGGATGGATGGGTGGAAGGATGATGGATGATGGATGGATGGATGGATGGATGGATGCATGGATGGATGGATGCATGGATGGATGATGGATGGATGGATGGATGGATGGATGATGGATGGATGATGGATGGATGGATGGATGGATGGATGGATGATGGATGGATGGAAGGATGATGGATTGATGGATGGATGGATGGATGGGTGGAAGGATGATGGATGATGGATGGATGGATGGATGGGTGGAAGGATGATGGATGATGGATGGATGGATGATGGATGGATGGATGGATGGATGGATGGATGGATGGATGGATGGATGATGGATGGATGGAAGGATGATGGATTGATGGATGGATGGATGGATGGGTGGAAGGATGATGGATGATGGATGGATGGATGATGGATGGATGGATGGATGGATGATGGATGGATGAATGGATTTTTATTGAACGGCTCTCTTTGTTCAGAGACTCTTGTTGTTCCATGTGTCACATTTAAGATCACAAAGGACCAAACCTTTCACTCTTAGACAAGGACTACTTTTATTGTCATTTTTTGTAATGTTAAAAGGTGTGTATTAAGAAAATGTTATTACCATTTTACTAATTTCCATTTCCTGACTTGAAACCAATATTTTTTATAATGTTCCAAAATAACAAACTGAGCGATATGTTTAAGGATTCAGAGCCAGCTTGGTTATGTTTGTGCTCTTTGCCCATTTGTTTGTGTGTGGTTGTCAATATTTGGACAGCTACTGTGAGGCTTACCAGATGAGGCCAGCATCTGTTCCTTGGCAAGTCTTGGAGTAGGTGACAGTGTGTGCGGTTGTGTGTGTGCTGTCACTCCAGCACACAATTTTTTTTTTTTATCACTTTAATTTTGAAAGACTAGCACTTAAGATTTCATATTTTTCTGTTATATATATATATTTTTTCTCCCTGTTACATAATCATTTATGCCTAAAAAATCAACATGGAAAACGCGCATTTTAGAGTTGGTATTAAAAAGGAATATTTTTTACAATCCCAAACCCCAAAAATGGGGGAGAAAGGGATTTTAAAGTCACCCCAACAGAAATAAATCAATGAAATGGATAAAGAAACCATCATTAGTTTATCTAAAAGAAAAAAAAAATGACCAGAATAAATATGTGTTCAGCAGCAAGACACTCATTAGTTGTGAAAACTAAAGTAAACTGCATACTTAAACCCACTTGATGTCAGCTACAGCTACCCTAGTCTTGGTATTCTAATTGTCAGAATAGCACCATTTCTTAATGGTGCTTTCAGAACAAAAATGCCATCTGTTGAGGAGTTAATGGCGAACCTTTTGGGCTGACTGCTCTGCACTCCAATTGCCATTACAGTGCAAGGACTTCAGAATATCAAGTAAATAATGCAAATTAAACTAACAGAGATTTAACATACATGCTTTTATGTATAATGATGCTGTTTTCCCAAATAAACCTCCCTGTAAGACAAAGAGCAGGGAAAACAAGGGCCCCTAGCTGTGATCCGTTTTTTTCACAACATAAAACCCCTACAAATAGCAAAAAAAATTCTAATAGCATCACTAATGTTTAAAAAAAAGAATTAAGGTCCAATCGACATTAAATTCTCACCAACTTTGGCCATAAATCAAAGTCATATGGAACAAAATATAATATTACCGCTGTATTAATTAAAAAAAGCTATATAAGGTCTATCAAACAGGGCAGCTGATGACGGTTTCCTATTTGGAAAACCTGGGTATGATTTTAATAAATTCATTCACACAGTCTTCAAATCCTGAAGGCTCAGTTTGGTAACATCTATGAAGTTTCCCTAGATTTTCTAGAGGATTAAAGTTAGAGAATCAGTTGCCACTAAAACAGTTTTGATGTTGGTTAAATAAAATGTTGTTAATTGGTAGTCTGTTTGGGATTATTGCATTAATGGAACTAGTGCTAAAACAATTCATCGGATTAATCATGATTAATGGATTGTTGAAATAATAGTCAAGTAATTTAGTTATTGATTAATCATTAAATGGAATATAGAGACTCTAAAACATGCCTTTAGCTGGCAAAGCAACCCACCTTGAGCAACAATTATACCAAAATTGTAAAAAAAATATCTATCGTTGCACATTTAAGATAAAAAATGTTGTCGTCTGTCAATATGCTCTATCCAGAACTCCTCAAGTGTTTAAAGTTTTAGTTTCACCTGGTTTAATTTGTAAAAATGTGTAAATTTGTAAAATTTGTAATTTGTAAAAAGTATTCTTTTTCCGATTACTAACCGATTAATCGAAAAAAAAAAAAATAGACAAATTAATCGGTTTGCTAAATAATTGTTAGTTGCAGCCCTAACTGGAACATTAGCCCCTCATGTCATCTCCATCATATTAGTAATCGTAGCAGATATGTGGTGATAAGGGGTGCATTCAAACTCACTTAAGGCAAGACAGTGGTGTACACACACACACACGCTTTTAGATTTAAATAAAATAGAAGGGCATGCCTTCAGCTGACAGATCAACCCACTTTAAGCAGCAATTATAGGAAAATTGTTAAAAAAAGGAAAAATTTTGTATTTAACCCTGTAATGCCGAATGTATCATATTTGATTCATACGGTTTCTGAAATATTTTGCGTCTGACACCTTTTGCATAATTTAATGGTAAAAACTTTGCTCAAAATCCTATTGTACACAATCAGATATACCTGATAACAGCCAGTAGAAGACTACACAAAAAATAATCTTGACTTATCGCATAGTAATAAATTATTAATATCAAAAATGTATTTCTGTTTTTTCTTTTTACATATTTTATTAAAAGGCCAAATAAGGACTTCAAACCAAAAAAAAGTTATTTTCTGTTTTGCTTTATTCTTGGATCGGGCTTTAAAGGGTTAAGACATAACATCTTGACTGCTACTATAAAAGGTGCATTTAAAACACTTTAAAAAAATACTTTGTTGAAAGCCTTAACATATGAATATTTGTGTAACAGATTGTACTGTAATGTGATATAATTTGAAATGTATAGTTGTTCTTATGATGTGATCATTTGATATGTTTTGTGTATCTGTATAATTTATAAGGACCCCAGGAAGAATAGCTGTCAAATTACTGACAGCTAATGGGGATCCAAATAAATAAACAAACAAATAACAAACTTTTTCTTCTGTCAATATGCTCATTCCAGAAATTCTCAAGTGGAAATTTTAATTTCCAAAAAAGTCTTTTTTAAGGAACCTTTTGCCATCCGATTATTAATTTATGAATCGAAAAATAATCAACAGATTAATCAATTTGCAAAATAATTACTTAGTTGTCGTTATAATGCAAAGCACTACGACATTTTCAAAGTGGCAGTGTCAGACTGAGGGATGAAAGACTATTAGCAAAATAAGACTTTTGTAGCATTCGTCAAAAATGTAACAAATATTAAATTCTTCAATAGAACTGTTTTTTTATTTCTATTTTGTTTTAATCTTGCTTTTTTTTATGGAAATGCTTTCAGTAGTCTTGTTATATCCTCCTGTCAGCCTTTGCTTAAAGTTAGTCCCTTTAATAAGACTAATCTTTTTTTTTAAATAAGAAAAGTATCAAACAGACTAAATCATAAAATGTAAGAGGTTAGGCAGATCTCAACTTGGCAGCTCTACAACATAATCTACCGCTCCTTGACTTCAAAGGGAGCGGTGAGGAGCAGCAGTCCTCCTGTTTTCCATATCAAGGCTCTTTTCCTGCTGCTGCTGCTGCTGAAGAGGAGGAGGAGGAGGTATAATCAGTAGTGAAAAAGTGGCTGGAATTGAAACACGGCAATAAATTTGTTAGGTTGTGACGCTCATTAAAAGGAGGAGACCTTAGGGTTTTACTCGTTCTCTCCTCCTCCCTTCTCATTTTGTCTCATTTCTTCATCTCATTCTCGTTATTCCTTCGGATTGTGGATGCCTTCTGCAGCGACTCCAAAAGCTCTCCTTCACCCACGTTTTCCTATTTTCTCACCGTCTTTTTTCTCATGTTCAATACTGTGTTCATGTCTAATCTGTGTCTTTAACAACGTCCATTTACTTACTGTGTAAAGTACAAATTACCCAGAGTGCTAATGTGACACAAGTTTGAATAATACATTAAACATGTATTTATGTGGAATGTTTGCTTATCTTTAAGGATGTGACTTACACAGCAAATACCTTACCATTCTTAAAACAATGAGATTGTTTTCTGTTATTCCAATTGCACAAAAGATAATCTGTTGAAAGCTGGATATTAAATTAGCCTCGTGAGACCATCCTGATCTCGTGAGCTTTCAAGGTTTCACTCGCTAATCAGTCTGGAGACTCTCCGTCAAAGAAAATTTGGAGCCGTTCACCAAACGAACGTCCAATCAGCGTTGGCTTTGAGGTGGGTTGAGGTGTGACGCAACAAGAAGCGCGACAGTTCAGTCTAAAGAACATGGCGGCTTCAGCCGATGAAACTAGCGTTAGCGTGGCTATCGAGCAAGTTTTATCGGAATTACAGAGTATTTCTTCACTGAAAGAAGAGCAAAACACTGCTCTGGAGGCTTTTCTCAGAGGAAAAGATGTTTTTGCTCTTCTCCCGACTGTTTTCGGCAAGAGTTTGATCTATCAATTGGCTCCTCTTGGTCGTCGCTCTGTTAGTATGTCATATGCTTCGTTGATCTGATTGGTTTATTTGGCCCATCTATCACCAACATAGGCCAATCAGCTAACCAGTATTTTCGCCCCTTCCCAAAATTACTTCAACGGAAGGTTTCCAGATGGATATGTGGAGCAAATCCATCTGGCGGAGTCAGGTTAGGATTAAATAGCCACTAGAGAAAAATATGAGAAAAAAAAATTAGCTGCTATGCAAGACACAGCAGTACAGTAACTGGTTGTGATAAGAATTAGCAAACTAAACTTACCCAAAACTCGTTTAATATCAGACCCCAGTAGACTGTAGGCCATGGGCTCCTTGGTGAAGTTCAGATTTTTCCCCGAACAGACCAGTTCACTCCTCCTTCTGATGCTGTCGCGGCAACCTGTGGCATCAACACCTGCAGCTGCTTCTTCAGATGTTGCAGCTGAATGGCAACTCCCCCATAACCACCAGCAAACATCTAGATTTAGATATTTAAGGGTTCCCGCGGGTCCTTAAAAAGTCTTAAAAGGCATTGAATCCTTCAAAATAAAACTAAGACCTTAATTGGTATTAAAATGTCTTAAATCAGTCTTTCGTAGGTCTTAATTTTTAAAACATCATAAATAGGATTATTTTACATTAAAATCTGATTTTTTTTTTTTAAATAACGGGTTGCCATTATTGGTTCCGTCCCGATAGCGGAACCAATAAAAGCGTTGTTGCGGCCGGGACATTTGGTAGATGCACCATTAACTTTTTGTCTAGAAAATATGAGCAAGTGTAAATGTAACCAAAATTGTCTCCAGCCAAGAGTTTTCCCCATGGCTAAAACCAGGGAACATACATGAGGCTCAGTGGATTTTGTGCAAGACGTCATTCAAGCTCAGAACGATGGGAATTAAGGCAGTGGAGTCGCACATGCGAAGCACGAAACACAAAGCTTCAAAATTGAGTTACTGAGAAACAGCCGGTATTTCTCAGTTTAGTTCCACCCTTGTCTCTGCAACGCCTCCACTTATCACCAAATCAAACATACTAAGAAAACCATACAAAGAAAAATAGCTGCAAAAAAGACTTAGCACTGGTTATGTTGTGGCTTTAAAACTGATTTGTTTTGTTCCCTGCTAAAACAAAGTTTGTGAATTCAGTTAAATAACTGTTAAAATATATCTGTCATTTGTGTGTTTTTAGCTTTCTTCCTGTATGGGAAGCTTTTCAAAGTTTGAAACATTAGTGCAGTGGTTTATGTTAAAATAAACCTTTGGGTTAAGTTGTTTTTCTTGTGTTTCTTGTAAATTTGGTCTTTTTATAAAATTTTTATAATTTTTTATTTCAAGTGGCATTAAAAAGTCTTAAAAAGTCTTGAATTTAACTTGCCTTATGCTGCAGGAAACCTGAATTTAGATATCTGATATTTGGCAGCATCTGCCTGAAGGTCTTGTTCCTTTTAACTCTTTTTTTTTTTTTTTGGTCCCACCTTCTTGCTTCTTCTTATCCTCTCTCTGTGGTCATTGATTGATTGACACCCATTACCCAAGAGGCAGGGCTGATTGGCTGCAGTGATTTTTCTAGCCCAGCATTAATCATCAGTAATGGACTGATCTACCTGTTTTTTGTTTGTTTTTTTTGTCATCAGAAATAGAAAAAAAACTGGGTAGGTGCCCACTTTGCCTGATTACCAGTCCAGCAGTGATCTGAACCATTAATCTCTGAAACAAGCAGAACACTAGTTAAAACACAAGGATTAACTCTAAAATGCCCTGTGGTCGGCTGATAGTTGCTTATAAGCGCTGCTGGAAAATGGGCAACTTACATCTATCCCTAACCCAGTTATGGGACACTGTGAAATATTTACCCGACAGTTTAGGCTTTAATACCCCCTTTAGTTCCCTGAGTATATATATATATATATATATATATATATATATATATATATATATATATATATATATATATATATATATATATATATATATATATATATATATATATTCCAGATATGTCAAAAGTTTCAATGTTTATTTCTCAAGTAGAAATATAAATCCTACTGTTTGAAAACACTTTTTATAGAAGTTACAGTATCATCTTAAGCTTTTTACTCAAGTAAAAGTACCATTTTTAAAAGAGCGTGAAGTAAAAAAGTAAAAGTAATGCAGGAAAAAATGTTAAGGACAAAAGCTTTACTGCACTACCCTATTAAAGGAGCATTTTCTACAATTCTGGATGGTAACCTCCTTATACTAAGTTTTTTTTCAGTTTTATAAGTAATAGTAAAAGTGTCAAATTTCACTTTGCATCATCTTGAAAAACTATTTATTTTGGGATGTGGTGAACAACAAGTCGGTGCAGCACTGTGTCCAACCACAAAGAAATTAATGATCTAAATTAAACAAATTATTTTTATGATGAAAATGAGCTAAAATAAAAAAAATCTATTAAGTCTTTTTTTTTATTTAAGAAGTAAAAAGTAAAGATAATTGCTAATAAAATGTAAGGAGTAGTAGTGAAAAATTGTCTAAAAAAACCCATTACTTCAGTGAAGTATAATAGATAGCCAAAATTACACTTAAATAAGGTAACGAAGAAATATTTAGACACTGCAATGTTTTCTTGTTTGTTTTGAATGATGCTTTAACACCTTGTTTGTTTTTGTTTAACTCCCCATCCTCTCCAATTTGAAAAACAATGCTCATGTGAGAGCGTGGACAAGCCCATTTCTCCTCGTGCATGCTCTGATTAAAAGTTCTCATACAAGCTTACTGTGCCCAAACGTCCGCCCTAACCCCTAAATCGTTCAATCACTATTTGGAGCAGGGACTATGTAGTTGACTTTATAGGGAACTCAGTTAACTGACCGTTCGGACAGATTATCTCTGCTTCTTGCTCCATTGGTCATGTTGTAACATAACCACTATTTTATTTTCTCTTTTTGTATAAAGTACATTCAAGTGTACCGATAATAAACTGTCTTGTAGAACAGTTAGTTCATTGGTAATATTATTTAAAATCTCCACTGGTTAAAAAATGATGATGGGAATTAATAAACTGGGTTATTTTGGTGTGGAGAAATTACTTAATAAAAAGGGGCGTGTGCTTTGGCGCGCGCGGCTCGACAGGTGAGGAAGACGCGCACTGACAGATCTGTGCTGCAGGAGTTTTTGTCTGGTTGTCCGTAAAAAACAAGTCAAAAAATAAAGGAAGAAAGAGAAAAAACAGTCAGAGTTTGTCCCAGCGCCGGAGATCAGCCAAGTAGGAAACTAATCGGAGTTTGCACCCAGAGGACGCCGCCCGGTGGAAAGAAAGACGCTCCGGTGAGATCTGGACCTTATTTTTCTTTGTGGGGATTTTTGGTGGTAATACTCTGTTTTGTCGTTTGGATTTTTCGGTTTGGAACGGACTTTGGACTTAGACGCTTCCAGGATTTTACTTTGGGTTCGGAGCATATGGAACTACTGAAGAGGATTAGGGCCACTGAAAAAAAATAAATAAAAAAGTTAACTGATTTTTACATTTTATTTCAGTTTAACATGGGAAAAAAGTCAGAATTCTGAGATTAAAGTCAGAATTCTGACTTTTTTCCCATGTTAAACTGAAATAACATTTAAAAATCAGTTAACTTTTTTTTTTTTTTTTCCAGAGGCCCTAATCCTCTTCCATATGGAACTCCTGTTTGGACATTATTATTAAAAATAAAAAGAACGGATAGTTTTGGACTTTCAGATATTAGGGTTGTTTGTTTTGTTCTGCTTTTTTTTTTTGCAGATATAAATTGAGATTTTAAGTTTACTTATAAATTGGTTGTGAGGTTTTTGGGTTATTGATCCATTTATACTGAAATATTATTGAATGAAACTTTGGATCCTTGGTAGTAGTGCGATTTTTTTTAAATTTTTTTTAAATAAAACTTTGTTTGCTAACAAAATCAACAATTCAATTTCAATTCAATTCAGTTTATTTATATAGCGCCAAATTCACAACACATGTCATCTCAAGGCACTTTACAGTTCAACCAGATCATACAGTCAAATTGATACAAAGTTTTCTATCTAAGGAAAACCAGTTGATTGCATCGACTCATTGGCTCAAATACAATCCCTCACACTAAGCATGCTTGTAGCGACAGTGGAGAGGAAAAACTCCCTTTTAACAGGAAGAAACCTCCAGCAGAACCAGACTCAGTGTGAGCGGCCATCTGCCGAGGCCGACTAGGGCTCAAGGAGACAGAAGCAGAGATACAAAAAGCAGCTGTAAAAGGCGGCCCCGTCCAGGAAACACACAGCCAGGCAGACAAGCTCCAAGGCAGCTTCCATGCCAGAGGACGAAGAGAGTCCAGGGTGTACCCCGCCTCTCTCCCATTTCAGAGGATGAAGGGAGCACATCCACTCAGTCACGGTCAGAGAAACAGGACCACACTGGAAAACAGGCCGATCTCCAACATCTATAAACAAGGGTGTTGATGGAAGCAGCACAGCTGATGTTTCTTTCCTGGGTGACATCACAGCCAAACAGGAACAGACGAGGCAAAGCTACTCTGAGGAAAAGCAGAGAGAGCAGAAGGTTAGAGATTGAACAAACAGATTCTGCAGAATAGGAGAACAGAGAGAGAATGAAGCAGAATGATGAAATGGGGGTCCCTATGTCCTCCAGCAGTCTAAGCCTATAGCAGCATAACTTTAAAGACAGCTCCGGATAACCTGAGCCACCCTAACTATAAGCTTTATCAAAAAGGAACGTTTTAAGCCTAGTCTTAAAAGTAGACAGAGTGTCTGCCTCACGGACTAAAAATGGTAGTTGGTTCCACAGGAGAGGTGCCTGATAACTAAAAGATCTGCCTCCCATTCTACTTTTAGAAATTCTAGGAACCACTAGTAAACCTGCAGATTGAGAGCGAAGTGCTCTGTTAGGAACATAAGGAACAATCAGATCTCTGATATAAGATGGAGCTTGGCCATTTAAGGCTTTATATGTGAGAAGGAGGATTTTAAATTCTATTCTTGATTTAACAGGAAGCCAATGAAGAGAAGCCAGGATAGGAGAGATATGATCTCTCTTTTTAATTTTCATCAGAACTCTGGCTGCAGCATTTTGGATCAGCTGAAGGCTTTTAACTACAGTTTGTGGACTTGCTGATAGTAAAGAATTACAATAGTCCAGCCTTGAAGTAACAAATGCATGGACTAGTTTCTCAGCATCACTCCTGGACAGGAGATTTCTAATTTTTGCAATGTTCCTCAGATGAAAGAAGGAAATTCTAGAAACCTCTTTGATATGGGATTTAAATGACAGGTCCTGATCAAAAATAACACCAAGATTTTTTACTTTATTATCTGAAATCAGTTTAATCCCATCCAAATGAAGTGACTGGCTAATCAGCTTCTTTTTCAGAGACTCTGGTCCAAAGACTATAACTTCTGTTTTGTCTGCATTCAGAAGCAGAAAGTTAAGAGTCATCCAGGTTTTTATGTCTTCAAGACATGCCTGTAATCTATGTAATGGGTTAGCTTCATCTGGATTTATAGACAGATATAGCTGGGTATCATCAGCATAACAGTGGAAATTAATCCCATGCTGTCTAATAACTCTACCAATTGGGAGCATGTATAAAGTAAAGAGAATTGGTCCTAGCACTGATCCCTGTGGTACTCCACAGGTAACCTTTGAGCGTGTTGAAGATCTATCATTAACATAAACAAACTGAATTCGATCAGATAGATAAGATTTAAACCAGTCTAGTGCTTTTCTTTTAATTCCAACAAAATATTCAAGTCTTTCTAAAAGAATATTATGGTCAACTGTATCAAATGCAGCACTAAGATCCAACAGGACGAGCACAGATACAAGTCCATTATCTGAGGCCATGAGAATATCATTAGTGACTTTCACCAGAGCTGTTTCAGTGCTATGATGAGCTCTAAAGCCAGACTGAAACTCTTCTGTGGTCGCAAACCTGTTTGGCAACTACTTTCTCAAGAATTTTGGATAAGAAAGGAAGATTGGATATAGGTCTATAATTAACCAAGTCATCTGGGTCAAGAGACGGTTTCTTAAGCAGAGGTTTAATTACAGCAACCTTAAAAGCTTTAGGTTCTACTAAGTGGTTGGATATTTTTTTTTTCTTTCGTCTCAAATTTTTAATGTAACACCTGCCTGTTTTCCTGTGACAAAAACTCCCTTGAGTATTTGTTAGTTTTGCTTTTAATCAAGCTGAATTTTACAATGTAACTCCTCCTCCACTGTCTGGTGCCTGTGCCATCTTTATTAGTCGCCGCTGATAGTTAGCGACAGCCTATGGCAGGCTCGGAGAGCTTCTGTCCTGCATGTTTTAGATGTTTCCGTGCTTTAGCACAGCTGATTATGATAATGCAGTTTAGCAAAGGCCTGTTAATCAGCTTTCAATTGGAATCAGCTATGCTGGGGCAAGGAAACCTCTAAAACCTTCAGCAAATCCCATAATGCTTTCTGGGATATATTTGCCTCTTCTCAGGCATTTCTTTTCTTCTTAATCACTTCGAAGACACTTTTTCTCTAACAACCCTCGGGCCATTTTCAAAGAGCCGAAGTGATAAAGGTGAGCTTCAATGACTGTCTGAAACCGTAGCTCACTACAGATATACGCCTGAAAGTGCGCATGCGCGGAAAAAGATGGCGAGCACATAGGACAGCCTTACGTAAACATATGACCAGAATGATTGACAATTAGGAGGACCACTTATTGAGATGATCCACCTGGAAATAAAAGACCAACCTCTATAACTTTAAGTCGACAAATTATTACAGTAATACTGTAAAAACTCAAAGTTTACAAAAATGCTGATGATCTTTAAAAGATTTTATTGAAATTGGATATTACATTATACTCTTATTTTGAAGTGCCTGTGGCGGTTCTAGACCAAATTTACCAGGGAAGACAGTGTACCAGAACCAACGAACCAAAGAGCCGATTGCAGCCCTGGATATATTAGATAAAAAGTAGGGGTGCAACTTTGGGAAATTGGTAATCAGCTGAAACTTGAAACCGATCTGAACTTTTGACCTTATCTACCTCTGCAAAGGTCTGAAAATCAGCCAATTAAATTTTATTTCTATAGCAGAAATAAGCAGATTGAGATTACTCAAAAAAGTGTTTAATAATAAACGTCGGGTCTGCATTGAGCAGCTAGGGTATCTAAGACAGGAATCTCCTTTAGTTCAGTCTGTGCCCAGAGAATGAGGTTGATTCCAGCCGGTCGGCTGACATGACGTGGCGGTTACCACCTATAGAGTCCCAGAGGCTGTAGAACAAGCAAGAGATCAGATCCAAGGAGACCAGGGGATAATTCAGAGGGTGAATCAAAAACCGGTGTCAGGATTCAGAACCAGGAGATCAGAAGTCTGAAAATGTTCATGAAGGAAAAGCTAGGTCGGTGATAGGAAGCAGCTTCAAGTTCAGCAAAAACGGCAGTTTCCAGCAGTAGTCCAAAGACAAATCAGGCAAATCAACGGGAACAGGCAGGCTCAGTCGTTGAGAAGCAGAACAGGTCAGAATCAGGCATAAGAAACCACTAAAGTAAAGCTGAAACACTCTTATCACAAGCTCCATAATAATCAGGTGCTGATGACTGGAAGCAGCAAGGTTAAATAGAGTCAGGAGCAGGTGGAGCAGAGTAATGAGAAAACTGGTGGAGTTAGACGGATGAATGAAATGAAACGCAGGTTTTGCTCCTCCTTATCCAGGAGGACTCTAAAGGAATCCATCATGCTGAGCATCTGAATTCCCAATGTTATGGCTGTAAACTTTTCATTTCTATTTCAGTGCATAATCACATACAAGTAAAAGAAGTTTTTGTTATTTTAAATTCATTGTTAATTGATCATTTTAGTTATTAATAATTGTTGAAATCAAAATGTAAAGAAATTAAATGCATTAATTGCGGGACCAATCAATTATGATTTCTGTTCATGTATAAGGATAAGTAAAACATTTTGTATTACATCTTTAGAACAGGCCCTGCTGGCCCCAATCATCCATGGCAGAAATTCAATTTAATAAACAACAAAATATTAGAACTAAATATGAAGAATGTATTTAAGGATAGTTACAACTAAAGGCTATATTGCTATAAAGAAATAAGGAATATATATATAAAACAACATTTCATGAATTTATTGAATCCATTTGATCATCAGCTCATGTGTTAAATTAAATTGCATAGAGAACATTAAGTCCTGGAAGGAAGCTAACATTTTGTCAAAGACCAAAACTATGTTAAAATAACAAATGGAAAAACAGAAGTGTAAATGATGACAGAAATGAAAAATAAAAGAATCAAGAGTGAGGTACTTTATGGGGAATGAGAAGACAGATGAAAATCTGTCTGGACCTAAAAGGACAGAAGATAAAGAGATAAATGGGCTAAAAAAAAAGGAGCTTACTGGAAAAGAGAGGGAGCGAGAGAAATAAGTGGTAAAACAAGATAGACTAAAGGAGAGAAAGAAAGAGGCTTTCTAGTGTCAAATGAAGAGATAAAAAACTAACCCTCGCTCATTCTCTGTTTTGCTCAGGAGAGAAAATGAGTGGGAATTCCCCTGGGAGACCTTAATCCACATGCTGTCTTTCCCTCTCCCTCTTTCATTTCTTTGTTTAGCTCTACCTTGCTTGTCCACCCGGTCAATCTCTCACATGGCTGCAGACTGTACTCCCACTGCTGTCCACAATTACTAGTTTTGCTGGACAAAATTATTCCTGGTGAAAATCAGTAACTAATTACACTTATAGCTGTAGATGCAGATATATCATATTTTCTATATGACAAATTTATGATGACAAAAGTATATCTTATTAAATATCACGTTTTGTACGTGTGCCATCTAATAAGATATGCTTTTGTCAAAAAAGTTCCCTTTGTGGGAACTTTTTAATGTTGACTTAGAAAGTTTTACCCGTCTGAACTTAAGTTCCTCAAACCTCTTATATGACTTTAATGCTGTCTTTTAGTTGGGTTGTAGAACTGCCCTGGGTGTGTGATGTTTTAAGGGTCATCCCTCCTCTATTTTACCCTTTCCCACTGGCTGAAAAATCTTTTTATACCTGGAAACATTCATTCATTGATTTTCCATCACGCCTATCCCAAGGGGTGCTGGTGCCTAACTCCAGCTGTCTACAGTGGCGCCACCAGGGGGCTGGCCAGGGGTGGCCACGGCCACCCTGTGCAATGCTCTGGCCACCCCACTCGGCAGTGCATATTGTTGTAGCATCAGTTAAGCATTTCATCCCATTATTTACAGCAAGCAACGTAACATTAAAAATCACACAATAAATCAAGATATGAGTAGGTGTTTCCTTAAGTCTTTATGATTTCTACAGGCTGGTTTACCACAATAGTAGATTCAAACCCTGAAATTATGGCTTTTAGTTTTAGTGGCCAACCCAAGATTTTTAGATGCCCGATCTGGCCGCTAGCCTTGTGAGACCATCCTGAAGACGCTTCACCTGCATTTGCTACTAATGGTGGTCGGAGGTCCTGGTGGTATCTGGCAGCCTTGACAGTGATGCCATATACCATCATTGTCATTGCTGTTGCCATGTTATTTTCTGTTAAAGAAAATTTGGAGCCGTTCACCAAACGAACGTCCAATCAGCGTTGGCTTTGAGGCGGGTTGAGGTGTGACGCAACGAGAAGCGCGACAGTTCAGTCTAAAGAACATGGCGGCTACAGCCGATGATTTCTTCACTGAAAGAAGAGCAAAACACTGCTCTGGAGGCTTTTCTCAGAGGAAAAGATGTTTTTGCTCTTCTCCCGACTGGTTTCGGCAAGAGTAGCCTGGCTGTTAGTACGTCATATGCTTCGTTGATCTGATTGGTTTATTTCCAGATGGATATGCGGTGGAAATCCATCTGGCGGAGTCAGGTTATCTGGCCCCCCCCTATGAAACATTTCTGAAGGCAGCACTGGCTGTCTACAGGCGAGAGGCGGGGTACACCCTGGACAGGTCGCCAGTCCATCGCACGGCAAAACACGCATATCTAAGGAGAATATTTAGGGAAGCAAATTTAACCTAAGAATCATGTTTTTGGACTGAGGGAGAAGGCATTAGAACCCACTCATGCTCAAGGAGAAGATGCAAACTCCATGCAGAAAGAATTGACCAGGAATGGAACCCTGAACCTTCTTGTTGCAAGGCAGCAATGCTACCTACTGCGCAGTCCAGTAAACAAATGGTCGGCTTTTAGTGGCATTTGCAACCACTCACTGACACGTCTAACCAGATCAAACGACTTGGCAAGCGACCCGCATTAAAATTGCCTCGGCTCTGATAGGCATGCTGTGGGAACTCCAGAGCTAAAGTACATGACACAGTTGAACACCCGGAACACACAGGGGACATGTCCTTTGCACTTTTTCAAAAGTCAAAAACCACGTTACACCACAGGACAAAGAAAATCATTGATCACTAGGACCAAGTGGAAAAGTGCAGCTGGAGCCCGCTTCCCTGAGTTTAGACCGCCGACATGCTCCCGAACGGCCGTCCGTCCTTTCATGTGTAATTTACTGTCACCGCTGTCACTCCTTGAGCTCACTTACAAACATCTGATGTGCCACTGAATTGGGTCTGTGATTGGATGGTCACAGCATTGCTGAAATCCTACGCGCTAGCGTAATAAGAACTGTAGGGTTGCCAGCCCTTATCTCTGCTTTCTGGCACATTTAGGATTTTTTAGATAACTTTAATGCATTTATTCTTCTCTTGGTTACGTAATCTACATGGGTTGTTATATCAGGTGTATTAATATACACAAATATTTCAATCGATCTTTTGTGCGTGTGTATGTTTTTTGTTTGGTTATTAGACTCGAAGCCAGAGTGTCTGAAAAAAGAAAGAGAGACATAAGAAACTTCTTTAAAAGTCAAAATATGTGTGACATTCAAAGAACTGTGTAACATCCCTCCTTAAACACCTTCACTGGCTCCATAAAGCAGCATATCCACTTCAGGATTCTCCCCCGCATTATAAGGCTTTCAATAACTTCCAATTTAAGCTTGCAATATAATTCGTACATTTGTATTATTAGAATTGCTGATAAATCAAATATATAATTGTTAGGGCTGGGTGTTTTCACAAAAGTCCTGAATCGATTCGATTTTGATTCATACAGTTCTAAATCAATTAATAGTGATTCGATCTGTTTTTACAGTAATGAAAGTGGTTCAACTGTGTTTCAAAATACTCATGTATTGTATTTTTTCCACAAAGTGCAAACTTGTAAATTGGACAGCTTAAACTTGAGATGTGAACAAAGCTGTCTCAAAAGTGCAAACTTGTTTGTGAAAAAGTGAAGCCTCACTCGAGCAAGCAGACGTGACACAGCGGGGACACGCATGAGCTGCATTATCTTCCTGCATAAACTATATTTGCAGCGTTGTCTGTAACAACTGCAGGGTGTTTGCTGGTCAGCCCCCATTTGTTAATGTATTCAATCAACCGATTGAGTATATTTGCAGCTGTCTGGCTTGAAGTAAACTTTAGTGCATCTTTCCTGCTCATTTGAGTGTTAATGTCACGCGCGTCACTATAAAACTAATCGATCTCATTCCCTAGACATCGATTTTGCAAAAATGTAAAGGAATTGATTCAAAATTTATTAAATCAATTTTTTTACCCAGCCCTAATTATTGTTATAGATCATTATTGTTAATATTAAAAAAATTAAATCTATGAATATGATTCAACCTTACTACAATTGTAAAACTATGTTTTTTTAATCTACATTGACTGTTGCACCCCAAACTGTCCAATTGTTCATGTCACTCATCAATATATTTTGTCCAAAGAGGCAAGAGAAAGTAAAGTGCAGAGAGGCAAGAGAAAATGGAGGAAACAAACAGTGTCAATATTTGGGTAGTTGGGAGTAAGACTGTGTTGCAGAAAAAAGGTGAAGGGGGCTACATTTTGCCAACAAATGAGCCCTTCCCAGATGTAACCGTCATTAAGGAGGACCGCATATCTGTCTCATAAGTGCTTAACTGCTAAAACCGGATTTTATACATTTCTGCAACACCCTCAGACAGCAGTAGCAAACGCCTTAAAGTGACAACAAATCATGAATTCATGCATCTGGATATTCAGGGGTTCTCACTAAGGTGTTTTTATCTTCTTTAACACATACAAATGTATGCACGCAAACATGCAACCGAACAGAACTGGAAGTTGGTTGATAAAACAGGGGATTTGAATTTAAAGTGAGTGGTTTAAATGGCATGAGTTGTTTTACAGAAGAACCAGCGATACTCTCCATCTCTCAGCGCCTTTGGCGTTTCCTGCAGAGGGCCTGGTTCAGAACCAGCCTGTTTGTGTGTTTATGTGGTCATACAAATGGCAGGCAGCACAACAGAAACTCAACATAATCCTCTGTCATCCTGTTAACAAAGGAGCCAAAAGCAGTTGATACCTAGTTTGCTATCAGGTTGATTTACTTTTTACTGTAATTCTGGAAGTTCAGTGGAGAGAAGGAAGAGTTGCTGGATCAGCTGCAAAAAGCCTAGAGTGGAAAATAGCCAAAATAAAATCTTACACAGGGGCGGATTTAGGAAATTTGGGGGCCTAGGCAAAAACAGGTGTAGGGCCCTCTGAATAGAGAAGACATCACATAAAACAGACCCATTATAGAGATACAGAAATTTTAATAGAATACTACTTTATATATATTTTTTTAATATATATTTTTATATTTGTATAACTTTTATAGATATGTATTTTTAATAATGTGGTATACAAATAATACTTTATTTGTTCTAGGTTTTGTCCCTCTCTTCTTCGACAGCAAAAGTAAATAACCCAGTCCTTCTTTTCACTGTAGACAAGCCATGATCTGCTTATCTGTTCTCCTTTTTTCATTTGAATAAAATAACAGCTGCATGAATTATGAAAGCAGACAAGATAGAGGAGAGCAGGAGGCGGGGTTACCAATCTACTTGCTCTGGAGAGCAGAGTTCACTGCTTTCAGATGTTTTTACCAATTCTCTAGTAGCCTTAAAAAAGTCATTAGATTTGGCGCTAGGCATTTTTTGAAATAAAAGTGCCCGAGGGCTCTGAAAAGTTGCTTAATATAGCGACAAAAGGACTAAGTTGGCAACACTGCTCTTTGAATTGTTTGTTTTCACATGGCTTGCTGCTCCCCCCTGTGGACATTGAAGTGTGGCCTGAAAAACATTAATATTATAAGCGTTCTGATCGCATTTTAGCAAAAGGATTTTTATCAAAAACATAATTAATGTGCACAAATAAGGAGTAGTTGAACAGCTGACTACAAACCTAAAGCATACAGTCATTAGAAAAATAAATGTAATCTTTCCTTAGTGATTCTATTGGTAGGATTTTTTTTTTTCTTGACTTGCTTTCTTTCCTTAAGCATATTTTGTAAGAGCATTCGCTTAATCGCGTATGCAGACGCATTCACACACTGATTAACAGTGAAAGGAACAGGATACAGTGGTGGGCCCCTCAGGAGGAGGCTAGACCTTACTACAGCATTCACAACTTCCACTCAATCCTGAAAATGCTTGCAGTGGTAAGGACAACCTGGAAAACAATCGTTAGCAGCAAAGGATGCAACTGCTTCAAACAATAGTGAGTTTTAGCTGTGGACATCATTCCTAACACAACAGAAAATAATAGCTTATCTGATCCTGTTATGGCTCAATGATCAACACAGTGAAACAAGGAAAACTTTAACAGCTTCAACTAGTGGTGTAAATAATAATCGTTTTGTATCGATACGATTTTTTTTCCTCCGGTCTATTTTTATCCATTTGCTCCTGGGCGTAATTCTCCCTCAATTCAATTCAATTTTAATTCAATTCAGTTTATTTATATAGCGCCAAATTCACAACACATGTCATCTCAAGGCACTTTACAGTTCAACCAGATCATACAGTCAAATTGATACAAAGTTTTCTATCTAAGGAAAACCAGCTGATTGCATCGACTCATTGGGTCAAATACAATCCCTCACACTAAGCATGCTTGTAGCGACAGTGGAGAGGAAAAACTCCCTTTTAACAGGAAGGAACCTCCAGCAGAACGAGGCTCAGTGTGAGCGGCCATCTGCCGAGGCCGACTAGGGTTCAAGGAGACAGAAGCAGAGATACAAAAAGCAGCTGTAAAAGGCGGCCCCGTCCAGGAAACACACAGCCAGGCAGACAAGCTCCAAGGCAGCTTCCATGCCAGAGGACGAAGAGAGCACATCCACTCAGTCACGGTCAGAGAAACAGGACCACACTGGAAAACAGGCCGATCTCCAACATCTATAAACAAGGGTGTTGATGGAAGCAGCACAGCTGATGTTTCTTTCCAGGATGACGTCACTGCCAAACAGGAACAGACGAGGCAAAGCTACTCTGAGGAAAAGCAGAGAGAGCAGAAGTTTAGAGATTGAACTAACAGATTCTGCAGAATAGGAGAACAGAGAGAGAATGAAGCAGAATGATGAAATGGGGGCCCCTATGTCCTCCAAAAGTCTAAGCCTATAGCAGCATAACTATAGAGATAGCTCAGGATAACCTGAGCCACCCTAACTATAAGCTATATCAAAAAGGAAAGTTTTAAGCCTAGCCTTAAAAGTAGACAGGGTGTCTGCCTAACGGACTAAAACTGGTAGTTGGTTCCACAGGAGAGGAGCCTGATAACTAAAAGATCTGCCTCCCATTCTACTTTTAGAAATTCTAGGAACCACTAGTAAACCTGCAGATTGAGAGCGAAGTGCTCTGTTAGGAACATAAGGAACAATCAGATCTCTGATATAAGATGGAGCTTGGCCATTTAAGGCTTTATATGTGAGAAGGAGGATTTTAAATTCTATTCTGGATTTAACAGGAAGCCAATGAAGAGAAGCCAGGATAGGAGAGATAAGATCTCTCTTTTTAATTTTCATCAGAACTCTGGCTGCAGCATTTTGGATCAGCTGAAGGCTTTTAACTACAGTTTGTGGACTTCCTGATAGTAAAGAATTACAATAGTCCAGCCTTGAAGTAACAAATGCATGGACTAGTTTCTCAGCATCCAAATCCCATCCAAATGAAGTGATTGACTAATCAGCTTCTTTTTCAGAGACTCTGGTCCAAAGACTATAACTTCTGTTTTGTCTGCATTCAGAAGCAGAAAGTTAAGAGTCATCCAGGTGTGTATGTCTTCAAGACATGCCTGTAATCTATGTAATGGGTTAGCTTCATCTGGATTATAGACAGATATAGCTTGGTATCATCAGCATAACAGTGAAAATTAATCCCATGCTGTCTAATAATTCTACCGATTGGGAGCATGTATAAAGTAAAGAGAATTGGTCCTAGCACTGATCCCTGTGGTACTCCACAGGTAACCTTTGAGCGTGTTGAAGATCTATCATTAACATGAACAAACTGAATTTGATCAGATAGATACAATTTAAACCAGTCTAGTGCTGTTCCTTTAATTCCAACAAAATATTCAAGTCTTTCTAAAAGAATATTATGGTCAACTGTATTAAATGCAGCACTAAGATCCAACAGGATGAGCACAGATACAAGTCCATTATCTGAGGCCATGAGAATATCATTAGTGACTTTCACCAGAGCTGTTTCAGTGCTATGATGAGCTCTAAAGCCAGACTGAAACTCTTCAAAAAGTTCATTATGGTGTAAGTGATCGCAAACTTGTTTGGCAACTACTTTCTCAAGAATTTTGGATAAGAAAGGAAGATTGGATATAGGTCTATAATTAACCAAGTCATCTGGGTCAAGAGACGGTGTCTTAAGCAGAGGTTTAATTACAGCAACCTTAAAAGCTTTTGGTACATATCCCTGTAACAGAGATAGATTAATCACATCTAAAATGGAGGAGGAGATCAAAGGGAATACCTCCCTAAATAACCTGGTTGGAACTGGATCTAACATTCAAGTTGAAGGCTTAGATGAAGACAATAATTTTGCTAATTCATTAAGTTCAACTGGATCAAAGCAGTCTAAACCCGGTTCAGATTCCATCACTACCTCAGGTACAATCGCGGATAGAGGAGTGCTTATGATCTTATTTTTAATAAGATCAATCTTATTTATAAAGAATCCCATAAAATCATTGCTGCTAAGAGCAGGTGGAATGGACGGTTCAACAGAGCTATGGCTCTAGGTGAGTTTGGCAACTGTATTAAAAAGAAATCTAGGATTATTCTTATTCTCCTCTATTAATGAGGAGAAGTATGCTGCTCTTGCTTTACAAAGGGTCCTCTTATACAGCAGTAAACCATTTTTCCAGACTAGGAAGGACTCCCGCAGGCCTGTGGCCCGTGCTGCGGTGGCGCTAAACTTATTTTGCCCTCCTACCTCGCTTCCTGGTTATACTCTTACAGCAGTGTGTTGCAGTAAGCTTGACACAGACATTTTTTATTCATGCTCAGTATTGAAGCGTGGTCTGTGCTACACACTATCGCATAACGATATTACAGCTTTCATTGATTTATTTCAAACTTGAAACTTTGTTTAGCCTGTAAGGTGTAAAAAAAAAAAAAAAAAAAAATTAATAGATTAATCGAATCGAATCGCACCGTGGTGTATTCTTGAGTATCGAAAATAATCGAATAGTTTACACCCCTAGCGTCAACTGTGTGGAATTATTATGAGTTGATTTTTTTCTGTGTAGATGATTTGTTTCTAGCTAACTTGACAACGGACATAGAAACGGAGGAGCAGCATTTTCATCAATATATCCATCCATCTTCTTACACGCGTATCCCAAGTGGGGTCGGGTGCTGGCGCCTATCTCCAGCTGTCAATGCGCGAGAGGCGGGGTATACCCTGGACAGGTCGCCAGTCCATCACACGGCAACACAGACACAAACAACCATTCATGCACACACTCACACCTAACCCCCAGATTCCACATACTCCGTCAGAGCTCCGCTCCGCTCCGCCCCGCCCCGCTGATGTACGTCGTGCGGAGCGCTTGTTTTTCATGGAAATCAATGAGAGCTGTTCCACATCCACCGCTACTCCTCCGCACGTCTCCGTCCACGTACGTCTTCTCCGTCCGTCACCGACAAATTACGGAGCCGAGCTATTTTTTGCTCCGCTCCGGTCCGACCAGGTCAAGATCCGCAATTGCAATCGCACCAAACAGGAAAAAGAACATCGACAAATTCCGGTTCATCAAATTAAAATATAGCAGCAACAGATCGGTGACTAGAAATTATAGCACAATTCTTATATATAAAAAAAAAAAACTAACACCGTTTATTTAAATGATTGGATCCAAACTATTGGTTATTCACCAACGAGGAAGCAGATTTCTCATCTCCATCAAAATATTTATTTTATACCGAGGGACTTAAAGTTTAATCAAATCCATTCAAAAGAAACTTCTTATTACAGGAATGAAAAGAGATGCTGAGTTTGGGAGTAGAGAACAAGTTCATTCAAAAAAAGCAGTTTTGAATTATCCTTATTCCCGTTACAAAAATCTACAAAAATCTATATATATATATATATTTGGGCAGAAACTGAACATATGCTGGATGATGGTGGGATTTTTTTAATATGTCATATTAAATTAAGCGCTCACAGGGTTCATACAGGAATGAGTGACTCTAATTTAATGCTATTTTAATGCTATTAGAAATGATTTTAATGCCATCAACAAGAACCATGTACACAAGTTATTAGTGTCCATGAAATATGAAGGAGCTGTAAGCACAGTTCCATGACTCCTGTATGTATGTAAACACACACACACACACACATATATACGTATATATATATCCTCTAGCTTTTTCTCCGCCTGGAGCTTCCTTTCCGAACATACGGCTTTATGATCAGTTCCACGCAAATTAATAGCGATATAATATATCTGACGAAATTGTTTTTATAAGCATTTTTTATTAAAGAATTATAAATGCTTCGATAAACATATTTAAATAATTTTAGTGCCAATTAAGGCCTTGATTAAAAAAAAAATGAATGAATTGTAATTATTTTTAATGATCCGCGGAAACCCTGGTTCATCTCGTGCATGCTCTCTACGATCTCCAAGAAACTCCGAGCGGAACGGACAGGAGCCACAGCGGAGGATGTATGCTTTGGTTTGTGCAGGCGGTCTGGAGCGCAGCGGGGCGGAGCGGAGCGCTGACAGAGTATGTGGGATTTCGGGGTCAGGGGACTTTAGAGAAGCCAATTAATCTAACAGTCATGTTTTTGGACTGTGGGAGGAAGCCGGAGTACCCGGAGAGAACCCACACATGCTCAGGGAGAATTGTGATGCTTGTTGTGATGCTGTTTAAATGTAAGTAGAACATTTTCATTTCCATTATGTAATGTGAACTCCCCAAAACCCCTACTGGAAACCACAATGAATGGGATAATTTATACATATGTTGTATACACCTACAAATCAAAAGAGATCAATGTACTTTAATGTACAGTTACACAATATTGATTAGTCTTTATAATTCTACAGTTGTAAATAAAATTGGTTGTCCAAAATGAGTGGAATAGCAGGCACTAACTTTTTAGTGCATTTGCTCTCATGAATAATGGAAAACTTATGCCAATGACTGAAACGCACTAAATTTTGGGTAGATGGAGATGTAAATCTGATTCTCTACCTCCCCCAGAGCCATTTATCAAACCTCCAACAGATTGCAGGGAGAGTCTTTGCTTCTACATCCAGCACATTTGAAAGTCAGCTGAAAAGTTTGTGTTGAAACAAACACATACAGATGCAATTACAGACAACAGAGGAAGCATCTTTAATTATGAACAGAAATAATCCAAAAATTGTATTATTAGGATAAAAGTCATCTGCGGAAGACAGATTAAACATTTAAACCAAAATGGAAAAAAATCGTGACTGATCCTACATTTTCTGATCCCCCCCGTTCCTAAATGGATTCAATACGAAATAAAGCTGTGTTGTATCAAATGATTACCTACCAGCCCATACTGGCTACAGTTCCCTCTAACGACCCCCTTTCAGAGACATAGACAGGTATCGGGTACTGCAGGCTAACAAAGCGGTGGGCCCGTTCGTCTGGTTCAATTTGCATGTTTCTAAGCCAAAACAGGGCTTTGTTTGTGGTCTACTCTAAAAAGCCTCAAACTCAACGCTAGTTCTGACATTTTGAATTGAAAAAGCTTCCTGGATGAGAAGCGAAACTTCTTCAAACTTGGAAACAAGGTCCAGTGGATTGTTTTTTTTGTTTTGTTTTTTTACTTTATACAGTACTTTATACAGTACTGTGCATGAGCATTTTTCTCTTAGCTATTCTATTAGCTGTTCTATTTGCTATTCTTAGCTATTAACTAATAGAATTTTCTCAACTACTCTATTAGCTATTCTTTTAGTTGTTCTTAGCTATTGTACTAGCTGTCTGGAGGATTTTTAAGTCCACAGATGTACTGCATGGGGGTCTCAATTCAATTCAGTCTATTAATATAGCTCCGATTCACAATACATCTCATCTCAAGGCGCTTCACAGTTCAACCAGGTAATCCAGTCAGATTGATTCAAAGTTTTCTATCTAAGGAAAACCAGATGATTGCATCGACTCATTGACTCAAATACAATCCCTCAAACTAAGCATGCTTGTAGCGACAGTGGAGAGGAAAAATTCCCTTTTAACAGGAAGAAACCTCCAGCAGAACCAGGCTCAGTGTGAGCGGCCATCTGCCGAGGCCCACTGGGGTTCAAGGAGACAGAAGCAGAGATACAAAAGGCAGCAGTAAAGGCGACCCCATCCAGGAAACACACAGGCAGGCAGACGAGCTCCGAGCCAGCTCCCATGTCAGAGGGTGAAGAGAGCACATCCAGTTAGTCACAGTCAGAGAAACAGGACTAAACTGAAAAAAACAGGCTGATCTCCAACATCTGTAAACAAAGGTGTTGATGGCAGCAGCACAGCTGATGTTTCTCTCCAGGATGGAGTCACAGCCAAACAGGAACAGACCAGATGAAGCTACTATGAGAAAAAGTAGAGAGAGCAGAACGTTAGAGATTGAACTAACAGATTCTGCAGAGTGAGAGAATAGAGATAGAATGATGAAATGGGGGCCCCTATGTCCTCCAGAAGTCTTTGCCTATAGCAGCATAACTATAGAGATAGCTCAGGATAACCTGAGCCACTCTAACTATAAGCTTGAGTCTCAAAGGTTTTGGTTGACTTTTTGTTTATTTCCCACCTGCAATTTTTTTCCACTAATTGAAATGTCTTTAAATCCACATTAACATGAATTCATCAGACTGTATTAAACAGATAAATGGAGGCAGAAGATGTCTTTCAGTCATCAATGCACACATTCAGCGACACACAGGAGCTATTTCAAGCTGGGCACTGTTTCATTCACAACACCTGTCATATCAACCAGGAATTAGAATCAGTAATACTTTAATAATCCCATGGCGAAATGACTTTCGTTACATTACTCCATATGTAATAGAGTCCCTATAGGACCAGTTTAATATAACACAATTTCAAACTATAATTAGGAGTCCCTGCTCCATCTTGCCATCAGTTTGGGGGTCCTTTACCTGGAAAACGTTGCTTTACAGCATGTTAGAACCTCTTTACATTACAATCTTACACATTTTCTTTGCATACCAGTTGTGTTCTGTAGACATTAGTCATCAGGACATTAATAACAATTTGGCATATCTGCATTAGTTATTAGATATAAAATAAATATTGTAGTTAAAAGAAAAACAAAAAAAGTAACTTAATGCAATTGACTTCCTCTTCTAAAAAAAAAAAGACCACAACATCCAGCATGTTTGTTTTTAGTGTCCAATATCTGTTATTAGCTCTCCTTTTCATATATTAGGACCCTTACAGTCAAAGCAGGCATCCCAGTCTGTACATCTGCTTCATGTTTCCCTATGTAGCTCATACAGAAAAACAGGCTGGGTCACCAGAGGGTGGGCCAAATCCAGGAGACATGTACCCTCCCCTCACCCAGAGTAGCTACTTGTGCACACACAAACACACAAACCCTCTGTCTCTCTTTTTTCTCTCCTTAAGACACTTTAGAGTGACTCCAGAGCAGAGGAATTCCCATGCTGTCATGGGAAAACTGTGCTGTGTGTGGTTCTTGCTATCTTTAAATTGTGTGTGTGCATACTCAGTATGCGTGTACTTGTTGCTTGGTGAGAAATTTGCACAGCAAGAATCTTTCTTTCTACTCTTTTCTCCACAACCGAGGAGAAAGAAAAGGATTTGTAATGTGAGAAGTAAATGCTATGGAAATTCATTCTATGCAATAAAGAATTTACTTAGTTTAACAGTATATCAAGCTGTGTTCTTTGTCTTCATTACTTACTAATATTTTGTTTTCCTTTTTAATGTATTTACAATATTATGAAAACGTCCTTTTCTAGTGATCTTTAGGTGTGTAGAGAGATTAGACTATAGTAAAATGCTTAAACTTAAAGAAAGAAAAAAAAAATATGATGCCAAAACAAGCAGTGACTAAAATCTGCTCTTCCAACTTCATTTTTGATCAACAGTCATTTGGATTTCCTTTGCATTGTCATATATTCACTTATGAATGAGTAAATAAGTGGGGCTATTTTCTAAAAAGACAGATTGTGATACCTACTTTTTTTTTATTAAAATAGTCCTTCCATTCACCTACTGATGTCATTGTGTGAAGAAAGACCTTAAGATTCTTGACGTATAGTTATTTTACTAATAATGTTTAATGCTCAATCTCATAGTAAAGTTACAGGTTCAAATATCGACTTAATTGTCGTTGTTTGTTTCTCCTCTTGCCAATTTTCATAATTAATAATAATAATTGAACTTTATTGATCTGACATTGGAGAAATGTACCTCTGCATTTATCCCATTCCCTTGGAGATCAGTGGGCTGCTATCGTGGGGCGCTCGGAGTTAAGGGTCCTGCTCAGCCTCCCAGAGGGGCAGTCTGTGGGAATGGGGCTCAAACTCACAACCTCAGGATCCCAAGCTTTATGTCCTAGATTACAAAAAAATAGAAATCTAAATAAGTCATTTTTTCTTAAAATAAGTGCATTTATTCTTTAAATTAGGTGGTCAGTGAGACATTTTGCTAATGGAACAAGACAGTGTACATTTAAAATAAGAAAAACCAATTACATTGTTTTATTTCAAGTGCATATTATCTAATTATCTTATTTTAATAGCAAAATTACTCATTCTATTGGCCACTCATCTTATTTACCTGCTCAAATTAAGGTGAAATACACTTAATTTAGGAAATTTGTATTTATTTCTAGGTCGTTTTTGCAGTGTAACCACTAGGCTGCCACTCCCCAAAGTATTCAAAGTATTAAAGTATACAAATCAGCAGTAAAAAATTTATTTTCTTTTTCCATTCTGGGTTTGTGTATTATTCCAAAGATTGAATTGATAAATGGGATCTGTGTTCAGGGGGAAGAAATAACTATAATTTGATTTACTTTAAAAAACTTTCCAAAAAAGTTAAAAATATGGATTTGTTTTCCAAGTCTGATGACGGTTTGCTTCCCATCCAGATAGCTTTCTCAATTCAAGATGTCTATATTAGCGTTGAGACTTTTAGAGTAGCCCAAACAAAAGCCTTGTCATGCCTTAGAAAACATGCAAATTGAACAGAAAACAGGTCCATCCCTTATTAATGGAAAAGTCGTTGTTGGCCTGCAA
The DNA here is from genome assembly GCA_030533445.1 of Cyprinodon diabolis. Lineage (NCBI taxonomy): Eukaryota > Metazoa > Chordata > Actinopteri > Cyprinodontiformes > Cyprinodontidae > Cyprinodon > Cyprinodon diabolis. Next base: position 6,571,528 of record CM060080.1, read on the forward strand.
AACCCAGGTGGCGTGATATGGTGATGTCATTAAATGGGCAGCACCCACATATAATGTTGGGTTATAATGAAAAAAAGAAGAGAAGAACTAATATTTTACAAATGAATTCTTCATAGTGCATACTAACGTATGATATGTAATTTTTTTGTGGAAAATAAGGCATTTGGTCCAGTAAATGTCTAATATTATGTTTCCTGGAAGTTTAGAAATGTTATAAAGAATAAGTTGAGTCTCAAGAAAACTCCTAGAGGCTAAAACTATAATTGGGGGGCCACATGCCGAAGGCATGGCCCACCTACTACTATTGCACATATTTATTCCGCGTATTATTGGGGGGCCACATGCCGAAGGCATGGCCCACCTACTACTATTGCACATATTTATTCCGCGTATTATTGGGGGGCCACATGCCGAAGGCATGGCCCACCTACTACTATTGCACATATTTATTCCGCGTATTATTATTATTATAATTCTCCCGTATACCCAAAACTTCGGCGCGTAACTAGTCCCGCACGGTTTGGCGGATCGGGCCCAAAGTTGGCACACGCGTCGGGACCAATGGGGTGATGTGTGCTTGTATAAAACTTTCTCATTAGTCCGAAGGTTTGCGAATTATTAGCGAAAACGTCGCAAAAAAATCCCATAGGAAATGAATGGGGAGAGGAAAAAAAAAGCATAAAAAACAGCACTTCACTGTGTCGGCATACATTCACCTAGAAAAACAGTTTGAAGCTCAGTTTGTAGATAAATCCTTCGTCTATTTAAAACTGAAGACGGTATGTTGATAACTGCTACGGTTTTTGTATAATCAGACCTCAAGCGCCACAAAGTTTTAGCAAAATCCAGCCTGCTAGAGTGGAGCAACTGAAAAGCTAGAGTGTGAGGCAGGCGTTTTTTAAACACAAAAAAACATTTTAAACTCGCCCTCACGGCCACATATTTATAGCTAGAGTCACCATTTTTGGTCAGTTTGTAGACTGAAATCTCTGGACCCACACAATATCTTCGGAATTACGGTAGGATTAATACTTTTCCTTAAAAACCCTCCAGACCGACCTAAAGTCGATGAAAATCAGAGCCGTTTTTCATTGGTTTTGGAGCAGAAGAGGGGAGAAAAACGAATCCGACTATGTGTTTTAAACTCGTCATAAATATTTTTCTGAATGACACACATACACCAAAGTTGGCATAGTTGGAGTCGAAGGATGACTGACGCTCACGGTGAAAAAATTTTTTGAATAACTCATACGGTTTTTGCTCAGCAGTCGTTTGTTCGGAGGACATTTTAAGCACCTGAAAGCTGAGTGACAGTGACCTGCTGCAGCTAGCTCAATTAGAAGCTTAGGTGTGATGAAACGTTTTTTCTTTTTCTTTCTCTTCCCATTCAGTTTGTAGATGACCTACAGCCATGAAAGTTACTCCAATTGAAGACAAGATATAGCTGTCGCTTAGATAAAAAGAATTTTTCAGATACCTTTTACGGTTTTTACTCAGCAGTCGTTTGTTCGGAGGGGTGCTTTAGCAGCTAAAAGGTGAGTGAGAGTGAGGTCCTGCAGTTCAAACAAAGGGAGGAGCAGGTGGGCCAACCATTTTGTTTGTGCTTCGTTTTGGGTTGTGAAAGACCTACAGACATGAAGGTTACCCCAGTCTGAGACAAAGGATAGATGTTGCTTTCACTGAAAGAATTTTTCAGATATCTTTTACGGTTTTTGCTCAGCAGTCGTTTGTTCGGAGGGTAAGCACCTGGAAGCTAGCTGACAGTTAGCTTCTGCAGCAGCCTGCTAGAGTGCAGCTGCTGAAATCTTAGTGTGAGGCGGCCATTTTTTAAGATCAAACATCTTATTCTCGCCCTCACGGCCACATATTTGGAGCTACAGTCACCATTTTTGGTCAGTTTGTAGACTGAAACCTCTGGACTCACACAATGTCTTCGGAATTACGGTAGGATTAATACTTTGCCTTAAAAACCCTCCAGACCAACCTAAAGTGGATGAGAGTTTCAGCCTTTCTCCATTCTTTTTGAGCTGAAGATGGGAGAAAAACGAATCAGACTATGTGTTTTCAACTCGTCATAAATATTTTTCTGAATGACACACATACACCAAAGTTGGTATAGTTGGAGTCGAAGGATTGCTGATGCTCATGGTGAAAATGTTTTTTGAATAACTCATACGGTTTTTGATCAGTAGTCGTTTGTTCGGTGCCGTTCTTCCCATACAAAAAAGCCTGGGAAGAAGAAACCAATAGTGAGTGCAGCTGTTGTCTGTGTCAGTGAGAGGCTCGTTAAGCGTTGTCAAGGTTACCAAGCTTCAAACAGATTTTACCTCTGCTGTTTTAAACAGCACATATTAATCTAATGGAGGGTGAAAGGACTGATTTAACATTGGGAAATGGATACTATATGACTGCTGTACATGACACTTCCCTTGCCACTCAGCACTGATAGACTTTCAAAATAAGACTCCAGGGACCCTACAAAATAAAAGCCTCTATATTTTTTACATATATTTATTGCTCTATATGGCTCAACATTATGACCCAAACTCAACCCCGTTTTAGAGAATAGACTCTAGGAGACTGTTTAAAACACACCCTATAGCAAATTTCAAAATAAAAGCCTCCCATTTCCGCTTCATCTACTGCCCTAATAACATGGAAAAACAGTGATTTAACGATTGGAAAGTAATCAACTATCATTGACGGGTCTGAACATTTTCTATAAACACAACTCTGTTGGACTTTCAAAATAAGACTCCAGGGACCCTACAAAATAAAAGCCTCTAGATTATAGTAATGCATTAATTGATGCAAATGGCTCAACATTATGACCCAAACTCTTCCAGGTTGTTTTTATTAGACTCTAGTGACCTTTTCAAAACACACCCCAGAGCAAATTTCACAATAAAAGTCTCCCATTTACTCTGTAATACAGCAACTATTCACCTAATAACATGGAAAACCAGTGATTTAACATTTGGAAATGGATTCTATATCACTGCTGGGCGTGACCCATCTTTTGATGCACATTCATGATAGACTTTCAAAATAAGACTACAAGGACTCTACAGAATAAAAGCCTCTTCCTTATACACACTCATACATTCTGGCATATTGCTCATTGCCATTGGTGATTTCATCACTGCAATGGCTCTTAGAAGGCGGGCGGAGCCCGCCAATGGTAACAGGCGGGCGGAGCCCGCCAAAGGTGATTACATCACTGCAATGGCTCTTAGCAGGCGGGCGGAGCCCGCCATTGGTGATTTCATCACTGCAATGGCTCTTAGAAGGCGGGCAGAGCCCGCCATTGGTGATTTTTTTCTTCACTGAGATGGCTCCTAGCAGGCGGGCGAAGCCCGCCAACTGGGCTTTACCCACTGTGTTTCAATATGGACAACCCATATTACCCTTGTGCATCATACTCTGTGCACGTCTATTTCCCAGATTTCAGCACAAGTGGCACACAGCTCTCTTTGCCCATGAACTTGCCCTCTTTCCTTCCCTCAGCAGCCCTCAAAGGCGTAAGCAGTTGGTCTGGGGAGCCCCGACGTCACTTGCCAGGGCCGTATTGGCCCGGTTCCCCAGACGGGCAGTAGGTGGCCCCCCTCAAAATTTCTTTAGAAATTTTCTAGTTATTATTATAATTCTCCCGTATACCCAAAACTTCGGCGCGTAACTAGTCCCGCACGGTTTGGCGGATCGGGCCCAAAGTTGGCACACGCGTCGGGACCAATGGGGTGATGTGTGCTTGTATAAAACTTTCTCATTAGTCCGAAGGTTTGCGAATTATTAGCGAAAACGTCGCAAAAAAATCCCATAGGAAATGAATGGGGAGAGGAAAAAAAAAGCATAAAAAACAGCACTTCACTGTGTCGGCATACATTCACCTAGAAAAACAGTTTGAAGCTCAGTTTGTAGATAAATCCTTCGTCTATTTAAAACTGAAGACGGTATGTTGATAACTGCTACGGTTTTTGTATAATCAGACCTCAAGCGCCACAAAGTTTTAGCAAAATCCAGCCTGCTAGAGTGGAGCAACTGAAAAGCTAGAGTGTGAGGCAGGCGTTTTTTAAACACAAAAAAACATTTTAAACTCGCCCTCACGGCCACATATTTATAGCTAGAGTCACCATTTTTGGTCAGTTTGTAGACTGAAATCTCTGGACCCACACAATATCTTCGGAATTACGGTAGGATTAATACTTTTCCTTAAAAACCCTCCAGACCGACCTAAAGTCGATGAAAATCAGAGCCGTTTTTCATTGGTTTTGGAGCAGAAGAGGGGAGAAAAACGAATCCGACTATGTGTTTTAAACTCGTCATAAATATTTTTCTGAATGACACACATACACCAAAGTTGGCATAGTTGGAGTCGAAGGATGACTGACGCTCACGGTGAAAAAATTTTTTGAATAACTCATACGGTTTTTGCTCAGCAGTCGTTTGTTCGGAGGACATTTTAAGCACCTGAAAGCTGAGTGACAGTGACCTGCTGCAGCTAGCTCAATTAGAAGCTTAGGTGTGATGAAACGTTTTTTCTTTTTCTTTCTCTTCCCATTCAGTTTGTAGATGACCTACAGCCATGAAAGTTACTCCAATTGAAGACAAGATATAGCTGTCGCTTAGATAAAAAGAATTTTTCAGATACCTTTTACGGTTTTTACTCAGCAGTCGTTTGTTCGGAGGGGTGCTTTAGCAGCTAAAAGGTGAGTGAGAGTGAGGTCCTGCAGTTCAAACAAAGGGAGGAGCAGGTGGGCCAACCATTTTGTTTGTGCTTCGTTTTGGGTTGTGAAAGACCTACAGACATGAAGGTTACCCCAGTCTGAGACAAAGGATAGATGTTGCTTTCACTGAAAGAATTTTTCAGATATCTTTTACGGTTTTTGCTCAGCAGTCGTTTGTTCGGAGGGTAAGCACCTGGAAGCTAGCTGACAGTTAGCTTCTGCAGCAGCCTGCTAGAGTGCAGCTGCTGAAATCTTAGTGTGAGGCGGCCATTTTTTAAGATCAAACATCTTATTCTCGCCCTCACGGCCACATATTTGGAGCTACAGTCACCATTTTTGGTCAGTTTGTAGACTGAAACCTCTGGACTCACACAATGTCTTCGGAATTACGGTAGGATTAATACTTTGCCTTAAAAACCCTCCAGACCAACCTAAAGTGGATGAGAGTTTCAGCCTTTCTCCATTCTTTTTGAGCTGAAGATGGGAGAAAAACGAATCAGACTATGTGTTTTCAACTCGTCATAAATATTTTTCTGAATGACACACATACACCAAAGTTGGTATAGTTGGAGTCGAAGGATTGCTGATGCTCATGGTGAAAATGTTTTTTGAATAACTCATACGGTTTTTGATCAGTAGTCGTTTGTTCGGTGCCGTTCTTCCCATACAAAAAAGCCTGGGAAGAAGAAACCAATAGTGAGTGCAGCTGTTGTCTGTGTCAGTGAGAGGCTCGTTAAGCGTTGTCAAGGTTACCAAGCTTCAAACAGATTTTACCTCTGCTGTTTTAAACAGCACATATTAATCTAATGGAGGGTGAAAGCACTGATTTAACATTGGGAAATGGATACTATATGACTGCCGTCCATGACACTTCCCTTGCCACTCAGCACTGATAGACTTTCAAAATAAGACTCCAGGGACCCTTCAAAATAAAAGCCTCTATATTTTTTACATATATTTATTGCCCTATATGGCTCAACATTATGACCCAAACTCAACCCCATTTTAGAGAATAGACTCTAGGAGACTGTTTAAAACACACCCTATGGCAAATTTCAAAATAAAAGCCTCCCATTTCCGCTTCATCTACTGCCCTAATAAAATGGAAAAAGAGTGATTTAACGATTGGAAAGTCATCAACTATCATTGATGGGTCTGAACATTTTCTCTAAACACAACTCTGTTGGACTTTCAAAATAAGACTCCAGGGACCCTACAAAATAAAAGCCTCTAGATTATACTAATGCATTAATTGATGCAAATGGCTCAACATTATGACCCAAACTCTTCCAGGTTGTTTTTATTAGACTCTAGTGACCTTTTCAAAACACACCCCAGAGCAAATTTCACAATAAAAGTCCCCCATTTACTCTGTAATACAGGAACTATTCACCTAATAACATGGAAAACCAGTGATTTAACATTTGGAAATGGATTCTATATCACTGCTGGGCATGACCCATCTATAGATGCACTTCCATGATAGACTTTCAAAATAAGACTACAGGGACTCTACAAAATAAAAGCCTCTTCCTTATACACACTCATACATTCTGGCATATTGCTTATAGCCATTTGTAATTTCATCACTGCAATGGCTCTTAGAAGGCGGGCGGAGCCCGCCATTGGTGATTTCATCACTGCAATGGCTGTTAGGAGGCGGGCGGAGCCCGCCAATGGTGATTTTTTTCATCACTGCAATGGCTCCTAGCAGGCGGGCGGAGCCCGCCATTGGTGATTTCATCACTGCAATGGCTCTTAGCAGGCGGGCAATGCCCGCCATTGGGGATTTTTTTCATCGCTGCAAGGGCTCCTAGCAGGCGGGCGGAGCCCACCAACTGAGCTTTACCCACTGCGGTTCAATATGGACAACCCATATTACCCTTGTGCATCATACGCTGTGCACGTCTATTACCCAGATTTCAGCACAGGTGGCACACAGCTCTCTTTGCCCATGACCTAGCCCTCTTTCCTTCCCTCAGCAGCCCTCAAAGGCATAAGCAGTTGGTCTGGGGAGCCCCGACATCACTTGCCAGGGCCGTATTGGCCCGGTTCCCCAGACGGGCAGTAGGTGGCCCCCCTCAAAATTTCTTTAGAAATTTTCTAGTTGGGGGGCCACATGCCGAAGGCATGGCCCACCTACTACTATTGCACATATTTATTCCGCGTATTATTGGGGGGCCACATGCCGAAGGCATGGCCCACCTACTACTATTGCACATATTTATTCCGCGTATTATTATTATTATAATTCTCCCGTATACCCAAAACTTCGGCGCGTAACTAGTCCCGCACGGTTTGGCGGATCGGGCCCAAAGTTGGCACACGCGTCGGGACCAATGGGGTGATGTGTGCTTGTATAAAACTTTCTCATTAGTCCGAAGGTTTGCGAATTATTAGCGAAAACGTCGCAAAAAAATCCCATAGGAAATGAATGGGGAGAGGAAAAAAAAAGCATAAAAAACAGCACTTCACTGTGTCGGCATACATTCACCTAGAAAAACAGTTTGAAGCTCAGTTTGTAGATAAATCCTTCGTCTATTTAAAACTGAAGACGGTATGTTGATAACTGCTACGGTTTTTGTATAATCAGACCTCAAGCGCCACAAAGTTTTAGCAAAATCCAGCCTGCTAGAGTGGAGCAACTGAAAAGCTAGAGTGTGAGGCAGGCGTTTTTTAAACACAAAAAAACATTTTAAACTCGCCCTCACGGCCACATATTTATAGCTAGAGTCACCATTTTTGGTCAGTTTGTAGACTGAAATCTCTGGACCCACACAATATCTTCGGAATTACGGTAGGATTAATACTTTTCCTTAAAAACCCTCCAGACCGACCTAAAGTCGATGAAAATCAGAGCCGTTTTTCATTGGTTTTGGAGCAGAAGAGGGGAGAAAAACGAATCCGACTATGTGTTTTAAACTCGTCATAAATATTTTTCTGAATGACACACATACACCAAAGTTGGCATAGTTGGAGTCGAAGGATGACTGACGCTCACGGTGAAAAAATTTTTTGAATAACTCATACGGTTTTTGCTCAGCAGTCGTTTGTTCGGAGGACATTTTAAGCACCTGAAAGCTGAGTGACAGTGACCTGCTGCAGCTAGCTCAATTAGAAGCTTAGGTGTGATGAAACGTTTTTTCTTTTTCTTTCTCTTCCCATTCAGTTTGTAGATGACCTACAGCCATGAAAGTTACTCCAATTGAAGACAAGATATAGCTGTCGCTTAGATAAAAAGAATTTTTCAGATACCTTTTACGGTTTTTACTCAGCAGTCGTTTGTTCGGAGGGGTGCTTTAGCAGCTAAAAGGTGAGTGAGAGTGAGGTCCTGCAGTTCAAACAAAGGGAGGAGCAGGTGGGCCAACCATTTTGTTTGTGCTTCGTTTTGGGTTGTGAAAGACCTACAGACATGAAGGTTACCCCAGTCTGAGACAAAGGATAGATGTTGCTTTCACTGAAAGAATTTTTCAGATATCTTTTACGGTTTTTGCTCAGCAGTCGTTTGTTCGGAGGGTAAGCACCTGGAAGCTAGCTGACAGTTAGCTTCTGCAGCAGCCTGCTAGAGTGCAGCTGCTGAAATCTTAGTGTGAGGCGGCCATTTTTTTAAGATCAAACATCTTATTCTCGCCCTCACGGCCACATATTTGGAGCTACAGTCACCATTTTTGGTCAGTTTGTAGACTGAAACCTCTGGACTCACACAATGTCTTCGGAATTACGGTAGGATTAATACTTTGCCTTAAAAACCCTCCAGACCAACCTAAAGTGGATGAGAGTTTCAGCCTTTCTCCATTCTTTTTGAGCTGAAGATGGGAGAAAAACGAATCAGACTATGTGTTTTCAACTCGTCATAAATATTTTTCTGAATGACACACATACACCAAAGTTGGTATAGTTGGAGTCGAAGGATTGCTGATGCTCATGGTGAAAATGTTTTTTGAATAACTCATACGGTTTTTGATCAGTAGTCGTTTGTTCGGTGCCGTTCTTCCCATACAAAAAAGCCTGGGAAGAAGAAACCAATAGTGAGTGCAGCTGTTGTCTGTGTCAGTGAGAGGCTCGTTAAGCGTTGTCAAGGTTACCAAGCTTCAAACAGATTTTACCTCTGCTGTTTTAAACAGCACATATTAATCTAATGGAGGGTGAAAGGACTGATTTAACATTGGGAAATGGATACTATATGACTGCTGTACATGACACTTCCCTTGCCACTCAGCACTGATAGACTTTCAAAATAAGACTCCAGGGACCCTACAAAATAAAAGCCTCTATATTTTTTACATATATTTATTGCTCTATATGGCTCAACATTATGACCCAAACTCAACCCCGTTTTAGAGAATAGACTCTAGGAGACTGTTTAAAACACACCCTATAGCAAATTTCAAAATAAAAGCCTCCCATTTCCGCTTCATCTACTGCCCTAATAACATGGAAAAAGAGTGATTTAACGATTGGAAAGTAATCAACTATCATTGACGGGTCTGAACATTTTCTATAAACACAACTCTGTTGGACTTTCAAAATAAGACTCCAGGGACCCTACAAAATAAAAGCCTCTAGATTATAGTAATGCATTAATTGATGCAAATGGCTCAACATTATGACCCAAACTCTTCCAGGTTGTTTTTATTAGACTCTAGTGACCTTTTCAAAACACACCCCAGAGCAAATTTCACAATAAAAGTCTCCCATTTACTCTGTAATACAGCAACTATTCACCTAATAACATGGAAAACCAGTGATTTAACATTTGGAAATGGATTCTATATCACTGCTGGGCGTGACCCATCTTTTGATGCACATTCATGATAGACTTTCAAAATAAGACTACAAGGACTCTACAGAATAAAAGCCTCTTCCTTATACACACTCATACATTCTGGCATATTGCTCATTGCCATTGGTGATTTCATCACTGCAATGGCTCTTAGCAGGTGATTTCATCACTGCAATGGCTCTTAGAAGGCGGGCAGAGCCCGCCATTGGTGATTTTTTTCTTCACTGAGATGGCTCCTAGCAGGCGGGCGAAGCCCGCCAACTGGGCTTTACCCACTGTGTTTCAATATGGACAACCCATATTACCCTTGTGCATCATACTCTGTGCACGTCTATTTCCCAGATTTCAGCACAAGTGGCACACAGCTCTCTTTGCCCATGAACTTGCCCTCTTTCCTTCCCTCAGCAGCCCTCAAAGGCGTAAGCAGTTGGTCTGGGGAGCCCCGACGTCACTTGCCAGGGCCGTATTGGCCCGGTTCCCCAGACGGGCAGTAGGTGGCCCCCCTCAAAATTTCTTTAGAAATTTTCTAGTTATTATTATAATTCTCCCGTATACCCAAAACTTCGGCGCGTAACTAGTCCCGCACGGTTTGGCGGATCGGGCCCAAAGTTGGCACACGCGTCGGGACCAATGGGGTGATGTGTGCTTGTATAAAACTTTCTCATTAGTCCGAAGGTTTGCGAATTATTAGCGAAAACGTCGCAAAAAAATCCCATAGGAAATGAATGGGGAGAGGAAAAAAAAAGCATAAAAAACAGCACTTCACTGTGTCGGCATACATTCACCTAGAAAAACAGTTTGAAGCTCAGTTTGTAGATAAATCCTTCGTCTATTTAAAACTGAAGACGGTATGTTGATAACTGCTACGGTTTTTGTATAATCAGACCTCAAGCGCCACAAAGTTTTAGCAAAATCCAGCCTGCTAGAGTGGAGCAACTGAAAAGCTAGAGTGTGAGGCAGGCGTTTTTTAAACACAAAAAAACATTTTAAACTCGCCCTCACGGCCACATATTTATAGCTAGAGTCACCATTTTTGGTCAGTTTGTAGACTGAAATCTCTGGACCCACACAATATCTTCGGAATTACGGTAGGATTAATACTTTTCCTTAAAAACCCTCCAGACCGACCTAAAGTCGATGAAAATCAGAGCCGTTTTTCATTGGTTTTGGAGCAGAAGAGGGGAGAAAAACGAATCCGACTATGTGTTTTAAACTCGTCATAAATATTTTTCTGAATGACACACATACACCAAAGTTGGCATAGTTGGAGTCGAAGGATGACTGACGCTCACGGTGAAAAAATTTTTTGAATAACTCATACGGTTTTTGCTCAGCAGTCGTTTGTTCGGAGGACATTTTAAGCACCTGAAAGCTGAGTGACAGTGACCTGCTGCAGCTAGCTCAATTAGAAGCTTAGGTGTGATGAAACGTTTTTTCTTTTTCTTTCTCTTCCCATTCAGTTTGTAGATGACCTACAGCCATGAAAGTTACTCCAATTGAAGACAAGATATAGCTGTCGCTTAGATAAAAAGAATTTTTCAGATACCTTTTACGGTTTTTACTCAGCAGTCGTTTGTTCGGAGGGGTGCTTTAGCAGCTAAAAGGTGAGTGAGAGTGAGGTCCTGCAGTTCAAACAAAGGGAGGAGCAGGTGGGCCAACCATTTTGTTTGTGCTTCGTTTTGGGTTGTGAAAGACCTACAGACATGAAGGTTACCCCAGTCTGAGACAAAGGATAGATGTTGCTTTCACTGAAAGAATTTTTCAGATATCTTTTACGGTTTTTGCTCAGCAGTCGTTTGTTCGGAGGGTAAGCACCTGGAAGCTAGCTGACAGTTAGCTTCTGCAGCAGCCTGCTAGAGTGCAGCTGCTGAAATCTTAGTGTGAGGCGGCCATTTTTTAAGATCAAACATCTTATTCTCGCCCTCACGGCCACATATTTGGAGCTACAGTCACCATTTTTGGTCAGTTTGTAGACTGAAACCTCTGGACTCACACAATGTCTTCGGAATTACGGTAGGATTAATACTTTGCCTTAAAAACCCTCCAGACCAACCTAAAGTGGATGAGAGTTTCAGCCTTTCTCCATTCTTTTTGAGCTGAAGATGGGAGAAAAACGAATCAGACTATGTGTTTTCAACTCGTCATAAATATTTTTCTGAATGACACACATACACCAAAGTTGGTATAGTTGGAGTCGAAGGATTGCTGATGCTCATGGTGAAAATGTTTTTTGAATAACTCATACGGTTTTTGATCAGTAGTCGTTTGTTCGGTGCCGTTCTTCCCATACAAAAAAGCCTGGGAAGAAGAAACCAATAGTGAGTGCAGCTGTTGTCTGTGTCAGTGAGAGGCTCGTTAAGCGTTGTCAAGGTTACCAAGCTTCAAACAGATTTTACCTCTGCTGTTTTAAACAGCACATATTAATCTAATGGAGGGTGAAAGGACTGATTTAACATTGGGAAATGGATACTATATGACTGCTGTACATGACACTTCCCTTGCCACTCAGCACTGATAGACTTTCAAAATAAGACTCCAGGGACCCTACAAAATAAAAGCCTCTATATTTTTTACATATATTTATTGCTCTATATGGCTCAACATTATGACCCAAACTCAACCCCGTTTTAGAGAATAGACTCTAGGAGACTGTTTAAAACACACCCTATAGCAAATTTCAAAATAAAAGCCTCCCATTTCCGCTTCATCTACTGCCCTAATAACATGGAAAAAGAGTGATTTAACGATTGGAAAGTAATCAACTATCATTGACGGGTCTGAACATTTTCTATAAACACAACTCTGTTGGACTTTCAAAATAAGACTCCAGGGACCCTACAAAATAAAAGCCTCTAGATTATAGTAATGCATTAATTGATGCAAATGGCTCAACATTATGACCCAAACTCTTCCAGGTTGTTTTTATTAGACTCTAGTGACCTTTTCAAAACACACCCCAGAGCAAATTTCACAATAAAAGTCTCCCATTTACTCTGTAATACAGCAACTATTCACCTAATAACATGGAAAACCAGTGATTTAACATTTGGAAATGGTTTCCATATCACTGCTGGGCGTGACCCATCTTTTGATGCACATTCATGATAGACTTTCAAAATAAGACTACAAGGACTCTACAGAATAAAAGCCTCTTCCTTATACACACTCATACATTCTGGCATATTGCTCATTGCCATTGGTGATTTCATCACTGCAATGGCTCTTAGAAGGCGGGCGGAGCCCGCCAATGGTAACAGGCGGGCGGAGCCCGCCAAAGGTGATTACATCACTGCAATGGCTCTTAGCAGGCGGGCGGAGCCCGCCCTTGGTGATTTCATCACTGCAATGGCTCTTAGAAGGCGGGCAGAGCCCGCCATTGGTGATTTTTTTCTTCACTGAGATGGCTCCTAGCAGGCGGGCAAAGCCCGCCAACTGGGCTTTACCCACTGTGTTTCAATATGGACAACCCATATTACCCTTGTGCATCATACGCTGTGCACGTCTATTTCCCAGATTTCAGCACAAGTGGCACACAGCTCTCTTTGCCCATGAACTTGCCCTCTTTCCTTCCCTCAGCAGCCCTCAAAGGCGTAAGCAGTTGGTCTGGGGAGCCCCGACGTCACTTGCCAGGGCCGTATTGGCCCGGTTCCCCAGACGGGCAGTAGGTGGCCCCCCTCAAAATTTCTTTAGAAATTTTCTAGTTGGGGGGCCACATGCCGAAGGCATGGCCCACCTACTACTATTGCACATATTTATTCCGCGTATTATTATTATTATAATTCTCCCGTATACCCAAAACTTCGGCGCGTAACTAGTCCCGCACGGTTTGGCGGATCGGGCCCAAAGTTGGCACACGCGTCGGGACCAATGGGGTGATGTGTGCTTGTATAAAACTTTCTCATTAGTCCGAAGGTTTGCGAATTATTAGCAAAAACGTCGCAAAAAAATCCCATAGGAAATGAATGGGGAAAGGAAAAAAAAAGCATAAAAAACAGCACTTCACTGTGTCGGCATACATTCACCTAGAAAAACAGTTTGAAGCTCAGTTTGTAGATAAATCCTTCGTCTATTTAAAACTGAAGACGGTATGTTGATAACTGCTACGGTTTTTGTATAATCAGACCTCAAGCGCCACAAAGTTTTAGCAAAATCCAGCCTGCTAGAGTGGAGCAACTGAAAAGCTAGAGTGTGAGGCAGGCGTTTTTTAAACACAAAAAAACATTTTAAACTCGCCCTCACGGCCACATATTTATAGCTAGAGTCACCATTTTTGGTCAGTTTGTAGACTGAAATCTCTGGACCCACACAATATCTTCGGAATTACGGTAGGATTAATACTTTTCCTTAAAAACCCTCCAGACCGACCTAAAGTCGATGAAAATCAGAGCAGTTTTTCATTGGTTTTGGAGCAGAAGAGGGGAGAAAAACGAATCAGACTATGTGTTTTCAAGTCGTCATAAATATTTTTCTGAATGACACACATACACCAAAGTTGGCATAGTTGGAGTCGAAGGATGGCTGACGCTCACGGTGAAAGAATTTTTTGAATAACTCATACGGTTTTTGCTCAGCAGTCGTTTGTTCGGAGGACATTTTAAGCACCTCAAAGCTGGGTGAGTGACCTGCTGCAGCTAGCTCAATTAGAAGCTCATGTGTGACGAAACGTTTTTTCTTTTTCTTTCTCTTCCCATTCAGGTTGTAGATGACCTACAGCCATGAAAGTTACTCCAATTGAAGACAAGATATAGCTGTCGCTTAGATAAAAATAATTTTTGAGATACCTTTTATGGTTTTTACTCAGCAGTCGTTTGTTCGGAGGGGTGCTTTAGCAGCTGAAAGGTGAGTGAGAGTGAGGTCCTGCAGTTAAAAGAAAGGGAGGAGCAGGTGGGCCAACCATTTTGTTTTTGCTTCGTTTTGGGTTGTGAAAGACCTACAGACATGAAGGTTACCCCAGTCTGAGACAAAGGATAGATGTTGCTTTCACTGAAAGAATTTTTCAGATACCTTTTACGGTTTTTGCTCAGCAGTCGTTTGTTCGGAGGGTAAGCACCTGGAAGCTAGCTGACAGTTAGCTTCTGCAGCAGCCTGCTAGAGTGCAGCTGCTGAAATCTTAGTGGGAGGCGGCCATTTTTTTAAGATCAAACATCTTATTCTCGCCCTCACGGCCACATATTTGGACCTACAGTCACCATTTTTGGTCAGTTTGTAGACTGAAACCTCTGGACTCACACAATGTCTTCGGAATTACGGTAGGATGAATACTTTTCCTTAAAAACCCTCCAGACCAACCTAAAGTCGATGAGTTTCAGCCTTTCTCCATTCTTTTTAAACTGAAGATGGGAGAAAAACGAATCAGACTATGTGTTTTCAAGTCGTCATAAATGTTGTTCTGAATGACACACATACACCAAAGTTGGTATAGTTGGAGTCGAAGGATTGCTGATGCTCATGGTGAAATTTTTTTTTTAATAACTCATACGGTTTTTGCTCAGCAGTCGTTTGTTCGGTGCCGTTCTTCCCATACAAAAAAGCCTGGGAAGAAGAAACCAATAGTGAGTGCAGCTGTTGTCTGTGTCAGTGAGAGGCTCATTAAGCGTTGTCAAGGTTACCAAGCTTCAAACAGATTTTACCTCTGCTGTTTTAAACAGCACATATTAATCTAATGGAGGGTGAAAGCACTGATTTAACATTGGGAAATGGATACTATATGACTGCCGTCCATGACACTTCCCTTGCCACTCAGCACTGATTGACTTTCAAAATAAGACTCCAGGGACCCTTCAAAATAAAAGCCTCTATATTTTTTACATATATTTATTGCCCTATATGGCTCAACATTATGACCCAAACTCAACCCCATTTTAGAGAATAGACTCTAGGAGACTGTTTAAAACACACCCTATGGCAAATTTCAAAATAAAAGCCTCCCATTTCCACTTCATCTACTGCCCTAATAAAATGGAAAAAGAGTGATTTAACGATTGGAAAGTCATCAACTATCATTGATGGGTCTGAACATTTTCTCTAAACACAACTCTGTTGGACTTTCAAAATAAGACTCCAGGGACCCTACAAAATAAAAGCCTCTAGATTATACTAATGCATTAATTGATGCAAATGGCTCAACATTATGACCCAAACTCTTCCAGGTTGTTTTTATTAGACTCTAGTGACCTTTTCAAAACACACCCCAGAGCAAATTTCGCAATAAAAGTCTCCCATTTACTCTGTAATACAGCAACTATTCACCTAATAGCATGGAAAACCAGTGATTTAACATTTGGAAATGGATCTATATCACTGCTGGGCGTGACCCATCTTTTGATGCACATTCATGATAGACTTTCAAAATAAGACTACAAGGACTCTACAGAATAAAAGCCTCTTCCTTATACACACTCATACATTCTGGCATATTGCTCATTGCCATTGGTGATTTCATCACTGCAATGGCTCTTAGAAGGCGGGCGGAGCCCGCCAAAGGTGATTACATCACTGCAATGGCTCTTAGCAGGCGGGAGGAGCCCGCCATTGGTGATTTCATCACTGCAATGGCTCTTAGAAGGCGGGCAGAGCCCGCCATTGGTGATTTTTTTCTTCACTGAGATGGCTCCTCGCAGGCGGGCGAAGCCCGCCAACTGGGCTTTACCCACTGTGTTTCAATATGGACAACCCATATTACCCTTGTGCATCATACGCTGTGCACGTCTATTTCCCAGATTTCAGCACAAGTGGCACACAGCTCTCTTTGCCCATGACCTAGCCCTCTTTCCTTCCCTCAGCAGCCCTCAAAGGCGTAAGCAGTTGGTCTGGGGAGCCCCGACGTCACTTGCCAGGGCCGTATTGGCCCGGTTCCCCAGACGGGCAGTAGGTGGCCCCCCTCAAAATTTCTTTAGAAATTTTCTAGTTATTATTATAATTCTCCCGTATACCCAAAACTTCGGCGCATAACTAGTCCCGCACGGTTTGGCGGATCGGGCCCAAAGTTGGCACACGCGTCGGGACCAATGGGGTGATGTGTGCTTGTATAAAACTTTCTCATTAGTCCGAAGGTTTGCGAATTATTAGCGAAAACGTCGCAAAAAAATCCCATAGGAAATGAATGGGGAGAGGAAAAAAAAAGCATAAAAAACAGCACTTCACTGTGTCGGCATACATTCACCTAGAAAAACAGTTTGAAGCTCAGTTTGTAGATAAATCCTTCGTCTATTTAAAACTGAAGACGGTATGTTGATAACTGCTACGGTTTTTGTATAATCAGACCTCAAGCGCCACAAAGTTTTAGCAAAATCCAGCCTGCTAGAGTGGAGCAACTGAAAAGCTAGAGTGTGAGGCAGGCGTTTTTTAAACACAAAAAAACATTTTAAACTCGCCCTCACGGCCACATATTTATAGCTAGAGTCACCATTTTTGGTCAGTTTGTAGACTGAAATCTCTGGACCCACACAATATCTTCGGAATTACGGTAGGATTAATACTTTTCCTTAAAAACCCTCCAGACCGACCTAAAGTCGATGAAAATCAGAGCCGTTTTTCATTGGTTTTGGAGCAGAAGAGGGGAGAAAAACGAATCAGACTATGTGTTTTAAACTCGTCATAAATATTTTTCTGAATGACACACATACACCAAAGTTGGCATAGTTGGAGTCGAAGCATGACTGACGCTCACGGTGAAAAAATTTTTTGAATAACTCATACGGTTTTTGCTCAGCAGTCGTTTGTTCGGAGGACATTTTAAGCACCTGAAAGCTGAGTGACAGTGACCTGCTGCAGCTAGCTCAATTAGAAGCTTAGGTGTGATGAAACGTTTTTTCTTTTTCTTTCTCTTCCCGTTCAGTTTGTAGATGACCTACAGCCATGAAAGTTACTCCAATTGAAGACAAGATATAGCTGTCGCTTAGATAAAAAGAATTTTTCAGATACCTTTTACGGTTTTTACTCAGCAGTCGTTTGTTCGGAGGGGTGCTTTAGCAGCTAAAAGGTGAGTGAGAGTGAGGTCCTGCAGTTCAAACAAAGGGAGGAGCAGGTGGGCCAACCATTTTGTTTGTGCTTCGTTTTGGGTTGTGAAAGACCTACAGACATGAAGGTTACCCCAGTCTGAGACAAAGGATAGATGTTGCTTTCACTGAAAGAATTTTTCAGATATCTTTTACGGTTTTTGCTCAGCAGTCGTTTGTTCGGAGGGTAAGCACCTGGAAGCTAGCTGACAGTTAGCTTCTGCAGCAGCCTGCTAGAGTGCAGCTGCTGAAATTTAGTGTGAGGCGGCCATTTTTTTAAGATCAAACATCTTATTCTCGCCCTCACGGCCACATATTTGGAGCTACAGTCACCATTTTTGGTCAGTTTGTAGACTGAAACCTCTGGACTCACACAATGTCTTCGGAATTACGGTAGGATTAATACTTTTCCTTAAAAACCCTCCAGACCAACCTAAAGTCGATGAGTTTCAGCCTTTCTCCATTCTTTTTGAGCTGAAGATGGGAGAGAAACGAATCAGACTATGTGTTTTCAAGTCGTCATAAATATTGTTCTGAATGACACACATACACCAAAGTTGGTATAGTTGGAGTCGAAGGATTGCTGATGCTCATGGTGAAAATGTTTTTTGAATAACTCATACGGTTTTTGATCAGTAGTCGTTTGTTCGGTGCCGTTCTTCCTATACAAAAAAGCCTGGGAAGAAGAAACTAATAGTGAGTGCAGCTGTTGTCTGTGTCAGTGAGAGGCTCGTTAAGCGTTGTCAAGGTTACCAAGCTTCAAACAGATTTTACCTCTGCTGTTTTAAACAGCACATATTAATCTAATGGAGGGTGAAAGGACTGATTTAACATTGGGAAATGGATACTATATGACTGCTGTCCATGACACTTCCCTTGCCACTCAGCACTGATAGACTTTCAAAATAAGACTCCAGGGACCCTACAAAATAAAAGCCTCTATATTTTTTACATATATTTATTGCCCTATATGGCTCAACATTATGACCCAAACTCAACCCCGTTTTAGAGAATAGACTCTAGGAGACTGTTTAAAACACACCCTATAGCAAATTTCAAAATAAAAGCCTCCCATTTCCGCTTCATCTACTGCCCTAATAACATGGAAAAAGAGTGATTTAACGATTGGAAAGTAATCAACTATCATTGACGGGTCTGAACATTTTCTATAAACACAACTCTGTTGGACTTTCAAAATAAGACTCCAGCGACCCTACAAAATAAAAGCCTCTAGATTATACTAATGCATTAATTGATGCAAATGGCTCAACATTATGACCCAAACTCTTCCATGTTGTTTTTATTAGACTCTAGTGACCTTTTCAAAACACACCCAGAGCAAATTTCACAATAAAAGTCTCCCATTTACTCTGTAATACAGCAACTATTCACCTAATAACATGGAAAACCAGTGATTTAACATTTGGAAATTGATTCTATATAACTGCTGGGCATGACCCATCTTTAGATGCACTTCCATGATAGACTTTCAAAATAAGACTCCAGGGACTCTACAGAATAAAAGCCTCTTCCTTATACACACTCATACATTCTGGCATATTGCTCATTGCCATTTGTAATTTCATCACTGCAATGGCTCTTAGAAGGCGGGCGGAGCCCGCCATTGGTGATTTCATCACTGCAATGGCTCTTAGAAGGCGGGCGGAGCCCGCCATTGGTGATTTCATCACTGCAATGGCTCTTAGCAGGCGGGCAGAGCCCGCCATTGGTGATTTTTTTCATCGCTGCAAGGGCTCCTAGCAGGCGGGCGGAGCCCCCCAACTGAGCTTTACCCACTGCGGTTCAATATGGACAACCCATATTACCCTTTTGCATCATACGCTGTGCACGTCTATTTCCCAGATTTCAGCACAAGTGGCACACAGCTCTCTTTGCCCATGACCTAGCCCTCTTTCCTTCCCTCAGCAGCCCTCAAAGGCGTAAGCAGTTGGTCTGGTGAGCCCCGACATCACTTGCCAGGGCCGTATTGGCCCTGTTCCCCAGACGGGCAGTAGGTGGCCCCCCTCAAAATTTCTTTAGAAATTTTCTAGTTGGGGGGCCACATGCCGAAGGCATGGCCCACCTACTACTATTGCACATATTTATTCCGCGTATTATTATTATTATTATAATTCTCCCGTATACCCAAAACTTCGGCACGTAACTAGTCCCGCACGGTTTGGCGGATCGGGCCCAAAGTTGGCACACGCGTCGGGACCAATGGGGTGATGTGTGCTTGTATAAAACTTTCTCATTAGTCCGAAGGTTTGCGAATTATTAGCGAAAACGTCGCAAAAAAATCCCATAGGAAATGAATGGGGAGAGGAAAAAAAAAGCATAAAAAACAGCACTTCACTGTGTCGGCATACATTCACCTAGAAAAACAGTTTGAAGCTCAGTTTGTAGATAAATCCTTCCTCTATTTAAAACTGAAGACGGTATGTTGATAACTGCTACGGTTTTTGTATAATCAGACCTCAAGCGCCACAAAGTTTTAGCAAAATCCAGCCTGCTAGAGTGGAGCAACTGAAAAGCTAGAGTGTGAGGCAGGCGTTTTTTAAACACAAAAAAACATTTTAAACTCGCCCTCACGGCCACATATTTATAGCTAGAGTCACCATTTTTGGTCAGTTTGTAGACTGAAATCTCTGGACCCACACAATATCTTCGGAATTACGGTAGGATTAATACTTTTCCTTAAAAACCCTCCAGACCGACCTAAAGTCGATGAAAATCAGAGCCGTTTTTCATTGGTTTTGGAGCAGAAGAGGGGAGAAAAACGAATCAGACTATGTGTTTTAAACTCGTCATAAATATTTTTCTGAATGACACACATACACCAAAGTTGGCATAGTTGGAGTCGAAGGATGACTGACGCTCACGGTGAAAAAATTTTTTGAATAACTCATACGGTTTTTGCTCAGCAGTCGTTTGTTCGGAGGACATTTTAAGCAGCTGAAAGCTGGGGGAGAGTGTCCTGCTGCAGCTAGCTCAATTAGAAGATCAGGTGTGACAAAACGTTTTTTCTTTTTCTTTCTCTTCCCATTCAGGTTGTAGATGACCTACAGCCATGAAAGTTACTCCAATTGAAGACAAGATATAGCTGTCGCTTAGATAAAAATAATTTTTCAGATACCTTTTACGGTTTTTACTCAGCAGTCGTTTGTTCGGAGGGGTGCTTTAGCAGCTAAAAGGTGAGTGAGAGTGAGGTCCTGCAGTTCAAACAAAGGGAGGAGCAGGTGGGCCAACCATTTTGTTTGTGCTTCGTTTTGGGTTGTGAAAGACCTACAGACATGAAGGTTACCCCAGTCTGAGACAAAGGATAGATGTTGCTTTCACTGAAAGAATTTTTCAGATACCTTTTACGGTTTTTGCTCAGCAGTCGTTTGTTCGGAGGGTAAGCACCTGGAAGCTAGCTGACAGTTAGCTTCTGCAGCAGCCTGCTAGAGTGCAGCTGCTGAAATCTTAGTGTGAGGCGGCCATTTTTTTAAGATCAAACATCTTATTCTCGCCCTCACGGCCACATATTTGGAGCTACAGTCACCATTTTTGGTCAGTTTGTAGACTGAAACCTCTGGACTCACACAATGTCTTCGGAATTACGGTAGGATTAATACTTTTCCTTAAAAACCCTCCAGACCAACCTAAAGTCGATGAGAGTTTCAGCCTTTCTCTATTCTTTTTGAGCTGAAGATGGGAGAGAAACGAATCAGACTATGTGTTTTCAACTCGTCATAAATATTTTTCTGAATGACACACATACACCAAAGTTGGTATAGTTGGAGTCGAAGGATTGCTGATGCTCATGGTGAAAATGTTTTTTGAATAACTCATACGGTTTTTGATCAGTAGTCGTTTGTTCGGTGCCGTTCTTCCCATACAAAAAAGCCTGGGAAGAAGAAACCAATAGTGAGTGCAGCTGTTGTCTGTGTCAGTGAGAGGCTCGTTAAGCGTTGTCAAGGTTACCAAGCTTCAAACAGATTTTACCTCTGCTGTTTTAAACAGCACATATTAATCTAATGGAGGGTGAAAGGACTGATTTAACATTGGGAAATGGATACTATATGACTGCTGTCCATGACACTTCCCTTGCCACTCAGCACTGATAGACTTTCAAAATAAGACTCCAGGGACCCTACAAAATAAAAGCCTCTATATTTTTTACATATATTTATTGCCCTATATGGCTCAACATTATGACCCAAACTCAACCCCGTTTTAGAGAATAGACTCTAGGAGACTGTTTAAAACACACCCTATAGCAAATTTCAAAATAAAAGCCTCCCATTTCCGCTTCATCTACTGCCCTAATAACATGGAAAAAGAGTGATTTAACGATTGGAAAGTAATCAACTATCATTGACGGGTCTGAACATTTTCTATAAACACAACTCTGTTGGACTTTCAAAATAAGACTCCAGGGACCCTACAAAATAAAAGCCTCTAGATTATACTAATGCATTCATTGATGCAAATGGCTCAACATTATGACTCAAACTCTTCCAGGTTGTTTTTATTAGACTCTAGTGACCTTTTCAAAACACACCCCAGAGCAAATTTCACAATAAAAGTCTCCCATTTACTCTGTAATACAGCAACTATTCACCTAATAACATGGAAAACCAGTGATTTAACATTTGGAAATGGATTCTATATCACTGCTGGGCGTGACCCATCTTTTGATGCACATTCATGATAGACTTTCAAAATAAGACTACAAGGACTCTACAGAATAAAAGCCTCTTCCTTATACACACTCATACATTCTGGCATATTGCTCATTGCCATTGGTGATTTCATCACTGCAATGGCTCTTAGAAGGCGGGCGGAGCCCGCCAATGGTAATAGGCGGGCGGAGCCCGCCAAAGGTGATTACATCACTGCAATGGCTCTTAGCAGGCGGGCGGAGCCCGCCATTGGTGATTTCATCACTGCAATGGCTCTTAGAAGGCGGGCAGAGCCCGCCATTGGTGATTTTTTTCTTCACTGAGATGGCTCCTAGCAGGCGGGCGAAGCCCGCCAACTGGGCTTTACCCACTGTGTTTCAATATGGACAACCCATATTACCCTTGTGCATCATACGCTGTGCACGTCTATTTCCCAGATTTCAGCACAAGTGGCACACAGCTCTCTTTGCCCATGAACTTGCCCTCTTTCCTTCCCTCAGCAGCCCTCAAAGGCGTAAGCAGTTGGTCTGGGGAGCCCCGACGTCACTTGCCAGGGCCGTATTGGCCCGGTTCCCCAGACGGGCAGTAGGTGGCCCCCCTCAAAATTTCTTTAGAAATTTTCTAGTATTATTATAATTCTCCCGTATACCCAAAACTTCGGCGCGTAACTAGTCCCGCACGGTTTGGCGGATCGGGCCCAAAGTTGGCACACGCGTCGGGACCAATGGGGTGATGTGTGCTTGTATAAAACTTTCTCATTAGTCCGAAGGTTTGCGAATTATTAGCGAAAACGTCGCAAAAAAATCCCATAGGAAATGAATGGGGAGAGGAAAAAAAAAGCATAAAAAACAGCACTTCACTGTGTCGCCATACATTCACCTAGAAAAACAGTTTGAAGCTCAGTTTGTAGATAAATCCTTCGTCTATTTAAAACTGAAGACGGTATGTTGATAACTGCTACGGTTTTTGTATAATCAGACCTCAAGCGCCACAAAGTTTTAGCAAAATCCAGCCTGCTAGAGTGGAGCAACTGAAAAGCTAGAGTGTGAGGCAGGCGTTTTTTAAACACAAAAAAACATTTTAAACTCGCCCTCACGGCCACATATTTATAGCTACAGTCACCATTTTTGGTCAGTTTGTAGACTGAAATCTCTGGACCCACACAATATCTTCGGAATTACGGTAGGATTAATACTTTTCCTTAAAAACCCTCCAGACCGACCTAAAGTCGATGAAAATCAGAGCC
This sequence comes from Cyprinodon diabolis, assembly GCA_030533445.1. Classification (NCBI taxonomy): domain Eukaryota; kingdom Metazoa; phylum Chordata; class Actinopteri; order Cyprinodontiformes; family Cyprinodontidae; genus Cyprinodon; species Cyprinodon diabolis. The sequence continues at coordinate 6,594,945 of CM060080.1, forward strand.
GTTTTTCATTGGTTTTGGAGCAGAAGAGGGGAGAAAAACGAATCAGACTATGTGTTTTAAACTCGTCATAAATATTTTTCTGAATGACACACATACACCAAAGTTGGCATAGTTGGAGTCGAAGGATGACTGACGCTCACGGTGAAAAAATTTTTTGAATAACTCATACGGTTTTTGCTCAGCAGTCGTTTGTTCGGAGGACATTTTAAGCACCTGAAAGCTGAGTGACAGTGACCTGCTGCAGCTAGCTCAATTAGAGGCTTAGGTGTGATGAAACGTTTTTTCTTTTTCTTTCTCTTCCCATTCAGTTTGTAGATGACCTACAGCCATGAAAGTTACTCCAATTGAAGACAAGATATAGCTGTCGCTTAGATAAAAAGAATTTTTCAGATACCTTTTACGGTTTTTACTCAGCAGTCGTTTGTTCGGAGGGGTGCTTTAGCAGCTAAAAGGTGAGTGAGAGTGAGGTCCTGCAGTTCAAACAAAGGGAGGAGCAGGTGGGCCAACCATTTTGTTTGTGCTTCGTTTTGGGTTGTGAAAGACCTACAGACATGAAGGTTACCCCAGTCTGAGACAAAGGATAGATGTTGCTTTCACTGAAAGAATTTTTCAGATATCTTTTACGGTTTTTGCTCAGCAGTCGTTTGTTCGGAGGGTAAGCACCTGGAAGCTAGCTGACAGTTAGCTTCTGCAGCAGCCTGCTAGAGTGCAGCTGCTGAAATCTTAGTGTGAGGCGGCCATTTTTTTAAGATCAAACATCTTATTCTTGCCCTCACGGCCACATATTTGGAGCTACAGTCACCATTTTTGGTCAGTTTGTAGACTGAAACCTCTGGACTCACACAATGTCTTCGGAATTACGGTAGGATTAATACTTTTCCTTAAAAACCCTCCAGACCAACCTAAAGTCGATGAGAGTTTCAGCCTTTCTCTATTCTTTTTGAGCTGAAGATGGGAGAGAAACGAATCAGACTATGTGTTTTCAACTCGTCATAAATATTTTTCTGAATGACACACATACACCAAAGTTGGTATAGTTGGAGTCGAAGGATTGCTGATGCTCATGGTGAAAATGTTTTTTGAATAACTCATACGGTTTTTGATCAGTAGTCGTTTGTTCGGTGCCGTTCTTCCCATACAAAAAAGCCTGGGAAGAAGAAACCAATAGTGAGTGCAGCTGTTGTCTGTGTCAGTGAGAGGCTCGTTAAGCGTTGTCAAGGTTACCAAGCTTCAAACAGATTTTACCTCTGCTGTTTTAAACAGCACATATTAATCTAATGGAGGGTGAAAGGACTGATTTAACATTGGGAAATGGATACTATATGACTGCTGTCCATGACACTTCCCTTGCCACTCAGCACTGATAGACTTTCAAAATAAGACTCCAGGGACCCTACAAAATAAAAGCCTCTATATTTTTTACATATATTTATTGCCCTATATGGCTCAACATTATGACCCAAACTCAACCCCGTTTTAGAGAATAGACTCTAGGAGACTGTTTAAAACACACCCTATAGCAAATTTCAAAATAAAAGCCTCCCATTTCCGCTTCATCTACTGCCCTAATAACATGGAAAAAGAGTGATTTAACGATTGGAAAGTAATCAACTATCATTGACGGGTCTGAACATTTTCTATAAACACAACTCTGTTGGACTTTCAAAATAAGACTCCAGGGACCCTACAAAATAAAAGCCTCTAGATTATAGTAATGCATTAATTGATGCAAATGGCTCAACATTATGACTCAAACTCTTCCAGGTTGTTTTTATTAGACTCTAGTGACCTTTTCAAAACACACCCCAGAGCAAATTTCACAATAAAAGTCTCCCATTTACTCTGTAATACAGCAACTATTCACCTAATAACATGGAAAACCAGTGATTTAACATTTGGAAATGGATTCTATATCACTGCTGGGCGTGACCCATCTTTTGATGCACATTCATGATAGACTTTCAAAATAAGACTACAAGGACTCTACAGAATAAAAGCCTCTTCCTTATACACACTCATACATTCTGGCATATTGCTCATTGCCATTGGTGATTTCATCACTGCAATGGCTCTTAGAAGGCGGGCGGAGCCCGCCAATGGTAACAGGTGGGCGGAGCCCGCCAAAGGTGATTACATCACTGCAATGGCTCTTAGCAGGCGGGCGGAGCCCGCCATTGGTGATTTCATCACTGCAATGGCTCTTAGAAGGTGGGCAGAGCCCGCCATTGGTGATTTTTTTCTTCACTGAGATGGCTCCTAGCAGGCGGGCAAAGCCCGCCAACTGGGCTTTACCCACTGTGTTTCAATATGGACAACCCATATTACCCTTGTGCATCATACGCTGTGCACGTCTATTTCCCAGATTTCAGCACAAGTGGCACACAGCTCTCTTTGCCCATGAACTTGCCCTCTTTCCTTCCCTCAGCAGCCCTCAAAGGCGTAAGCAGTTGGTCTGGGGAGCCCCGACGTCACTTGCCAGGGCCGTATTGGCCCGGTTCCCCAGACGGGCAGTAGGTGGCCCCCCTCAAAATTTCTTTAGAAATTTTCTAGTTATTATTATAATTCTCCCGTATACCCAAAACTTCGGCACGTAACTAGTCCCGCACGGTTTGGCGGATCGGGCCCAAAGTTGGCACACGCGTCGGGACCAATGGGGTGATGTGTGCTTGTATAAAACTTTCTCATTAGTCCGAAGGTTTGCGAATTATTAGCGAAAACGTCGCAAAAAAATCCCATAGGAAATGAATGGGGAGAGGAAAAAAAAAGCATAAAAAACAGCACTTCACTGTGTCGGCATACATTCACCTAGAAAAACAGTTTGAAGCTCAGTTTGTAGATAAATCCTTCGTCTATTTAAAACTGAAGACGGTATGTTGATAACTGCTACGGTTTTTGTATAATCAGACCTCAAGCGCCACAAAGTTTTAGCAAAATCCAGCCTGCTAGAGTGGAGCAACTGAAAAGCTAGAGTGTGAGGCAGGCGTTTTTTAAACACAAAAAAACATTTTAAACTCGCCCTCACGGCCACATATTTATAGCTAGAGTCACCATTTTTGGTCAGTTTGTAGACTGAAATCTCTGGACCCACACAATATCTTCGGAATTACGGTAGGATTAATACTTTTCCTTAAAAACCCTCCAGACCGACCTAAAGTCGATGAAAATCAGAGCCGTTTTTCATTGGTTTTGGAGCAGAAGAGGGGAGAAAAACGAATCAGACTATGTGTTTTAAAGTCGTCATAAATATTTTTCTGAATGACACACATACACCAAAGTTGGCATAGTTGGAGTCGAAGGAAGACTGACGCTCACGGTGAAAAATTTTTTTGAATAACTCATACGGTTTTTGCTCAGCAGTCGTTTGTTCGGAGGACATTTTAAGCACCTGAAAGCTGAGTGACAGTGACCTGCTGCAGCTAGCTCAATTAGAAGCTTAGGTGTGATGAAACGTTTTTTCTTTTTCTTTCTCTTCCCATTCAGGTTGTAGATGACCTACAGCCATGAAAGTTACTCCAATTGAAGACAAGATATAGCTGTCGCTTAGATAAAAAGAATTTTTCAGATACCTTTTACGGTTTTTACTCAGCAGTCGTTTGTTCGGAGGGGTGCTTTAGCAGCTAAAAGGTCAGTGAGAGTGAGGTCCTGCAGTTCAAACAAAGGGAGGAGCAGGTGGGCCAACCATTTTGTTTGTGCTTCGTTTTGGGTTGTGAAAGACCTACAGACATGAAGGTTACCCCAGTCTGAGACAAAGGATAGATGTTGCTTTCACTTAAAGAATTTTTCAGATACCTTTTACGGTTTTTGCTCAGCAGTCGTTTGTTCGGAGGGTAAGCACCTGGAAGCTAGCTGACAGTTAGCTTCTGCAGCAGCCTGCTAGAGTGCAGCTGCTGAAATCTTAGTGTGAGGCGGCCATTTTTTTAAGATCAAACATCTTATTCTCGCCCTCACGGCCACATATTTGGAGCTACAGTCACCATTTTTGGTCAGTTTGTAGACTGAAACCTCTGGACTCACACAATGTCTTCGGAATTACGGTAGGATTAATACTTTTCCTTAAAAACCCTCCAGACCAACCTAAAGTCGATGAGAGTTTCAGCCTTTCTCTATTCTTTTTGAGCTGAAGATGGGAGAGAAACGAATCAGACTATGTGTTTTCAACTCGTCATAAATATTTTTCTGAATGACACACATACACCAAAGTTGGTATAGTTGGAGTCGAAGGATTGCTGATGCTCATGGTGAAAATGTTTTTTGAATAACTCATACGGTTTTTGATCAGTAGTCGTTTGTTCGGTGCCGTTCTTCCCATACAAAAAAGCCTGGGAAGAAGAAACCAATAGTGAGTGCAGCTGTTGTCTGTGTCAGTGAGAGGCTCGTTAAGCGTTGTCAAGGTTACCAAGCTTCAAACAGATTTTACCTCTGCTGTTTTAAACAGCACATATTAATCTAATGGAGGGTGAAAGGACTGATTTAACATTGGGAAATGGATACTATATGACTGCTGTCCATGACACTTCCCTTGCCACTCAGCACTGATAGACTTTCAAAATAAGACTCCAGGGACCCTACAAAATAAAAGCCTCTATATTTTTTACATATATTTATTGCCCTATATGGCTCAACATTATGACCCAAACTCAACCCCGTTTTAGAGAATAGACTCTAGGAGACTGTTTAAAACACACCCTATAGCAAATTTCAAAATAAAAGCCTCCCATTTCCGCTTCATCTACTGCCCTAATAACATGGAAAAAGAGTGATTTAACGATTGGAAAGTAATCAACTATCATTGACGGGTCTGAACATTTTCTATAAACACAACTCTGTTGGACTTTCAAAATAAGACTCCAGGGACCCTACAAAATAAAAGCCTCTAGATTATAGTAATGCATTAATTGATGCAAATGGCTCAACATTATGACTCAAACTCTTCCAGGTTGTTTTTATTAGACTCTAGTGACCTTTTCAAAACACACCCCAGAGCAAATTTCACAATAAAAGTCTCCCATTTACTCTGTAATACAGCAACTATTCACCTAATAACATGGAAAACCAGTGATTTAACATTTGGAAATGGATTCTATATCACTGCTGGGCGTGACCCATCTTTTGATGCACATTCATGATAGACTTTCAAAATAAGACTACAAGGACTCTACAGAATAAAAGCCTCTTCCTTATACACACTCATACATTCTGGCATATTGCTCATTGCCATTGGTGATTTCATCACTGCAATGGCTCTTAGAAGGCGGGCGGAGCCCGCCAATGGTAACAGGTGGGCGGAGCCCGCCAAAGGTGATTACATCACTGCAATGGCTCTTAGCAGGCGGGCGGAGCCCGCCATTGGTGATTTCATCACTGCAATGGCTCTTAGAAGGTGGGCAGAGCCCGCCATTGGTGATTTTTTTCTTCACTGAGATGGCTCCTAGCAGGCGGGCAAAGCCCGCCAACTGGGCTTTACCCACTGTGTTTCAATATGGACAACCCATATTACCCTTGTGCATCATACGCTGTGCACGTCTATTTCCCAGATTTCAGCACAAGTGGCACACAGCTCTCTTTGCCCATGAACTTGCCCTCTTTCCTTCCCTCAGCAGCCCTCAAAGGCGTAAGCAGTTGGTCTGGGGAGCCCCGACGTCACTTGCCAGGGCCGTATTGGCCCGGTTCCCCAGACGGGCAGTAGGTGGCCCCCCTCAAAATTTCTTTAGAAATTTTCTAGTTATTGGGGGGCCACATGCCGAAGGCATGGCCCACCTACTACTATTGCACATATTTATTCCGCGTATTATTGGGGGGCCACATGCCGAAGGCATGGCCCACCTACTACTATTGCACATATTTATTCCGCGTATTATTATTATTATTATAATTCTCCCGTATACCCAAAACTTCGGCACGTAACTAGTCCCGCACGGTTTGGCGGATCGGGCCCAAAGTTGGCACACGCGTCGGGACCAATGGGGTGATGTGTGCTTGTATAAAACTTTCTCATTAGTCCGAAGGTTTGCGAATTATTAGCGAAAACGTCGCAAAAAAATCCCATAGGAAATGAATGGGGAGAGGAAAAAAAAAGCATAAAAAACAGCACTTCACTGTGTCGGCATACATTCACCTAGAAAAACAGTTTGAAGCTCAGTTTGTAGATAAATCCTTCCTCTATTTAAAACTGAAGACGGTATGTTGATAACTGCTACGGTTTTTGTATAATCAGACCTCAAGCGCCACAAAGTTTTAGCAAAATCCAGCCTGCTAGAGTGGAGCAACTGAAAAGCTAGAGTGTGAGGCAGGCGTTTTTTAAACACAAAAAAACATTTTAAACTCGCCCTCACGGCCACATATTTATAGCTAGAGTCACCATTTTTGGTCAGTTTGTAGACTGAAATCTCTGGACCCACACAATATCTTCGGAATTACGGTAGGATTAATACTTTTCCTTAAAAACCCTCCAGACCGACCTAAAGTCGATGAAAATCAGAGCCGTTTTTCATTGGTTTTGGAGCAGAAGAGGGGAGAAAAACGAATCAGACTATGTGTTTTAAACTCGTCATAAATATTTTTCTGAATGACACACATACACCAAAGTTGGCATAGTTGGAGTCGAAGGATGACTGACGCTCACGGTGAAAAAATTTTTTGAATAACTCATACGGTTTTTGCTCAGCAGTCGTTTGTTCGGAGGACATTTTAAGCAGCTGAAAGCTGGGGGAGAGTGTCCTGCTGCAGCTAGCTCAATTAGAAGATCAGGTGTGACAAAACGTTTTTTCTTTTTCTTTCTCTTCCCATTCAGGTTGTAGATGACCTACAGCCATGAAAGTTACTCCAATTGAAGACAAGATATAGCTGTCGCTTAGATAAAAATAATTTTTCAGATACCTTTTACGGTTTTTACTCAGCAGTCGTTTGTTCGGAGGGGTGCTTTAGCAGCTAAAAGGTGAGTGAGAGTGAGGTCCTGCAGTTCAAACAAAGGGAGGAGCAGGTGGGCCAACCATTTTGTTTGTGCTTCGTTTTGGGTTGTGAAAGACCTACAGACATGAAGGTTACCCCAGTCTGAGACAAAGGATAGATGTTGCTTTCACTGAAAGAATTTTTCAGATACCTTTTACGGTTTTTGCTCAGCAGTCGTTTGTTCGGAGGGTAAGCACCTGGAAGCTAGCTGACAGTTAGCTTCTGCAGCAGCCTGCTAGAGTGCAGCTGCTGAAATCTTAGTGTGAGGCGGCCATTTTTTTAAGATCAAACATCTTATTCTCGCCCTCACGGCCACATATTTGGAGCTACAGTCACCATTTTTGGTCAGTTTGTAGACTGAAACCTCTGGACTCACACAATGTCTTCGGAATTACGGTAGGATTAATACTTTTCCTTAAAAACCCTCCAGACCAACCTAAAGTCGATGAGAGTTTCAGCCTTTCTCTATTCTTTTTGAGCTGAAGATGGGAGAGAAACGAATCAGACTATGTGTTTTCAACTCGTCATAAATATTTTTCTGAATGACACACATACACCAAAGTTGGTATAGTTGGAGTCGAAGGATTGCTGATGCTCATGGTGAAAATGTTTTTTGAATAACTCATACGGTTTTTGATCAGTAGTCGTTTGTTCGGTGCCGTTCTTCCCATACAAAAAAGCCTGGGAAGAAGAAACCAATAGTGAGTGCAGCTGTTGTCTGTGTCAGTGAGAGGCTCGTTAAGCGTTGTCAAGGTTACCAAGCTTCAAACAGATTTTACCTCTGCTGTTTTAAACAGCACATATTAATCTAATGGAGGGTGAAAGGACTGATTTAACATTGGGAAATGGATACTATATGACTGCTGTCCATGACACTTCCCTTGCCACTCAGCACTGATAGACTTTCAAAATAAGACTCCAGGGACCCTACAAAATAAAAGCCTCTATATTTTTTACATATATTTATTGCCCTATATGGCTCAACATTATGACCCAAACTCAACCCCGTTTTAGAGAATAGACTCTAGGAGACTGTTTAAAACACACCCTATAGCAAATTTCAAAATAAAAGCCTCCCATTTCCGCTTCATCTACTGCCCTAATAACATGGAAAAAGAGTGATTTAACGATTGGAAAGTAATCAACTATCATTGACGGGTCTGAACATTTTCTATAAACACAACTCTGTTGGACTTTCAAAATAAGACTCCAGGGACCCTACAAAATAAAAGCCTCTAGATTATACTAATGCATTCATTGATGCAAATGGCTCAACATTATGACTCAAACTCTTCCAGGTTGTTTTTATTAGACTCTAGTGACCTTTTCAAAACACACCCCAGAGCAAATTTCACAATAAAAGTCTCCCATTTACTCTGTAATACAGCAACTATTCACCTAATAACATGGAAAACCAGTGATTTAACATTTGGAAATGGATTCTATATCACTGCTGGGCGTGACCCATCTTTTGATGCACATTCATGATAGACTTTCAAAATAAGACTACAAGGACTCTACAGAATAAAAGCCTCTTCCTTATACACACTCATACATTCTGGCATATTGCTCATTGCCATTGGTGATTTCATCACTGCAATGGCTCTTAGAAGGCGGGCGGAGCCCGCCAATGGTAATAGGCGGGCGGAGCCCGCCAAAGGTGATTACATCACTGCAATGGCTCTTAGCAGGCGGGCGGAGCCCGCCATTGGTGATTTCATCACTGCAATGGCTCTTAGAAGGCGGGCAGAGCCCGCCATTGGTGATTTTTTTCTTCACTGAGATGGCTCCTAGCAGGCGGGCGAAGCCCGCCAACTGGGCTTTACCCACTGTGTTTCAATATGGACAACCCATATTACCCTTGTGCATCATACGCTGTGCACGTCTATTTCCCAGATTTCAGCACAAGTGGCACACAGCTCTCTTTGCCCATGAACTTGCCCTCTTTCCTTCCCTCAGCAGCCCTCAAAGGCGTAAGCAGTTGGTCTGGGGAGCCCCGACGTCACTTGCCAGGGCCGTATTGGCCCGGTTCCCCAGACGGGCAGTAGGTGGCCCCCCTCAAAATTTCTTTAGAAATTTTCTAGTATTATTATAATTCTCCCGTATACCCAAAACTTCGGCGCGTAACTAGTCCCGCACGGTTTGGCGGATCGGGCCCAAAGTTGGCACACGCGTCGGGACCAATGGGGTGATGTGTGCTTGTATAAAACTTTCTCATTAGTCCGAAGGTTTGCGAATTATTAGCGAAAACGTCGCAAAAAAATCCCATAGGAAATGAATGGGGAGAGGAAAAAAAAAGCATAAAAAACAGCACTTCACTGTGTCGCCATACATTCACCTAGAAAAACAGTTTGAAGCTCAGTTTGTAGATAAATCCTTCGTCTATTTAAAACTGAAGACGGTATGTTGATAACTGCTACGGTTTTTGTATAATCAGACCTCAAGCGCCACAAAGTTTTAGCAAAATCCAGCCTGCTAGAGTGGAGCAACTGAAAAGCTAGAGTGTGAGGCAGGCGTTTTTTAAACACAAAAAAACATTTTAAACTCGCCCTCACGGCCACATATTTATAGCTACAGTCACCATTTTTGGTCAGTTTGTAGACTGAAATCTCTGGACCCACACAATATCTTCGGAATTACGGTAGGATTAATACTTTTCCTTAAAAACCCTCCAGACCGACCTAAAGTCGATGAAAATCAGAGCCGTTTTTCATTGGTTTTGGAGCAGAAGAGGGGAGAAAAACGAATCAGACTATGTGTTTTAAACTCGTCATAAATATTTTTCTGAATGACACACATACACCAAAGTTGGCATAGTTGGAGTCGAAGGATGACTGACGCTCACGGTGAAAAAATTTTTTGAATAACTCATACGGTTTTTGCTCAGCAGTCGTTTGTTCGGAGGACATTTTAAGCACCTGAAAGCTGAGTGACAGTGACCTGCTGCAGCTAGCTCAATTAGAGGCTTAGGTGTGATGAAACGTTTTTTCTTTTTCTTTCTCTTCCCATTCAGTTTGTAGATGACCTACAGCCATGAAAGTTACTCCAATTGAAGACAAGATATAGCTGTCGCTTAGATAAAAAGAATTTTTCAGATACCTTTTACGGTTTTTACTCAGCAGTCGTTTGTTCGGAGGGGTGCTTTAGCAGCTAAAAGGTGAGTGAGAGTGAGGTCCTGCAGTTCAAACAAAGGGAGGAGCAGGTGGGCCAACCATTTTGTTTGTGCTTCGTTTTGGGTTGTGAAAGACCTACAGACATGAAGGTTACCCCAGTCTGAGACAAAGGATAGATGTTGCTTTCACTGAAAGAATTTTTCAGATATCTTTTACGGTTTTTGCTCAGCAGTCGTTTGTTCGGAGGGTAAGCACCTGGAAGCTAGCTGACAGTTAGCTTCTGCAGCAGCCTGCTAGAGTGCAGCTGCTGAAATCTTAGTGTGAGGCGGCCATTTTTTTAAGATCAAACATCTTATTCTTGCCCTCACGGCCACATATTTGGAGCTACAGTCACCATTTTTGGTCAGTTTGTAGACTGAAACCTCTGGACTCACACAATGTCTTCGGAATTACGGTAGGATTAATACTTTTCCTTAAAAACCCTCCAGACCAACCTAAAGTCGATGAGAGTTTCAGCCTTTCTCTATTCTTTTTGAGCTGAAGATGGGAGAGAAACGAATCAGACTATGTGTTTTCAACTCGTCATAAATATTTTTCTGAATGACACACATACACCAAAGTTGGTATAGTTGGAGTCGAAGGATTGCTGATGCTCATGGTGAAAATGTTTTTTGAATAACTCATACGGTTTTTGATCAGTAGTCGTTTGTTCGGTGCCGTTCTTCCCATACAAAAAAGCCTGGGAAGAAGAAACCAATAGTGAGTGCAGCTGTTGTCTGTGTCAGTGAGAGGCTCGTTAAGCGTTGTCAAGGTTACCAAGCTTCAAACAGATTTTACCTCTGCTGTTTTAAACAGCACATATTAATCTAATGGAGGGTGAAAGGACTGATTTAACATTGGGAAATGGATACTATATGACTGCTGTCCATGACACTTCCCTTGCCACTCAGCACTGATAGACTTTCAAAATAAGACTCCAGGGACCCTACAAAATAAAAGCCTCTATATTTTTTACATATATTTATTGCCCTATATGGCTCAACATTATGACCCAAACTCAACCCCGTTTTAGAGAATAGACTCTAGGAGACTGTTTAAAACACACCCTATAGCAAATTTCAAAATAAAAGCCTCCCATTTCCGCTTCATCTACTGCCCTAATAACATGGAAAAAGAGTGATTTAACGATTGGAAAGTAATCAACTATCATTGACGGGTCTGAACATTTTCTATAAACACAACTCTGTTGGACTTTCAAAATAAGACTCCAGGGACCCTACAAAATAAAAGCCTCTAGATTATAGTAATGCATTAATTGATGCAAATGGCTCAACATTATGACTCAAACTCTTCCAGGTTGTTTTTATTAGACTCTAGTGACCTTTTCAAAACACACCCCAGAGCAAATTTCACAATAAAAGTCTCCCATTTACTCTGTAATACAGCAACTATTCACCTAATAACATGGAAAACCAGTGATTTAACATTTGGAAATGGATTCTATATCACTGCTGGGCGTGACCCATCTTTTGATGCACATTCATGATAGACTTTCAAAATAAGACTACAAGGACTCTACAGAATAAAAGCCTCTTCCTTATACACACTCATACATTCTGGCATATTGCTCATTGCCATTGGTGATTTCATCACTGCAATGGCTCTTAGAAGGCGGGCGGAGCCCGCCAATGGTAACAGGTGGGCGGAGCCCGCCAAAGGTGATTACATCACTGCAATGGCTCTTAGCAGGCGGGCGGAGCCCGCCATTGGTGATTTCATCACTGCAATGGCTCTTAGAAGGTGGGCAGAGCCCGCCATTGGTGATTTTTTTCTTCACTGAGATGGCTCCTAGCAGGCGGGCAAAGCCCGCCAACTGGGCTTTACCCACTGTGTTTCAATATGGACAACCCATATTACCCTTGTGCATCATACGCTGTGCACGTCTATTTCCCAGATTTCAGCACAAGTGGCACACAGCTCTCTTTGCCCATGAACTTGCCCTCTTTCCTTCCCTCAGCAGCCCTCAAAGGCGTAAGCAGTTGGTCTGGGGAGCCCCGACGTCACTTGCCAGGGCCGTATTGGCCCGGTTCCCCAGACGGGCAGTAGGTGGCCCCCCTCAAAATTTCTTTAGAAATTTTCTAGTTATTATTATAATTCTCCCGTATACCCAAAACTTCGGCGCGTAACTAGTCCCGCACGGTTTGGCGGATCGGGCCCAAAGTTGGCACACGCGTCGGGACCAATGGGGTGATGTGTGCTTGTATAAAACTTTCTCATTAGTCCGAAGGTTTGCGAATTATTAGCGAAAACGTCGCAAAAAAATCCCATAGGAAATGAATGGGGAGAGGAAAAAAAAAGCATAAAAAACAGCACTTCACTGTGTCGGCATACATTCACCTAGAAAAACAGTTTGAAGCTCAGTTTGTAGATAAATCCTTCGTCTATTTAAAACTGAAGACGGTATGTTGATAACTGCTACGGTTTTTGTATAATCAGACCTCAAGCGCCACAAAGTTTTAGCAAAATCCAGCCTGCTAGAGTGGAGCAACTGAAAAGCTAGAGTGTGAGGCAGGCGTTTTTTAAACACAAAAAAACATTTTAAACTCGCCCTCACGGCCACATATTTATAGCTAGAGTCACCATTTTTGGTCAGTTTGTAGACTGAAATCTCTGGACCCACACAATATCTTCGGAATTACGGTAGGATTAATACTTTTCCTTAAAAACCCTCCAGACCGACCTAAAGTCGATGAAAATCAGAGCCGTTTTTCATTGGTTTTGGAGCAGAAGAGGGGAGAAAAACGAATCCGACTATGTGTTTTAAACTCGTCATAAATATTTTTCTGAATGACACACATACACCAAAGTTGGCATAGTTGGAGTCGAAGGATGACTGACGCTCACGGTGAAAAAATTTTTTGAATAACTCATACGGTTTTTGCTCAGCAGTCGTTTGTTCGGAGGACATTTTAAGCACCTGAAAGCTGAGTGACAGTGACCTGCTGCAGCTAGCTCAATTAGAAGCTTAGGTGTGATGAAACGTTTTTTCTTTTTCTTTCTCTTCCCATTCAGTTTGTAGATGACCTACAGCCATGAAAGTTACTCCAATTGAAGACAAGATATAGCTGTCGCTTAGATAAAAAGAATTTTTCAGATACCTTTTACGGTTTTTACTCAGCAGTCGTTTGTTCGGAGGGGTGCTTTAGCAGCTAAAAGGTGAGTGAGAGTGAGGTCCTGCAGTTCAAACAAAGGGAGGAGCAGGTGGGCCAACCATTTTGTTTGTGCTTCGTTTTGGGTTGTGAAAGACCTACAGACATGAAGGTTACCCCAGTCTGAGACAAAGGATAGATGTTGCTTTCACTGAAAGAATTTTTCAGATATCTTTTACGGTTTTTGCTCAGCAGTCGTTTGTTCGGAGGGTAAGCACCTGGAAGCTAGCTGACAGTTAGCTTCTGCAGCAGCCTGCTAGAGTGCAGCTGCTGAAATCTTAGTGTGAGGCGGCCATTTTTTAAGATCAAACATCTTATTCTCGCCCTCACGGCCACATATTTGGAGCTACAGTCACCATTTTTGGTCAGTTTGTAGACTGAAACCTCTGGACTCACACAATGTCTTCGGAATTACGGTAGGATTAATACTTTGCCTTAAAAACCCTCCAGACCAACCTAAAGTGGATGAGAGTTTCAGCCTTTCTCCATTCTTTTTGAGCTGAAGATGGGAGAAAAACGAATCAGACTATGTGTTTTCAACTCGTCATAAATATTTTTCTGAATGACACACATACACCAAAGTTGGTATAGTTGGAGTCGAAGGATTGCTGATGCTCATGGTGAAAATGTTTTTTGAATAACTCATACGGTTTTTGATCAGTAGTCGTTTGTTCGGTGCCGTTCTTCCCATACAAAAAAGCCTGGGAAGAAGAAACCAATAGTGAGTGCAGCTGTTGTCTGTGTCAGTGAGAGGCTCGTTAAGCGTTGTCAAGGTTACCAAGCTTCAAACAGATTTTACCTCTGCTGTTTTAAACAGCACATATTAATCTAATGGAGGGTGAAAGCACTGATTTAACATTGGGAAATGGATACTATATGACTGCCGTCCATGACACTTCCCTTGCCACTCAGCACTGATAGACTTTCAAAATAAGACTCCAGGGACCCTTCAAAATAAAAGCCTCTATATTTTTTACATATATTTATTGCCCTATATGGCTCAACATTATGACCCAAACTCAACCCCATTTTAGAGAATAGACTCTAGGAGACTGTTTAAAACACACCCTATGGCAAATTTCAAAATAAAAGCCTCCCATTTCCGCTTCATCTACTGCCCTAATAAAATGGAAAAAGAGTGATTTAACGATTGGAAAGTCATCAACTATCATTGATGGGTCTGAACATTTTCTCTAAACACAACTCTGTTGGACTTTCAAAATAAGACTCCAGGGACCCTACAAAATAAAAGCCTCTAGATTATACTAATGCATTAATTGATGCAAATGGCTCAACATTATGACCCAAACTCTTCCAGGTTGTTTTTATTAGACTCTAGTGACCTTTTCAAAACACACCCCAGAGCAAATTTCACAATAAAAGTCCCCCATTTACTCTGTAATACAGGAACTATTCACCTAATAACATGGAAAACCAGTGATTTAACATTTGGAAATGGATTCTATATCACTGCTGGGCATGACCCATCTATAGATGCACTTCCATGATAGACTTTCAAAATAAGACTACAGGGACTCTACAAAATAAAAGCCTCTTCCTTATACACACTCATACATTCTGGCATATTGCTTATAGCCATTTGTAATTTCATCACTGCAATGGCTCTTAGAAGGCGGGCGGAGCCCGCCATTGGTGATTTCATCACTGCAATGGCTGTTAGGAGGCGGGCGGAGCCCGCCAATGGTGATTTTTTTCATCACTGCAATGGCTCCTAGCAGGCGGGCGGAGCCCGCCATTGGTGATTTCATCACTGCAATGGCTCTTAGCAGGCGGGCAATGCCCGCCATTGGGGATTTTTTTCATCGCTGCAAGGGCTCCTAGCAGGCGGGCGGAGCCCACCAACTGAGCTTTACCCACTGCGGTTCAATATGGACAACCCATATTACCCTTGTGCATCATACGCTGTGCACGTCTATTACCCAGATTTCAGCACAGGTGGCACACAGCTCTCTTTGCCCATGACCTAGCCCTCTTTCCTTCCCTCAGCAGCCCTCAAAGGCATAAGCAGTTGGTCTGGGGAGCCCCGACATCACTTGCCAGGGCCGTATTGGCCCGGTTCCCCAGACGGGCAGTAGGTGGCCCCCCTCAAAATTTCTTTAGAAATTTTCTAGTTATTATAATTCTCCCGTATACCCAAAACTTCGGCACGTAACTAGTCCCGCACGGTTTGGCGGATCGGGCCCAAAGTTGGCACACGCGTCGGGACCAATGGGGTGATGTGTGCTTGTATAAAACTTTCTCATTAGTCCGAAGGTTTGCGAATTATTAGCGAAAACGTCGCAAAAAAATCCCATAGGAAATGAATGGGGAGAGGAAAAAAAAAGCATAAAAAACAGCACTTCACTGTGTCGGCATACATTCACCTAGAAAAACAGTTTGAAGCTCAGTTTGTAGATAAATCCTTCGTCTATTTAAAACTGAAGACGGTATGTTGATAACTGCTACGGTTTTTGTATAATCAGACCTCAAGCGCCACAAAGTTTTAGCAAAATCCAGCCTGCTAGAGTGGAGCAACTGAAAAGCTAGAGTGTGAGGCAGGCGTTTTTTAAACACAAAAAAACATTTTAAACTCGCCCTCACGGCCACATATTTATAGCTAGAGTCACCATTTTTGGTCAGTTTGTAGACTGAAATCTCTGGACCCACACAATATCTTCGGAATTACGGTAGGATTAATACTTTTCCTTAAAAACCCTCCAGACCGACCTAAAGTCGATGAAAATCAGAGCCGTTTTTCATTGGTTTTGGAGCAGAAGAGGGGAGAAAAACGAATCAGACTATGTGTTTTAAAGTCGTCATAAATATTTTTCTGAATGACACACATACACCAAAGTTGGCATAGTTGGAGTCGAAGGAAGACTGACGCTCACGGTGAAAAATTTTTTTGAATAACTCATACGGTTTTTGCTCAGCAGTCGTTTGTTCGGAGGACATTTTAAGCACCTGAAAGCTGAGTGACAGTGACCTGCTGCAGCTAGCTCAATTAGAAGCTTAGGTGTGATGAAACGTTTTTTCTTTTTCTTTCTCTTCCCATTCAGGTTGTAGATGACCTACAGCCATGAAAGTTACTCCAATTGAAGACAAGATATAGCTGTCGCTTAGATAAAAAGAATTTTTCAGATACCTTTTACGGTTTTTACTCAGCAGTCGTTTGTTCGGAGGGGTGCTTTAGCAGCTAAAAGGTCAGTGAGAGTGAGGTCCTGCAGTTCAAACAAAGGGAGGAGCAGGTGGGCCAACCATTTTGTTTGTGCTTCGTTTTGGGTTGTGAAAGACCTACAGACATGAAGGTTACCCCAGTCTGAGACAAAGGATAGATGTTGCTTTCACTTAAAGAATTTTTCAGATACCTTTTACGGTTTTTGCTCAGCAGTCGTTTGTTCGGAGGGTAAGCACCTGGAAGCTAGCTGACAGTTAGCTTCTGCAGCAGCCTGCTAGAGTGCAGCTGCTGAAATCTTAGTGTGAGGCGGCCATTTTTTTAAGATCAAACATCTTATTCTCGCCCTCACGGCCACATATTTGGAGCTACAGTCACCATTTTTGGTCAGTTTGTAGACTGAAACCTCTGGACTCACACAATGTCTTCGGAATTACGGTAGGATTAATACTTTTCCTTAAAAACCCTCCAGACCAACCTAAAGTCGATGAGAGTTTCAGCCTTTCTCTATTCTTTTTGAGCTGAAGATGGGAGAGAAACGAATCAGACTATGTGTTTTCAACTCGTCATAAATATTTTTCTGAATGACACACATACACCAAAGTTGGTATAGTTGGAGTCGAAGGATTGCTGATGCTCATGGTGAAAATGTTTTTTGAATAACTCATACGGTTTTTGATCAGTAGTCGTTTGTTCGGTGCCGTTCTTCCCATACAAAAAAGCCTGGGAAGAAGAAACCAATAGTGAGTGCAGCTGTTGTCTGTGTCAGTGAGAGGCTCCTTAAGCGTTGTCAAGGTTACCAAGCTTCAAACAGATTTTACCTCTGCTGTTTTAAACAGCACATATTAATCTAATGGAGGGTGAAAGGACTGATTTAACATTGGGAAATGGATACTATATGACTGCTGTCCATGACACTTCCCTTGCCACTCAGCACTGATAGACTTTCAAAATAAGACTCCAGGGACCCTACAAAATAAAAGCCTCTATATTTTTTACATATATTTATTGCCCTATATGGCTCAACATTATGACCCAAACTCAACCCCGTTTTAAAGAATAGACTCTAGGAGACTGTTTAAAACACACCCTATAGCAAATTTCAAAATAAAAGCCTCCCATTTCCGCTTCATCTACTGCCCTAATAACATGGAAAAAGAGTGATTTAACGATTGGAAAGTAATCAACTATCATTGACGGGTCTGAACATTTTCTATAAACACAACTCTGTTGGACTTTCAAAATAAGACTCCAGGGACCCTACAAAATAAAAGCCTCTAGATTATACTAATGCATTAATTGATGCAAATGGCTCAACATTATGACCCAAACTCTTCCAGGTTGTTTTTATTAGACTCTAGTGACCTTTTCAAAACACACCCAGAGCAAATTTCACAATAAAAGTTTCCCATTTACTCTGTAATACAGCAACTATTCACCTAATAACATGGAAAACCAGTGATTTAACATTTGGAAATGGATTCTATATCACTGCTGGGCGTGACCCATCTTTTGATGCACATTCATGATAGACTTTCAAAATAAGACTACAAGGACTCTACAGAATAAAAGCCTCTTCCTTATACACACTCATACATTCTGGCATATTGCTCATTGCCATTGGTGATTTCATCACTGCAATGGCTCTTAGAAGGCGGGCGGAGCCCGCCAATGGTAACAGGCGGGCGGAGCCCGCCGAAGGTGATTACATCACTGCAATGGCTCTTAGCAGGCGGGCGGAGCCCGCCATTGGTGATTTCATCACTGCAATGGCTCTTAGAAGGCGGGCAGGGCCCGCCATTGGTGATTTTTTTCTTCACTGAGATGGCTCCCAGCAGGCGGGCGAAGCCCGCCAACTGGGCTTTACCCACTGTGTTTCAATATGGACAACCCATATTACCCTTGTGCATCATACGCTGTGCACGTCTATTTCCCAGATGTCAGCACAAGTGGCACACAGCTCTCTTTGCCCATGAACTTGCCCTCTTTCCTTCCCTCAGCAGCCCTCAAAGGCGTAAGCAGTTGGTCTGGGGAGCCCCGACGTCACTTGCCAGGGCCGTATTGGCCCGGTTCCCAAGACGGGCAGTAGGTGGCCCCCCTCAAAATTTCTTTAGAAATTTTCTAGTTTAGGCCTACTTTTGGTTTTGTATTTTTTCCAGTTTTCTGTTCTCATAAGTTTAGCACTTCTTTTTGTAATATTAATGTAATATTTTAATAAAAAAAGTTATTCTGATTAGCATTGTCCATGCAACAATTAAATCTAATCATTGTTAAAGTATTTGGTAAAATGGTTTCCTTTATCAGCTTGAAAAATCACCACTGAACAAAGAGGTATTCATAAACACCACTCAAAGGCCTCACCTCACCCTATGGTTCCTCCATCCTCAACTCTTGAGGCCCCTACTTGTCCTCACTGGCTTTATCTTTCAGTTGTATAATTGGGTGCCTCTTTGGAAAAGGAAAGGTGTTAAGCAGGGGGAATTCCCATAATGCTCTTTTACTGGGAGTTGGCACAATGGGGACTAATTGGTTCCTATTAGACAGTGGTACAGCTGGAGGGAGACGCTTGAAGCCTCTAAAGGAGGTAGACCGTTTTGCTATATTGAGTCTGCGCAATTTAAAAAAAAAGAAAAAAATGTGTTGTTATGTTGCTTTGTTTTTTTTTGTCTTTGAAGGAATGATAAAAAAACAAGCTGTTTGCATCTCCGAAGGATGAAAAATAACCCTGGTTTGAGTCATTAGGTTCATATATTTGCAAAACAGATTAATTCAAGGAACATATACCCCTCTATCCCCTTTTAAAATCAACATAGTACATTTGAGTGCATTTCAGATGCTCTAAATTCAGTTCCTTTAGAGTGGAGCACAATAAGAAACTAGAAAACTCATACATCTGAATTTAAATGCTCTCTCCTATCTATTTGACTTAAGAGCAACATATATTTTGTTCCAACCAGTTTTTTCTAGTAAGCCTTGATATGCTTTTCCTCATATATAAAATGTATAGGGACAAAAACATGCGGCGGTACGTTGAGTGCCAAAGCCAAAAGTAGAAAAATAAAAAAAAATTGTGAAGGGATTCGGGAGTGCTCATACTTTACACTTTTCTTCACCGTGAGAATTTGCAGCAGCCAAGCAAACTTTCAAACGTTTTAAATTCTCCATAAAAATCTAAAAAAACAAAAAAACTGATGCCTCATTACAATTATACGGAAGAGGATTAGGGCCACTGAAAAAAAAAAAAGTTAACTGATTTTTAAATTTTATTTCAGTTTAACATGGGAAAAAAGTCCCAAAATTCTGACAATAAAAACAGTCAGAATTCTGAGAAAAAAGTCAGAATTCTGACTTTTTTCCCATACTATACTGAAATAAAATAAAAAAAAATCAGTTATATATTTTTTTTTCAGTGGCCCTAATCCTCTTCCGTACAATGAAATGTTGCTCTATTCATTTATTTATGAGGTATTTAAGGCGCTAGTGGCTGTTTTTTATACAGTGGGCTGACAGGAAAGGAGGTATGAGAGAGGGGGAGACATAAGGCAAATGACCACAGGTCGGATCCAGACCCGGGTTGGCCACGTCACGGACTAAAGCCTCGGTATATATGTTGTGCGCGGCACGCTAACCACTGGACCACCGAAGCAAACCCATGTTGGTCTATTCATTTAATTTAACCCCTTGAGCTCTAGAGTTTATAGAGCAATTTTTGTCTGAAGTTAAAGTGGAAATGTAACAATAATTATTAGTAAGGCACAAAGTTATTAAATATTTTCAAGTTGAACCACAATTGTAAATCTCATAATTACTGATAGGTGATAAACCAGAGAAAAAAATAAAAATCTTCTTGCCTAATGTTTTTTATTTAATTAACAGTGCAAAATTTTTGTTAAAGCTTTAGACTGTATAGATCTAGCCTCGTGAGACCATCCTGATCTCGCGAGCTTTCAAGGTTTCATTCGCAGATCAGTCTGGAGACTCTCCGTTAATCAAAATGTAGAGCCGTTCACCAAACGAACGTCCAATCAGCGTTGGCTTTGAGGCGGGTTGAGGTGTGACGCAACAAGAAGCGCGACAGTTCAGTCTAAAGAACACGGCGGCTTCAGCCGATGAAACTAGCGTTAGCGTGGCTATCGAGCAAGTTTTATCGGAATTACAGAGTATTTCTTCACTGAAAGAAGAACAAAACACTGCTCTGGAGACTTTTCTCAGAGGAAAAGATGTTTTTGCTCTTCTCCCGACTGGTTTCGGCAAGAGTAGCCTGGCTTGTGGTTGTGTTTTCGTCGTCGGTCTGTTAGTACGTCATATGCTTCGTCTATCACCAACATAGGCCAATCAGCTAACCAGTATTTTCGCCCCTTCCCAAAATTACATAAACAGAAGGTTTCCAGATGGATTTGCTCTGCATATTCATCTGGCGGAGTCAGGTTAGTATACATCCACATCCACACAGAAAATTTGGACTGAATCGGTTGAAGCATATTTGTTCCATAAAGGTTTAAGTGGACAGTGTGGGAGGCCAACATGTGATTTGGAAATTTGTCTGTTTCGGCATAGGTGCACCTCAGAATCAATTGAATGTTTTGGTCTAAAATTAGAAATGGCTATTTACTAAAAATTACTTGTCTTTGTCTTTAATGAAGGGAAGAGGAGCCTACTTCTCTGCAGTTCTTCTCCAGTTTTCTTCAGCTCCTTTAGCCTGTTGTTGATCTGTCCTTCATCTGAGCAAATTCTGCTGCTTTCAATCTTCTGGATGAGCAGACCTATATAGCTTTTTTTTTTTCTCTGAATGCCCACGAGTGACACTACTGGACTGATCCTTTTGCTCTGAAAAAACAGCTTTTCAGCAGAACCAGATGCTAAGCGGATTTGCTGGATTGGAACCTCTTGTTTGGTTGAAATTATGGCTGAAACAAGTAATTGTTTTGAAATGTTTGTCAACTAATTCAGTAATCGATTAATCAATAACTGGAGAATAGGGGCTTTAAAACATGCCTTTAGCTGACAGAAACCCATTTAGAGCAGTATTTATGCCAAAATTGTAAAAAATAAATAAATAAATATTTAACATTTTATATTTAAGATGAAAATATTTTTTAATTGTCAATATACTTAATTTAGAACTCCTCAAGTGGAAGATTTTGAGTTTCACCTGGTTTAATTTCCTAAATTTAATTTAATTTAATTTCTTTGAAGAATCTTTGGCTATTTCGTTATTAATTAGAGTAATAGAAAAAAATAATCAACAATTAATCGATTTGCAAAATAATCTTTAATTGCAGCCTTAGTTGAAACAGGCACTACATGCTTGAAAACTCATTTGGAAACCAGAACTGGTGGAAAAACTCTAACTGGTACCAAGCACCACGCTATATACATTGTTTTCTTTTTCTTTCCTCCACACTGTATTTTACAGACGTTGTAAGAATAAAAGTAAAATTTGCCTGCAGAAATCTGAATCATCTTTTTCTTTTCCATTTTGGGTCCATATAGTTTTATCTTGTCACTCTTTGTTGTTTGATATTTTCGACACAGCGGGGACTCTTTGTGTTTTAATACTCTGTATTAGGCCAAAGGTCGTGCTAACTGATTAGTTTCCAATGAGACTTGAAAAGTAGAATTATTAATGTTCTGATGTCATTTACTTCATCAGGATTTTGCACTACAACTTTCTGTAAGACAGCATCATGCATTTCTTCTCATACAACATACAACAGCTGTAGGTTTATCTCTATCTGTTACTAAGTGGCTATTTATTTCTGGCTGTGGGTTCTTGCATTAAAATATGTTTTAATTCCCTAATAATACAGTAAATCTGACACATAAAAAAAAAAAAAAAAAAAACTCAGACCAACCATCCTTTTCTCAGTCTCCTGCAGCCATGTAAGAAATTATAAGACCACTCTTGCTTTATTTTGCTCTGTTAGTTGAAAACTTCAAGTAATACAATTCTCGTACTCATACTTGTCGTCTCCCACTTTATCCGGAACCGGGTCGCGGGGGCAGCAGACTAAGCAGAGACTCCTAGACTTCCCTCTCCGCTGACACCTCCTCCAGCTCTGTTGGGGGAAGCCCTAGGCACTCCCAGGCCAGTCGAGAGACATAGTCTCTCCAACGTGTCTTGGGCCGTCCCCTGGGCCTCCTCCCGGTGGGACGTGCCTGGAGGCGTCCAGGGGGCATCCGACTCCTCTCGATGTGGAGGAGAACCGGCTCTACACTGAGCCTCTCCCGAATGACCGAGCTCCTTACCCTATCTCTAAGGGAGAGCCCAGCCACCCTGCAGAGAAAGCTCATTTCAGCCGCTTGTATCCGTGATCCCGTTCTTTCGGTCATGATCCAGATTTCATGACCATAGGTGAGGGTAGGAACGTAGACCGACCGGTAAATTGAGAGCTTCTAGAACGAGAAAATAAAGTTTTACCACATTTATCCTTTAAAACTAAGATAAAACAAAATTACAAGTGCAGATGTGTACACACTTGTGGCTTGTTGCCCTCTGTTCCTTATATGCTGCATCACCTCGTGTTGAGTGCTCGCACTCACACACATAACTGTGATTAACTCTGCAGCACACGGCCTTCCAATAGTCTCAGATAACTGCTTCTCTTTGATAAACATGAGAGCTCAGACACACTGCTGTCTGCTGCTGCCATCTGACTGATCAAACACACCCCCCACCCTGATCAGACACACACACACACACACACGCAAACAGTCCATCTGAAGATATGCATGCATGCACCTACACATCTCCAGTACTCGCTCAGTGTCCAATATCACAGAGTATGTAAAGCCTGGAGAATATTTGATATGTAGATAAGTCTTAAAAGGGTGAGATTTGCATATTTTGCTCCTGTTGCATATCCCTCTAAGCTGCATGTGGTAGGTATATTTTTCATCGGCAAGAGAAGAAAATTAATTTGTTTTTGATGGGAGGGGGTTTGGGAGGTATGACTGATCATTCCAGAACTGAGAGAGTTTTAAATGATTTTAATTTGATGGCTGGATGTTGTGGAGATCTGCTTTTCATGTACTTCAACGCAGTCTGAGCGGTTATGTTAATTAGCAGTTGTCCTGATGCCATACATTACAAATTAGACGTTTTAATCAGTGTCCTTTTATTGGCATTTTAAAGCGTTCATTTAGAAGTGCTTGATAAGAACAACAATATTTGAATATTCTTAATTTCATAAATATTTCTTTATCCTAATTTAAGGAATTTTTTTTTACCTTTTTCAATTGCTTTTCTCTTGACATCTCTAGATTGCATGAAGCATCGCTAATACTACTGCAAAATATTTATTAAAACATATATATATATATATATATATATATATATATATATATATATATATATATATATATATATATATAAATTTATGACAACTGAAACTAAGAAGACGCTGTTAAGTCGGCTCGGTTCTTCTGCTAAGCAGGTAAAACCGCAACGCAGGGAATGAGTTCAATTAAATTAGATGCTTACTTCAACAACTTTTCTCCAAATATGAAGCACTGACCACTTTACCATACTTTACACTGGCTTAGAGCGGTTATTCTTACCTGGGTCCTAGTGGTCCGCGAGTGCATTGCAAGAGGTACATGAAAATATTTTATTTCTTAGCTAGTAAAATAAAATAGGGCTGGAATCTGTTCTGCTTTCTGAGGATCCAATTGAATTAAACAAGCTTTATTGAATTGAACAACCTGTTTTCGTTAAATGTTTGAGTTCACCTTCAGCTGTGACGCACATAGAAACTAAGCAGGGGAACAGACTAGATGTAAAGAAAGGGCTGAGATCAGCTGTTTTTTACACTGAACTATCGGAGCTCATCATAGCAGCTCTGGTGTCTTGATGAAAACAAGGAAAACTAATTAAGTTATAATTTTTGTTCTGCATTTTCTTTCCAATTCATCAACTTTAAATGTGATTATAAGGGAGTTACTCAGATCAGCTTCAGTATTATAAATATAGCAGGGCTGCTGGAAGTAGTTTTGAACAGGGTATGCTGTTTTTTTTTTCTTTGGATAAAAGAACTATGAGCCTATAGGTCTATGTAAAATAAAATAAAAATAAAGAAGCACATAGATTATGATTCACTACTTTATTTTCCTATACACTTCAGTGCACACAACCAGTTTCTGTAACACTCAGACATCAGCAGTTCCCAGCTGCGCTATTAAACGTCACAATAACACTTTAACAACATGGATTTGGTCAGCTTGCATGAACTTGAGTCACAGTGTTTATGTCAAACATAACTTTATTAGCTCAAAAATCCTTTTACACAGACCACAAGGAAGTAATTATATTAATATACTATTAAACGTTATTGAACAGTTCTCCATATCCATCACACAAAGAACACAGGATCAAAATAACACTGTAAAATACTATGGTTACGTTACCCTGCACGGATAGATATGAAAGTGTACCTTTCTTTGAGCTATAGGCAGTGGATGTCATTAACTGGCCTGTTTGCTCTCTCTTAATTAGTAATTTCTTTCACCTGTTGTTTTCCCTCACTGCCTCAATTATAATTTATTCCTCTCACCTGTTTCTTCTGTTTATATTCAGTTCAGCCTGAGCATTCAGTGCCAGATCATTATTTGTCTTTCTGTTAGTCTGTTCGTTGAGTTTTTGCCTTGGTTTATGTCCTGGATCCTGGCAGCCAGTGGAAAGAGGGTTTTTGTGTTTGTCTCGTCTCCTGATCGTCCTCTGTTCCTCCCCCACGGAGTCCTCTGGGTTTTTGGCTCAATATGTGGGGAGGTTCAGTTTTTATCTTAGTAAGCCTGGCTCCAGGGAGGAGACCAGTTTAAAGTCCTGCATCAAGTTCTGGTTCCACGTCCTGTCTCGGCTACCCTCTTCCACTGAGCCTGCTCATCTGCACCTGATCTGTTCTGCTCCTGTGCGTGACCACCTGGTCACGCTTTCGGACCCTGTCAGACTCTGAACCCGCCTGGGAGCTCTGTGATGCCTGGAAGTCTGGATCCTGCCACCTGTTCTGATCCTGCCTGATCTGGATCCCTGACCAGGATCGGCTTCCAGCATGTCCTCTGGGACTGCATCACTTGGGGACATTCTTGGACTGGACTGTTAAACCAGAGTTCTGTGATTGGGCGGTGCCCCGCTCCCTATCCTGCAGTGTCCGCGAGCCACAGCTCCACTTTAGTTTTTGTTTTATTTGATAAACTTTTTGAACTTTCCTACTGACTGTCTCTCCTTGAATACTGGGTCCATCTGTCCGCCGTTCATGACAGTGGACCCTGATTACAGGTGTCCAAATGTTGAAGTGTGCTCTGAGGTTGTGGAGTTAAAGTCTCTTATAAGCGGACAAATCCGGTAAGCGTTTCTGTGTCATATTTCCTCCTCGTTTCTGTCATTACTATGTAAATTGACTAGCCTACTGCCGGGAGCAGGATAACACGCTCTACCTTGTTTGGCTTTGCCCCGACAATCTAACTTCCATTAACTTGTGTTGATTCAAATCATGTTTTATTAAAATCCAAATATATGTCACATTAATAATTTCCCAAAATATTCATAAGAAATATATAAATTGTGCAAAGTATTTTTAATACATTTTCCTGAAATCTCCCTCTGGCCACTAGGAGGTGCTTTACCACCCCCACTTCCTGCAGCCATGAAATGCAGTTTTTTTTTTTAGATGGAAAGAATAAAATGCCTAAGAGTTAAATGCTGAAATTAAAAGATGTAAACTAGTTTTTATTTTACAATCGGTTATTGTATGTTCCACTTTTGGAAAATTATCAATACTCTTGACTGAGAGGGGGACGCATTGTAACACAATATGGGGAACAGAAGTCAAAAAAGGTTGGGAAACACTGGCTTAGAGGGTTATTTAAGTCATTTATAAATACATTTTGCGAACATGTTGAAGCAAAGAGAAGTGTAGTTAATAAATTATTTAATTATAACAAACAAGTATTAAGGGGGAAAAAAAGGATTAATAACAAAATATTTAAAAAATAATAAATAAATAGTAATATATCATATACGAAATAATATATATTAAAAAGTAGATATAATAAATTAGTTTGTGCTGATTTTACTTTTAAGAAGAATGTATTTGGGTTTATAAATTTAAAACTCCAACATAGTTTTTTTTTTGCATATTTTGTGTTAACACGCATTGAGAAACTTTAACAGTAACGTCATGGCTTCCTTTCCTTGCATTCAGTCAGTAATTTGTGCGCACTGGGCTCTGGTAATAACTTCACAGAGAAAGAGTACATCCAGGGGAGACACACACACACTCAACTTCTTTGCTCACAGCTACAAAGCCACCATGACAGAAATTGGGCAGCAGGTTAATAACTACTGCCCATCCTTACAGTGCCTGGAGACTGACACACACACACTCACACATGGTCACAACACCAAGACCAGGTACTGCATTTGATAAACTGTTAGGTCTTGGTATTGAGTCGCTGTATGTCAAGGCTGTGTGTCATCTTTGCTAACTTTTCCACTGCATACTATGAAATTTACTAACTGACATACTCACACATCCACTCACACATACACAGAAGAGCCTCAGTCCTAGTTCTCATTTTCACTTTCCAGTCTTTACACTTTGCCATTCATAATTTTGGATTAAGCATTCAGAAGAATGTTGTGTCCCCTCTGCGTCCTTGAAGATGGCAAAAAGACCATAATTAGAATTTCACAACCTTAAAGAGGGTTTTTTTCAATCAAACCTGTCTGAAGATGTGTTATAACATACGGCATGTTTTTCAGGGTTACAATGGTAAATTTGCCCATAAGGTTTCCAAACAGAGAAAGAACGGCAGTGTGACCTAAAGCTCTACATAAATCCTAAGAGTATTAAATATATATGTTTTTGTCTTATTGATTCATGACTATGTTCCCTTAGATCACAGATTTACCTATAGATAAATCTAAGGACCACCTATCCTCCAGTCAGAGCTCCCTGGATAATAAACAGCAGGATGCAGGTGGCAAATTGATTGTGAATAGTTTGAATCAGGCTGTTATCCTTTTTGACTGGACTGGTGTTGGTCCAGGATAGCTTGGAACAGGCTGTGGTTCCTGTTATATGTCTGGACAGGCTATATGGCTAGCAACAGAAAGCCTCTCCTGTGTCCCTGGCTTTGGTGGGTGAGTCTGGGCCCATAATGGTTGTTGGAATTGGTTTATTGGGATATTGATACTATAAAAAAGGGATTTTAAGTGTTGGAGGTTGGTTAAATCCAAGTTAACAATGGGAGTTCTGAGCTACGGTGCACTTGACGGGGGTTTTGGGCTGCTAGTGGCCGGCACTGGTTCTTCCAGGCTGCAGCTGACTGGTGGTATGGCCACTATGTAGGAATTCTCCCCTGAGACTTAAAGCTGGGGCCTTGGCACCTATTCCTTCCTCCCTCCAACATGAAACTCCAAACAGCAATAGGCTCTTAAAGTGTGGGACAATAGACTTTGGATGCAGGGGCCAGGCACCATACTGTGTCGGTCCTTTGTTTCCTGCCCTGGCACCTGTGAATTGAGTGACAGTGACTTGAGGTGTGGGAATGGCCAAGGTATTTGGCAGCAATAGGGAGAATTTTGCTTTGTTGAGGATCTCACCTGCTGGAGCTCATAGACAATAGCTCATCATATGGAAAGACAATTTCGCAAAACCATTTCTTGTCATGGTTTGGTGCCTGCCCAGCTTGTTTGGAGCTCTGTGGAGTCTATCCTGCTGGTTCCTTAGGGGATGAGAGTTCTGGGGTTGTCTTGGACAAGATTTCCAGGCTGGATCCAAGCATAAGGAAATTGTGATGGCTGACCTAAGCCTTGAACAAGACATATCAGTCTGGAAAATACCATAATAGCCTGATTTTCTAACCCGTTTCCTCTGAAACGGGTTAGAAACCTTAAATCTGGGAGTTAGAACCTTAAATCTGGGAGTTTGTAAGATTTTAATGATATATCCAGTTCATACGCACATCACCTTGACTGTTTTGGTTTCAGAAAAGAGCTGCCATGCTTAAAATAGTCCTGAGAGTTTTGTGAGAGTCAAGGCCTGCCCAGACTGATAGGCTTAATATTAAAAATACATGCACAATTCAGTTTGGCAAGGCTAATGTCCTAAGGTCTCAGTGCTCTGTCTCTCTGATTACCTTTACTTCGCTGGGATGAAGAATGGTGTGCGTGTCTATGGCTGCTCTGGCCCTTCAGGACCGAGTCCAATCATCTTTTACGTGTTTCGGGCCTTCTACCTTTCTCAACACTTTAACAGGTTCCCAGTTGTTAAATTGAGAGAATCTGACTCTTTGGGTGTCTTTGCCGAGTTTCTACCTGTTCCTTATTTTGCACAAATCCTCCTTTTGGTCTGTAAAATAAAATCTAGTCTTTGCAGAAGGATTTCATTATTAATCTTTAATAAGGTATCAAATATTTTGTGGCATCATATTTAGTTGAACTTAAATTCTTTGAGTTCTGTGCAGACTAAGGAAAAACATGTGTGTAGTCTCAGAAAATGAACAGAAGGCTGGAGAGAACTCCTAAAAGGCAGAGAGAAATAAGAGGAAGTAGTGTGTGTGGCCGATTAAAGAGGAAGATAAACGGGTCCTCTTTGATGGTGTGAGGCTTCAATTGAAAGAGCGAATAAAGGGGGGCTTTCATTGGCCAATGGGCTATTAGTGACACTGTGGTGAATGAGCCAAGCCGATTGGCCTGCAGCCTGAGAACACTTCCTGAGCCAGTAAACTGCACACTATGTCACCCTGCTATTCATCCTCAGTATTCCTTTCTAACTCGCAACATTAAACTTATTTCTATTCATTAAAAACACTTCCTTCTCTTGCTTTTTAGTTGAATTCTTTATTTTCTTTATTTTTTTTACTGCTGTGGACCCTTGTGCATCTCTTCTCGCTTTTGCTTTCACTTCCACTCCTCATTTTTCTTTTACTTGTTTTCTGACAAGGAAAGATTCTTTGTTTGGCTCATCCTTTGTTTGTCAGCACAATTTTTGCCCTTTTTAAAAAAATTCTCTTAATTTATTTTGTTGTTTTCTGCATTAATCATCCGATTTTTAAAATTAACTCAATGACAAAATGCAAGAGAAAACTGTCAACACAAACTCATCCAAGAGGAACACATGTTGCAAGTCAATAACTCAATGCAATTAACTAGTTTTCCTTGAGAGAAACGTTTAACAATCTGACTGTCTTGTTTATGTAGATTAAATAGTCAAATATTATCTTTAGAGATGAATATGTCTTTTTCCTTGCAAATTGTTTCAAAAGGTGTAAAGAGTGTATAAGAATAAAAACAAAAACAGGCAGAGAAAGAAAATTAAAAATAGAGGGAGATTGAATGAGAAAAAAGAGAGAAAATAATTTAGCTATGAAGTAGAGAGTGAGAGAGCGCCGCTCTGCTGCCTCAGAGATCGATTGCTTTGCGGAGCTCCTGACAGGTGTAATTGTAAAGGCGTCATCTGTTCTTGTTTGCACAAAATACATTTTTTCTTCCTCTTTTTTTGTTCTTTTTTTTCCCTTTAAAGCTACGGTTGCAAGAACGTGGTGAACTGCATCGCCGTCACCATCGCCTAATCTTCCCACCATCATCCCATTCTTGCGCATGCCATCGGACAAATCCCCTGTTATTTGAACAGATGGTCGGAAATCCATTCTGCTGATAAGTTGCCTCTAGTTAGCATTTAGATTACCTGCAAAAATGGAACAATTTACTACACTGCCTCCCAGCATAACTTCTTCCTTCTCACCTCCTCCTGCTTTACCTCCCCTGTTTCCTTTACAGACACACCGCTCACACTCATTTCTGAGTGCCCTCCACTCCAGCAGGTTCCTGTTGCCTTTTGTGCTCTCTTTATACTTGTTTTGTTAGAAATGACAGAACATTTTGATAAGTGTGTTAGGAAGAGTAGAGGTGAGGAACAAATGGGTGGAGTGCAGAATAGTAGGGAAGGAAGAAAGAGAGGGGAAATGAAGAGTGATGGAAATAGGTTTAAGTATGGAAAGTTTAATAAGGATGACTTGCTCAAAAAAGGAAAGCTTTTTGCTTATCTTAAACGACAGAAAACAACAGCAAATGAAAAAGTTCTTAAAGAGTAACAAAAATTTGGACTGGAAGAAAAACCAAGGTTTCAAAAGTCTGGGGATGTGGTGGCCCAGTGGTTAGGGCATTGCGCTAGGAATCCAGAGTTCAAACCCCACTCATTCCCACAGACCCCTACTCTGGGTCCCTGAGCAAGACCCTTAACCCCACACTGCTCCCCGGGCGCCGCACAATGGCAGCCCACTGCTCCCCAAAGGGATTGGTTAAGTGCAGAATGTAAAATTCATTGCTTTGTACTTCTGACAATGTTATGACAATAGAGTTGAATTCTATTCTAAAAGAAGGGTCAAATAAGTCAGATAGAAATAAAATATTGAAAATAGTTTTTAAGCTTTTGAATTTGTTTATTTTGATTATTATTACTGTACAGTAAATGAAAATTTGCAGATTCAGATTACAAGTAAATTTATGTATAAAAAAAATATGTAAGATAAATAAACATTTTTATAATTTGAAGTGCTTTATGGGACAAATGAAAATCCTTTTTATTTTAAAAAGATAGAGAAAAATATAAACACCACTATTCTTTACTGCTTAGTAAATGATAAACTGTTGTCAGTTAGGTTTAATTAAATCCTGTAGCAAAAGATAAGTTTGTGACCAAAAAAATCAATGCATTTTCATTCGCCTATGCCTCATCTAGTCTGTGCATTTTTTCCACATCATCAATACTTTAATCTGTAGTTCCAACAAGATCAAATGATGTTTTTCATACACAAGGGTTTTAAGAAGTAGCCTGGTTGTCATGGCAGCCACTGTAGTTTTACCTGGTTTGTAGAGTGACTAGTGAGGTAAATACATCTGCACTTTCCCATAAAGTACATAATGAAAAAAAAATTGTGTATATAGACAACCGCTGATGTCATCTGACTGCTTCCACACACAGAAAACGGCACAAACACACGTTTTAGTCACTTTACAGTTACACGGCAAAAAAGCGTCTAAAGATTCTCTTGCTCACCCTCCAAGGGCAGCCACATGTCAGCTTTATCACGCTTCCTGTTTCTGACCGCTTCCCCACAATCCTTCAGTTTTCTAACAACAGGAAATTAAAGTAGTGTGGGGCAGTAGCCGAGCGCCTCGACTTTTTGATTTGTGCGAGTCACTATCGCTAATGAAAATCAGCACAGCGCTCCGGACAACAGGGGCTGCTGATAGAGGAGTGACTTGTTCACCACACAAACAGGCTCCAAGTGAGCTCTGAAAACCGGATGGTGACAAGTGGGCAGAAAAAGAGCATGCACAAAACATTTATTTGCTGATTAATAACAGATTTACTAAAAAGGCTCTGAATATAGGGTAGGAAGGGGCATATGTTCCTTTGATGCAGGATAAATAATTTAAACTATAGTACAGGTTTATATTCTTTCATTATTAGTAAATGTTTAAATTTATTTCGATGTCCTTCCCATTTTTTTATATAAAATGAAACACAGGATACAAATAATAGAGCATGAAATAAAAGACTTAAGTAATTTTATTTAAATCGGGCGGTTCTACACCCAATGTACCAGAGGGCTAGGAGGGGGCCAGCATGTTTTCATGGGGGCCACAGAAAAGCACTTAATAAGCTTTTTTCGCCCCCTAAACACGAGGAGTAGTTTATGGAAGCCGGTTTCCGCCACTCTGTAAAAAAAATTGTATATATATTCAATATCATGAGATAGTAACTCAATATAATGAGAAACTATCTCATTATAATGAGATAGTTTTTTATTTTACAGAGTGGTGGAAACCGACTTCCATAGTAGTTTAATCCGCTATGCAGGTGCATTTATGATCCAGATAATCTACAGGTGTGCTGAGAGGAAACGCTGAATGTAAAACAAAAACTATTCTACATTTAATCTACCTGATGTATTAAAAGAAAAGTTTTAATTATAAATTACATTTTCTTATTTTTAAGCTTTTAAAAATATTTATACTACCATATTTTTGGTTCTGCACATAATTTTTTTTTATTATTTGGATCAAAATAACATTTAGCAGATGAAAACTATACTCCTTTTCTCTATATCAAAGTTTAAATCCTAATTAAGATAAGAAAAAAATGAAATGGGTCCAAGGGACCCTCAGTCATTATCAGTAGTGGTTCTAGAACAAATATTCCAGGGGGCCTGGAGGGGGCCAGCGCGTTTTCATGGGGACACAGGGGATTCAGATATGTTAAGAGAGCGGCATGAAGTGAAATTTCCATTCAGTTAGGTTTAATATTAGCTTCTTATTAGGTCCAATATACATTCATAATTTCGGAATTGTATATATTTTTGACTTAATTTCAGTTAACATTACCGTTTTCTATCAAATCTGATTTGGAACTCAAGAAAAAACTGATAAATTCAGCTGTAAAAGTTAGCGTATTTTTCTATTTGTTTTGAAAAAAACATTTAGCTAATGAAAAAAATGATCCCATCTCAAGACCATTGAAGTTATCACCTGATTGTCTTTCAAATAATAAGTAAAACTTAATTTGTGAAGAAAAAAAAAAGTTTAATTTAATTTGGAACAAGAAGACCAGAGTCCTGTACAAGTAATATGCGAAAACTCTTGAGCTTATGTGAAACATATAGCAACAACACAAGCTTTTTTAATCAACAACAAAAAAAACAACCTCCCCTTAAAAAACACTGAAATATAATTCCATCCATTATATTATTCAAGCACCCTGAACCCCAATGTTTACATGAAT
The DNA here is from genome assembly GCA_030533445.1 of Cyprinodon diabolis. Lineage (NCBI taxonomy): Eukaryota > Metazoa > Chordata > Actinopteri > Cyprinodontiformes > Cyprinodontidae > Cyprinodon > Cyprinodon diabolis. The sequence goes on from CM060080.1 coordinate 6,628,177, forward strand.
GATGAAAGTGAATCACATCTAGTCCCATTATATAGTGGACCTAATAAATATAAAAAAAAAAAAATATATATATATATATATATATTTTTTTTTTTTTTTTTTAAAAACAACAACAAAAAAACACGTCAATCGGATATAAACTAAATATTTTTCTCTATTTTGGTATTTTCATTGGCTTTATCAAACAATAGTTGAAATCTAAATTAAAGTTTGGTCAGCTTAATGCAATGAAATGTTATATATATAAAAATTTACACTCACATGTATACATTACTTACATTTCAGCCATACCATATGGAGCATCTGATTGTCTACATTTGCCAGAACAAATATGCTCTGCAAAAAGGATATCTTAAAAAAGATTTCTAGATACATGATTGACTTTATTAAACCATGACTGAATCCAGCATCAAAGTAGGCCAGACACGTTGATGTACTGGTAAATGTATGATTTAGGAACACATTTTTGTGTTTAGTATGTATTTATGTTATGTTTTTTTTTCTCTTTAAGAGAAAAAGACTCTTAAAGGGCTGCAACACACAGCACCGAAGGGTGGCATAACTTATGAAAGTTTAATACCTCTTTGATACGATTAGCAAATACAATGTCATGTTTATTTTTGTAAAGTTCAGACCTGAATCAAAATACGCTCTCTATCCATGTAAACAATCATTTGGAAAACTTGAGCTGCATTTCAAGCCTGTTAAAAGCTGGTAGATTCATCGCAGTACCTGGGTAACCTGACTCGCCAGATGGATTTGCTCCACATATCCATCTGGAAACCTTCCGTTGAAGTAATTTTGGGAAGGGGCGAAAACACTGGTTAGCTGATTGGCCTATGTTGGTGATAGACGGGCCAAATAAACCAAACAGATCAACAAAGCATATGACGTACTAACAGAGCGACGACGAAGAGGAGCCAATTGATAGATCAAACTCTTGCCAAAACCAGTCGGGAGAAAAGCAAAAACATCTTTTCCGCCGAGAAAAGCCTCCAGAGCAGTGTTTTGCTCTTCTTTCAGTGAAGAAATACAGTGCGATTCCGATAAAACTTGCTTGATAGCCACGCTAACGCTAGTTTCATCGGCTGAAGCCACCATGTTCTTTAGACTGAACTGTCGCACTTCTCGTTGCGTCACACCTCAACCCGCCTCAAAGCCAACGCTGATTGGACGTTCGTTTGGTGAACGGCTCCAAATTTTCTTTAACGGAGAGTAGCCAGACTGATCTGCGAGTGAAACCTTAAAATCACCTCAGTTCTGATCGACATGCTGTGGGAACACCAGAGCTGGGTTGACCCTTTAAATTACGTGATACCATTGAGCGCAACGTAGGGATGTCAACACACCTGTCATGTCTGCTGTTTACTGTACATTTCATAAACATGGAGCAGCTCTGGTGTGAGGAATTCTGTCTATGCCCTGGCTTCCTTGTATGTTTCTTTCCACTGGTTACTTTCCTGAGATCTGTCACACTTGCAGGGCTCGATGTTAACCATCGCCCGATCGCCCGGGGCAAGTAGTTTTTATTGTGCGGAGAGTACAAATTTCATTGCGTTTGCCCGCTGGGCAATGCAATGATAGCAAAAAAAAAATGATTTATCACTCAAAATTACTTTAAAATCACCGACATTCGCTGAAAACAACCCACAAGCGTTGCCAGCTCCATTTTTGTTGTCTTGTACACATTCTCGCCTGGATGATGAATCTAATCTATACTGCAATACACGCTAGATTAAAAATGATCAGTCAGGGATCAGGGAAATAATAATTGTATGCGCACAGTGTAAATATTTCTATCATATGGCAGTCTTCTGTACAGTGGTCATACATTACAAAATGTTCATTAAATTTTTTTTCTCTTAGACATTGGAGTGGAGCATTTAAATGTTATAGAGCTAAACATGTTAAATTGGTGAGTAGTAGTAGTGTAAGTTTTTAACCTGTCAAGTTTTTTTTAACGTTACCAGTTATATTTCCAAGCACACAACAGTTTAAAGCAAAGTTTAGTTTGAAAACAATGTGCAGGAAGGATTGAAAAGCATGTTAACACGGTAATGTAGGCTTGAGTTCATTATCTGGCGCATGCATATACACACCAGGAACCTGGAAACTTACTGTATTACAAAAAAACATTTAAAAAACAAACATGTTTCATTGATATATATACAAAAATGAATATTAGGAACTATATTTATCAAACATTATACTGGGCAAGTAAAAATTGTTTCTTGGCAAATGAAATGTGAAAGTCACTTGCCCAAAGTGCAACCCTGCACTTGTGACATCATCTACACTAACCCAGCGTTATGGTGTCATCAGGTTGACGTGTTAACCTGGTATTTGCAGTGGGAAAGGGGCTTTAATAAGTAGATATAAGTGAAAATGGGGGACAACTGGTCAGAGTGGGCTAATATTATTGGGTCTTGGTGCTTTTTTTTCTGAGCTAGAAAGACCCAACAACTTATTATGTGATAATTAATGCAGGTAGGTGACTGGATTGGCACAGGGAGAGGTCCTGTAGTGTTTTTGTCAGGTGTGTGTTGTGTGGAGGACAACTTTAATTTGCAAGTTTTCAAAGCTGCAAAAGCAGCTGTTGAGATTGCAGCCAGTTGCATGACTCATCACAACGGTGGTTGGGCTCCTGTAGTTGGTATATACCTTATATTTTACCCAGCTGCAGATAGACCTTTAGCTAAATATTCTTTCTTCTGTGTTTATCAGTTGTGTACCTACATAAAGTTATTCTGTTAGGTGCTGAAACTCTACCTTTATTATTGTAACATAATTAAATAAGATTATAATTAGCATTCTCTATAGGTGTAAGTGCAAAAAAACATTATCTTAAACAGTGGTGCCCTGGAATAAAAGTTTTATTCCAGTCAAGTTAACAAACACATTTTTATTTACCTCCTCTAATATGTATAAACAACTTCACATCTTTGCCTGTTGATAAAATTCTTACTCCAACAAGACTCCTTCATGTTTTTTTTCCAACAATTGTTGTAGTCTAGAGTTACATAAGCTAAATAACTTATTTTTATTCATTAAATTATTTTTATTTTGGACAAGTTACTGGATCTGAAAACAAAAGCAAACAAAATAAGAAAACAATTTCAATAAAGGTGATGTAAAAAATGAAAAAGAGTATAGTCATAGTTCAGTTCTATTTGTTGGGGATTTTTGCTTGAGACGGATTTAGTGCTCACAGGGGACTTTGTTATGCTTTGGTATCCATTAACACTCTGGTGTCTCTTGCCAGCCATTCACATTTGCCACGGTAGCTAAACATGAACTCACAAGTACACAGTTACTGCCACCCACGCACACACATGCATCAACACCCACCCACGCAATGAGAATGTGTTAAGTTGCCTAGGTTATTGAATGAGTTTTCCATTGACTGTCTGTTACCATGGAAGTGAAAAGGTGTGAGAAGATGATTAGTTGACTAAAGGGGGAGGGGGACTTTCTGGAAAAGTTTTAGAGAAATGAAAAAATAAAAAGAACTGCAGAGGGTTATTGAAAAAGGGGAATTGTAAAGTATGAGGGAAAAAGGGAAAAAACAAGGATTAAAGGAGTGGAGGCGAGTGGGGGAAAGATATACAAAATGATGAGGAGATGAAGGGAGATGCTGGTAGACAAAATCAAATAAGATGGAAAGAGACAGGTTTTACAAGCAAAAGGAAAAATGGGAAACAGGAGGTTTATAAGATGGGAACACATGGAGTGTTAAGAGGTTGAAATGATAAGAAAAGCTTAAAGGGTAATAGAAATAGGAGTAAAGGAAAAGGAAAGGAGGGCAATAGTTACATATATGTAGTCCCCCAAACACACACACACACACACACCATCCCCATGCTCCCATTTTATATGGCCTAACCAAAACCTTAACACTAACCATTACCAACTTATACCAAACCCTAAAGGCCAGAACACACAGAATCCGATTTGCCTCAAATCCAACAGAAAATCGTGTCGGCTGAGGTTGTGGTGTTTAGCCCTCATTGAAAGGCAATGGAGGTGATCACACCTGACACGCTTTTCTGCAAGGGGGCTTGCATAGGTCCGACTAAGATAGACCCCATGTCAACTTCAGTCACAATTCCATTGATCTGACAGGAAGGGAGAGTTACAAAGTAAAACACATCCGCTTTGGGGGAAAATACAAAATAAAATCTGTTTATCACATGGGTAAAGAGTCAGTTTTGGAGTCGCACATTGCGTATATAGTAAGCAAAAACAATGAATGAAACAAAAAAGAATCCTTTACCCATGATAGGAGTTCAGGAGGATAGAAAACAGATAAAATGGTGATCCTCTTTTAACCCTGCATAAAAGAGGGACAGAAAGTGAAGTTTATTAATCTCCTCAAAAAAAAGTAAAGTATAGCATATATATATATATAGTAATGTAGTATGTTATAGAAAAATAGTGATCCTGTGAGTCTCACAAAAAACAAAATAACGAGGGGCAGACAGTCGGTAAGCGTGGCATATCTCTCTCACCTCTTTATGAAAAATAGAAAGAAAAACTTCAATAAACTTCTCTGAGAAACACATCTCACTCCCTCAGCCAGCATATAAACCATCCCATGGAGTTTATGCTGTGTTTTTCTTTTCTTTAGATGTAGATCTCATTATGTTTTTAATATAGGCGTATGAACATTCTCTATCTGTTCTGGTTTGAGATACTGTGCAGACTCATTAAGTGGGGCTTTGCTTTATAGCTGCCCCTGTGTTTGTATTTTATTATTTTAAACTTTTCAAAATCTGTTCAAGTCAAAAGTGGGAAATCATTTCAATGTATGTATAGCACTGAGACAGAAGTGAAAAACCCCTGCACAGATCATCCCGAGCTCCCTAGTTGGAGCCTCTCTATATGCAGTCAGTGTGACATGGAAAAAAGTAGGATCAGAGATGAAATAGTCACATGCAATTGGTGTGTTCACGCTTGAAGCCTAATCTAAACTGCATTCACACTTTAGTCCTAAAACTAACCCCAACTCAAAGAAGACAACTTTACCATGTGATGACCTGTTGAATGTCCCTATATGTACCTGTAAGCCCCCACAATGCAGGATATTTTACAAAACACTGTCCCCACATTGGTAAAACAAGACCACAGACAGACACACAGAGATACAAAAAGCAGCCTCACAAGCTGTCCTTGAAAGAAATGTTGCAGCTCATTTCTTCTTAAAATTTCAGAGGCTTAAGCCTAAAAAAGGAATTGTAATCTTGCAATAACACCACAGCAAAGCCCCAGAATAAATGTAAACTGTCTTCGGGCTGGATGAAATTTACCCAATTGTAGCCACACCAAATCCAATCAAGAACAGTGGGGTCCTTAAAAAAATAGCTAAACAACTTTTTCAATAATCTTACCGATAAAGAGGGAGATGGTGCTCGTGTAGCACTTTTGCCTTGCAGCAAGAAAGTTCTGGGTTCTGTCCCTGGAGTTGTATCGATTATGGGGTTTGCATGTTCTCCCCGTACATGTGTTGGTTCTCTCCAGGTACTCTGGCTTCTGCCCATATTCCAAAACCATGATTATTAGGTTAACTTTGATCTCTATAAATTGTCCCTAGGTTGAGCGTGTGCGCACAGTTGAATCTTTATTAGCATATCTGTTTTGACCTACAACAACCTGTCCAGGGTGTAGCCTGACTCTCACCCACAGACTGCCGGAGATAGGCACTAGCTCCACCGTGACCGTGATGGAATAAGCAGGAGGAGATGGATGGATGGATAAGGGGGCTCTGTTCGAAAACCTGGGCTGCATCCTCCAAGGACGCGGTCTACCTAGACTGGATCCTTCGAAGTCCTTGAAAATAAGGAGACCGGATGAGTTTTGGCTGTGAATTCGACCAGGTCCACCCTTCGGCGGGTTTTACCGCCGTATGCTCTGTTGCTTAGCAACCGTGAACATTGACACACAAAGCAGGAAAAGAATGAATACAGAAGTTTTCAAAACTGTTTATTTATTTATTTTTTTTGTGAAGTGAACAAAGACTACACTCACAAGAATCCAGAGTGGAATAAAGGTTCCAACCACCGGGAGCAGGAACAAATAAAATCAAATGTAATGATAGAAACCTTAGTCAGTTAAATAAAATGCAGCTGTCATTTTGCACATCTCTGATGTTGCTGCTATTTTCAAATATCCATTCCTGTAAAAATGTCCATAGCTGCATATTGGTTATTTATTCCCCAGTTTTATATTGTTAAAACACTTTACAGGATTGTATTTTTTATATTTTAACTCCTTCCTATTATGTTATTCTTATACATTTTTCTAAGGTCCACATTTGTGTGACAATTTTTAATAATCTTTCTGCTGCTGTAAATCTGCCCATTGTGGGACAATAAAGGGATTTTCTATTCTATACTATAAAAGGGGTAGAAAGATATAAGTAAATCTAAACAATGTATTTATAAAAAATATATCTGCAAAATCTCTAATATTCAACAACAAAAAATACAAAATTAAGCATATTGTGAAAAACAGCAATAAAAAGATAAAAATCCTATTAGATTTATAGTCCCCACTCTGCAGATAAATTAGAATCTGTCCTTAATTTACAGCCAAACCCATTTACACAGTAACAGATTAAAACCTTTAGATAAATCAAACATTACCGCCACATATCTGACTCAATAACCATTAAAACAACTATTTTCATTAATTTCAGACGGAACTATTCACTGACTTGTATTATATTAAACTGAAATTCCAATTTTCACCACTGTTCGGCGCCAAGTAACCTTTCCTCTGATCACAGTTTGCTTGGTCTCGCAATGAATCCTGGGATATCCAAGAATACCGAGGATACATCGGGCCCGTCCTTCAAATCGGGCAAAAAGAAGGACGCATTTTAAGGCCGCATAACGAGGACTCTTGGAATCCGACCAGACCTCGGCGCCGCGCTATGACGTAATCGGCCTTCGAATCCGGTCTTCTAAGGATGCGTCCTAGGTTTTCGAACAGAGCCGGGGAGTGTGGTGGTCCGTCCAATAAGGCACAAGGACAAATGCATATAAAAAAGTATTTTCTATTTATTTTCCAAAAAAATTATTCACAAAAGGACTTACATAAAATCTCAAAAAAATATAACAAAATGTGCCCAAAGAAATCAACTAAGGCATACCTAACTCAGGATAACAAATCAAAAAACTGACCTCACAATGAACACACAGGGGAATTTATACACAAAAGCTAGCCTACACAAACGAGGAGGGGTGGGAGATGAAACAAAGTCAAACAATGCATAAACATAAATAACTAATTCAAACTAACACCTTTTGACTACAACACAACTATCAAAAGAAAAACCATAACACCAAAAATGTTTTAACAGTTATGTCATAAGTGGAGAGAAAGTAGCAGACTCCAACATCCAGTCCCCTGCTTCCAGCAGCCTGATGGTACATCCCACTTCCTGGTTTGCCTTTCAACCAGTCCTCTCCACTCAGCCAGTCCTTCAACTCAGCAAAGAAAAGTAGTTAATTCAGTTCCAATAAAGAAAAGGTGTTTACTAAATGTGTGCACCCATAATAGTAAACAACCTAATGCCAAAAAAACACCACAAAAGTGAAATTATAAATGTACTGTGTGAAGACCTTTAAATAAATAAATAAATACTAACACTGAGGAAAAGATGGAGGAACCTCCACAGGGAGGAATGAGAATGGCCCGTATTTCTGCAGGTCTAATTTCTATAAGCTTCTGTTTTTCTACAATAGTTTGATAATGGCTCTGGTTCAGAAAACTCCCGAGATCAGGGTTCAGTCAAGTTCTCTAAAACAGGAATAACCTTTTGGTAAAGAATCAAGCAGCAGGAGGAGGAGCTTAGCTGCTAAACAATTTCTTCTGAACTTTTGCAAATTATTTGGCAGAATATGGGCATTTTATTTTATTCCGACCAAGGACAGTAATGATACTGGAGTATATGTTGATGTACAGACTGCTTTTCTAACAGTTTGTATTTCTTTCTTTACTATAATATAGTGGCCTATTAAAGGAACTTTTTTTTTTTACAATTGTTGATGGACATTTTATTTTTTTAATTTTATAACTAATCCTAACAGTGAAAAACATTTTATTCTAGTATGTTAGGGTTTTTCTGTTTTTGCTGTATTTTGATTGGTAGTAAGACACATGGAGTATGGATGTCTGGGATGAATGCTACTGGATGCGCTGTCTGACTCCTCCATCCCCATTCTTGCTTACTGTGTCCTGCTGTGATGTCTCACAATACAGAGGGTAGAGAAAATAGATATTCTCTTGTTTTTTTCTCGTCTCTTGCTTTTTTCACTCTTCCAATATTTGTATTCTTCTCTTTTTCTCTAAATGTATATAAGCAAATATAATATAAGCAAATTATATTGTCTATAACGCAGCATAGTTAGCAGCAAGTTAACAGTAATTAATTCCAGCCCACAGCACCATTAATGAGGAGGTGTAAACAACTTTAGAGATAAAAATTATGACAAAAGCATTATAACAACAAACGTTTTTTGTTTTCTCGGAAAACTTCAAATTTCTTACAATTATTTTGCTTATCAGAGTATGGAGTGAAAAGCTGTAAAGATTTGTGGTTAATGTTGTATTTGTGTAATAAGTAAGTATGTTTTAATATGTTTTTTTTGTCATGGTTGCTAATCATAATATTTTAGTAGAGTTGAATAACCTGGTTGAAATCCAATTTCATAGCCTGATGTCCCAGAATCACCTAAAACGCTGCCATACGCTGAACTTTCTATGTATTTTTTATTTATTTTGGGCGTATACATAGATAATTCATAATGACTTCAGAACTTATGTCCAACGACAGCCTAACGGCAGCTTAATGCCCTTGAAATGTGACAAGCCAGTGTCATGAGGGGGGCAGCAATGGGCCCGCAGGCAGCCGGCCTGAATTAAAAGATATATTTGATTGTGGAATTAACCTAGCCCCTATGAATCGCCTAGCCTCGTGTGACAATCCTGATCTTGCGAGCTTTCAAGGTTTCACTCGCAGATCAGTCTGGCTACTCTCCGTTAAAGAAAATTTGGAGCCGTTCACCAAACGAGTGTCCAATCAGCGTTGGCTTTGAGGCGGGTTAAGGTGTGACGCAATGAGAAGCGCGACAGTTCAGTCTAAAGAACATGGCGGCTTCAGCTGATGAAACTAGCGTTAGCGTGGCTATCGAGCAAGTTTTATCGGAATTACAGAGTATTTCTTCACTGAAAGAAGAGCAAAACACTGCTCTGGAGGCTTTTCTCAGAGGAAAAGATGTTTTTGCTCTTCTCCCGACTGTTTTCGGCAAGAGTTTGATCTATCAATTGGCTCCTCTTCGTCGTCGCTCTGTTAGTACGTCATATGCTTCGTTGATCTGATTGGTTTATTTGGCCCGTCTATCACCAACATAGGCCAATCAGCTAACCAGTATTTTCGCCCCTTCCCAAAATTACTTCAGTGGAAGGTTATGAATCGCCCACCAAAAAAAAAAAAGATTCAGCGTTATGTCTGCTAGGAAGTTTGTTGGTCATGGATGCGAATGCAGGGAGGATCCATCACGCTCACCTTCTCAATCACCCTATGATGGGGATGAAGTCTGGAGAAGTACTTACAGTTTCCTCCTGTGAACCCCCTTTTATACCAAAATGCTGTCAATACGCCATTATACAGTAGCAGTAAGCTAGAAATGATAAGTTCTTGATAAGTTACACATAAGTTATGCGCAGGTTACTCATAGGTTTCGGATAAGCTAGACGACATGACTTATGAATAACTTACGCTTAACATATTTTCATGATCAGCTAACTTACCTGTAACTTATGGCCCATGTATGAGCACATGTTGGGACATGAACTGTGCCAGGATGTTTCAGCGTGCTTCAGCGTACTTCAGAGTGCTCATAACTTACCCATAACTTATCCAACGTATGCCAGCGTTTTTGCCAGAGTTTTCGTACGTCAGCATACGCTGTCTAAATCGTCAAGGTGTGAGAGGGGCTTAAGGCAGTTTGAATTACCACCTTTACTTTTAAACGTCCTTTTTTTGCTCTTGCCCTTTCTATCTTCTCTCTCTGCCTCTGCTCTAACCAAAGGTCCAAACAACCTTTTGTTGAGACATGAGGAGTGCTTGATTTGTCTTATCTTTCTGATGGCATGTCTAATCACATAGACCTTTAAGACCAAACTAACACGCCTCCTCAGTGCCACTGGCAGCAACTGAAATACAGGCCTCCCTGCCAAAATACTGGTCTTTAATTCGTCAGGGATAAAATAATGGTGAGCTTCAGTCTAAATTGGATCCAGATTGGATTTTTTTTATGTCTTTTTTATCTTTTACATATTTTGCCAAATCTGAATTAAAAATGTAATTTTAACTATTTTTCGGGGCCCTTCCTCATGATGTAAGCCTGTTAAGCCTACTGAATCTAATCCGAGCAATTTCTGTGATGTAAACAATTTCTTTCTTTTAAACCTGTAATCATCTTTTATAGTCATTTGATATATGTTAAGTGTTTTTTTACCGTAAATCCTCTAATATAGGCCGGGGCCTTTATTTCACTCAGGTACATCTTGGTCCAGGCGATTATTGGAAGGAGGCCAGAATTAGAGGCAGGCCTCTATTTCTATTTGATCAAAACAGACTACCAGGGGAATGAAAAAAATGAGATTTTGTGTCTCTTTGAACCTATAAAATACTAGGTTCATTTATTGAAAAAGTACAGTTAACATAACGGTATACAGAACATTATTCAGGCATCTTCCAGCAGCTGCAAAAAAAAAAAAAAAAACAAGACACAGAATGGAATCTTGGCCAAACTGACTTGCGAAACAAAGTAAAAAAAAAATAAAAAATGCAAACTGTTCTGCCATCACAGCGAAATTTTATTTGAGGCAGGCTAAGTAGAAGTAGGCTGCTGGTATCATCTATTTCAAGAGAAATTCAGAACAACGAAGGCCAACGAAATTCTGTCATTTTAACGCTGCCTGGTTACCACCAGACCTGCCAGTAATCACATCTGTCTTTCAGATCAAAATGATTGTGTGACTGGTTATTCTCCTACAGCAGTGTGTCACAATAAGCTTGACACAGAATTTTTTTATTAATGCTTAATATTGAAGCGTGGTCCGCGCTATAATAGACTGTGGGTGTAGATACGGCCAAGGCGGTGAGGAAGTGGGGGCGAGTAGTCCGACAATGGAGTGACATGACGGTGAAAAAGAGCAGAGATCCAGGTGGAAAAAGGGTCCCAGCGTTCTCGCGCACCTCGCACTTGTAGCTGGTGAAACTTAACGTGTTGTTTTCCCCAATTTTGGTCATAAAAACAAAACAAGCCGACCTCTTGTCTGCGGCACTGTCTGTGCTAAGGATGGGACTTCGCATGCTAATGGCTTGGATTCGTTAGCAAACACTGCCCCCCTGTGGTACTTGTATGTTACTATCAGAAGTCTTTGAGGACTGCCCAGGAAAATTGTTGGTTCTAATTATAGACCCGGCCTGTATAAGAGTCCGGCCATTATTTACCTCTGCCGACAGCCAGACAGGCCATTATTAGAGACCCGGCTGCTAATAGAATACAGGCCAATATTAGAGGATTTACGGTAAGTGTGTTTATGCTCCGTGATTGCTTCTCAGGTAAGAAATTGGAAAATAGAGTTCAAAACTTTAAGCACAACCTCTTCACAGCTATGTTGCTGTGTTTACATTGCAAGAGCTGCCTGTGCATGCTAGTGGTTTTTCAGTGCTTTGGGTGTGAATCTGTGGCAGTGTAACAGTGGCCTCAAAGGGCGCTGTACCACTTCGTCTTCATTGGTGCTATGTACACTTGTAGCACTATGTACAGAAAATATACAGTGTTTATCTTCTTGTGGTGTAAATTATGTCTTATATTATATATATATATATATGTATATATTATATATATATATATATATATATATATATATATATATTTCTTGTGTGAATATTGGACAAAAAACAAGTTTAAGAGGAAGGTTACTCTACTTTAAGTTAATTTAAGTACAATTACACGCAGAGGGGGTATAAAAATATGTTTTACTTCTTCGTACCCCTTTTTAGACAATTTCCATTAATCACTGTCATCTCTCCGGTTGTATATACCAACAACACCAAATTCTCCTTAGGTGTGAGTGTGTGAGTGAATTGTTGTTTGTCCTGTTTGTCTCTGTGTTGCCCTGTGAGGGACTGGCGACCTGTCCAGGGTGGACTCTGCCTCCCGCCCATAGACAGCTGGAGATAGGCACCAGCACCCCTCGTGACCGCAATTGGAACAAGCGTATCAGATATTGGATGAATGGATGGAATAACATACATATCAGTTTCTACTATACTTTTTGATTAATTAAACATAGTTCAACAGAAACGTTTATGCATTTTTTAAAATTTTAGCCAATTTTGTTCTTTATTCACAGGATGCTTTTTTCTTTTCAAAAACATGTTGAACAAAAACAGTCATAAAGCTTCGTTCCTCAATCCGTCCTTAATTGAACAGTGCAAGAATGACATCAGTACAACTTATCATGCCAGAGTTACAGGCATTTTTTCGACACAATGTCATACAAACGATTAAGAAAGGATAGTGATGAATAAGTAGCTAAACAACACATCGCTTCCTCTCCCGAACTGTTTGATGTACAAACATGCACCTTGGCACAGACCATCTCCACACGTCTCTAACGCTCATATTGAAGGAATGCTGTAGAGATCACTTATGGTTTGGCTGTGCCGCTCTGTCCTTCGGGGGCCTGAAAACAGTAAATTTTCAAACCAAAATCTTTCAAAATTCTCCTTTTTTACGTTGTCACCATGGCCATGGCACATTTTTTAATGTATTAATCATAGTTCAACGCAGCATTTTTCTGCAATTTTGCTCTTTCCTTTTACAAAGGACTTTGTGTTTTAAAGAATATTTTCAGTTCAACTTCTGTCAACTAGGGGTGTAAATCACACCCATCATGGCGATTCTATTCAGTATCGATTTCCTGACCCAGCGATTCGATTATTTTCGATACTCAAGATTATACCACGATACGATTCGATTAATTTTTTATTTATTTTTTTTTTTAGACCTTACAGGCTAAACAAAGTTTCAAGTTTGAAATCAATCAATGAAAGCTGTAATATCATAATGCTTTGTTTTTTAGAAACAACATCAAATAACAGAAGTAGAAAAGTTGCATCAAAAAATACTGCACAAAATCAGTGCCATGAGTTTAATGCAATACCTTGAGTACCTACAAAAAGATTATTATTTACACCCCTACTGTCAACAGATGCTTTTGGACTTATTCTTCTGGTTAATCAATTTTCACGAAATGTTCTTATTTTAAGATGAGTGTGTTTCTGCCATTATTCTTCCAAAAAAATCCACCCTACAAAATCTGCCGATGATTCAATTGTTTTCTGCAGTTTGAAGTTTCTGCTTACTTCCTATGACATTGTGATGTTTCTCAGCTAATTTCTGCTTTTTTTCCTTTACTCACTTTCTTTGGCTAATTTTTCTTTTTTCATTCAGCAGAAAACAGCATTCCCACTTTGCTGTTTCTCCGAAACAGCTTTTTCTAGTTAGGACAGTTCCCCTGTTCGGATATACAGTTATAAACTTTATTCTGTACAAGGAAAATATTTGGGAATGGAATGAGAGCAGTGTCCTTCTGCTAAGAAAAAAGTATAACATTTTGATAAGGCTGGAGCCGTTGATGTCTCCTCTTCTACAAACGTGTATGTTGTAATGATGTGACGATGTTGCAGACTGTAGTTATACACTGCAAAAAATCATTCTTTCTTAAAATTGCATTTGTTCTTGAATTGAGGAGGTAAAAGAGACATTTTGCCAATGGAACAAGACAATTTACACTTAAAATAAGAAAACACAATTGCATTGTCTTAGTTCAAGTGCATATTATCTAATTATCTTATTGTAAGAGTAAAATTACTCATTCCATTGGCAAACTATCTCATTTACCTGCTCAAATTAAGGGTGAATACACTTAATTTAAGAAATTTTTACTTATTTCTAGATCGTTTTTGCAGTACTTATCTAACTGTTTATCGGGGCCGCTTCACGAGATGTGACTCTGGTTGGTAAGCAGCTGCCTTCTGTTACTCAAAGCAACTTCTCTGATCTGAGTAAGATTACAATTTATATCAAAATCTGTTTTCATGTCTAAGGGTTATTTAACACGTAAACATTATGAAGTGTTATTTAAAGCGTTTATCCCAAGTGAACTCTTTTCAGAAAAAAAAAAAAAATTTAAACTGGTGAAGGTTTTATTGTAGTTATGAAGATGGTTAGGACATGTATCCGGGGGCAATTTGGGAGTTCTTGTAAAAATACTTAAATGTTAAAATTCTTAGACAAATACAAATTCCTATGAAGAAATATTAGCTTAATTAAAAAAAAAAACAGGCACAAAGATGTGAGCATGTCAATATTTATCAATACGCAAAAGATTTATGGTGTTGAGTATCTGTTGATGTGGTGGGCTAATTGAACACGTGCTTTTTATGACTTTGCTCTGTGTACTGTATGGCTGTTTGTGAGGAGTACATGTCTGTATGACATACTGCAGAATGTTTCTACCTGTAAATGTCAGCTAGCTGTTCTCTATAGACAAGCACGGGAACAGCAGTAAATCAGGCCTTTAGCTTGCTAAAGATATGATTAATAAACATGTCATGTATTTGTGGCTGCATTTGGAAGTGTAGTGGGGTGTGTGCATTTGGGTGGTGGTGTGTCTGTGTGTTTGTTACAGTGTACGGACCATTTTCCTTGTGTAGACCAAAGTCTGACCCCTAAGGCAGTGCTGATTTTGGGTTGGAGGTTAGCTACTGTATAGGAATCATATGTTATTTGAGCTTAGATTATCTTTAGGGCTAAGTTTGTAATACTAATGGTTATACTTGGGTTTAGGGTTAGGCTATAGAAATAAATGGAAATGTGTATGTATGTATATTCCGAATAGAAGACAGTTGTAAAGATAGAAGAACCACATAAGTCATGGTTGGTTGGATTTTGTGACAGATTTTATTTTCTTTAGGATGGAAATTAGGTGACTGATGAACAAGGGACTGAAAACATGAATACAAATATATTGTGAGACAGAAACCAATGAAAAAGAGAAAGGTATGTTCACTTACAGTAACAGAAAAAAAATTGTAACTATTTCAAATTTATACATAGCATAAGGGAACATTTTCTCTTTCTCTTTCTTTCAAAATAAAGTTGTGTTTTTCCACCACCCAATTCTAAAAAGACACATTAAATTCCTCATTTTTTGCCCACATCTACCTTTCTGTTTGTAGACTCCAAAACCAAACTGAGCTCCATTATTCCAAAGCCAGGATGCAGCTTCCTCTGTGTCGTTGTTAAAATAAAAAGAGAGATGGTAAAGTTTCGCCCTTCATCACACTTAGCCCGGCGACCGTGCTGCTCTCTAATGGAACTTCATCCATTTCAAATGACAGAATCCATTATGGCTGCATGCACTGCTCTTCAGCGCAAGTGTTGCATGCACTGGATTTATTCTAGTTATTTGCTGATAATGTGTGCAAACTAAACTGAGCCACATTTTTTCTCATGCACATGCTTAACTTGAGGTGGGTTATGTGATGTAAGACACTTAAAAAGGTCTGCAGATACATTTATAAATGACTCTTTTAAGATAATTGCAGTTTGTAAAGAACTTGCTTATTGTTATTATTAATGATTTTTATTTAAACCAAACCTTGGGTTTTTATTGGGGCTGATAGAGTGGCTGTGCTTTATAAAATGGGTAAAATAACATCTAAAAGCTCACAGCTCTTATACAGTTTACACAAAATAACAATTGAGTGCTAGATGTAGGCCTATGGTATATAGATGTGAAACATTTTATAGATTGGCTATGTTTTTATTTTTCTTTAAATTATGACTATTGGTGATTCTTTATGTATGATTTGTCCCCAATCTTATATCTATTTTGATTTGAGAAAATCTGAAAAAAGGGAAATAGAAATCAGTCAACTGTAATTAACTAGTTTTGTGATGATCTGCCTTGATAGCTGACCTTAGTTACTCACTTCATTCACCTGCCGTTCACGCATCAATCTCTAATTAACATTCATCTTTTTCACCTTCTCCCTCTACTACATTAACCTGACTCCACCAGATGGATTTGCTCCGCATATCCATCTGGAAACCTTCCGTTGAAGTAATTTTGGGAAGGGGCGTAAATACTGGTTAGCTGATTGGCCTATGTTGGTGATAGACGGGCCAAATAAACCAATCAGATCAACGAAGCATATGACGTACTAACAGAGCGACGACGAAAACACAACCACAAGCCAGGCTACTCTTGCTGAAACCAGTCGGGAGAAGAGCAAAAACATCTTTTCCTCTGAGAGAAGCCTCCAGAGCAGTGTTTTGCTCTTCTTTCAGTGAAGAAATACTCTGTAATTCCGATAAAACTTGCTCGATAGCCACGCTAACGCTAGTTTCATCGGCTGAAGCCGCCATGTTCTTTAGACTGAACGGTCGCGCTTCTCGTTGCGTCACACCTCAACCTGCCTCAAAGCCAATGCTTATTGGACGTTGGTTTGGTGAACGGCTCCAAATTTTATTTATGGAGAGTCTCCAGACTGATTTGCAAGTGAAACCTTGAAAGCTCGCGAGATCAGGATGGTCTCACGTGGCTACTACTACATAAGGTTCAACCCAGCTATCAGGGCCAGATCATTGTTTGTTTCATGTTTGATGTAAATTATGTTTGTTTCCTTAGCATTCATGGGTTAAGGGTCTTGATCAGAGACCCAGAGTGGCAGTCTGTGGGATTGGGTTTCAAACTCACAACCTCAGGATTCAAAGCTCTATGCCCTAAACAATAGGCTGTCACTCTCCTTGCACCCAATACCTGTGTATGTCCAATTAACACAACAAAACAGCTCTCCTTAAAACCAGTCCAAATTCAGGAAATCCTCTCAGATCTGTGTTGAAGAGAACTTACTGCACAGCTCAACCAATTTTCTTCTCTGTCAGTAGTTAACGTTGCACTGTTGCATCTGGTAAAACACATCATAAAAGCAGTTCAGGGTGCATCTGAATGATTAAATTGCTATTAAACATTCAGATGCACATAACAGCGATTAGCAACAAGGCTTTGTCTTTGGTCCACTCTACAAAGCCTCAAACTCAACACTATCTCTGACATGTTGAATTGATAATGCTTTCTGGATGGGAATTGAAATGTCTTCAAACTTGGAAACAAAGTCCAGTGGATTGTTTTTTTTTACTTTTTTGGAATGAATATGACCTGGATGACTGATAATCGTCACCTTTATATTTTCTACTTCTCCATTGAAGAAAGACTGCCTAAACCTGAAGCAGGACATGATTGCTGACGAGGGACATCTGTTCCTGTCCTTGGTTATGTATTGGCTGTTGCGCCTGTTGTACATTTGACCCTGCTCTGGAAGTGCTTGAACACTCTCATAGCAAGCATAGGGCTGAATAGTGAATAAACACCAATGTGTGCGTATGTGTGTGTGTACTTGCACGAATGTGTAGCTATCTGCTAAACGGACACATTTTCAATCATATGGTTTATTCTGTGGAAATTGTTAAAAACGAGAAAAAAAAGCCAGATTTTTGCGGCTCTATGGGCTACAATAGGACAAGCCAGGATTAGTTTCTTTTTCACTTTGTGCGAATGCGTTTACGTGTTGGTGTTTGTGTGTGAGTGTAAATCCGTATGTGTATGTATTCCCAGACAATGCCCTGGTAGCCAATTTGTAATATATAGTCAGCCTTGAAAAATGGCCCAGATCTCTCCTTCGCTGTCTGCAATTTAGCTCTGCCGGCGCCCTGCAATACCCATTGTGTTGCCTCCCACCACTGCCATTTTGGCTTGATGGAGTGTGTGTTTAGAACTACTGTGTGTGTGTGTTTGTTTACTTGCCTATGTGTATTTCAGTGGGCTTTTACCTAGAAGACTGTTGATGTTTGTGGGTCAAAGTGCACAAACCAGGGACATTGTTCATGCACAGGTTATTGAATTTCTGCTCATGTAGTTTGGCCTATATCATTATGTGTGTTTTTGTGGTACTGCATTGAAATGTTTTCCCTAAAATTGTATTCTATGCATATAATTGTTACAGTGGCAAAGCAATTGTTTTTTTCCCCAAATTATAAAAAAGTTGCCTTAATTAGCATAAAACTGAGAAAAATATATAGTAAAAGTTGAACATTGAAAAATTTAATACGACAGGAAAGTAAAAAGGGAAAAGAGAGACAAAGTAATAATGTGAGAAACAGGAATTTCTCTATGAGAAAAGGGAATTTATCTATTGGAGCATTAAGTGGAACAGCAAAAAAAAAAAACATACCGAAGAAAAAAACAAACAAAACAAAAAGAGTCTGTGCAACAACAACAACAAAAAAAAAAAAAAAATATATATATATATATATATATATATATATATATTTGTACATCTCTGTTTAAAAAAAAAAAGTGATGTTAATGGGTTATTCAGAAAAAAACAAACAGATTATGGTAAACAGAGGTGTAAAAGGAGTTTTCTACAGTCTGGTAAAAGGACAAGGGGAGAAGAAATGACCTTTGTAGGAGTGGAGCAAATGAGGGGAAGAAATAGAAATAAAAAAGGAGAAATTGAGCAGAGATGTGATGTGATGTTGCTCAAAGAAATAAGTGACTTTATGAACCTATTTCTTCTCTGGAGATTGATTGTTTTACCACAGCACAGGTCTTTCCTTAATAGCAGGCACGGGGGGAATAGGTCAGCTGGATGCATAAAACTTCTTTTAGTAAAAAAAAAAAGGAGAACATTATATAGAGCTGATTTCATTGCCTCATGCAAATAGAAAATAAAAATATTGTTATATTGTGAATCTGTATTAAAAAAAACACGTCTGATGATTACTGTAAGAAAAAAAAACAAAAAAAAACCTAAAGCTGGTTGTGCAGCGTCTTTTCCATGGCTGTGGATGAATTTCGCAAAAAAAAAAAAAAAGTTTTGCATAATTTCTGTGCAGAATTTGTTTTTGTTAAAGCTACAAAGGAAGGTTTTGGCCATAAGCAGAGGAAAGTGTGTACTTTGGATTCTGTGTTTCTACGTTTGTATATTTT
Source organism: Cyprinodon diabolis (assembly GCA_030533445.1). Taxonomy (NCBI): domain Eukaryota; kingdom Metazoa; phylum Chordata; class Actinopteri; order Cyprinodontiformes; family Cyprinodontidae; genus Cyprinodon; species Cyprinodon diabolis. The sequence goes on from CM060080.1 coordinate 6,647,320, forward strand.
ATCTCTTTTTTTTTTTTTTCTTAAAAAGAGGGAAATTCCTTGTTTTGATTGCCCTGGTGCCTAAGTTGGACATAATTTACTTTTCCTTCCCTGATTTTCCATGAATGCACAACTCTTTGTTCCATCATCTGCGGCAAGTAATCTAGGTCCTGAAGAAACAGAGAAACCCAAAGCTTTCATACTTTCATGAACATTACTTTTTGTTCATATTGTTTTTTGGTAACTTGCAGTTTAGCCAGTCTCATATACATGAAACATGACCACTGACCTTCAGCGAGACAGTTAAGGTCTTCAGAATTTCTTTGTTCTTCTTCGACCTCCTGGATAACATTGTTTGAGATCCTGTACTACTGGCTGACAAAAATCAAGAAAGTGGACAAAGAAACAAGAGCTGTCATGAAATGTAAGACACAGAAGCTTCATATTAAATACATGGATCAAATTATACCCTTTCCCACTGGCCGAAAAACCCATCTAAACCTAGGAATAGTCAGCTTTTAGTGGCAGTGGGAACAAAAAATGGAATGAGAGCAGTGTTACGTGATACCACTGATTAGGGGTGTAAATAATAACCGATCCGATGCATCGATACGTCCGCAAGAGAATCGATTCAGGTTTTTTTTCCTCCGGTCTATTTTTATCCATTTGCTCCTGGGCGTAATTCTCCCTCCCGTGCTGCGGTGGCGCTAAGCCTATTTTGCCCTCCTACTTCGCTTCCTGGTTATACTCTTACAGCAGAGTGTTGCAGTGAGCTTGATAAAGAAATTTTTGATTTATGCTCAATATTGTAGCGTAGTCTGTGCTACACACTTTTGGTCTAGATACAGCCGAGGCGGAGAGGAAGTGGGGGCGAATTTAGTCCGACGACGGACGGACATGAAGGCAAATAAGAGCGGGGATCCAGGTGGAAAAAGGGTCCCAGGGTTCTCACGCACCTCACTCTTCTAGTGCATCCTCATTGCACTGATTCTGTGCATTATTTTTTGATGCAAAGCCTTGCAGAATCTATAACGCAGGGGTATTATTATTTCTCAGTGAATGAGGTTTTAATAGGAATAGGCGGAGTACAACTTTTCTACTTCTCTTTTTTGCTGTTGTTTCTAAAAAAAAAAATGCATAACGATATTACAGCTTTCATTGATTTATTTCAAATTTGAAACATTTTCTAGCCTGTAAGGTGTAAAAAAAAAAAAAAAAAAAAAAGAACCAATTAATCGAATTGTTTCGTGGTGTATTCTTGAGTATCGAAAATAATCGAATCGTTGGGTCAGGAAATCGATACTGAATCGAATCGCCATGATGGGTGTGATTTACACCCCGACCACTGAACGCAAAGTTCGGACGTCAACAGACCACGCTAGCCACATTTGAATAACTCTGTTTACATTTGTTAAACATGGTGCAGCTCTGGGGTCTATTTCATGAAGCAGGTTTACAAAAAACTCTCATTTTTCTAAAGCTGAAATAAAGGAAACTCTAGGTCTTCCGTTTCTTTTAGAGAGTTTACTCAACCTCAGTTTCAGTCACCATAGTAACATTTTCCTCGGACCTAATCTGGTCAAGAGCAGGTTTTGTTCTGTAAACTCTGTTTTCGCTTTCCTTACAGCCAATCACCAACTGTCATAATTTTGTGCATAGGAAAAAAAAAAAATTTACTATGTTCTTTACACACATTAGGTTTTAAATACAAACATGGCATGTCCATTTGATGAGCATCTTATTAAAGAATGATGAGCATTAAATCTTTATAGGGACAGGATTCTACAACTCAGTTGACAGGGCATGAGATTTATTTGTTTTTGGTTTGTTTAATATGAGCGAGATGTGGATCATTTTATTTTTATTCATTTATTTTTAAAGTACATGAAAAACTACTGAAATTTTCAGATTAGACATAAATAGATCCATTAATTCCATGTGGGTAAAGGAATTATCTCAGGTTTAGGATTAGGATTCACTCGGTGATACCAACCTACTGAGCCTACTGGTAACAACTGAAACCATTCAATGGGCTGATAACGGATAATAACATGAATTACAACATGAATCAAGGCTGCACTTTAAAAAAGGAAATTGTTTACAGAGCTGTTCTAAATGAAATTTCTTTTTGTTTACTCTTGTGTATACAAAATGACATAATAAATCTGTCTAAGGAGAGAGACGAGCGGCAAAGGACCACAGGTCGGATTCGAACCCGGGTCGGACACGTAGATGACTAAGGCCTCCGTGCATGGGTGATGCGCACTAATCACTGTGCCATCTGCAAGCCCAGGGTTGACCCATGTTTGAAAAACACACATTAACCTGGTATTTTCAGTGGGAAAGAGGCTTTTAAGACTCAATGACAACTCTTACAGACACCAGGAGCAAATGGAGAGGAGTGTATTGATAGACAATGAGTCAGAATTAAGGAAAAACCAGCAATGAGCAATTAAAACCAAAAGGAAGCGTGGTGAAAAGCATGACAGAAACGAGTGAGAGCAAGGATGAGATGAGCAGCAGTTATACCTAGTGTAGCCAGAGTTAGTTAAGGAGAGAACAGCAGGAAATATGGGAACACAGGGAGGAATAAAACATAATGATATTACAAAACGTATAAAATTGAAACAAGGATAAATGTTACAAATGAACTAAAATGGCTGAAACTACACAAAATAACTTTGAGAGACAAACGAAGACAAAAGAAAACAAATTTTTTAAGATGAATGGGAAGTCATCTTAGAGACTCAAAGCTGACAAAAAGTTAGGGGGGGGGGGCATTGGTTGAGTTACTGCTGCCAACAACTTGGCCCCGTCTTCCAAAGTATCTGTGTTGGACAAAGGTTTTGTCTGAGCTTTTACTTTAATTAAGTGTGTCAAAGCGTATCTATTATGTAGTGCTTCTCCTAGATAAACTCACTAAAGGAGCTAGTTAATTCACTGACTAGAATGTTCTCCCAGATATATGCTCCTTGTTCTTTTTCTCTCTGTTCTATCTTCTCAAACCATCAGTCAGTCAGGATAGGCTGTCTGCTGGAGATTTCTCCTCGTTATAGATGTGCTTCCCTTAAAACTGATGGAACATGCATGCTTGGTTAAATGCAAATCCAGGAATTCTGAAAATCAGTGACTGAAAGGTTTCCTCCTAGAAAAACACTTTGTGAATATAGTTTGTAATTAAAGGAGTATTTTTTGTCTCACACTAAGTCCTGAGATCAGAGTGGATGAAGAATAGCACAAAAAGCACAGATATTTCTCTGGTGCAGGAGGTCAGTTAGGCTACATTCACACTGTAGCCTGAAGTGACCCAAATTAATTTTTTTGTGCACATATGCGACCTGGATCTAATCTTTTCATGACATTGTGAACAACATAGATCCGATTTTTTCCAATGTGACTCAGGCCATTCGGCTATACGGTCTTGAATCTGATACGTATCTCATCTTTTCAAAGACGATCTGTGTTGCATTCATCTGAACTGAACGCCATTAATACTCAACAAAAGTCCCTGCACTGCGAAAACAACCTAGAAATGAGTAAAAATTCAATGTATTTACCTTGAATTAGAGTAGAAAAATAAGATAAATTGCTAATTGAAGGCGTATTTTAAAATCTCTAAAACTAGGATAATTAAAAAATGTGCACTTGTAATAATCTAAGGTAATTGTTTTTTCCTTTTTTAAATGTAAATTGTCTTGTTCCTTTGGCAAAGTGTCTCAGTTACCTACTAAATTCAAGAAAAAAATTACTTGTTTTTAGAAAAAAATACTTATTTAGATTTCAATTTTTTGAAGTGTACTCGGTGTACTGCTACACAGAAACAGGAAGAAAACCAACCCTGGGGGACGACAATGCGGAGAGCAGGATTTATTTTTAACGATCCATAAGATTGTGTTGTTAAAGCACTGACTGAGGTTGGGAAAGAAATAAGAGATTGCAAGATGCGCTCCAGCACTACCATCTGTTTTTACTTCCCTGAACGCTTGCTTGTGACGTCATTGCGTCCTCTACTGTGCATGCGGGACACTTTGTGTGAAATTAGTTCACACAGGAGATCACATACAAGTCGCATATATTAGGAAGTGTGAACAACCACACAAAAGAATGGGATTTCACAAAAAAATCGGAATCGAGCATTAAAGGAAAAGTCGGGTCAGCAAGGAATAATCAATAGATTATTATTTATACCTAAAAATAATTCATTGATTTAATGAATTTAACGTTAATCAGTAAAAAAAATAAAATTGATAATTTTCGTCACAATCACTGAAAATATAGTAACCCCTCCCTCCTGCCATCTTCCGACAGTGACGTCACAGTGCGGTAAGCCTAGCGCCATTCTCCCCGCTTTACAAGCAAAATCAATGGGAACTACTAGACACATCTGCAATCAACAACAATTATTGAAGATTTCAAGATGACTTCATTGAAATTCGCGAGAGCCATAGTGAAACTGACAATGCCCACGTGCATGGCAGCTGGATGTTGGAATACATCGGGTAAAAGTGAAAAACAAATAGTTTTTCCCCTTTCTAATTCCTGATCCTCCACGGACCGGTTGGTCGTTGGATCGCCAACTTGAAGAGGGAGGATTTGCCATCGAACTTCTGGCCAGAGAAAAAACACGTAATATGTAGCCAACATTTGGAAGAAGAATGTTTTCAAGATGACTTGGATAATAGCGCGTTGTGACAAACACCAGATACAGCACTGGGACTTGATCAACAGCCGATACCGCACCATGACATCACAAACCGGTGGGTGGCAGTAGTGTTCTTTGAAAAACATGGATGCCTCCAGTAAAGCACATTCACATGAAACTTACTCTTAATTAAAAACACTTATCATTAATTGAACAGTATGGAATAATTTCATATTTAAAGTACTCTCAGATGTTTGAATTCTGAATATGATTGTACTTTCCCTTTAAGGCCTGCAGTGGGGACGAGGCCTAGAGAACAGCATAAGGTCCCATTGAAGCCAATACTACACATGCACTCATTTTGCCAGTGCCCCTCTTCACTAAAATGTTTCCTTTTGTACCTACACAAAAAAAAAACTCAAATAAAAAACAATATTATTTAAATTGAAAAAAATGAAGTAACACAATTTAGAATTAATGAATTGTTGTAATTACTTTTATTTTAATGTATGTTCACTATGTCTACTAGGGGTGTAAATCACACCCATCATGGCGATTCGATTCAGTATCGATTTCCTGACCCAACGATTCGATTATTTTCAATACTCAAGAATACACCACGATTTGATTCGATTAATCAATTAAATTTTTTTTTGACCTTACAGGCTAAACAAAGTTTCAAGTTTGAAATAAATCAATGAAAGCTGTAATATCATTATGCATTTTTTTTTTTAGAAACAACAGCAATAACAGAAGTAGAAAAATTGCATCAGAAAATACTGCACAAAACCAGTGCAATGAGTGCAATGCAATACCTCGGCTCCAGACGTCCCCGCCCCCTCCACAGACGCTCCGCTGCTTCTCTCCCGAATTGTAGCTGACCGCAAACAGCGCCGCAGACAGGAGGCCGGCTTGTTTTGTTTTTATGACCGAAATTGCAGAAAACAACTCGTGAAGTTTGACCAGCTAGAAGAGCGAGGTGCGCGAGAACGCTGGGACCCTTTTTCCAACTGGATCTCCGCTCTTTTTGGCCCTCACGTCCCTCCGTCGTTGGACTAAACTCGCCCCCACTTCCTCGCCGCCTCGGCCGTATCTAGACCCACAGCGTGTAGCACAGACCACTCTTCAATACTGAGCATAATTTAAAAATGTCTGCGTCAAGCTCACTGCAACACACTGCTGTAAGAGTATAACCAGGAAGCGAGGCAGGAGGGCCAAATAGGTTTAGCGCCACCGCAGCACGGGAGGGAGAATTACGTCCAGGAGCAAATGGATAAAAATAGATCGGAGGAAAAAAAAACATGAATCTGTTATCGCGGATGTGTCGATGCATCGGATCGTCGGCTGTTGGATTGATGCATCGATACAAAACGATTATTATTTACACCCCTAATGTCTACTATATCTTTTCCCTGCCATGATAAGTGGGATTGCTCGCACCCCAAATTATTGCTGCTTCCTGTCAGATATTAACTGTTTTGCTCTTAAGTGAGTCTCTTTCTGAAAACCTCATTAAGGTTCTTGTGTAATCAATGAAGCAAACTCAGGGAGAATTGAATTTTCTCTTTTTTTTTAACCGTTTTTCATTCTCCTGAATAGATGTGCTCCCTTGTCATGCATCAAGAGATTAGATCAAAAAGTAATACCATCTCTGGACATACGTCTGTGTCATTTCATTTGAAAATCGGTCCTTTATGTTTTCTCTTTTAGCTGTAAACTAAAAAAGGTTATGCTGGCGCAGCCCTCACTTCAGCCTTTGACAAGAACAATAGTGGGCAGCTTGCTTCAGAAAACTGTTTTACAGTAATACTAGTCCACAAAACAAGAACGCCAATGTCAGCTGTTTCATGCTGTGCTACACAGTTCAGTAAATATTTTCCTGTAAGCCGGCATTGCTTCAGTCTTTCTTCTTTTTCCGTTACTCTCCCAGCCTCTCTTATTCTGCCTCAATCTCTCATTCTTCCTTGTCTTTTATCCAGTTGATTTTTCCTGTGCTCCTTCTTTCAGTCTTAAAAAAAAAAAAAAAAAAAAATCCACATCCACATGAGTTTTGACAGCCTGTCTTTGGTGGGTGTGTAAAATTTGAATATTTCTTCCAGCAGGGGCTGTCACTCTGGGGTGGCTTTGTGTTTGACTCTGTCGCTTTGCCTTCCTCTTAAATCCCACTCGGCACTATTTAGCTTTACTATAAATACATAAGTCTAGAAATACAGCAGCTAAGCTAGAGCTTTTTATTTCTATGCTGAATATTTTAGAAAGCAGGAGCCCTTTACTCAGCTGGCAGGTATGTCCTGAAATCCACCAGGCAATTTTATTCTCCTTTTTTAGAGATTTCATTTCTACCCAGCTAAAATCACTGAAATTAGGGAATGCTGTTGCTTACTAACATGTTACCTTCACTGCTTGGTTTAACAAGAATAGACTTAGAGACAGACTTAGATTTTTTTTTTAAGTACAGCTCTCTATATACGTTTAACATGCTGTGCTGCTTTTGCAGCTTTGACATCTTTTTCTCTTTTTTTCTTTTTTAATCTCCAATAAAGAGATCAGAAGACTTTACTTTGCTTTTTTTGCATAGACTCGCTAACGTTGCTATGGACTGACTAGTGTTTTCAGAAATTGGACTTTATTTTGTGGTGGTGCATCGATACCAATACCAGTATTGGCCGGGGCCCCGATCCAGCTTTTGTAAGGGCCCTTTTTGTAATATATTTTTCGAAACAGGAATAAAGAGAGTTAAATCGGAGCCCATCAAGGAGGTGAATATTAAGATGTTTATCATAACAATTAAAAAAATCACAAAATTAGAATATTTGAGTGAGTGTTATTATCATCATCATTATACTATATTATTATTGTTGTTATTAATATTAAATTATTATTACCACTATTATTATTGTCACCATCATCACCATGCATGTGCATGCCCCACCACATTAATCAAATGACTTGCAATAATATATCACAATAGGGTGACCAGATTTGGGTTTCTGAAAAGGAGGACATTTTTTCCCCCGAACCGAGCTGTCAGCTCCGGGGGCTGGATCTGGTACTACGGCATACGGGAGCAGGGAGTCAGCAGGCGGGGGGGAGGCATGGGGCCGCCGGTGTCCAGGCTACCGTCACCTCAAAGGAGTAACTTTGTGATTGAAGGTGGGGGCTCATGGACCTACTGTTACACTTTCATTAGGCTAATTTTCCAAAAGTGAGCTCAAACATCTATTTATTGAATGCTTTCCTATTTTTGAGAACACAAGACAACCATAATATACTGATATTTACATTTATAGGTAGTTAGAGAGATGGTTTTTAGTGCATTATAAATATAGGGCCCAAAAACATCAATGCTTAAAAAATAAACATTTGAAAAAGAGCCGATTCCAGTAGCAAAATTGATATATCATGCATCCCTAGAAGTACAATTTTAATTCCATCCAGAAAAAAACGAATACGCTGCCTTTTAAATATATAACTTTTTGGTAAACCTGTGTGTGTATATATATATACTGTATACAAGTTTATATATATTTTGCATGTTGCATATCCCAGTAAATCTGTTTCACCTTTAAATCTGCAGCTCTCCCTACTTCTCTCTGTACTCTGTTTAAAAAGGTTTATGAACCTATTTACTAATATGATGACAAAATTTCAAGATATGTAAAAGCTCTGCAGTCTGGTTCTGTCTCTTCAATAAGAAAACATGTTAATTTTAACCTGTAACTGGGAGTCATGGACCTCAGTTTGTTCTTCTTTAACTAGTAAAGAAGAACAAACTGTTTTATCAAGCTTCTTGCATAATAATACTAACTTGTATAAACTTACAATCTGTTGCCATTTTTAGCTGAAACAGCTCCGTATGTCTAACGAACTGATTTTTTGGTTGCATCTCTAATTTTTTTAACCAAAATTTTAAATAAGCAATTTTACTATCTAATAATTACTATATATATAATAATAACTACTATATTTATTTACTATTGAAGTAGCTGCTGGTAAATATTCATTGAGTGCTGCTGTGTGTCTCTCCTCCAACTGCTCTCTAAGCAGTGAAATGCGACTACAGATCAGATGTCTCAAAGGGACAGATCTGATGATGTCACGCCGAGATGCGGGACATGGGAGCAGCGCAAAGGAGGAAAAAAAAACACAGAATCAAAATGCTGAACCCAACCTCTGTTACATCCGCTGGCTCCCGGCCCCCATCCACCGGGGTTCCAGCCCCAGTGCTGACGGCTTGGTTCGAGTGCCCAGTGTCTTTCGAATACGTGCTTCACTGTATTTAACCAAAATCCCGGACGATTTTGAAATTCCCCCCAGAAACTTTTTTTTGGTATGGAAAGTAGGACATGTCAGGGAAAAAGAGGAAGTCTGGTCACCCTTATTTTTTTCTCTAACAAATGAGAATGCATGCTGATCTTTACACCAATCAAAGTCAGAACAATTTTCATCATATAGTTTGACATTTCTCTGAATTAAAAAAAAATAATAATTCTTAAAAGAACGGGAAAATACCAAGGACATGATCTCTGTGTTCTCAATGCTGTTTACTGGGCTGAATGTAACCCATTCCAGGTAGGCAATAAAAAGTTTTAATGGATTCACTTTCTATTACCGGTAGTCTTTTTCCTTCTTAACAAAGGTAGACAGCAGCTTGACAAAGCCATGATGGCAATGATTTGACATCCAAATAGTATGCAGTTCTTCATATATACACATACACATCAATTTTAAACAGATGGTATCGGTATCAGGGCCAAAAAATGGCATCGGCACAACACTAGTATTTTGTCTCTGAAAATCCCCCTTTTCTGCCTAGAAAGTTTATGGTTTTATAAATGTATATCTTTTCATTGGAGGTTTGCATTTATCAGAATTATTACTGTAGGTGACTTTTTTCCCCCCATTGAGCTAAAAATGCCCACGTTTTATAAATTTCACACATGGCAACATCAAATTGTTCTGGTTTGCTTTAAAAAGCAACTTTGGCTTAAATATCCAATATGTTCCTGAATGTGGTACCTGTATGTTGTAGTAAACTGTTTTGTTGTCTTTTGGATTTTTGTATTCAGTTTCCCTTTTTAAGATGATGCTAATTTTTTGTTTAATTTCTTTTTTTTTTCCCCAACTCTCCCTATTTCCTGGTTCTGTTTTCCAAGGCTGTTGTTTAAGAACTTTTCCACGCTTTATCTTTGTGTGTGTTTCACAGTGACCCATACTGGGAGCGGCCGTCTAATACAGGCAGCTGCTCGACTGCCCGGCCCAAGACCCTCCACCTGGCCGGCCAGCAGCATACCTCCTCACCATGGTAACGTTGACCTCAGTAGCTGTAGAATTAGCATTTGGTATAGTTGTTTTGTTTTTGTGCTATATATGAAACAAGAACAAAGAATGAATGATTATTAGGATGAGGTTGCTTTCTTTCTAAGCAAAGTCTCCCTTTGTGTCATTTTTTTAATCACATTTACCAGATACATTGATTAGATGAAAATCATTTTAGACCTCTTTTGTCTCTAAGCTAAAACGATCTTTTTTCTTGTAAAGGTCATAGTTGCTCAGAGTTATAAACAGAAGAAAATATGAGCTTATATAGTTGATTAAACTAACCCTAAATAGTTTACAAGCTTTGAATATACTATTAGTATGAATTTGAATATAATTGTTAAACAGAAAGTAATCAAAGAAGATACATGCTAATTGACAAATAAACCAGATAATGCTCCCACTATTCAGTAAAAATGTTATAATTGTTTCTATTTAATTGGGAAAAGGAGCGATTTAATATTTTGCTGCTGTTAGAATGATATATGTTTGAGTAGGGAGGTAATAATCTATGATGTACAACATTCCTTTTATAAAATCAGAGTCAGTGATATCAGGAAGTTATCCAAATAATTTACCATTTTGTTTTGTCAGTTAAAGCTACAGTGTGTAATAATTACAGGGATATACAGTCAGAAATGTAATATATTATACATAACTATGTTATTTATCATCATCTATGAGCTCAGCCTCTTAACCTTAATATTTGCGTTGCCTTAGAATTCGTTATTTATAATTACATAGGAGCGGGTCTCGCAGCCATGGAGGCAGACATCTTTGCGCTACGGCAGCGCAGAGCCAACAAACTAGCGATTGCGAGATCGCCCATTACGCTCGAAAGTAACTACGGCAAGTTGAGAGAGATGAACTGAGACGGTACTGAAATCTATACCCTACACAGACTAATGAAATACTATCTGTAAAATTATCTATGTAAACAAACCTCATCACTTGAGAAGGTAGGTGATGCGGACGTCGTGGTAGACATTTTGTCCCGTAACGCTCGCCGTACTGTTGGGGGGGAGAAGCGGTGGGGGGGAGATGTTCATGTTGCTGCGGTCTGCAGTCTGGACGTTAGATGTCGCTGAAAATTACACACTGTAGCTTTAATGTCCACAAGTCATAACAGAAATAATATTTTAGTATAAAGATTGATGTTTAAAAAGGAATTGTAGGGGATCAGCTAAAGACCAGCCAAGGGCCCAACAAGGAAAGTGAGGAAATTTTGAATGGCTACTACTGTAAGTCTAACAAGTCATTATTATCAGTAGTTACCCAGGCGATGGTCTAGCTAGAATCCGTTTTAGCGTAGGCCAGTGTTGCCAACTCCTCTGTGAGGAAAGTAGCTATTGGCTGTGCTGTTAGACGCTAGAAGTCGCTGAATGACGTCATTGCCTAATTTGCATAATATATATATTTTTTTCAACTTTTTCTTTTCCCCTTGTGGTCCAATAAGGAGCTTAAAAATTATGGTAAAACATTAACATTTTGAACAACAACAATTAACTATCTAAATGGAACAAAAAAAAGGCAGGTTCAGCAACTGAGGGAGCTGACTTTAGCGTGATCAACCTGATCCAACATTTGTAGTCTGGACGCTGAGGGTAAACATGCTGTGGCTCTGACTGTAGCGCTGAGAGGGACTCCTGCGGAAGCGGGAGAACGGGGTTTGGACGCTGGAGGCACCCCATGGCAGACAACTGGAAAGTCGCTAGATTTGTTGCTAGTCGCTGTTTTGAAAAAGACTCGCTGCAGGGGTCTGAAAAGTCGCTAAATATAGCGACAAAGTCGCTGAGTTGGCAACACTGGCGTAGGCATGCTGCTTTGGGCTTACCCACTGTCCTTTCAAGGGTTTGAGCCTATCAGCAAATTTCTGCACAATGTCTTCCAGGAAATGCAACTTTCTTTATTGTCAGTAGTTTGCCAGAAAAAGTAAGCCAATGTGACCAAAAAAAAACAGGCTGCTGTTTCTACCTTTATTAACTGTGCATTTTATCTAATCAAAAACTTTCAACGGTAAGGAAAGTTTACAGAAACATATTGGTTTTGAACGTTTTGGCAACGTGGCTCACTAGAAAGAGAGCTAATGCTTGGTTAATTGTATTACAATTATAATTTTTTTGTGCAGGCCAGCTTATAGTAAAGAGAATAAACAGGAATTATTTTCAGAGTAAAGCAGAACTGAGATGAGACAGCAGTCAATAGCTATAGCAAGTCTAAGGTTACATTAGACTAAAGGCTTTTGAATTTAAGCTCTGTGTATCCAGTGAAATACTGGTTTTATCTGCCAGAGAAATAACTCCTGAAACACCAGCTTGACACATGATTATGTTACTTTTACTCACATTTTTGAAGGGTTGTCAAAAGTATCTGAAAAGCATAGATGCTCAAAAGCTGCCTCTGGATACACTAATATTTAGCATTTATTTGTACACTTATTTAACAAAAAGCATCTCTGATTCCTATAGAGAAAGCAAATTTCATGTTGTGATTGAAACTCATGAGTTTACATGAGTTGTCATGCACATAAATATTTTGTTGCCTTTAAATATGTAGCCAATTTTATTCTCATACATCGAAAATGGCATTAATAATAATAATAATAATCAATCCAATTTGTACCGCACTTTTCATTAACAAAAATCTCAAAGTGCTACACAGTGCAAATAAAATCAAAGATAAAAATCAACATCATAAGAATCATGTGGAGGCAGAATAGGCTTGCTTAAATAAAAAAGTCTTCAAGCCTCTTTTAAAATCAATCAGTGGTTGTGGAGCTCTCAGATGATCTGGGAGAGAGTTCCAGAGACGGGGGGCAGCGACAGCGAAAGCCCGATCTCCCATGGACCTTAATCTGGAGCGAGGGAGGTGAAGGAAGTTGCAGTCTTGGAGATGTTATATCGATTAATGATTTGACCCAAAGGCAGCATGTAAAGGGAAAACATCAGGGGCCCTAATACTGACCCTTGTGTGACACCACAGGAGACAGAGACAGCCTGGGACTTGGCCTTGCCAAGGCTAACACATTCCAGCCGATTGGAGAGAAAAGATTTAAACCAGTCCAGAACAGTGTCACAGAGACCGACCTCTGCATGAAGACGGTGTAGTAGGATGTTATGGTCCACAGTGTCAAAGGCTGCAGTTAGGTCAAGGAGAACAAGGAGAGATGTAGACCCAGCATCAGCTGCCATGTAGATGTCATTAGTAACTCTCAGCAAAGCGGTCTCAGTGCTGCGAGCAGAACGAAACCCAGACTGAAATTTCTCATACAGGGAGTTTTGTTCTAGATGAAGCTGCAGCTGAGCGGCAACAGCTTTTTCCAGTACTTTGACAGAAAAGGAAGATGTGAAATTGGGCGGTAATTGGAAAGCATATCTGGATCCAGGGTAGATTTCTTTAGAAGAGGTTTAATGATAGCTGTTTTAAGAGGCAATGGAACATGACCAGATTTCAGTGATTTGTTTATTATTTGTGTGATTAACGGACTTATTGCGGCATGATTAGATTTTATGAGTGATGAGGGGCAGGGATCCAGGGCACAAGATGAAGGCTTCATTTTCTTGAGGATGTTCTCCACTTCACTCTTTGCAACTTCATTAAAGCAGCTCATGGACCCATGTTGTACAAGGGTAGATGGCAGCCGAAGATCAGGAAGGCTGTGGAGCTGAGATCTAATAGAATTAACTTTGTTTTTGAAGAATGAGAGAAACAGATTGCATTTTTCAGTCGAATCCTCATCCTCAGTTTGTTGATTGGGATGAAGGAGATGTTCTATTGTCGAGAAAAGCTGTTTGGAATTTCCCGGACAGCTGTTGATGATGTTGGAATAATACTTAGACCGTGCTTCCTTAAGAGAAAAGGCATAAGCTTTCTGATGTTCCTTATATGCCTGCTTGTGTACAGAGAGACCTGATTTTTTTTACACGTCTCTCGATAGCACGTCCAACGGCTTTCATGTTCCGCAGCTCATCGGTGTACTTTCATCTGGTTTGGTCTGCCGCAGTTGTCGTAGGCTCGTGAACTCGCAGGCGCGCGCTTTTAGGAAATCCTATACACTACTGTTTATGCTCTAAAACATTCTAAATGACTTCGTTTCGAGTAAATTATGGACGCTACCCACTCAGGACACTTGGAATACATTGGACGAGCAGTATGGAGGAATATTGACACGTTTATTGTGGACTTTTATGGACCTTTCTGCCTCGGGCACCATAGACCTCCATTATTTGAATGTCAGCAGACAGCAAGAAGCCTCCCAGATCTCCAGATGCATTTGAGATATCAAAAAAGTACTCCAGAGTGTTGTTCAGCATGGGGGTGAGTAGAACATGAAGGCTTATCATGTTGTGGGTGTACTATTCCTTTAAATATCAAATATTTTCCTGGGTGTTAATATCGAGTTTGACATTTTAGCGTCATGACAATCCTACGTGTGTGTAAAATGACATGTGTGTGTGTGTCCTGCTGTCGGATTTCACAATCAAACTGAAGACCAGTTGTTGTAAAGGGAGGGCCTTTTCCTGGTCTTTGCACATTATTTTGCTAACGGTTACGCTAGTGGCTAAGGTATGAACTGAGTTCAGTTTTACGGTTAGGGTGACGTATGCACTGGTAATCATTAGGGTTTAGGGCTGTTGTCCAGGACTGAAAAGCAATGCAAGTCAATGGGACGTGGCCCTCACTACATATAGCAAGACGAGAATGTGTGTGTTGGTTTGTGTTGGCCTTTGTGGGTGCTTTGTTTACGTCCATCTTGTTCTACCTTATTTTGATACTAATGTAATGTGCCCATGTAAGTTTGAACGCTCACGTCTGGAGGGTGAAATTGAGATAAATGGTGGAGCAGCTGCGTGGCCCAAGATATCCTCTCTACCTGTCTATTCTACTTCTATATATATATATGAGCATTTCTGGGTTAAGGGCTGTTCATTGACTTTGATTGTGTGTGTTTTATTTGTTGAAATGTAAACCTTGGTGCCAATCTTGGTTCGAAGTGGTGGCCTGTTGTACAGTCAGCCACCGATTGTACAAGTTCTCTTAGAAGGATAGGAGGGGTCTGTAATTTTCATTTTAGGTAAACTTTAACACTGTTTGGCAAAAGGAGAGGAAATAATCCAGGAAATCAAACTGTAGGTTTTTTAAAATAAGTATTTGGTCAATAAATAAAATATAATTATAAGCTTTCTTTTCAATGATAGAGGAAAAGGGCTTCCTGTAAGTCCTTATCACATTTACAAACACTGTAGCTTATGTGCCAGTTAAGATTCTCAGTCATCCAGGTCATAGTCATTCCATAAAAGTAAAAAAAAACAATCCACTGGACTTTTTTTACTGATGTTGAAGACATTTCACTTCCCATCCAGGAGGCTTTTTCAATTTGACTTAACAGGGGAACAGAACACCTCACCTAATTATCTAGGCCAACAATTCCCTTTAATGACCCCCCTTTCAGAGACATAGACAGGTATGGGGCATTATTGCAGACTTACAAAGGAAGCCAAATGATCCCCATTCCAAAGAGCTGGACCCGGGTCAAACGACTCGGCAAGCGGCCGGCATTAATATTGCCTCTGCTCTGATTGGCATACTGTGGGAACGCCGCTAATTAACGTGACACCATTGAACGCTAATCTACATGTTGCTCCACATTTTTTACTTTCCTGATTTCTGTCTCACTGTCGACATCATCAACGCTAACCCAGCGTGATGGCATCACCAGACATGCAGCTGCGGGGGCACAGAGACCATGCAGCGTCCAGCGAGGCTTCCGACCTAGCTTTTTCTCCACTGTAAAGGGAGCGATATGCCGATTGTTAGCAGGTCGACCAATGTTTGAGAAACACCCATAAACCTGGTATTTATGCTAATATTTGAGGCTGTGGACATGTGTCTTTGATGCAGATGATGCTTTCAAACAGAAGCCATTAATACCGTTAACAAGCGGAGGACAGAGTAGTTTGTGGGAGACCAAATACATTTTTGCCAATAAAATTTCACAAAAAATTTCAAATTAATTCTTTAAGAATGTTTACACCCAATTATTATTAAAAAGAACACAGAAAAAGATAGCTAACGGGACGAGCACGTAGGACGACCTCACGTAAAAATATCACCAGAAGGATTGACAGTTAGGAGTACCACTTATTTAGATGCTATGATTTGTAGATCGGAATAAGTTGAGCTTAACTGAGCTGGAGATGGAAGGATGCTGACTTTTAAAGGACTCTTTCGTTGTAAACCTGAAACTGCTGTAAATTGCTCTTTCCTTGTAATCGCTGCTTTACTTTTACTCTGTTATTGCAACCTCTGTGTGTCTGCTTTGTGTCTGGAAAGCTTTGATGTAGACCACAAAAAAACTCCTGTTTTTTATTACGAAAACAATATGTATGATTTAAATGTGATTTATTTGGATCCCATTGATAATGCAGACCCTTCCAGTAAATAACATGAGTCTCGCCGCTGCCCTTCTATGACTGTTTGTTATTATTCCAATTAAGAAAGAAAAATAACCTCTTCTTTAGTGTATAATGTCAGTGGATTTGCATTTTTTCCATTTTGCTTTCTGGTGTTTGTTCCCCTACTCCTGCCTATGTCACCGTTCCCTCTTCCATCTGATTCACCTTTGTATTTTGCTTCCTCTTCATGTGTCTCACTCTCTGAGTTTAGATGGCGGGGGTGTGATGTTCTCTGATGTGAGCTTCTCTCCAATGTAGTGTGACTCTACCCTAGTGTGTCGCTGACTTTGTTAAACTTTTTTTCTTTGATGCCACACCTTCTCTTTCTCATTGTCTCCTTTTTTATAACCTACTTTCACCTTCAAATTTTTTTGTCACTTCATGAAACAGTAGATTTTTCTCCTCTCCACCTGACTTTTTTTTGTTTCAAAGAGAACATCCCAAATTTAATAATTTAACCTTCTCTATATCTTTCTTTTCTTTTTCTATTTTTTATTCCCCACCAGTATCTTTGTCTGGAAGGAAACATGTTAATAATAGATTGCATAGATTCGCTCGCGGGTAAAAACTTGTGCGTATGTGTGAGCACATGAGCATTAGATGTTCTTCGATGTTATATTTTGAAATGTGTGCTTATAAATCCTGACATTCTTTCTCTCTGATTGCACCAACAGTAGGATTGCTTGTCTAGACACATTTAATTTGAATAGAACTAAAGATGTAAGCTTATCTAACCGAAAGACAGCTTTGTACTCCTAACAGAAGAGGGTTTGTTTTAGGATTCATTAACTACCAGCTGCATTTACAGACTGCTCCATTATATCAGTGCATTTTATTTATGTTGTTGTTGTTTCTGTTTCTTTTGATAAGGGTTGAAAATCACTTGGTTTTATTTCTAACAATCACCCTCATTTATAGAGAACAAAATTTATATTTGATCAAATACCGATCAAGTGTGAGTATGATGTGAATTTTACCATTTACCATTAGGCAACACTAGGCAGTTGCCTAGGGACCCAACTTCCTGGGGGCCCCATAAAATCTGTTTCCATGTATGGTTAATACAACTACTACTGACAGGGTTCGTACGGGTTCTGGAAATCCTTGAAAATGCTTGCATTTTGATGTTGTGTTTTCAAGGTTTGAAAAGTGCTTATATTTTGGATCAAATGCTTGAAAATGCTTGAAATTGTAACTATTTCTTTCGCAACAAATACCTATCTAACTAAATTGTGTGTTTATTAAATGGAGAAATAAAATGTTGGAGAGCCCGAAAATGAAACCTGCTCGCTTATGTGTGACTGCGATCTGCCAGTCTATTTCCATGTGTGACTCCGCCCCCATGAAACCACCCCTGCACCATGCCGGGAGGTTGTCGTTTCAATGAATGTTGGCTGGAAGATGAAAAATACAAATTATGGATTAAACGGGGACAAACCCCACGAGTTGCCTCTTGTAAAGTCTGCAAAAAAGATGTGCAGCTTTTCACAATGGGCGAGTCCGCGCTCTCGAGTCACATGAATAGTAAGTCATAGGCTTTTTAACTAAGCCAACTGAAGTAGCATAGTCTATCGTCTATTTGTTTACGCTAGTAACTGTTAGCTAGGAATTCACAGGCTAAGTTACTGAGTGACTGAGAGTACGGTGTGATAATGTAATGTTAGTATTGCAGTGTTTCCCGCAGCACTATCTTGGCGAGGCGGCTGCCTCGCCAAACTCAGGCTACCGCCTTGCCAACGTTCCAAAAAAAAAAAAAAAAAAGTTTTTATTCATTGCCAGGCCCAGACCTTAAAACAGCATTGATAACTCTACGGCTGATAATACTGAATTGCGACACCCTCTGGTTGGTTATATTACTACACCATGGCAGAGGAGTAATTTTCTTTGATCATCCGAGTAATAATTTTGACTATGTATTGGTATGTAATTTACGGTGGTGTAAGGTGCTGGAAAAAGTTTTAAAATGGATCTTGAAAGTGCTTGAAAAGTGCTTGATTTTGACTTTGGAAAAGGTGTACGAACCCTGTACTTATTTCTGAACATTAATCATGTTTTTCATAAAAATCCTTTCACTAAAATGTCATCAGAATGCTTATAATATTAAGTGTGTCTCAACCCCCCCTTCAGTTTCTGCCAAATTGGAGCAGCCCATTTGCTGCACATGTTCAGAAAGGTCCAAACAGCAAGCAACAAACCGTTTGAAAACGGTGTGAAGAACAGCGTTGCCAACTTAGCGCTTTTGTTGCTATATTTCACAACTTTTCAGACCACTCTAGCACTTTTATTTCAAAAGAGCGACTGGTGCCAAATCTAGCAACTTTTTTCTGCTACTGGAGACTTTGGCAACAACGTATAAAAGCAACGAACTCTGTCGCCTTTTTGGAAACACCATAAGGAGCAATCGGCTCAGTGAGCGTAGTGATTGGAAAAAATCTTTCATTGCTTTAGAGTAAGCATGAAAAGTCAGCTGAGTACAAAACATAGAGAGGAAAACAAAAAGAAAAGGGACAAGAAGAGACGGACAAAATGTAGGAAAAATAATGGATGTCTATTCTATTAACATTTCTATCTCTTTATAATGGCTCTTTTTTATGTGTTCAATTCAGTTTATTTCTATAGCGCCAATTCACAACACATGTCAGCTCAAGGCACTTTACAGTTTAAACAGCTCATACAGTCAAATTGATTCAAAGTTTTCTATCTAAGGAAAACCAGTTGATTGCATTAACTCATATACAATCCCTCACACTAAGCATGCTTGTAGCGACAGTGGAGAGGAAAAACTCCCTTTTAACAGGAAGAAACCTCCAGCAGAACCAGGTCTTAGATTCAAGTAGGCTAAAATTTGTTTTGCTTAGGATTTTCTGTATTAAAATTGTGTTTTGCCCATTTTATATGATGGTCATGATTTTGTGTTACATAGAAGTTATGTAGAGCAACATATTTTAACTGAATTTAAAGAGTTGAAAAATTTTAACATGAGGAGCGATTTGGTAAGAAGAGCCAATTCTTTAAAAATGTGATAAATAATGTTACTAATAGATAAATATTCAATTAAAAGGATAACTTTACCCATGGAATACAATTTCTGTTTGTTTTTGAAGTTTTCATTCTTTATTTACCTCATAATTTATTTGATTTTTTCTAAAATATAATAATATTCTGAACAGTCGAGACACATATTACCATCCTGTGTGATTGCAGAAGCTTATAACATAATCAAATAAACGTTGAAATAAATGAATGTATTTCAATGTATTGTCATAAAAAGATTCAAAATGAATGATTCTTAAAACAAAAACAAAAATACCTAAAAAATAAATCTTTAAATAAACAAGATTAAAAATAAATCAGTCATAAATTAAATAAATAGATATTAAATAAAGTATGGACATCTAATTATGTATTTCATATCTTGAAAAATATGAAAATACCTACACGTTTATATATGTCTAATGTAATATTTATTTAAAAATAATAAAGTATTATGGAATATTTATAGATTATTTGTTAATAACTGAAACTTTGAAATGTTGGAAGAAAACTGCTTTCCATACTGAAGAAGATAAAGGTATGTTGCAAAATAAGATAGGTATAGGAATTTGTAAATCTTAGAATGGAAGTGTAAATAAAAAAAGAAAAAGAAACATTATTAGAGACCTCTGTTTTTTCTTCTGACGCTCAGAATCCAAATCACGTCAACAAGCCGAGACAAAAGCTTAAGCAGATCACCTGAGGACTTCACACTCCTACACCTTTGATTTTTCTTTCCAGCCGCCTTTGATTCGAACATCATTTATGATTTAAAACTGAAGCTGATCTCTTACTTTAATTGGATTCAGATTCTTACGGCTCACAGACTGAAGGCCCTTGGCAGTTGGTTTTTGGAGACATTAGGGAGGCAAAGCAGGTGCAGTAGTGCTTCAGTTTACGTATTAATGATTTAAAGCTCTTTGTAGTTTTAATTTTTTTGCTTTAGCTAAAACATGTTTAGAGAGTTTTGATTTAGTTTTTAATAGTTTTGCAGCAATACCGATCGGGCCGATCCAGCACTAAAATGGCGAATACCAACAAATGGGGCACCGATACCATTGTGAGAGCTAAAAGTTTCTTCAACTATTGTCACCCATTCCAGGTAGGCAATAGAAGGTTCTACTGGATTCAATTTGTATTAGTCCTTTTCCTGCTTCACAAAGATTGGCAGTTGCTTGAAAAAGCCGTGATGGCAATTATTTTACATCCAAGTAGTTTGCAGTTCTTCATATATACACACATCAATTTCAAACAGATGTTATCGGACAAACCAGTGGGGTCTCTAGACAAACCAATGTAGATGTGATTTATCTCTTCCTGATACAGGGATATGTACAAAAGGCTTTTAAGGTAGCTGTAATTAAACCTTTACTTAAAGGGGAATTCTGTTTTTTTTTACATTGGGCCCTTGATTTTACATTATTGCATCATGTTCTTCTCACCCATATGAGTTTTGTGTCATTTGAAACTGTTCTGAAGATATTTGGTTAGGTTCTATCCAAGTAACGTCTTCCTATGGGCAGCAAGTTAAAGGCACTAACTAAACTGTTCATAATTTATTCTTTATGGTACGCCAGCATTCATAACATGTAGGCCAATCACTGTCCCCCAGACATCCGTGGTTATATTTGTTATATTTCTTAAACAAAGCGGAGTGTGTATGACGTAATCCGTGCACGCCGGCTACCATTCATTCATCCTGTCCGCTGAACTGCTGGTTTTACTCACATGCCTGGAAGATGTCTAGTGCTACTACCACAGATGATCTCTCTCTCGAAATGGAATTGAACAATTCAGATTAGCTAGCCGAATGAATAGAAGGGGTAGAGCGTAGCCGCCTGTGGCCCGGGCTGCCTGTTACGACTCCAGTCCGGCACGCTAATGACGCCTTTCGCCCACAGACTGCTAGAGTGGTTGGGTGGATGGATGGCATTAACAAATGTTAAAATACATAAAACACATTCCTACAGTAAGTGAAAATATAGCTGCTGTGAAGCACTCTGGAATAATAAAGTCAAGAAACCACAGTAAAAGTTTATGTATTTGTATCATCTACAGATGACATTTATGTTTTGCAGATTAATGATCACTTTTCTGAACTTTCAGTTCCATAGCACTTTATTTCTATAGTGCTTAAAAAACAACACAACTGACTAAAGTGCTGTGTAGTAATGTATAAGAAAATACTGGAACAGTTTTCCTATCCGTAACTGGCTGCTTTCTCACCAACAGACCTCAAGTCAGTCCGGGTTGGACAGAAATCCATAGTCTTTCTATATGTGTTACCCTTGGCCTTTTTATTCTGACTTTTACAATTGCACAGCAATCTTCTCAGGTCACTTGCAACACGTCAAATTATTGTATTTAGTAAAAAAAAAAACATATGCAATCTGGCGCCTCTTATTTAAAATCTCACTTTTTGAAATGTCCCATGGATGGGCATTAAGTTCAACTCAGTTGAAAAGAAACAATTAGGTATCCATGCCGAAAAGTTTAAAAAAAGTAAACAGATCAATGCCCTTACAGCATGTCTGAAATTCTTTGGCACCACACTAGTTGTCAAACTACTATCAGGAGTAACAGAATGAAAGGCCTCCTAGAAGATGTTGAGGGAGGACAACAGGGTTGAGACAGATGATCTCATACAGGTAACCAGATGCTCTAGAGAGGAGTGGAAAACTGGCTCCAAATGATCAAATGCAGTAAGACAGGGGACCAAAATAATCATTGGAGGAAATAGAAATAAGCCATATTGTTCAAGAGAAAATAAGAAACAATTTACAGAGCTGTATGGAAACTTCCAGTGGGATGGGCTCATGAACATTAAAGGAAAAGTCCAGTCATATTCAGAATTCAAACTTCTGAAAGTACTTTAAATATAAAATGATTACATACTGTTCAATAAATGATAAGTGTTTTTAAATAAGGGTAATTTTCATTTCAATGTGCTTTACTGGAAGCATCCATGTTTGTCAAAGAACAATACTGCCACCTACCTGTTTGTGACGTCACGTTAAGTTTTCTTTTTTGAGTTTTCTGTTATACTTTGATTCATGTCTTTCTGTTTTCTAGTTAATTGGTTTCATTTCCATTTTGTGTTATTCTAGTTATTTTTTATTGTATTGGAGTTCTTAGGTATTGTTTGCCCTCTGCTGCCCTCCTGTGCCAGTCTTTTTTTTTCCCTAGCTCCCTTCTAGACTCCTCTGTCTAAACCTGCTCCCACTCTGCTGATTAGCCTGGTCTTTGTTCAGTCTCTCATTCATACACCTCATGTCCAGTCACTGTTTGCTGGTTCCTTGTTGTTTTTTTGCTTTGTTGCTCCGTCGTCTCTTTGCTCTGTGTGTTCACTCTGATGTTTCTGGATTTTTTGGTATTCAGTATTTTATTTTGCATTTTTGGATTTTTGCCTCTGTTGCCTTGGACTTGTAATTAAATCTACAAAACTCACCTCTGCCTTCTCACTTCTGCATTTGGGTCCTGAAAAACCTCCACTAAACCTGACAAAATACCTACAGGCCAGAACGAAAATTAGCTTAAATTAAACAAAGCCAACGAGTCTATTTTTAAAATATAAGTAAAGATTTGTCTAAAAAAATTATTACTCCAGTAAAGTATAGATAGCCAAAGTTCTACGTAAGGAAGGTGACATCTCTGAGGGCAGTTTAATTGTATTATAAAGACAGGAGAGTTGGTAGAATTAGCAAACAGTGATAGGGACATAGTGTACTTGTGAAGTTGTCACTATGCTTCTAGTAGGAACGAGTTATATCTCTTATTCTGTTTTTGTCACCTGCACCAGACCATTGAGGCCTCTGATGATTAGTCAGTCTACATGGTGAAATAAAAGAATACCTCCATACAGTACTCAGCCCAAGGTGCGGCTGCTCCTAACCATTAAGGACTCAAGATGTACTCAACCCACGGTTTAAGGATTTAAAGCACATGGCAAGAGAAGAGAGAGAAAATTCCTGGGTAGCCTGAGGCCCTGCTGCAGAAACAGTGTTAAGATACCACAGTAAAAATAGCCACCTTCCCGTTTCAGACTCTGATTCAGATGAGGAAGTCCTGTGTAACAGGCCGATGAAATGAGAGCATAATCCCCCATTAGCAATACAGAGTCCCTAGTGCAATAGAGGTCCAGTGAAGCAGGGACCTACCCACAGTTGTCTGTCCTGGCCCAGCATATATCTGATTATCCACGCTAATTATGTCCCACATGAAAAATGCTGTCGCCCTTCCAGGTCACATAGTGACAAAAAAAAAAAATGCCTTAAAGTATCAAAACGTGAGCAAGTCAGTTTATTTGAATAATTGTCTGAAAAGAAAAAATAAGCATTGAGGAAAAATATGAAATTGCTCATTTATTTATAATGTTGATTAAACAGTTATAGCTTAAATTTGTTGCTTTTGGGGTGGAGAGCTTGAGTCCCTTTGTTTTGGAAAAACACGTCTCCAGAAAAGCCTTCACCAAGTCTAAGATAGGATGAAAGATAGAATCCTCCATCTTTAAAACTATTTCTTTGATCAACTGCGGATGTGTTAAAAGATTATTAAAGAGCAGAGCAAAGTAGCATTTCTGAGCAATCTTCTTCTGTCCACAGCGTACCAAAACAATTAATCAATGTATTGCTTTTCTATTTAATATATTTCTTAGCGCCAATTCGCAACACATGTCATCTCAAGGCACTTCACAGTTCACCAGATCATCCAGTGAGATTGATTCAAAATTTTCCCTCTAAGGAAAACCAGTTGATTGCATCGACTCATTGACTTGGAGGCAATCCCTCACACTAAGCATGCTTGTAGCGACAGTGGAGAGAAAAAAAACTCCTTTTAAACAGGAAGAAGCCTCCAGCAGAACCAGGCTCAGTGTGAGCGACCTTCTGTCGAGGCTGGCTGGGGTTTAAGGAGACAGAAGCAGTCATGCAAAAAGAAGCAAAGATACAAAAGGCAACTGTCAACTAGCGCCACCTCCAGGAAACACACAGCCAGGCAGACGAGCTCCGAGCCAGCTCCCATGTCAGATGAAAGAGCGCACATCCAGCCTGTCACTCAGTATCCTACAAAAATTGCCAAAAACCAATAGTTTTTAGTTTTAGATCTATCTGCACTCTTAGTGCAAACGCTTCTACATGTCTATCTTCACCGTTTTCAACATCAAGGTAATAAAGGACCCAGAGAAGAGCTGGATGGTGCTCCATGAGGTTTCCACAAACATCAAACTTGCAAGCCCACCTATTATCACTGTCAAGGCTGATTCTGAAACTGCACACAGTTTGTCCAGCAAATTGTGGCCAACATATAATCCAGACAGAAATCAATGCAATCTCTGCATCAGTGGCAGTAGCATGATGCCTCCAGCTCAGCTTTCACAGTGACAACAATTACCAGATTGAGACAATGTTCGTTCCACTAAACATTGTCCTTGCATATGTCTACTCCTCAAAATTGAGGAGTGTAAGCCTAGTTGTTAGAGCAGAGCACTTGTGCTCTGACAAGGCTTCAAATATCCGGTTCGATTCCCACAGCCTACACTCTGGGTTTCCAAGCAAAACCCTTAACCCCCTGAATGCTTCCCAGACGCCACACAATGGTGGCCCGCTTTGACAGTTTAAGGCACAAGTGTCTTGATTAGAACATTCTTTTTGCGTATAATAGCAAAACATGTCCTATTTTGTTCTATTTATTCCATATACAGACCGTTTTATTTGGTGATGAAGGATCTGGCATTTTGACTGTAGTTTTAGGTGTTAAGCTCTAGCAGGATTCTGATGACAAAATTGCATCCGCATACATTGGAAATCAGATTTTCAGTTTTAGTTATGTTAAGTTCAAGTAAAAAATTGGACGGTCCGCCAGGTAGCCAATAAGATCAGACATTTCTTCATCAAGCAGTGAAAGACATATTTTCTAACAGGTCTTCTACCTAGTTTCATTTGAGGAAAGATTTTTTTCCCCCAAAAAATAATCAAGAAACAAAATGAACTCCTCTTCACTGTTACATTTAGAAAAGCTTGACAAACTGGCCTTGTGAGGCATTTGGCGATGCTACATCAGTTAGGCAGATGCTTTTGGACCTTTTCGGTTTTGTCCTGCATCCTTGAGACAGGGATTTGTGGAACAAATGCCTGCCATGACAGTACACATCCACCCCCTGTAGTGACTAACATTCTTGGAACCACTGCTGCACCTAAATTGCTTATAACAGAAAACAAAACTCCTCTGATACAGAAAAAAACATAGAAAAAAATAAAACAAAAAAATTGCTTCTCCCTCGTGAAATTTTCTGTGCAGACATGTTTTTAAGATATTGCCTTTTTGATAATGACTGAGCTTCTGTTTTTCTGTTTCAGGACGACAAACAAAAATGTTCAGTCATGAACTGTATGAGAAGGAATTGAATCGCCCTTTCAGCTAATGCACTGCTGTCTTTATCTCCCGCCCATTTCCACTGGCCTTCTATTAGGGATATAAACCTGTCTCGATGACAGGGAGTTCCCTCCTGGGAGCTGAGATCACAGATGCTCTGCTGATGGGATGTCCAGTTAGTGTACACGCACATTAGCCTTTTTCCAGACACATTTGGTAACCCACACAATTTGACCATCATGTCTTCATTCAAGGACAAGCATCATACAGACACACACACATATACACACACCCCTACTCAGGCATACAGACAGGTCCATCTGGCCAAAAGAGGTGGCAATGTGTCTCTGGGTCAGCCACGAGGCTGGCTCTGTTTATTAGAGCCTTCAGAGTGTCTGCCAGGTCTTACCGTGATTAAGAACTCAGCTTTCCTCTCATGCACTGAATATGTGTTGTGTGGGGTGGAAAAGGGGAAAGCAACTGAAGGGAAGAGATAATAAAATGCCAAGATTTCAACAAGGCAGTATAAGCTTGAAAAAAAATATATAATTCTCAGCTGAAGGCAACTAGAACTCTTGCAGAAGTTTTATCCTACAACATATATAATGTACTTGCATTGATAAGTACGTACAGTATTAAATATATGTCTTTATGTGTGTGCGTAGTTGGGGTGTTGGAAAAAATAAATTTGCCGATATATCGTGATTTTCTGCTGCCAGATATAATATTGATCTTTCAGTTACTAATATTCATTTTTTTATAAAAATAAAAAAAACATTTTCTCTCTCTGTACCGCCAGCCTGGCTGTGCGACGCAGCGCCATATCCATAGTTGAGTCATAGTGGAAGATGTTGACTGACTGAAAATAATCTTTCACCTAAACAGGATTTTCTTTCGGTCGGTTAAAATTACAGCAAACTGTAATTGGAATTATTACTTTTTTTTTTTAAACCATATAGGTCGTTTTTTTTTCTCAGCACATTCCAAGTCAAATGCAAATAAACACCCAACCATTGTTTTTTGTTAGGGCCAGAGTTCTAAAGAAAATTAAAAAGAGAGATGATATGTATATTAGGAATGGAACGGTTTATGAAAACCGTCCGAACCGTTTGGTTCGACTGTCTCTGTTCGATTCGCGTGTGCTGCGTTCGGTTCATGCGCTGCTTCTTTTTCTCATAGGGGAAGCGTGTACACTCCAGAGCAGATGGTGGCGGTACTGCGACCAAAGCCAACCACCAGTAGTAAACAAGAAGAAGAAGAAGCGAAGCAGCGTAGCCGGGTGTAGCAGAAAAAAAATCAGTTGTTGTGGAGAATTGTGTGGGTATGGCGAGTGGGAAAGAACAGGAGTTGGAAGACGCGCCAGCAGCACTTTATAGGTCTGCTGTATGGGACCACTTTGCATTTAGAGTGACCTACGATGACGGCGGAAAGAAAGTTGTGGATAAAAGTGCAACATATACCGAACCGAAAACCGTGACCACGAAACCGTGAACCGAACCGTGGATTTTGTAAACCGTTCCACCCCTAATCTATATATATTCTATTCTCTTCATTGGCTTCCTGTTAAATCCAGAATAGAGTTTAAAATCCTCCTTCTAAAATATAAAGCCTTAAATGGCCAAGCTCCATCTTACATCTGAGATCTGATTGTTCCTTATGTTTCGCTCTCACTCTGCAGATTTACTAGTAGTTTCTAGAATTTCTAAAAGTATTAGTAGTATGGGAGGCAGATCTTTCAGTTATCAGGCTCCTCTCCTGTGGAACCACCTACCAGTTTTAGACCATGAGGCAGACACTTTGTCTACTTTAAGGGTGAGCTTAAAACTTTCCTTTTTGACAAAGCGTTAAAGATAAAGATAGGCTCTGTGTAAGCACCCTGATGCTCTATCTCTCCGGTTATTTTCCTTGAAAAGAGATCTCTCGGGACAAACTCTTTAAATAACACTTCATAACTTATATGTATTAAATAACCAGAACACATGACAACAGATTTTGATAGAAATTGTAATCTTACTCAGATCAGAGAAATTGCTTTTAGTTTACAGAATGGCAGCTGCTCACCTCTGGGCTCACCTCTCAGCAAGGGGCCCCGATTAACAGTTAAAAATTTTAAACATCTGTCAGGTTTATTCAAAGATGATTATAAAATTAATGTGTGCTTATAAAACATTTGTGCGAGGGGATGCTCCACTCCTGTCTCATGATTCAGTCAGGAGACCATCCTGCCTTGTCATTCTGATTGAGCATTCTGTCTTCATGAACTGATCAATTGTTCTGTCAGAACAATACTCTGTAACCATGCATCATGTTCTGTTAATAAAATGCTCTGCGGAGGAGGTCCAGTGAGAGACAGTGTGTTTGAGCCTGGGGTTCAACTGTCTCTCCTTCCTGCAGGAATTGTATCCAGAAATTGTGTATTTCAGTTCTTCTTAAGAAAAAACCTACATTTTATGAACCCGACAACATCTCCAGTCTGCCACATCATCATATTTTACATTAGCAGATGATTAGACATCCATGGCTCCAGCCTTATCAAAATAGGACACCACTCTCATTCCATTTCCAAATCTTTGCCACGTACAAAATGAAGATTATAACTGTATATCCAGACAGAGGAATTGTCCTAATTAGATTAAAACGTCAGTTCTGACGCACAACAGGCAGCCAATACCAAGGTGTAAAAAACTCACACATCTTCAATGATAATAATCCTAACAAAACTTTATAATTAGGGTGGCTTAGGTTATCCTGAACTATCTCTATAGTTATGCTGCTATAGGCTTAGCCTGCTGGAGGACATAGGGACCCTTTTTCATCATTCTGGCTCGGAGCTCATTTGCCTGGCTATTTGTTTCCTGGACGGGCCGCCTGTGGAGCTGGTGGACGTTTCCCTTTTATAGCTCTTCTTCTTTCTGTATCTCTGCCTCTGTCTCCTTGAACCCCAGTCGGCCTCAGTAGATAGCTGCTCACGCTGAGTCTGGTTCTGCTGGGGGTTTCTTCCTGTAAAAAGGGAGTTTTTCCTCTTCCCTGTTGCTACAAGCATGCTTGTGTGATGGATTGCCTTTGAGTCGATGAGTCAATGCAATCAACTGGCTTTCTTAGAAATTTTAATCAATTTGACTGTATAATCTGGTTGAACATCTCTTTAAATCCCTTGAGAGGGCATTTTTTATGAATTGGCGCTATGTAATTAAACAGAATTTATTTGAATTAAATTTTATATTGTGTGGGCGAGCAGAGAGAGGAACAGAGGAGGGTTTTAGTAAGAGTTCAGTTTGTGGTAGAGGACCCAAGACAAGGAGTAAGAGCAGGCTGGTCTCAGAGGTTTTGAGGTCTCCTGGCCTCTAGTGTATTTAAAAGCAGGGATAGAGACAGCTGCTGAAAACTCTGGAGCTACAAGAATCTACAGTTGAAATAGTTCCAGAATATCAGGCTCACAGAATTTGTAGGCTTGAAATGAATACAGTGTTCTTTTCCTCTGAGGATTACTGCAAAAGAAGCATAGTTACAAAGATAGACGATAGAGATGGAGAATCTTCAGTGTGTTTGTACTTTGACTGTCAGAAATAAAAATAGTTGAGACATTAACTATGATTTGAATAAGTTCCAGTCACAGTAGCAATGCCATCTCTCCTATGTAAGCCTAGGCGGAAGTTCAACTGTAAGCCTAGGCGGACGTTCAACTGAAGAAACTCTTTGCTTTCCTTCATCCACCTGCGATACAGCCAATCAGCTTTGAACCACACCTGTGGCTGACCTTCCACTTGTTGGTATGGGCCGTCTTTAGGGGCCTTTAGAGACTTTGTGTGTCTCTGTGTTGCCCTGCAACAGATTGGCGACCTGTCCAGGCCGTACCTTGCCTCTCGCCTATAGACTGCTGGAGATAGGCCTCACCGTGACCCTGATGGAATTAGCGGGAGGAGATGGATGGACATATTGTTTGATTTCACACATATCCTTTGGACTCTTTTCACCATTCATTCATTGCTTATGCTTTTCCATGTCATGCCTGTCTTTCTCAAGCCTCTTGAGGCTCTTGTCTGCTCGGATTTGATTATTATTGACACAGTGAACAGCAACAATAACAACAACAGGAGGGGAATTTGCTGCAGACAGGAGATTTTTTGGAAAGCTCGTGGTGTAAGAAGGCTTGAGAGAGAGCATGCTGTGAACCACATCTAACATCTATTATTCAGCTTTCTGCTGCTTTATACAAACAGGATTTCTGTCAGAGCGGGGCACATACAAACACACACAGAGCGCTGACGGCAGTAGAAAGGCAGGTGTGTGAAGTGTGTGAAGACCTGATGAGAAGACACGTTCCACTCACACTGATTGGCAGGCTGATAAACATGTAGATATATAATATATTTCAGTTTCTTGCTGTGATATGAACCTTATTTTCTGCCAGAAGTTATCGGCTTCCAGGGGACACGCTGCAGGCCAGAGATAGTTGGACAACAATCACATTTAGGTGGACGTACAATTAGTTAATTCTCAAAGCACAAAATTTGACATTAGAGCAAATGTGTCTCTTGAAACAAGATTTTTAAAAAGTCTGTGTTTTGCATGGTCCAATATTTTTTCACAAACCTAAAAAAATAATGTACCAGATTAATAATGGAGAAACTATTAGTCAGCTGGATATTTTTTAATATATAAAAAATATCTGTTTTCTGGGAATGTGTTTATTTACAAGCAACTATGCAAATTAACAGACATCCAGAAAAAGTACACAATATTTTATTATTTTTCATGTGAATCCCAGATTGTTCATTTTTTTTCTTTTCTAAAAAGTGCTTTAAATCAGTCCTACATGTCTTTATCCATATTAGGTCAGATCCGGACGTTTGAAAAAGGAGGCAGGAAAACAGAATAAAGCCTTAGCCTCGCCGGCTTCAGTTAGCCAAACCTTCTTGCTAAACCAGGTCCTGGAAAAGGACTTTATTGTGCCATCTCTCTCTCTCTCTCTCTCTCTCCAATGCGTCTCCATCTCCCACGACTCAATCTGTCAATCACCTGCAAAATGTCGGCGCTGTGGCAGGAGGTTTGAGCAAATAAACTTCCTGTCACTTTAGCTCTTCTATATTTCTGTGTTGCAGAGGAGCAACTGCGCTGTACAATTTTTAACGCGAGTCAATGGGCAAAGATTTTTGCACCCCAGGGCTTAAATACGTCACCAAACTGATGAATAATGTAATGAATAGAAATCGTTAACACACATCATACAAATTGCTCAGAGGAAAGCCCTGAGTCATCAGGCATGCCTCCTTGGTCCCAGAACCTGCAGAACAATCTGAAAGCACACAAGGTCTCTGTTTGGCAGATTGACTTCTATATAATGAGAGAAAAAGGTGAGCATTGACGGGGCTTTTTGTTGCGTGTTTGTTGTGAAACTATTATCTGAATAGGGCTGTCATTATTATTACCGTATGCACTCCCTCAAAAAAAAAACAATAAGAAGAAGGGACTGAAAATGTAACAGAAATATAACAAAATACATTGTTAAAATTACTCAAAAATGACAAAAATGGATGTAATATGTTGAACAAAACCAACAATTTAATAAAACCAGGTACTTATTTAGAAAAACAACACTTATATAAAGAAGAATAATGTAGTCAAACCGTTAAAAATCGGTTGTGTGAAACCTAATCATGGGACCAAATGAACAATACAATGGGGGAGTTGATATAGGTTGCCAGGGAAGAGAAACTCATACACTGTCTGCTGGCTGCAGGCCAAAGGAGGAGACAGAGAGAGTTTCTGTTTGAAGGTTAAAGGAGGACAAGCAATGAAGAAAGGGTGAGGGAGGCAAAGAGTGATTGTGATCAGAAGGAGCTGCAAAGAGAGGGAGGAGAAAAAGAGAGAGAAATAAAGAAAAACTGACGGTGTTAAGTAAAAAAAGGGGGAAGACTGACAAAGACATGAAGCAAAAGACGATCTGAGGTAATTTCTTGTCTCCAAGGTGGCAGGAGCTTTTACACCATTAACACTTCCCACTGTGAGAGTGTGTGTGGGTGTGTCTGAATGTGTGTGCGCGTCTGCTCCTGCCAGCTCTTTAACGAGGGACTGCTGCTAATTTCAGAGCTAATACCAAACGGTTCCACACCGCTGAACCTTGGGAGGTAGAGGAGGAGTGGAGGGGAGGAACAGGAGGACATATGGATCGAGTGAAGGAGAGTAAGAAAGGTCCTGGGCGGCGAGACAAAGCAGAACATTTTGAAAGAGACGTGAGCTACAGGAGGGAAGAAAAAAACAACAAATTAACAGAAAAAAAATGTAAGTTTAAAGAGGAAGAAGAAATAGTTTTAAAAAATGGAAAAGGTAGATATGAATAAGAAACAGTAACTCAGAAAAGCTGATCAGAACGAGGGAATGGTAAAAATGGTAAATGGCCTGTACTTACATACCGCCTTTTTTCAAGTCAGGAGACTTGACCAAAGTGCTTTACACTACATTCATTCACCCATTCACGCACACACTCACACACTGATGGTGGCAAGCTACATTGTAGCAACAGCTGCCCTGGGGCTCACTGACAGGAGGGAAAATAACTGGAAGTGGGACAAAACTGATAAAGTCCTTTGAGACTTTGCTTTGGTCAGGTGATATTATGCTTAAGCTTTTTGGTAACAAACACCATGGGTGGGCCATGTTTTAAATATAAGCATTAGTATTATAAAAGCCACCCCTTGCTAAGTAAGGTAAGGATTCATGAAGTCTTTAAGATTTTAAATCTGGAGCTTAATGCCACAAAACTGAGAACTGATTGATCAGCATTGGATCTTTCAGAAGAATTGACTCAGGGCTGACTACAGCAGAATCAATCTTAACCTAAAGGTATGCCCAAAATACATTAACATTCCATAGCCCCATTTACACTACCCTCTGAAACCAATCCGTGCCGTGTTTCGGACCTAGCTGAAGGCAGTTTACACATCACGCTAGCACGGTTTCTCGCCCTTATAGTGACAATCTATGGTCCTACTGCTCTTTATGTAATATGGCTGTTAAAGCTGCAGGTTAAAATATAGCTTAGCTCAATTTTCCTTTACTTTGAGTATTTTACTGAGATGGTTGGTTTTAATTTTTAGTAATATCAGTAGAAGAACAACCTTGTTGTTTGACAGAATATATAGATCAGAAACAAGTTGACAAATACCTCATAGATCATTGGACTTTAACCGGTTTGAAAAATAGACCTGCCAGAAACAATCAGTAGGCTTTCCGCCATGGAGACAAGGAAGATGGTTTTGACATTACTAAACACTGATTGTTTTAATCCACCTTAAGCTTCTCCCATATGTTAGTATCCTGTGACTTGGATGCAGTCTTTTTCAGGACTATGATGACTCCATATTGATTGATGTCTAGGAAAATGTCTAGTGGAAAAAACTCACGGTTTGGTATGTACCTCAGTATGGATCCTACGGTTCGGTACGTTTTCGGTACAGTGCAGAAAAAAAACGTGACCAAAAGGCTATCCTCAGAGGCAGCTCAATCCTGCCTCTTCTACTGTGGAATAGGGGCACATAGCAGATGCAATGTAAATTCCAATTCCTTCGGTAATTTTTTTTTGCTCTGCATGTATTTGTATCAAGGGGTTGTTGTAATAAATTTGGGAGATGTAATTGGACACTTTTCACCCGTCTAACTAGCCTTGTGAGACCATCCTGATCTCGCGAGCTTTCAAGGTTTCACTCACAGATCAGTCTGGAGACTCTGCGTTGAAGAAAATTTGGAGCCGTTCACCAAAGGAACGTCCAATCAGCGTTGGCTTTGAGGCGGGTTGAGGTGTGACGCAACGAGAAGCGCGACAGTTCAGTCTAAAGAACATGGCGGCTTCAGCCGATGAAAGTAGCGTTAGTGTGGCTATCGAGCAAGTTTTATCGAAATTACAGAGTATTTCTTCACTAAAAGGAGAGCAAAACACTGCTCTGGAGGCTTTTCTCAGAGGAAAATATGTTTTTTCTCTTCTTCCGACTGGTTTCGGCAAGAGTAGCCTGGCTTGTGGTTGTGTTTTCTTCGTCGCTCTGTTAGTACGTCATATGCTTCGTTGATCTGATTGGTTTATTTGGCCTGTCTATCACCAACATAGGCCAATCAGCTAACCAGTATTTTCGCCCCTTCACAAAATTACTGCAACGGAAGGTTTCCAGATGGATATGCAGAGCAAATCCATCTGGCGGAGTCAGGTTACCGTCTAATGCCTGTGATAGGGATATCTGGGTGGTGTGAACATATTTGAAGTAATGAACAGGTGTCAAACAACGATGACAAACCGTCTTTGTTTTGTCAACCACTCGCTCTCCGTCGCTATTATAACTCACAGGGAACCCGAAGTTATCCCACACCACTGACTTGAATGATGATGGTGGGTCTTCTAATTCTTCGCCACTCGCCATTGTTAGCACTCTCCTGCAACAACACAACCCAACAGCGGTACCTTCCCACAGAGTGCAGTTTGTATTTTAAGGTGGCGTTTACTATGTAGACCAATCCAGGCATGTCTATATGTCTATGCACCAATCAGAGCTTGCAGGTTGTAGTGGTTAGATGGGTCCTGAATGAAACTCTTTCAAAATAAAAGTTTCACGTCCAGATCAATATTAAAGTTCAATACCGTGTGTATTCTGAGTGGCGATGCGAGTGCAGAACCATGACCTCTATACCATTCGGTACGAATACATATACCATGCGGGTCCTACTGATGTCACATCTGAGATAGGGTTGTAATAATATAGAAATAGATACCAGAAATTATTTTTGTTACACTTTGCGCATTGAACAAATGCTGTGTTATATTAAAGCTGTTTTTATGCAGAACTGAGTGCACGGAGCTTGTAGCTGCGTACCCTCAGCTATGGTAGTATCTAGGGTAGAGCTGTCAGCCTGGCAACGAATCTGGTTGTTATTCGAAATTGTAAAGATTATCTTTTTTTGCAACATAAAACTGACGACTGAAGACTAAGACTAAATCTAAGATGGCTGTCAAAAACATCACTGCATCTAACATTGTGGGCATCTGACCCTCTCTTTCAAGGTTTTCTCCAAACACAAAATCCCAGTACATTTCAAAACAAACAAGACCCTCAAACAGAGACTATTAGATCCTAAAGACAAAACTCCCAGATCTAAGATGAGTGGAGTGGTGTATGCAGATCAATGAAGTGAGGCATGCTCTGATCTTTATTGGAGCAAACAAATAACCTCTCCACAGTTGATGGCCAAACACATAAGAAGGACCTCCTCTGGACAAGACTCTGCTGTCCATCTACACCTTATAGACATAGGACATTCTTTTGAGGACCACAATGTTCACATTCTGGATAAAGAAAACGGGTGGTTTGAAAGGGGTCTGAACGAATCCCTCAATAGATTGAGCTGATTTCTTCCAGCTATCATCTCAACCACCAGGCTAACAAAGAACCCAAACCCAGACTCCCCATTCTTAAGGGCTGGACCCATTCTTCTGGTTCCATTTGCATGTTTTCTAAGCCAAAACAACTTTTTTGGGCTACTCTATAAAGCTTTTAACTCAACACTAATTCTGACATTTGGAATTGAAAGATCTTTCTGGATGGGAAGAAAAATGACATCAAACTTGGAAACAAAGTCCAGTGGATTTTTTTTCTTTTTTTTTTACTTTTTTGGAATGACTGTGACCTGGATGACTGAGAATTTTCAGTAACATCTGTATTAGATTAGTACTACTGCTATTAGCTCTCATGAAAGTGCTGAAGCATGTTGCCATAAAGGACTTGCATCTAACCAGTGATTTCTTCGTCAACGATGAGGATGTCGAAATCACTTAATTGACGCTCCTTTTTTTCATGACGATAACAAAAACCATAGAGCTAAACATGGATCTTTGATGACTAAAACATGAGTCATTAGTTTGAGGTTTCGTCAACGAGACGAGACTAAATAATAGATAGCGGGTCGTCAGTCAGACATTTAAAATACATTATTGTGCTGTAATCTGTTAGAAAATCTAAGCAGTATCAGCTTCTGTGTCTGGTTTTATCCTGCCGCCCGCTGCGCAGCGTTGAATATGCTGCAGGAAAACAGATGGATCATGGCAGCAGCAGCAGGGTCTGAGAAAATAACCTGGAATGGTCCGGTACTGCGCGCTCAACTCTGACCAACTTTGCCCTGATTTTCCAGCTGTGCTTGGCAGAAATGCATCTTTGCAAGCGGAACTGCAAAATCAAGCAGTATGGCTCTTCCATCGCTACTAATAAACTATGTAAGATAAGATAAGATAATCCTTTATTTGTCCCACAGTGGGGAAATTGCAGCGTTGCATCACAGTGAAAAGTACAGTAGGAAAAAAGAAGAATACAAAGTATAAGAAATATTTAAAAATATATAAAAAATATACATTAAGTATATACAGACAAGGCAACACTGGTATAAAGTGACAACAGTAAAGTTCTGTGCAAATGATTGATTGTATTAAATTATTGCAGAGTTACATAGATATGAGTGAAGTATACAATAGATATGCAATAATAACAGGTAAAGTGACGGTGGACATATGGTTGATACGGAGCTAGCATTGTTGGTTGTACAGTCTGACAGCAGCAGGAAGAAAGAATCTGCGGAAACTCTCCTTTATACAGCGAGGGTGTATCAGTCTTTCACTGAAGCTGCTCTCCAGAGCAGAGAGAGTGTCCTTCAGGGGGTGGTGCTCATGGTCCAGCATAGACATGAGTTTGGACAGGGCCCTCCTGTCCCCCACCTGCTGTACAGAGTCCAGAGGACAGCCCAGGACTGAGCTGGACCTCTTGATGATCTTGTCTAGTCTTTTTCTGTCCCTCTCCGTGATGCTGTTGCCCCAGCAGGTCACACTGTAATTGTTCCTGTTTCTCTCTATCTAAATATTTAAATGTTTTCTTGTATTGTCATTAAAATATTTTTCTCTGTTTCCTTTAAATGTTTCAACATTGTAGTTAACATATTCACTCAATTTAGGTCTGGGTTGGCATGGCATTACAAGGCAATTATGGAGGTTATCTCTGTATTTCTTTATGTAATGCATATTTCATAGTAGATCAGGAAGTGTTTGCTTTGGGATGAAAACCTTGTGTGTCTAAAACCATTCCTTTATTGTACAATTTGTTAGCTTGTCTGTCTGCTATATTGACCAATATGATGTCTTAAACTAGATCTGATTTTAAACAACTTTTTTGAGACACATTTTTATAAAGTAGTGCATTAAAGCTGAAGTCTGTAAGTTTTTAAAAATCACATTTTTGTCATATTGGCTAAAACTGTCCCTATGCCCAGACAGCAGTACATGTGATACGTAACCTGTGAAAAAAACTGCTTCAATTGGTCCCGCCTACTGCCTGTATTGCAATCTGGAAAAAATAATTCGGGACGAGTCAAAACAACCAATCACAGCCAAAGGAGCGTCTGATGGAGTGTCAATCACAGCTCACACACGCTGAATCCCGCCGGTTCACACTCCATGCCGCGTACGCTGCTTGGACGCTTCTGGTCGCATGCGGTAGCCTCGCAGGTGCTGTGAGAGGGGTGGGGCTTGGAGGTGGGGCATGAGTGAAGCAGAGAGGGTGGGGGAGTGGCGTGAA
The DNA here is from genome assembly GCA_030533445.1 of Cyprinodon diabolis. NCBI lineage: Eukaryota > Metazoa > Chordata > Actinopteri > Cyprinodontiformes > Cyprinodontidae > Cyprinodon > Cyprinodon diabolis. The sequence goes on from CM060080.1 coordinate 6,684,717, forward strand.
ACCTGTTTTTCTTCAAATTTTCAGTCGAAGTCTGCTCTCTTCTCAATGTTACAGACTTCAGCTTTAAAGTCATAAAAATGTTTATTTGAATTCTATAAATCAAAGTTTGAACAACAGCATGATGAACTACATGGCAGCATTCTATACCCAGCTATGGTAGTATCTAGGCTATAGCTGTCAGTCTGGCAAAGAATCTGGTTGCTATTCGAAATTGTAAAGATTATCTTTTTTGCAACATAAAACTGACTAAAACTAGACTAAAACCTTTTTAAGTTTTAGTCGACTAAAACCGACTAAAACCATCACATAAATCTAAGATGGCTGTCAAAAACATCACTGCATCTAACATTGTGGGCATCTAACCCTCTCTCTCATCTTTGTCTTAAACACCCCCTGAAAAAACTATGAAATAGCTACAAAGGGATTTAATTATGATTCTGTACAAAGGACCTAAATAAACCAACTAATTATTTACAAAGCAACCCCAAAATTCTTTATTGTAACCTAGAGGGAAACAGGCTCTTGCTCTTGCTTCCTATTTATTTAACATTTTCTATTATTTCATAACATGACATTGCAAAAAAAGAAAAGAAAATAAATTTTGACCGTGGGTTGTCTAAATAAAACAAAAAGTGCTAGGAGCATGTGGTTTATTTAAAAAAAGATCCTTATGGCTTCAGACCCATTAATTTGGTTCCTTTTTTGCTTTGTTTCTATTGATGGTTTGACATGGAAAAGTATGTCGTAAAGCATCGATATCCTGAAGTCATTAGTTGGAATTCATATTTTGTAATTAATACTCTGAGCTTATATCCATAAAGTTCGCATTATTACCCCCATAATATTTATTATCTCATTAGTCAGAGGAGCTTTGGTTAATTGTGCTGTGGTGTGCAATAATGAATGTGTGCATTTAAGTTGAAGATAACTGTTGCCTAGAAATTAAATGACAAAATGTCTGAAAGCAGAAAGATGACCATTTTAAACAGTCTGTGAATTACCATATTACAGATTAAAGGGTCAGGATCTAAAGAATTATATTCAAATTTTTATTTATATAAACTAAAAGGGCCTTGGTCATCTTAGAAGCTAGATGTTTGACACTGATGAGTCAGATTATGAATATTAAAGAAAAACTCTCCTCAATCGTTAATTTGAATACATTTCCACTGGAGAAGCTTTTTAGGGTGAAAGAAAAAATTATATCTAGTTTGGAATTAATCATGAGGGAATAAATTAAACCTCTAATTCATTTGTTATAAAGATTTGAAAAAATATGTTAAAAAATTATAGATAGATCCAAATATGATGTAACCATGGTTTTAAACACCGCTCTAAAATGACTGCTACTGTGAACTTCAGTTGGCAGGTGCAGTAAACTATTAAGAACTTATAAAACAATAAGATCCTATTAATATATAATGGAACTAGATCCAGCATTTAGTATAACAATTTTTTACACGGAGACAAGACTTAAAAAAACTACTTAACAAGGCAGAATGAAGAGGTAATTCATTGAGAGATGTTAATATCAGGTTAACCTTAACCTGATATGAACCTAAGAACCTAAGATTATAGCCAACAACAAGATCAGTCACCATAACTATGCAGACAACTTTTGTCATTTTGTATACACAGACTGTATAAAAAGGACATTTTGTTTTGTTTTCAGAAAGTAAATGAGCAAAAGCTTGGCAGTGAAATTAGCATTTCCATTCCATAAAGTGCAGCAGTGATCAAATGTAACATTGTGGGAGAAAAATATATAGTGCAAAACAGCAGTGATGTGGAATTTCAGAGCATTAAATGTATATGGTGCCGTATTTTGGTTTGGTGTTATCAGTGTGATGTAAAGTCTGCTTTTTCTTTTTTTTTTTTTTTTTTATATATTAGATAACGCCTGTCATCCTTGATTTTTTTTTTATACTCCTATACCAATTATGTAGTGAACAGGTTTTGAAAGATTTTTTTTTTTCCTCGCTTACATGTTTTGGAAAAAGGTAATGTTTGGGAGTTTGATAAAATTCTCAATAGATGATGAGATGATAAGTTACTATCAGCCCAAAGTCTGTGAAATTCTACACAGACTTTGGCACATTTGTGCCAGAGCTCAAGTCTGTGTCTTATATATCGCTTTATTTTCAGTTCTGATAAGGAAATGAGGATTCATGAAACTTGACTACTAGACCTTGCTTTTTCCTTCTTGATGTCTCAAGAGCATGAGTTTGTGTCCGGTCTGAAGCAGTGCAACTTGCCACTTCTCTTGCTTTTTCCACCCATCCATCTGCTTATTCCATCTCAGTTGCGGTGAGGCAGCAGTAGTCTAAGGGTGAGAGGCAGGGTACACATAGGATAGGACACCAGTCTGTCACATGGCAAAACAGAGACGCACAAAGACATACAACCATTCACACAGACACACCCTCACATCTAAGGACAATTTAGAGATGTCATTTAATCTATACAATCATGTTTTTGGACTGTAAGTGGAAGCCGGAGAACTAAGAGAGAACCCACGCATGCAGAGGGAGAACATGCAAACTCTGTGCAGAAAGACCCCAGGCCTGGAAGAGAGCCGAGAACCGTCTTGTTGCAAGGCAACAGTGCTACAAATTGCGCTACTGTCCAGCCTATCTCTTGCTTTTTCTACGTATAGAAACATAAAATAAAAAGAAATTAAAAAATTGAGGTTCTTAAAAAAGCTTTGGCAGTTGTGGATTTAAGGACAAACAAATACATATATATAATATATATATATATCTATATGTATGTATGTATGTATGTATGTATCTATATATTTGGGGTTAATAAACATCCCTCTTTTCTTGTGTTGACAGCACACTTTAATCCCTGAATATGTTGTATTTGGTTAATTAGGTAAATCCATGTTAACTTTATTAGAAGATGCATCGCATCTCTATTTCCTCTCATTTCACCTACAAAGCCTTACTTTCGCTCATTTTTGTCCCGGTGGATATTTTCTATTTCATTTGGCTATTTGCATGTGTAGCTATTTTGCTTTTCTTCTTTTCTCTTCTCCTTTGCCTTGTTTTATATCTCTCTGTACTTAGATTGCTTTTGGCACTCCCCTGATCAGTGATCACACACATATAGTGAGCAGTGGTGTCATCACCATGGCAATGTCAGCAGGCGGGGCTTAATGCAAAGTGACACTTGTTCTCTGCCTTTCTTTCCCATCACCATGGAAGCAATTACCCTCTTTCTGAAGGGCCTTTTGTCTCAGTTTGTGAGTGTGTGTGTGTGTGTTCGTGTACTGGCTGGAGTTGACAGGGTGGAACCTTGGCTGTGGGTCACCTGATTGGTTTTATTGGACGATGTGACTTAAAAGAAGAAAAACAAGATGAAGAAAAAGCATCTGTGGAGGGCAGAGCAGGGTAAATGTGCGTGTGTGTGTGTGTGTACTGTATATATATATATGTATATATTAGGGATGGAACGGTTTATGAAAACCGTCCGAACCGTTCGGTTCGACTGTCTCGGTTCGGTTCGCGTGTGTGTTGCGTTCGGTTCATGCGCTGCTCCTTTTTCTCATAGGCGAAGCGATTACACTCCAGAGCAGAAGGTGGCGGTACTGCAACCAAAGCCAACCACCAGTACTAAACAAGAAGAAGAATCGAAGCAGCGTAGCCGGGTGTAGCAGAAAAAAATCAGTTGTTGTGGAGAATTGTGTGTGTATGGCGAGTGGGAAAGAACAGGAGTTGGAAGACGCGCCAGCAGCACTTTATAGGTCTGCTGTAAGGGACCACTTTGCATTTAGAGTGACCTACGATGACGGCGGAAAGAAAGTTGTGGATAAAAGTGCAACAGTGTGCAAGCATTTTGCAACACGTTTTGTTTATGCTAACAGCAACATGACCAACATGTCAGGCTAAGCCCGAAATCCCACATACTCCGTCAGCGCTCCGCCCCGCTGCGCTCCAGACCGCCTGCACAAAGCAAAGCCTACAGCCTCCGCTGTGGCTCCCGTCCGCTCCGCTCTGAGTTCCTTGGAGATCGTAGAGGGCATGCGCCAGATGATTAAATTCAAAGCAGCAAAACATGCAGAAATGATCCATGGTTTCCGCGGATCAATAAAAATAATTACAATTCATTATTTTTTTGGATTTTTTCGTTAATTTCATAAATTTTCATTTTTTTCATAAATTTTTATATATTTTTTTATTTTTCGGTGTAACAATAAACATATACCGAACCGAACCGAAAACCGTGACCACAAAACCATGAACCGAACCGAATCGTGGATTTTGTGAACCGTTCCACCCCTAATATATATTTATATAAGGGCTTTCAAACAATTAAAAATCTTAATCTAATCAATCACCCTGTTTCTGGAATTAATTTCGATTAATCACAATCCTAAATGTTATTGAAAAATATTATTATTGAAAAGAAGTGGTTATTACATTTAGTGTTTATTAATGACAAATCCCAAAAACATTTTTAATTCTCAATTTCAGCAATTTAGCCATTGCTCTTTTATTTTATTTTTTTTGGCAAATACAGGATAGTTGAATGGAAGTTTTTTGTTTTAGACAAACAAGCTGTCACAGCCAGATAATTATTGTTACTCACGGACGTCCAGTGGTCTTCTGTCAAAGCAACATATTCTGCTGAAGCAAAATCCTCTTCCTTCATTCTCTTTTTACCCTTATAAAGTTTTTAGATTTTAGTCATAACTGTGCCTCTTGAAGGTGGCTTGTAGAGGGGAGTCTGAAGTTGCCACTTTGAAAACTTGTGCGAGGCCAATGTCCTCGAAAATTTTAATCGATCTACAGTCCTTGGCTACAGTCCTCAGACGTACTTGACTTACTTAATGCCCTGCACTCGGTGAGGTTGATGTGACGCATGCCAGGTGTGACACCTGAATTTGAAGCCCCAACCAATGAACGCTTGGCGTTAAGATGATTTTTAAGGCTTGAGGTGCTTTGGTGAAACGAAGAGTCCTTCTTGCCATGTAAGCAAACCACTACATGTTTGTTTAAAATTCCATCTTTGTTTGCTTTAAATTTGAACTGTTCATCGGGTTTTCTGAATTCACCTCGCTGATATCAGACAATTGAAGGGTGGGTAAAACAGGGCGGTAATGCGTTAATGTGTTAAACAAATATTGTGTTAATTCCAAAAAATAATAGGTCTTAGGGCAATCTGGAAAAAAATGGGAAAAATCCAAGTTAAGCAAGTAAATAATTTCCAGCTAAGGATCCTGGAGATCCTTCAAACCGCCCACAATAGCAGGTTCTATATTTGCCCTGGCATGTGCGCTCAACCCTTTTGGCGCAATATTAAGTCACAGTCGTTGTAAAGCCAGAAACAAATGTAGGCCATAAAGAAGTACACATTGGCCTACAGGCCAGTGCAATGACCGGATCATCTCCACCCCAACACCTCAGCATCAAAGGCTGGTTATACTCCCCGCAGCAGTGTGTCACAGTGAGCTTGACGCAGACAATGATTTATGCTAAATTTTGAAGCGTGGTCTGCGCTATTCCATGCCACAACGCAAGAGAATCATGAACAGCTGATGAGGCAATGAGGAAATGTGGGCAAGTTTGTCTGACAACAGAGGGACATGAATGTAAAAAAGAGTTGGGATCCAGGTGGAAAAAGGGTCCCAGCGTTCTTGCGCACCTCGCTCTTCTAGCGGGGGCGTCTTTGCGTTCACTGCGACACCTATGCAGATGACCTAGTTTCGAAGCATAAATCAGCCTTCAGACCCCTACTTGAGTGACAAACATTAATACTTTTGAAATATCTGATAAAACCTAAACAAGAAAACCAACACCAATCTAGCAGGACCAGGCTCAGTGTGAGCAGCCATCTGCTGAGGGTGCCTGGGAGTTCATTACTGTCTCTTTTTAGGAAAAAAAGGTTAAGTAAAACAAGCTTTGAACTGCTTGTCATATCAAAAAGAATTAGTCACAGGTGCAGCTGAGCCCATGGCTATATTTAGAGAAAGAGGACTGAACACTGAAAAACAGGCCCAACACTATTATCTCTTCCCAAGTGAAAAATGTATTTCTTTTCCATTCCCCCGATTTTAATAACATTGAGTTTTTATTTCATCTTTACACAAATAATTGCTCACACTGTCGCATATTTGTAAGGCTACAGAGTGTCTGGGCATGAGGAGTTATTTTATTATTTATTATATTATTTGTGTGGGATATTGAGAATTGGGACAACATCTATGTGTCATGATCTGCCCTGATAGCTCACCTTAATTTTCTTCTCACTCAACTGCCTAACTCTGCAAGGTTTTCTAATTAGCACTCATTTCTTTCTCCCGCATCTGTTCCTTTATATTCGGTTCAGCCCGAGCTATTGGGGCCAGATCATTGTTTGCTTTCTGTTTGTTTATGCCTGTTAGTTTGTCTGTTTAGTTTATTCTATAGTTCATGTCCTGGTTCCCGGGGCCAGTGGAATGAGAGGGTTTTAGTGTTTGTCTTGTCTTTTGATCGTATCCTGATCCTTCTCCGCGGAGCCCTCAGGGTTTTGGCTACGAACACGGAGACAGTCAGTTTTATTCCCCGTAAGCCTGGCTCCTAGGAGGAGACCAGTTTAAAGTCCTGCTGAAATCCTGGTACCACGTCTTGTCTCTGCCTTCCTCCACCTCTGAGCCTGTCTGTGTACTTCTGTGCGTGTCTGTGTGGGCACGCTTCTGCACCCGTCTGACTCTGGACTCTGAACCTCTCTGAACGCTCTCTGAATTCCTGGAAGTCTGGATCCTTCTGTTCCTGCTTGGGTCAGAACTTCTGATCAGCTGTGGACTCTTTGATTCCTAGTCTATCCCTGCCTGCTCTGGCTTTCCCTGACCTGGATCAGCTTCTTGCAACTTCTCCGAGGCTGCAGCATCAGGGACACTCTGGACAATGCACGCTGCATCTGGTTGTCAGCCCATCAGCTGGATCGTACCCCTTTCTAAGGAGATGGACTGGACTATGAAACCAGGTAAGTGTCAGATGATTGTGGTCACTTACCTGTGTTTCTTTCCCCAGTGTCAGTGAATGGGTGGTGCCCCGTCCTCCTCCTGCAGCCGCTGCGAGCCGCAGATCCACAGCAGCGCGCTTCTGTTCTGTCTGTTTATGTTTTATTTTAATAAACATTTTAAACTTTCCTACTGATTGTCTCACCTTGAATACTGGGTCCATCTGTCCCCTTTCATGACGCTATGTTCTCTCAAGCTTTCTTAAATTTGACTTATTAAGATCTTCAAATCTCTTTCTATGAGTTTAAGATTAGAAAACGGGCAAACACTGTAAGATTTTTTGCCCTTTTCGGGCAGAATTTTTTTCCGATCCGGCCGAGTTTCAACCTTGTTGTGGGTCGTGTAGTAAACAGATTGGTCAAATTATGACAACTCAACAAAGAGCTTAGTACCACTGGCTAGGCATGTCACAGTAAGAATACATAATTCCAACACCTGGAGCAAGAAAGCAACTTCTTGAAGAAGTGAGTCCAAGATTTTACAACATCAAAACAGAAGATGGTCGAGTCCTCTTGAGAAATCGACGGAGTCTACTAAAAACACGAGTCACCTGGCAAGAACAGACTGATGAAGATCCACTGGGAGATCCAGCCTCCACCACAACAGATGATCCACCAGAGAGCTTTAGAGACCGACTTACCAGTGATGAGAAGATCATCACGCACTGTCAAGGCACCGGACACGTTGAATCTATGACCTGTATTCTTTTCATTGAACTTTGAGTTATGGTTTATGTTGTTTATGAAGTAATGTTAAGTTGAAATGAAGAAGAGAAAAAATTGTGTTCATTGTCATATATGTGAGATTACAAGAACATAATAATACATTTTTTATTGTTCGATGAAATTGGTAATTGTGAGACTGCTGGTAAAATAATTTATGTGTAATGTTTTCATCTTTAGAAAGCGGTGGATGTGATGATATGTTAAGGAGTTGCAGTTTTACCTCCTGCCACCAGATGGCCGCAGATATGATGTGCCCACTGGATGTGTGTTGCAGGTCATCAGTACATGAAGAATGAACATATCACGGTGTACCTGTATCCTCCTGACTCGTTACGTTAATAAATAAGTTTAGTTACGAACCCAAGTTTTTTTTAATTAAGATTAGAAATATTACAATGACCACCTCCTGATCAGGAAACGTAAGGTCAGGAGAAAATCAAACATGTTTGAAATTCAGTCGGCCGTCCTACGGTCTTCGTGGGCATATCCTGCTGTTGAAGCAGAGCTACATGCCGATTTACCAGGTCCTCATGCACTGTGCATGTGCAAACAAGGGAGTTCTTCTTCTTCCAGATTGATCAGTCCCAACCAGCGCCATCTCTCGGCATTTGGTTTTTGGACATGCAGTTTGAGCAGCTAGATCACATCAGTGTCGGTCCACAAAGTGTGAAAACATGTATCGTGATCTGTGAACTTTTAAACCCTGTGGTTTCATCGTACAGTTAGAGCTGTACCTGTGTACAATGATTTAAAAAATCGGACAGTGTATGCCTGACTTTAATCAGAACAGGACTGAGAATTTGAGCTGTGGAGGCTATCATGATTGAGTGTTGGCCTAGTGGTTATAGCAGTGCGTTTGTGTTTCTAAGAAGGTTGCAAGTACCTGGTTCGATCCCCACAGTCTAAGATGAGCAAAACTCTTAACCCCAGACTGCTCCCTGGGCACCACACAATGGCAGCCCTCTGCTCCCCAAGGGGATAGGTTAAATGCAGAGGGTGAATTTCCCCACTGTGAGACAATTAAGGGATTTACATTTACATTTGCTCTCACCTTTAAGAAAATTAAAGTGCCGGTCAAGAGATCACCACAATAAGACTATCAGTTTAAAGATGTATACACATGTCTACACATATTCGTCCTTCATTCCTATTAAAAAGATTGTCGGTATCGAACTCTATTCATATGTCATAGTAATTGGAATAAGGTGAATATTATAGTGGGGTGACAGTGGCGTTGGATGTAGGAGTTTGCCCTGAAATCGAAGGATTGACGCTTCAAGCCCCGGCTCTGACTTTCATTGTCGTTGTGTCCTTGGGCAAGACACTTCACCTGCATTGTCTACTGATGCTGGTCAGAGGGCCCGGTGGCGCCAGTGTACGGCAGCCCCGCTTCTGTCAGTGAGCCCCAGGGCAGCTGTGGCTACAATGTAGTTTGCCACCATCAGTGTGTGAGTGTGTGCGTGAATGGGTGAATGAATGTAGTGTAAAGCGCTTTGGTCAAGTCTCTTAACTTGAATAAAGGCTCTATATAAGTACATGCCATTTACCATTTACCATTATAAGGTAATAATTGCCCCATGTCATAAATATATATTGTTTTGTTTGCTACCAAATAGAAAATATAAAATTCATTCAGTTTTAATTCACATTGAATCCAGTTTTGAGGGATGGAATCTATTATTGTTGTGACAGCCAAGAAATAATTTACAGAACAGACTTTTCAAACTGTGTTCCAACAAGAAAGTTGACATTTAAATGTGCTTGGTGACAGTCTGTTATCATATGACTAATTCTCAATTTGACCTCCTGTTGACAGAGAACTTAATCTCTAACCCCTCCAATGATCCTACTTGAATTCTCCTTAAACAGCCATTCATACAGAAGACCAAAGACACCTATAAGGATACACATCTTTTCTCTTGGCTGACAAGCTCTTTATAACGCACTGACCCACCTCACTGAACTTTATGACTTGATGCACAAAATTACACACACACACACACACATCCCACCTTCCACAACATGTTCTTTAAAAGGCCATAAAGTTGCCAGCCTGAATTTTACGACAAGGTTTCATTTCATGTTTATAAAACCCAAACAGTGATATCCACACGGGCAGAAACACAGATCACAGTCAGTGTTGCATTTACCTACTCTTCCACCACATGATAAAAATGTCGCTTTGAGTCAAGGTCAAATATGCCTTCTTGTGTACTGACTCACAAGCATAGGCACAGCTCTGCACACAACGGACAGACATGAAGACATACACTATATTGCCAAAAGTATTTGCTCACCCATCCAAATTATTGGAATCAGGTGTTCCAATCACTTCCATGGCCACAGGTGTATAAATTCAAGCACCTAGGCATGCAGACTGTTTTTACAAACATTTGTGAAAGAATGGGTCGCTCTCAGGAGCTCAGTGAATTCCAGCGTGGAACTGTGATAGGATGCCACCTGTGCAACAAATCCAGTCGTGAAATTTCCTCGCTCCTAAATATTCCACAGTCAACTGTCAGCTGTATTATAAGAAAATGGAAGTGTTTGGGAACGACAGCAACTCAGCCACGAAGTGGTAGGCCACGTAAACTGACGGAGCGGGGTCAGCGGATGCTGAAGCGCATAGTGCGAAGAGGTCGCCAACTTTCTGCAGAGTCAATCACTACAGACCTCCAAACTTCATGTGGCCTTCAGATTAGCTCAAGAACAGTGCGCAGAGAGCTTCATGGAATGGGTTTCCATGGTCGAGCAGCTGCATCCAAGCCATACATAACCAAGTGCAATGCAAAGCGTCGGATGCGGTGGTGTAAAGCACGCCGCCACTGGACTCTAGAGCAGTGGAGACGCGTTCTCTGGAGTGACGAATCGCGCTTCTCCATCTGGCAATCTGATGGACGGGTCTGGGTTTGGCGGTTGCCAGGAGAACGGTACTTGTCTGACTGCATTGTGCCAAGTGTAAAGTTTGGTGGAGGGGGGATTATGGTGTGGGGTTGTTTTTCAGGAGCTGGGCTTGGCCCCTTAGTTCCAGTGAAAGGAACTCTGAATGCTTCAGCATACCAAGACATTTTGGACAATTCCATGCTCCCAACTTTGTGGGAACAGTTTGGAGCTGGCCCCTTCCTCTTCCAACATGACTGTGCACCAGTGCACAAAGCAAGGTCCATAAAGACATGGATGACAGAGTCTGGTGTGGATGAACTTGACTGGCCTGCACAGAGTCCTGACCTCAACCCGATAGAACACCTTTGGGATGAATTAGAGCGGAGACTGAGAGCCAGGCCTTCTCGTCCAACATCAGTGTGCGACCTCACAAATGCGCTTCTGGAAGAATGGTCAAAAATTCCCATAAACACACTCCTAAACCTTGTGGACAGCCTTCCCAGAAGAGTTGAAGCTGTTCTAGCTGCAAAGGGTGGACCGACGTCATATTGAACCCTATGGATTAGGAACGGGATGTCACTTAAGCTCATATGTGAGTCAAGGCAGGTGAGCAAATACTTTTGGCAATATAGTGTATTTGCTGCTCCTCTGTGTAATGCTTTCCAATTTTGTGAACAAATAAATTCCATATGTATGCCTGCACATTGCTTTCCCCACACCCTTCACATATTCGTCAGATTAGTGTTCAACTCAGAGCATTATTCAAGGTTCTTATTCTGTTGGACAGATTTTTCCCTATGGATAGACCAGCTGTTGAGTCCAGGAAGCATGAAATGTAAAGCTTATTTGTTAAATACATTTTGTTAAATAATTAAAAGTATTACGTAAATGATTCGATAGTAAATGTTTTGGTAGTTTATTTAACAGATATACATGGATATCTAGCATCTTTGGCAAAACATGAATTGCATTTAAAGGGCTAATACCTAAATATTGCAAAAACTTGTTTCTTTAATTTAAAGTATTTTTTGTCTTTACTGAAAGTACGGTTTCTAGATGTCTGGCTTGAACCAAACATCATGAATATTTTTCAAGAAATATTTATATCAGCATAAATTCCCCCTAACACACCCACACAGGCGTTGTTTCACACTATGCTTGTGGGGACTTTCAATGACTTCCATTCATTTCTAACCAATTTCTACAGCCTAGCTGTAACTGATACCCTAAACCTAACCATTGCAGGTTCATACCTAACCCTAACCCCAACGGTCCGTGTACTTTCAGGCAATTTGTTTTTTTTTTTCTCTTGAAAACCAAAACCAAAAACGGATACCACTTCTGTTTTTTCTGCTTCTCCATTTAGAAATCAAACAAAAAATGTTAAACAAAGACGTTTTTCCTTTCCTGTCTCCAGAATTTAGAGACAAAAAACTTAATTAACAAAACAGCCAGTTTTTGGATTTCGCCAATTCCATTTAGCATTTTCTTCTTCAGAGTTGAAAGATGAAGGTTTCATGGCTGGCCCGGAAGTGCAGAACAATATTTCAAAATAAAAGCCTAGATACTAGATAAACGCCTAACATAATGCCTCCTTGTCTTTTGATTTTGTTAGATTTTTTTTGTTTCAGTCGTTCTGTTTTATTGTTGCCTTATAACCATATGTGTGCCTTAAACCTGTAAGACTTGACTTCATGTATTTACAGACCACACGATTTTGTTCAAAATGTTTAACAAAAAAAAGATATACGCGTAAAATAATGCAAGCCTGAAGAAAAAATAATGAAGTGTAGAGATGTCTTTAGAATACAAAGAAGATCTTTTTACTTTACGACATGATATTTTATTGTACAGACGTGAGCTTTATTACATTATTGTGTGTTTTATTGGTGGAACATGTAAGACAAAGGGGTCCGTGTACTTTCAGGAAATTCGTTTTTTTTTTCTTGAAAATCAAAACCAAAAACGGATTCTAGTTACGTTTTTCCATTTACAAATCAAAAACTGAAAACGAAGGAGAAAAAAACGGCCCGTTTTCCGATTTTCGCCAATTCCATTTAGGGTTTTCTTTTTCAGAGTTGAAAGATAAAGATTGTTTCAATTCAATTCAGTTTATTTATATAGCACCAATTCACAACACGTGTAATCTTAAGGCACTTTAAAGTTCCCGGCTTGCCCGGAAGGGCAGGACAATACTTCAAAATAAAAGCCTAGATAAAGGCCTAACATAATGCCCCCTTTTCTTTTTAATTTATTCTTTTGTTTGTTTGTGCCGTTCTGTTTTATTGTTGCCTTATAACCATATTTGTGCCTTAAGCCTGTAAGACTTGACTTCATGTATTTACAGACCACGTGATTTTATACTTTTGTTCAAAATGTTTAATAAAAAAGTTATACACGTAACATAATGCAAGCCTGAAGAAAAAATTATGAAGCGTAGAGATGTCTTTGCATAAAAAGAGGACTTTTTTATGTTAAGACATGATATTGTAGAGACGTAAGCTTTATTACATTATTGTGTGTTTTATTGTTGGTGGGGTAAATTCTGGGCAGGATGGAGCTTGAGATGAAAACCTGTTGCTGTTTAATGTGACAACAAAGATTATGTCCAAAATATATTAACACCATCTTCTGATTTCGTTGAGCATAAGCTCATGGAAATAGGCGGGTCCTTCACATGAAACAGAGTGAAGAAGACAGAATGTCCATCAGGACAGAGGAATGCTATGTTTTAACAGTTTAATCTAGAGGAAACCAGATTTCATCTGGGTTTTTTTTTTTTCAATTCTGTTTTCTTGCATAAGAGAGTCTCTTTTTATACTCATAATTATATTATTTATTCTATAATTATGAAGACCTGAAAATGTTATGGGTGATAATTTCCATGAACTACATGCATAATCATTCAGGAGAACAGATAAAGGTAAAAACATGTTTACAATATTTGCAAAGGTTGGGCAATGGGATTTGGGTCCACAAAAGTCACCACAGGATTACGGGAGGGTTGGAGTTTCAGCAATCTGCTCTCTGGATCATCTACAGAGGAGAGAGACTGCTTAACAATATTCAGGTAAAAAAAAAATGTAATGATTAACAGGAGGAAAATGGCTGATAAGGGCATGGAAGTAGGGTTAGGACCAAGTGATGGTGGAAGAGGAGCCTTGTTTCCAAATAAGTTACAGGAACCGAGAGAGGGAGTTAAGGGTTAGTTATTGGTGCATGGTTGAAGATAACTGGTGTGACCATTTTCTAGGATGGCTGTTTTGTAGCTTCTTACCTCTAGTGGTTGATGAGTTCCTCCAAGGCACACGTCATCAAGAGCAACCCAACCTAAGTCAAGCCTCTGAGTGAACAGTGTTTCTTGGGCTACTTATTTGTGCACCTGAAAGATACACTATATTGCCAAAAGTATTTGCTCACCTGCCTTGACTCACATATGAGCTTAAGTGACATCCCGTTCCTAATCCATAGGGTTCAATATGACGTCGGTCCACCCTTTGCAGCTAGAACAGCTTCAACTCTTCTGGGAAGGCTGTCCACAAGGTTTAGGAGTGTGTTTATGGGAATTTTTGACCATTCTTCCAGAAGCGCATTTGTGAGGTCGCACACTGATGTTGGACGAGAAGGCCTGGCTCTCAGTCTCCGCTCTAATTCATCCCAAAGGTGTTCTATCGGGTTGAGGTCAGGACTCTGTGCAGGCCAGTCAAGTTCATCCACACCAGACTCTGTCATCCATGTCTTTATGGACCTTGCTTTGTGCACTGGTGCACAGTCATGTTGGAAGAGGAAGGGGCCAGCTCCAAACTGTTCCCACAAAGTTGGGAGCATGGAATTGTCCAAAATGTCTTGGTATGCTGAAGCATTCAGAGTTCCTTTCACTGGAACTAAGGGGCCAAGCCCAGCTCCTGAAAAACAACCCCACACCATAATCCCCCCTCCACCAAACTTTACACTTGGCACAATGCAGTCAGACAAGTACCGTTCTCCTGGCAACCGCCAAACCCAGACCCGTCCATCAGATTGCCAGATGGAGAAGCGCGATTCGTCACTCCAGAGAACGCGTCTCCACTGCTCTAGAGTCCAGTGGCGGCGTGCTTTACACCACCGCATCCGACGCTTTGCATTGCACTTGGTTATGTATGGCTTGGATGCAGCTGCTCGACCATGGAAACCCATTCCATGAAGCTCTCTGCGCACTGTTCTTGAGCTAATCTGAAGGCCACATGAAGTTTGGAGGTCTGTAGTGATTGACTCTGCAGAAAGTTGGCGACCTCTTCGCACTATGCGCTTCAGCATCCGCTGACCCCGCTCCGTCAGTTTACGTGGCCTACCACTTCGTGGCTGAGTTGCTGTCGTTCCCAAACACTTCCATTTTCTTATAATACAGCTGACAGTTGACTGTGGAATATTTAGGAGCGAGGAAATTTCACGACTGGATTTGTTGCACAGGTGGCATCCTATCACAGTTCCACGCTGGAATTCACTGAGCTCCTGAGAGCGACCCATTCTTTCACAAATGTTTGTAAAAACAGTCTGCATGCCTAGGTGCTTGAATTTATACACCTGTGGCCATGGAAGTGATTGGAACACCTGATTCCAATAATTTGGATGGGTGAGCAAATACTTTTGGCAATATAGTGTATGTCTGCCCAGCAATAGGTTTCTTGGTGACTGGATCTAGAGGTGGTATCTTCTCTGCAAAGCTTTCCAGGTGTGCATGATGGTCGGCTGCTTCAAGTGTTAGTATCTCAGTGCGAACATTAGGAATTTGGTTACGCTCAATTTTTGTTGGCAGTGGAATGATCAAATTCTCATCCCGTGGCTCCACAGTGTAGCCACTGGCTCTCATCCCCACTGTCTTTGTATGGTCGCCACAAGTCTTGAGTAGGAGCACCCGGTAATCTGAAAGATATCAAAGAGCTCTGAACGTGCGAGAGATAGATTACTCTGGTCATCCAATATAATGTCCACGCTTTTGGACTTTTCTCCGTGTCCATTCGGAAACACATTTACAAGGCAGATCTTTGCACATGCTCTACCACTAAAAACTTCCCTCATACTTGTGTCGATGTTTACTTGACCTCCTGGCCGTCTGCTTTGTCCTCCTCCCCGTCATTCTCTGAAGAAGAACGTGACGACTTGAACTTCCAGGTACAGTAGGTGGATGGGGATGTAGTGCTGATACATGAGCAGTGCTCCCACACTGAACATTTTACATCAACAGTGCAGTTCTTTGCAAAATGTTCTGTGGTAGTGCAACAGGGGAAGCATATGTAGGGTTCTTCCAAAAGCTCTTTACAATCACCTATGCTTTTTCCACAGAAGCCTCTGCATTTGCTCAAAGAATAGGGTTTATTGTCAAATGGGTATCGTTTTTTTGGATCAACCTGTTCTCTTGCTTCCTTACACTGCAACTTAGAAGCTCCATAAACCGGTGTCTTTTGAACATACACAGACGTTTTAACAGGCTTCTCCCACGTGATCTTCCTCTCTGGTAGACCCTGTATTGAGAGGTTAAAGCTCGGGTCTATATGAGCCTTTGCTTCTGTACTGAGAAAGGTGGAAAACTGACTAAATGTTTTTGTTTATCTTTACTCCCGTGGTACAACCATTTTACTTGTAGGTTGTACGATAGTTTCTCAATAATGGGCCTAGTTCCTCTCGAGGTATCCAAACATGATAAACCTGTGAGATAACCATCTTCCTTGGCTGCTTGTAGTTCTGATAACAGATCTTCCAGGTCTCTGAGTCTCTGTGGTTCCTTTGTTGTAACCTTTGGAATTTTTTCCAGTTTGCTAAGCAGAGCATGTTCAACAGCCTCTGGTGAGCCGAATGTTTCATCAAGGCCACCCCATACCATGAACAGTCCCATAGCATGATCCCGAATATTGACTGATCTTAAGCTTTTCACCTGCTCTGCTGACTTTTTTCCTAGATGTTTAAGTAAGAGGTCAAGTTCTTCTGTAGCAGACTGGTGAAAATCAGCAATAGCATTTTGGCATGATGTTTTCCAAGACAATAGTTCATCGGCTGGTCATCATATATGGCGAGACCTAAAGTCACCAGGTTATTGCTGGCAAGATATTTAATGAGATCTCCAGTGGTTGTAAGATGATCATGGCTAGCTCTGTATTCAATCGCGTCTGCAGGCGGGCGCACGGAAGATCAAATATTATGTCTAATGTTCTGTTGTGGAAGGGTTCCATCTTGCTGAGTACCTGAAGACAGTTTGTGATTTGACGGTGCTCTGCTCGTCCTATCCTGAGGAGCATTATGAGACATAATTACATCAGCGTCAGTTCCCTGGTTTAGTCCAGTATTAATTTGGTTGTGGGATGATGCTCTCCATCGCAGCCACTGAACCCTTGCTGTTAGAGCTAGCTTGTTCTGATACATAGGCTGTTGTGCACTCATCTTTGATGGCTTGGGGAACTGGGCTTTTAGCTTTGCTACGAACTTCAAACCCCATATCCTGTAAACCAGTTACAAGAGTATTTGCTTCTGCCATTGCAACATTTTTTCTCTGTTATTCTTTAAGTGCATTGAGATTAGTTCGGATATGTGCCTGCTCCACTTTAAGCTTGATTTCCTTTTTTGAATATGCTGCTCTTTTATATGCTTCTTCAGCTTTTAACTTTGCTTTTGCAATAGCTATGCTATGCTCTTTGAACTGGATGATGCACGAGACAAGCAGCTGCTCCTGGAGTGCTGGAACTCAGACTGATTATCTTAAATTTCTTTGTTAACATTGTTGTGTGGTGACATGATAGCTCACTACTTTTCTAACATCTGGGGAAGTAAGCTGGCATGAAGCTGTCTGGAAGCTGTAATATTAGCCGGTTATATCTTGCTAAATTACCGGTACTCTGTATTATGGTAATTCTTGTGTCCCTCATAGGCTGTCTCAAAAAATCCAGGAGTCAGCCAATGTGTTTTCATGAAGTTTAGTGAGAATATTTTTGTGAAACTATAAAAAAGTACAAGAAATATCCAACTGACCATTTAAATAGTATATGAGCCAATGTGTGAAATTAGCCCAACTAGCTGTGTAGCTGCTCTGACAAATAGACTTAGAGACTTAGACTTAGACAGATTTATTTAATAGGTTTAAAATATTATTTAAATGTGAAGATAGTCAAATAGCAAACAGCGAAACATATAAGGCTAACATTTTGTTTGCCAACTTAACAATTTAGCTATCTGAACATACATATAAATGAGAAAACACACAACAGCTTAACTTTATAAAGAAAATATTGCTTACAGACATTGCTTTAGCAGGGTGAGGAAAAGAATTGCCATAAAGTTCCATGTGCTCAACCACCTGGAGCAGGTGATAAAATGCATGATACTCTTCCTGTCACCCAGCATGCACTACTACCAGGTTGCTGCAGATTAAACCAATCGCACTAACTGAGCATGTTCACTGAGGACATAACAAAAGGAAATGATGATCCTGCTGCTGTTTATAAGCACTAGTTAGATCCAGGTATGCAGCAGCAGATCTATTCAGCAGAGATCTTCTTTTTAACACTCTTAAACAAAAGAACCACTAAAACCACCAGAATCCTAACAGGAAAATCATTCAAACTAATTTTATACTTTTCCAGGCTATAACACAAAATTACGCACTACGGACATATTAAAGGTACGAAACATAGCAGCCGCTGTAGACAGAAAATCATTTAAATACATTCTTTCTTTTTTTTCTTGCTAAGCTGGCCCTGCCCCTTTCCAGATGGTGCTCTTTTGCTTTAACTTCCTCCTGGTATATTATACAGTAAATTAGTTATTTGACATTTAGGTCTCAATTGCTCCTGCTTGAAGATCCACTGCAGCCAAAACTTCTATGATATTGACATTTTTAACCAATGCTTTAATGAGAATTTGCTTTCATTTAGGTCTTCCTCTGTTTCTCATTATGCTCTATGTGCACCACTAATCTGGCAACCAATGTTTTGCTGTTCTTCTCGATTATGTTTTTATTCTACTTTTAACTCTGATAACTCCAGCCTCCAACAGGGAAGTTAACAGTAGCAGGAGTTCTTTATTTGTGGGCCAACATTACTTTATTTCTCCTTGGATTAACGGACTACTCACCTCAAAATCACCTTGTTTTGGCTAATAAACTGTAAACACTGATGTCTTATAGTGCTACCCTCTTCATCTCCCGGACATTATTTAGATATCTTACTGCACATTTGTTGCACTTTTTCTGTTACGTCTAAAACTGTTTGGCACCCTACTCTGGGCAGCTTTATAAAAACCAGCTCAGTAGAAAAAAAGAGTGTATGCCCCCTTCCGGTCCATGTATATATCGGTTGCTCGTTTTTTTATTTGAAATCAAAAATGAAAACACAAAAACACATTCAAATTTTCATTTATCAACCAATTTGAGAAAACAGATAAGCAACTGTTACGTTATTTCGGATTTTTTGCACTACATTAAAATAGAAAAAACGGATAACGAGCATATTTCTCTTCGATTTTCATATTTTTACAAGTAGCCTGCCCTACAAAACCTTCCTCTCCCACATATGCAATGTGTTGTACACAAGTCACGGCATAAAATGTATTTCATTTTCTCTCACAGGACACTTTTTATTCTGATTTTTATATGGGGATTGAAAACAGAGAAAGTTCAGAGGAAACTGTTTCTAATCATGCTGATCTTATCATGAATCATTCAGCATCAACCAGCAATTACGAGAGCCCACTTGGGTAGGTCGGCTTGAGAACAGCAAAAGGATACCATAGGCGGATTCCACAGTCTTTTCAGGATTTCTTACCAACTTCATGTCAATTTGTTGCTTTATTTTTGATCCTTCGCTTAAAAAAATAAAATAAAACGAAAAAGTAAACTTTTGGGGTTTTTTTTCTGTTATTTGTTTTTACATAATTTCAAATTGTTTATTAATTGTTGAGAGAATTAAAGTCTTTACTTAAGTCATGTTCCCTTTAACCTGAAAGATTAGTCAGTAACTTAGTATTGTTTTCTAACACTTTTTTTATTTATAATTTTGTATGACTATCAAAGCTTATTTGGCTAGACATAAAAATGGCTCCCTGGAAAGATGAGAGTGTTGCTCATTATTCTGGAAAAAGTGGTTTTTGCTGACCCCTGTTTTATGTGGCTAAAAAATAGGGTTTCTTAAGTCTTGTATATTTTTGTTCCAGTAACTTCGGTATCTTCTGCCATCAGTTGTTGCAGTCAAACACAGACAGGTTGCACTCATGTTGAGTGTCGGACTGTTGCAGATATAGAAGCACTGTGCATGTACCTGCAACCTGGAGAGTGATTGGAACACCAAAATACAAGGACTTTATTTGAGGTGTAAGGATTGTCAAAACAATGTAGTATAATGATGGGTTTTCTTGCTCCAAACTTAGACAACATATTGAACATATGTTCACTGTTGCCATTCGGTACAGTATTGTTAGCAGGGACTGATTTGGATAAAATCTCCAAAGTCAGCATATTCTTATATCAAGTCACATTACAGAATTAGGTTTGAGACAAATCTACACCATAACATTTGCATAGATGATAGTAGAGGGACACTTTTTTAGAGACTTTGTGGAGACCTATCCACCGACGAGTGTACAGCCAGGATGGAGCCTGCGTTGTGCAGCAGATGGTTTAATAGGGGGAGCGACAGAATTTCAATGAATTTAAAGGAAGAGGACTATAGAGACTGATTTCCTAAGAGGACCCTCTTAATAGGTCATTGGATGGGCAGAGGTTGAAATTAGAAGTAAGGGATTTTGACAGTGTTGGAAAGTGGATGTGACAAAGAGACCACAGCTGAAGAAATTTATCTCCAAGAAGACAAATTACAGTGAAATGGAAGGCGATGCTACTTTCTTAACATCATGCAATATTCAGAATTACATTGTTAATGTACAATTTAAGTAATCAGGGTTTGGCAAATAGTATTTTTGCTTATTATAGCACTTTTGACACAGATGATTTGTTGTTTGTAATTTTTTGCTCAACATCATCAACTTTGTGTTGGCCAACCTCTTTCTGTTACAGGGTGTGGCACTATAGCCTATTTAAAACATAAAAATCTTAAATAACTCTTGCTTTTTCTTAGGTTATACTTGGGGACAGCATTTTTTTATCAGTGGGCGATCACTGAATAAACTGCAACACCATTTTGTAGTGTGGATGTTTGTATTGTTGCTGTAGTATATATATATATATATATATATATATATATATATCACACGGAAATAAAAATAAAAATGGAGTTTAGTATGTGAAGAAAGATTTAAAATTTATTTTATTAAATATTCACAATCATATACCATGACTTAAGCATGTTGGCATGTCTTACACATGTTGGCGTAACATGTTAAAAATATCAGACCAAAACATAATCTAATTGCATGGACTGGTGTAAAAGGTGTGTCCGAACTTCCGCCGTAATCCTTACACAGGGCACTATATAGTGGCTACACCATTTTAGATGAGTGCCCAAAAGTCTAGTGGATGGAGAAGTAGTAGACTCAAAATTTCCCACAATGAAACTTGAAATGTAGTGATCATCCGTGGTCACTAGATGAGCAGATATATCCCAGATTGCTTTGTGAGAGCTCTTCCCTCGGAGCATCAGGGAATTTGTCGTGGGAAAAAGAAAAAATAAAGATGGCGCATGCAGTGTGCGGGGAGGTGGAGTTACATGACCAACTGGGAGCGAAAAGTAGTGATCTTCTGTCCGGACGGTCGGTTAACTGAGTTCCTCATAAAGTCCACTATATAGTCCCACTATATATAGTGATTGAGGGATTTAGGGGTTAGGGCGCTGTTTGGACACAGACATAGTCCCATCCTTTCTTGAGATACAGTACTCATACCTGAGTATAATATCTGGAGGGATAGTACGAGTCCAATCAATCTCCGGCCCCAATTTCCCCTTAATCATGAACAGGATCCCAAGAGACTTGAATGCCTTCATGCCATCCACTTTACACTCGCCTGTGAATTGCCAGAGTGCATGCTGTAGATCTTGGCTTCAGGGTCCCACAGAACCACCTTATCTGCAAAAAACAGGGACAAAATCTGCAGGTCACAAAATCTAAACCCGCTCTGGCCCTTGGCTGGCCTAGAAATCCTTTCCATCCTGTCCCGTTCAGCCTGTGAACAGAACCAGTCACAGACACAGGCCCTGCCAGGGTCCAACATGCACCAGGAACAAGTCTGATTTAATCCTGACAATCTGGAGTAAACTCCTGCTTTGCTTATACAAACAACGATGGATGGCCACTCTTAAAGGGTCCCTGAGCCCTACTCTTTCAGTTCCCCCCAAGGTACATGGTTAAATGTTTTCTCCAGGTCCACATAATAAATGTGGACCTGTTGGTCAAAATCCCAGATACACTCAAGCAGAGGATGAAGAGCTTGTCCAGTGTTCCACAGACAAAATGGAAACAACACTACTTCTCCTAAAGTCAAAGTTCAACTATCAGCTGGAGTCTCCTCTCCGACACCCTGGTATAGACCTTCTCAGAGGCGGAGATGTATGATACCCCTATAACAGACCCTCCGGTTCCCCTTCCAATAGAATGACCCAGTTTGCCAGTCCAGGGACACTGTCGCTAGCCTTAAGACAACATTGAAGAGGAATGTCATAATGCAGACAATGCATCGGTCTGTTGTGGTGAAGAGAGATTTGAGTCAAAAGTTAAAGCTCTCGAATATACCAGTCGGTCTACCCTCAACTACGGTCATTAAATTTGGATCATGACCAAAAGAACGAGATGCAACACACAAGTGACTGAAATAAGATAGGGCGAGGAGCACGGTCATCTAAGAAAGGTTCAGAGAACAGCTGCTTCTCTTCCACATCAAGGAGAGTCAGCTGAGATGGCTCGGACATCTTTTTAAGATTCCCCCTGGATGCTTCCCTTGGGAGGTGTTCCAGTCACATCCCACTGGGAGGAGGCCCAGGGGACAACCCAGGACACAACGGAGGGCATATGCCTCTTAGCTGGCCTGGGGGTGCCTTGGGCTTCTGGGTGTGTGGGGGGAGGGAAGTCTGGGAGTCTCTACTGAGACTGCTGCCCAGGCAACCTGATCCCGGACAAACAGAAGAATATGAATACCAGAGTACCTTTTTAAAAAAAGATTCAGGTTAAATACTCATTGAACTGCTTTACAGGCTCTATATTGTACATAGGTACAAAAGTAGGATGAAGTTTTTTCCTTAAATTAAATTCTTATGTAAAACATTATATCAGAAAGAGGTTCAATTTCCTCCTTTGCTGAATGTTTTGGAAGAGAGAACATAAAATATTTTGACTTGGTCTTGTTTTGTTTTTCATTGAAATTTCAAACAGGAGAATCGTAATCAGTATTAATTATTAATCCCTTGCGGGAAATTATTTTCTTGCAGTGCAACCGTTTACAGAAGAGAGAAAAATAAGATTGTAAGTACCAAAGTTCTAACCTGACTCCGCCAGATGGATTTGCTCTGCATATCCATCTGGAAACCTTCCGTTGAAGTAATTTTGGGAAGGGGCAAAAATACTAGTTAGCTGATTGGCCTATGTTGGTGATAGACGGGCCAAATAAAACAATCAGATCAACGAAGCATATGACGTACTAGCAGAGCGACGACGAAGAGGAGCCAATTGATAAATCAAACTCTTGCCGAAACCAGTCGGGAGAAGAGCAAAAACATCTTTTCCTCTGAAAAAAGCCTCCTGAGCAGTGTTTTGCTCTTCTTTCAGTGAAGAAATACTCTGTAATTCCGATAAAACTTGCTTGATAGCCATGCTAACGCTAGTTTCATCGGCTGAAGCCGCCATGTTCTTTAGACTGAACTGTTGCGCTTCTCGTTGCGTCACACCTCAACCCGCCTCAAAGCCAACACTGATTGGACGTTCGTTTGGTGAACGGCTCAAAATTTTCTTTAACGGAGAGTCTCCAGACTGATTAGCGAGTGAAATCTTGAAAGCTCGCGAGATCAGGATGGTCTCACGAGGCTACCAAAGTTCCACATAAGCAGCAGAATATATTAGGAGCCCTGGTTTTCATAGCTTACAAAGCTGCAAGTAGCATCAAGATTAGCAATGAACTTCAAATATAATCAACATGTACGTTTACAATCTAAAGGAGGGGAAATGTCTTGGAGGTGTCTGTCAGAATCCATCATCTTCAATGTTTCCCAGCCCACCGTCTTCACCCATGTTGGTATCAATGTTTTTCTATAAACAAACTGCTCTGATTGGACAGATTATTTGCTTGCAGCTGTTATGTCATTATCAATATGTGTAAAAGTAAAACTCAGCTCTCAGAAAGTAAATGGTAGTAAGTACAGGTATTTGTGTTTAAATGTAATTAATAAAAATCCTAAGAAAAACTAATACTCAAGATGTTCATGTATTTTTTATGGAAATCCAAGCAGTTTTTCTTTCAGTATAATAAAATGTAAGTATAAAATGTTGATGAACTCAATGTTGGAAAAAAAAAAGTCTCTAAAATGTATAAAGGCAATCTTAAAACCTCTAATCGAAAAAAAGCAGTTAACAAACTTTTCACCTCTCCATTTAGTGTTTGTGCTCCCTAATAGATAAAGAAAGATATGAAAATGATATTCTTGGCCTGATGACAGCCATTTTTCATCTCTAGCCCTAAACAAGTCCTCCAACATGTGTGTGTGCTATCATTCCATCTAAGCCCCGCTTTCCATCCCCCTTGTTTTTTTCTCTAGCAAAAATTAATCACCTGTCTTCCTGTCTGTATGTGTGTGCATGGCCAACAGAAAGCCCACAGAGGTTTTTATCAGCTGATTTATTGCCCGGTTAATTCATAACGGCGTCCGATGATGATGAGCGGCCGGAGGAAAAAGTGTTTGTCAGTGTTGTTGTTAAAGGCCGAGAGAGAAAGTAAACAGAATTACTCTTTGATGTAAAGTAACAGAGTTGAACGTTATTGATAAAATTTAATGAATAAGAAATGAAGTAAAAAGGTGGGTTAGAGTCGGACTGCCATTAACTTTGTAGAGCACAGAAGTTCTGCTCTAATAAAGCATTGGTTTTAGTTTTGTCAGAAGGAGTTACTGTTAAAACAAAGTGATGGTGAGGGTTGCTTTGAAATGTTTGTATAGTTTTAGGTTGTATTTTCCTCTATTCTTCAGCCAGATGCTACAGAATGACTTAAATATACATTTAAATAACATTAGAAACACATTATTTAATAAAGAACTCAATGTACTATAGTCTGTGATACTTCCCTCCCTGCATTGCAGACATCTCCAATAAATCACATTTGACATATCATCTTCCTAATCAGATTTACAATGCGTCTTTGTTGCTGTGTCCAGGCTGCAAGCTCTCCGGAAGGAAAAGTCCAGAGATGCTGCAAGGTCACGACGGGGGAAAGAGAACTTTGAATTTTATGAATTAGCCAAGATGCTTCCGCTACCTGGTGCCATCACCAGCCAACTAGACAAGGCCTCCATCATCCGGCTCACAATCAGCTACCTAAAGATGAGGGACTTTGCCAACCAGGGGGACCCACCATGGAACTTGCGAATTGAGGGACCTCCGCCGAATACCTCAGTGAAAGGTAGGGCATCACAATAACGTCATGGATGTTATTTTGTTTCTTATAACTTGATCTCTATACCTTTGTCTATTAAATATATATGCACACAGACAGACTCCTAAAGGAAAGTAGTCATTTTTATCTATTTTTTAGGCAACATGTCTCTCGAAGCGATATACAGCTAATCATGCAGGATGAGGATTAAGATTTGTGGAATACTTTGTCCTCTTTATTGTCTATTGCCTATTGTTATGCTACGTTCACACCGCATGCGCTTTGAGCTGCAGAGACAGCAGGTTTACAGTCAAAGTCTATGGTTGACATGCATCAAGGTGCATCAAAAGGTCGCTCACTGCCTCTCGAGCATCCGGAGCTGCGTATCTTGACACGCGCCACATGAACCAATCAGAGAACCTGATCTAAAAGCTGGCAGGGAGACGTACACAGCACTGCTGATGCAGAGCACTATGATCACTCCTCTGAAACAGTTTATTAATGCCAAAATTAACCTAAAATGTCGAAACCTGCCAGCAAAATATGTTCGCCTTTATTATATAATCCTGAACTAGCTATGGGTTTAGATACGGCCGAGGCAGTGAGGAAGTGGGGGGCAAGTTTGTGCGACAACGGAGGGACATGAGGGCGAAAAAGAGCGGGGATCCAGGTGGAAAAAGAGTCCCAGCGTTCTTGCGCTTCTCGCTCTTTAAACAAAACAAGCCGGTAAGGTACCAAACAGGAGACGCATAGTGTAGAGCGTATGATTTGACCAATCAGAGGCCTCCTGTCTGCGGCACTGTCTGCGGTCGCCTACAATTTGGGAGAGGTGTAGCAGAGTGTCTGCGGAGGGGGTGGGGATGTCTCTGCGTTCACCGCCACACCTACGCAGAGGACCGAGTTTCGAGGTATAAATCAGCCTTTAGTCCTTTATGCATATTGAACACAAGCACTTTCCAAGACGGCCTCTTATAGTCTGAGTTGAATCTATTTTTGCATCTCTCTGACAGTGAAACAACAAATGTTTCTTTTCTTGTGATCCTTACAACCGTTTTGGTAGCTAAGGAGGTAACAACATTTTTGATTTTATGTTTTGATTTACCAAATTTTGACTTTTGCTACGTTTCCCAAAGTAAAACGAGAAGTTGTCTGATGAGATTCAGGTCGAAGATTTTTATTTATTTATTTTTTTTTAGAAAGAATGGAGATTTAGGGGAAATTTAGGATTATTATTCTGTTTTCACATTCAAAAAAATTCAGTAATTCAGGTTCAAAATAATTTTGTTACAGTCCTTGATCATTTTTTCTTTAATTACCTTGGATAGTTATCCAGCTTTCCCTGAAGCCTGTGTCTTCAAATTAGCCCAAACATCCAAATGTGAAAGGTTTCCATCATGTAACACAGCAGTGACAGTTTGGTGCTTTAAACAACTATCTAACGACACTGAAATGCTCTAGAAACACAAAAACACAAGTGACCCTCTGCGCCAAGTGGTTTCCTGTGAGGAGAACATTAAACTTTGATGAATTTCTGCTTGGAGTACCAGAATATACAGAGCTCTTATGAATCTAAGTGGAATTTGGCTTTGAAATTAGCCCTTTGAGCAATACACTTAGAGCAGAAGAGGGGGATTCGCTTTAAAAAGGGCTTTTGGCTTTTTAGAAATGACCTGTGAATGAAAGCAAAGCAACTGAAGCTTCTGGTGGAGAGTGTGTGGAATTTGACGGTGAAACGTGTATCAGAACCAAATGTTAGCCCATTGGTGATAAAATGTCTGTTTGTGTACGTGACACTGGCATCATGTGTATTTTTACATTTCTGTGAAGGTATTTGCAAACATGTGTCCATCTCATGGATATACACACACTCACTCACAACACACTCCTTCTCTAGTACCAGATGGCATCATTGTTGTCGGTGCTTTGAAGAATCACATGAATTTTAATGAACAGAATAGATCCGCAAATACTACGTGGGGGTGTGGGTGTGTATATAACTCTGAAAAATGTAGATTGACACAATTTGGACAGATGATTTGGTTCATGAAGTTGCACTTTTTGTGTAACATTTTGTGGTGATGATGGAACAGGAAGTTGGAGTCGGTACTGTAGCTAGTGGGTTGCTGGTTTTAGCCCCTGTTCAGCCTGTCTCTGTCACTGTGCTTTTTAGCAAAATTCTTTATCTGTTTTTCCTGCTGATGGGATTTCTTCCTCAGGGCAACTTTAATGTAAAATCAGTGAATGATTGAATGCGGTATGGAGTCCTTGGAATTGAACTTTGCAAGTGCAGTCTGCTTTATTTCCTGAATAAGTGAATCAAAACTAAGGTTCCCACTGTAGGCCTGAATGCTCAGTTCTGATATTTTTGCTAAAATCAGATTCTTTTGCATGGTTGTTCACACTTCCAAATATATGCAACTTGTATGGGATCCCCTGTGTGAACTGCATTCACACAACTTAAGTGTCCCACATGTGCAGTAGAGGACGCAATGCTGTCACAAGCAAGCATGCTACGTGTTTACGGAAGTAAACATGGATGGTAGTGCCAGAGCTGATCTAGCAATCTTTAATTTCTTTCCCAACCTCAGCCAGTGCATTGACAAAACAATCTTTACCAAAAGGTCGGTTGTTTTTTTTTCCTGCTTCTGTGTAGCAAGACACAGAATAAGAACCTTTGTTGAGCATTAAAGGTAAAGCCCGGTCATATTAATAATTCAGTTCTGAAAGTACTTTAAATATGAAATTATTACATACTATTCAATAAATGATCAGTGTTTTTATTCAAGAGTAATTTTCTTGAGAATGTGTTTTACTGAAGGCTCCCATATTTGTCAAAGTACATTACTGCCACCTATGTCATAATGCGGTATCGGTGGTTGATCAAGTCCCAGTGATCAAGTCCCAACGCGCTATTATCCAAGTCATCTTGAAAACATTCTTCTTCCAAATGTTGGCTACATTTTACATGTTTTTTTCTGGCCAGAAGTTCGATGGCAAATCCTCCCTCTTCAAGTTGGCAATCCAACGACGAACCCGTCTGTGGAGGATCAGGAGTCAGAAAGGTGAAATAACAATTTTTTTCACTTTTAACTGATGTATTCTATATTCCGACTGCCATGCACGTGGGCATTGTCAGTTTAACTATAGCTCTAGTGAATTTTAAAGTTGAAGTCTCAAAATAAATACTTGTTGTTGATTGCAAAATTGTTTATTAAAGTAACAGTCCGGTCAGCAAGGAAGAATCAATGGATCATAATCCATACCTAAAAGTAATATGTTTGCAGTGATTAAATGAATTTTGATTATAATTTTTATTAAACAATAAAAACAATAGTTTTCTGGGAGTCTTGGAGCGGCCATCTTTGTCCAAATATGGTAACACCTCACTCCTGACATCTTCCAGCAGTGATGTCATGGTGCAGTAAGCCTAGTGCCATTCTCCTCACTGAGTATGTAATAATTTCATATTTAAAGTACTTTCAGAAGTTAGAATTCTGAATATGACGAAACCTCTCTTTTAAATGTGAAGTAAAAACTAACACTGATCCATCGCTTACCCTAACACCTAAACCTACCTACCTTACCATAAGCTCCTACTGCTGCCAACAATAACTTTGTAGGCTAAAAGGTTTTTTTAAAAATTTGACGCGATCATATGATACAATGTCATTTGTACTGGCCGTCAAAGTAAGATGGAGTGTCATTAACAGTTTGACCAAGCATCAGTATTGGACGAGTTGGGCGTGAGAATGTGTTGGATAAACAGACAAATCCTTACTTTTTTTTTTTACTTTTATGTCCGGACAGCATCACTTCCATCCACTCTGTATCTTTGTCTTAATTTTACATACTCATGTCCAACTGGTCTTGTTCCTTTGACTTAAGAGGTCAAAGTGATATGGTTTCACCCTTCTTTTATTTCATTGCTCTCACCTAAATCTGTGCTTTCTCATATGGCCCTTTACTCCTCACGTTTTGTAGTCCGCCATAGTTCTTTTACTTGTTTCTATCCCAGCTCTGTCTCCCATTTTCTTCATCTTCTCTTCCCATCTGCTCTTAGTCTTAAAACTCAATGTTTCCCATTGAGTTTTAACAGAGTATCTATTACTTTCTCCACTTGTTTTCTCTTCAATTGATTCCTCTTGGAACTCCTTCCTATTCTGCATTTATTCGGCTTTCTCTTCCCGGTTGACCTTTGCAATAATTGACCCATCAGTTGCTCTTCTCCAGTTTAGCGTTGGAGGTTTTGACATCCTGTCAAAGGATCTCCACATCTGCTACAGGAGTCTACACAAACAACCGTGACCTTTGAAGCATCCTGACTCCAAGCCTGCGTGTCTGTGTGTGTGTATGCGGGCATGAGGGCACATGACAGCGTCTGTGTGTTTATAGAGCTGACCACTCACCGTTGAAAGTGTCTGAATTTTGATTAGTCTGTTTGTGTGAAATTTTATGGCTGGCTTTACGCTCAACATATGCATGCGGGCTGTTTGTCCAGCAGTGTGTGTGATTGGGTTTTGGCTTCCAGGAGGTGTCTGACAGTCTGTTCTATCGGAGCGTGTGTGTGTGTGTGCGTGTGCACATGTGTGTCATCACCACCACACGCACCCACCAGCTCCACAACCCCCACCCCACAGCCCCCCAACACCTGGCTATTCATTATGCATGCAGAAAGGAGCAGACATCGAAATGCCACACTTCATGAGCCAGTCTAGTGTCAACACACACACACTATTCTCTGACCCATGCACATACAGTTTGAGAACTAAAACACTAACATGCTTTGTGTTTACTCCATTAACACAGATCTATCCACCCTAAGACCTGAACAAAAACATTTTATAATGACAATAATGACCCCCTCCCTACCGTATCATCATCATAAGAATAATGTTTTTGAATTGAAATGAATTTTTTTTTTTTTTTAAACCGTGATTTCAATATTGACCTGAATATTTAAGATAATTTTATTCCATATTTCAGTAGCACTATAACCTCTCTAGACAGTTTACACCCCCAGGATGTTTTCACTGTTTGTTCGAGCCGTGCTGTCATTTCTCGATTTATGCATCTTGATTTGCTTTAACTTTTACCGTCCTCAGCTATTATCTGTCTAAACTGCAACCGAATCACGGAATTGCCACCATCTCCAATCTCCAAATATCTAAATGCCCTGTTATGCTTTAAAAAGAGTAAGAAGATTTATGCAACATGTTGCATCAAAATATGTAATAAAAGAGGAGGATTATGATGTGCAGCGGGAGGTTCACCTGTCACATTAACTTTTATCATTTTAGCTTGAAATAAAAATGAAAATAAAAGCTGAAAATAAATCATCTATTCGTTTTTGCCTCCCTCTGCTTTTTAATTATTTTATGGTACGATCCATCAGTGAAAACAATTTGGCTCTTGCTAAGTGATGAAGATGACGTCCTTCGAATTAAAGTGGGACCTTAAAGACCCTCCAATTGGATAGAACAGATTAGCTTTAGTGTGTCAGGTATATCTCGCATTATACATCTATACATGAACAATATTTAAGCAAGTTAAAAATAAAACAAAAGTGGTGAGGATCAATATCTTATGGATTAGACAGTCATAATAATAATAGCAGGATTGGCAGCAGCTTAGTTCACTCTCTAGTATAATTAACAGGGTTCCCGCGGGTCCTTAAAAAGTCTTAAAAGGCATTTAATTCTTCAAAATAAAACTAAGGCCTTAATTGGTATTAAAATGTCTTAAATCAGTCTTTCTTAGGTCTTTATTTTTAAAACATCATAAATAGGATTATTTTTATTACGATTTATTTTTGTAATCTAAATAAAACGTTAAAATTGACAATTTGTTGTTTTTTTTTTATAAAAAAAATTATTGGTTCCGTCCCGATAGCGAAACCACTAAAAGTGTTGTTGCGGCTGGGACATTTGGGAGATGCGCCATTAACTTTTTGTCTGGAAAATATGAGCAAGTGTAAATGTAACGAAAACTGGCTCCAGCCAAGAGTTTTCTCCATGACTAAAACCAGGGAACATACATGAGGCTCAGTGGATTTTGTGCAAGAAGTCATTCAAGCTCGGAACGATGGGAGTGGAGGCAGTGACAGTGGAGCACGAAACACAAAGCGTCAAATTCGAGTTACAGAGAAACAGCCAGTATGTCTCGGTAGCTGCAAAAAAGACTTAGCACTGGTTATGTTGTGGCTTTAAAACTGATTTGTTTTGTTCCCTGCTAAAACAAAGTTTGTGAATTCAGTTAAATAATTGTTAAAATATGTCTGTCATTTGTGTGTTTTTAGCTTTCTTCCTGTATGGGAAGCTTTTCAAAATTTGAAACATTAGTGCAGTGGTTTATGTTAAAATAAACCTTTGGGTTAAGTTGTCGCAAGCAGGTTTTTCTTGTGTTTCTTGTGAATTTTGTCTTAATTTTTTTTATTTTAAGTGGCATTAAAAGGTCTTAAAAAGTCTTGAATTGATCAAATGATCAAATGAAATGATCAAATACGTATATATCAGAGGTTTGATGCAAAGCAGAAAAATGTTTTAAAGTCAACATGGAGGAGAGATGGCAACATAAAGGAGAAGAGTCATTTAAAGAGACAGAGGCTATCAGTGAGGCTAAGAGACAGAGAGGAAAGGCAGCAGGAGTCTGCTCTCGTTATGATCCATCTCATCTCTTTGTACCAGCTGACGTTTTTATGATGCAGCCTGCTGTCTGGGCTAATGGCTTCCTCCATTATACTAAGGAAACACAGTGACCCCAACACCCAGATAAACACTGCATTCACATAAGACCTGTCCCATCTCCCCAACTCTGCCTGGAGCCTGCAATTCTGTAGTGATTCAATATTATCACTAATGCTGAATAACAGGATGCTCTTCAAACAGGAAAGAATGAATGAAGCGAGAATGGATCATAGAATATCTGCTTAAATACCAAACACACTAACACATCAACCAACTAACACATGGTTTCAAAAACATACTTTACCGCTCTTTAAATTAACAAGTAAAACTAACATTCTTAAAAACAAGGAAAATTGTATATCTATATTCGATCTCTATTCGATCAAGGATAAAATTTGTTCTAAAGGAGGCAGGAAGCAGGAAGAAAAACAACAACCAGGGCAGATGATAATGTGGAGAGCAGTCTTTACTTTAAACCCTCGTGAGAAGATTGCGTTGTTAATGCACTGGCTGAGGTTGGCAAATACTTTTTTTTGAAGAGGTTTCGCTTCCCATCCAGGAAGTGCCGAAATGGCTTTGAGTTTGAGGCTTTATAGAGTGGACCAAAAACACTTTGTTTAGCTTTGAAAACATGCAAATTGAACTGGACAAGCAGGTCCGCCCCTGTGGAATGAGGGTCGTTTGAATTCTTTTGTTAGCCTGTAATCCCAGATACCTGTCTATGACTCTAACAGGAGGTTTGTTAAAGGGAATTGTTGGCCTGGCTGAAACAGGCGAGGTGTTTTGATCCCCTCTATGGGGGGTGGGGGTTGAGAAAGAAATTAAAGATGTGCCCCAGCACCACCATCCATGTTTACTTCCCTAAACACGGAGCATGCTCACTTGTGATGTCATTGTGTCCTCTACTGCGGGACACTTAAGTTGTGTGAATGCAGTTCACACAGGACATGCAAGTTGCATATATTTGGGAATGTGAACAACCAATCGTATTTCACCAAAGAAAGCAGAATTTAGCATTAATGCCTCCAGTTAGAACGCGGCCTAATACCCTGAATTCTTTGCCAAATGCAAGGTTGGATTTAGATAGATAGACTGCAAAATGTAAATTAAAATTCAAGTCCCACTGAATATTTTTGAAGCTTAATATAAAACCAATGAATAAAAATGAAAAATCAATATAAATCCTTTTTTTAATACATGTATTTATCAGTTTTGAATGGAATATCCTACATTGTCCCTTTTACAGCTCCTTTTTGTGTCTCTGCTTCTTTCTCCTTGAACCCCAGTCGGCCTCAGCAGATGGCCGCTCACACTGAGCCTGGTTCTGCTGGAGGTTTCTTCCTGTTAAAAGGGAGTTTTTCCTCTCCACTGTCGCTACAAGCATGCTTAGTGTGAGGGATTGCATTTGAGTCAATGAGTCAATGCAATCAACTGGTTTTCCTTAGATAGAAAACTGAATCAATTTGACTGGATGATTTGGTTGAACTGTAAAGTGCCTTGAGATGACTTGTTTTGTGAATTGGCGCTGTATAAATAAACTTAATTGAATTGAATTGAAATTGTCTTTTGTTTTGGAAAATGGAAGAAAAGAAGTGGGACTGAAAATATTCATGCCACATGGAAAGAAATGCTTTACAATAGATTCAAGGGTTAAACATCTCTGTGTCTGCCCCCCAACACTCACCCCCCTCCGAGCTGCTCTGCTTCACCTGTGGTCTGCCCTTTCTGCTGTGTAGGACTATCGTCTCTTTTAACAGCTCCAACATGTACGAGAAATTACTGCTATGCTATCTGATTACAGCTTTCGTTCTTCTCCGGCCTTTGCTTCATTTCTCTACAGTACTTGCTATAATATCTATGAAACACTTTTCTGCTGTCTGTGTTGTCAGCCATTGCAGCAGCAGCCAGTTTACTGCCAGGATTTTCTTTTCACGTCTTAACCCTGTAATGCCAAATGTATCATATTAGATACATACGGTTTCTGAAATGTTTTGCGTCTGACATCTTTTGCATAATTTAATGGTAAAAACTTTGCTCAAAATCCTATTGTACACAATCAGATATACCTGATAACAGGAAGACTACACAAAAAAAATAATCTTGACTTATCGCATAGTAATAAATTATTAATATCAAAAATGTATTTCTGTTTTTTCTTTTTTACATATTTTGTTAAAAGGCCAAATAAGGACTTCAAACCAAAAAAAAGTAATTTTCTGTTTTGTTTTATTCTTGGATCGGGCTTTAAAGGGTTAAAAGAGCATAAATTGCAAAATGGTTGCCTTAAAGGGTTTGTTTAGGAAGTTTTTAACCATATTTCTCAAGAATTTCAGATTAAGGAGGTAGGACATTTTGTCTTAATTTAAAAATATTTTATTAGGGATATTTCACATATTTGTGTTGATAATAAAAAAATATGTCACAAGCACTTTAGGAGACCTTAAGATGTGACACTAAATAAACATTTGGTTAAAAAAATCAAATAGCATCAGTGATTAGGTACTGTTCATTGCTTCCCATTTTTTAGTAAAGGAAAAACAATGAAAAGTAAACCGTAGTGAACATTTTTTAGCCAATTAATGAGGGAAAATCTGATGATAGCAACATATTGTCATGTTTGGCTTAAGGTTCCTAACCCACATGCAGAACACACTGAAGCAGGAGAAAAGTTCAAAGGTTTATTGAAATGTTTCTGTACAAAGAATAAACAGATCCAGGGGTTAATCATATCCAGGACTGGTCACGAGTGGGTTCACTGTTCTGGAGGTAGAGCTTAGCAGCTGAGGGGGGGAACCTTGAGGGTCCAGAGGCTGTCGGCAGGCTGAGGGCTTGGCAGAGGCAGAGCTTGGTTTGAGTGTTTGCAGATCACAGATTAGAGTTTCCCTTCCAGATTCTTCTGAGAGCGGGCAGGCAGGTCTTTGACAGGAATGATTCTCCAGGATTCTTCAGAGATCAGACAGGCAGATTTCCAACAGAGAAACTCTTCAGGGTTTCTGGTTTCAGGCAGGTTCAACCGTAACTGGCAAACACTCTGGCACTGGAGAGACGTCCTCTGCCTCCTTAAATACAGATCTCCTGATGAGCAGATGAGCGACAGGTGGTAGCAATCAGCTCTGGCTCCAGGAAATCTAGTACGCCCTCTGGTGGAGAAAGTGGACAGACATCCAGATCCCAACACATATGCTAAAAGAAAAAAACAAAGAACTACTTTCCTTGATGGGCACTTGGCTGGTCCCCTGCAATTCCTTTTTAAACATCAATCTTTGTACTAAAATATTATTTCTGTCATGAATTTTGGACATTACGATCTAAAAAGAAGCGTTATCTCCTGGACAGACCCTGTAATTCAGTGAAACGGTGGAGTCAGAGTAAAAATGCACGCCCAGGAGAAGGCCAGTAGCTGGAAGTTAGAGAGGATTTCGCTGGGAGTTGGAGGGAAGTGGGCTGCCATCCAGCTGGCATTTTAATGGGAAGAGCGATTCTGAATGGCTGCTACTGTAAGTTCAGCTGTACATTAATAGCATAAAAAATGTTTGTACACTTTTAGAAAATAGGTTTTTGAGAGTAAAGCCAGGCATTCACTCTACGAGTTTTTGCTTTTTTTCGGGGGCGGATTCTTCAGATGTGTGAGAATTTTTTGGATCGGGCCTAGTATCAGTTGTATACAGGGCGTAACCAGGGATGATTAGCCTCTCACTAATTAAACTAGGAATCAAAAGGTTGGGCGAAAATTGAACATGTTTGAAATTCATTTGGTCCTCGTAAGGTGTTTGTGAGCAAATCCTGCTGTTGAAGCAGATCTAGGAGTTTGGGGCAACATGGGACTTCCTCTTCTTCCTGATTGAGCAGTTGGACCAGCGTCATATCTCGCTGCTGAGCCTGATGTGTGATTTTTGCATGTGCAGAGTGAGCAGGTAGATCGCATCAGAGGGTACAGTCTAACAACAAACATCGTGAGCTGTGAACTTTTTAAACCCTATGGTTTCATTGTTCAGTTTGAGCTGTAGCTGAGTATGACTGAAAATATCGTACAGTGTTTGCCCGGCCTAAGAGAAATTAAATTGTTTTTGAGAGAAATTAAATTGTTTTTGTGAGAATCTCAAAAGGATCTCTATGTAACATTTTTCTGTTGTTGTTTTTTCTTACTGTTTAAGCTAAGAGATTTGTACCTCCAGCTGTTTTTTTTTTTTATTAAATTATGTCATACAGCATTAACACAACACTCCTCTGGAACACCAGCACAGTCGGGCTCATCAAAGCATTTGAAGCTGAAATCCGGATACGCAGCAAGCGTACTGAATGATAATAGTTAATTCCTTTTCAGTCCTCCCTTTACTGTCACTTTAGCTCTTCTAAAATTCATCTTAAACCTTAAACAAGATGAGCCAGACAACTCCTGTGTCTCTGCATTACATGCTTGTAACACACAGCTACAATTCTCTTGCAGCGCAGCCTGCGGCCCTGTGCAAAGCATTGCTTGGCTTCTGAGCGCAGATGTCACTCCATCCAGCTGAAGCTACCAGCCATGCATGCTCATACTTCATAAGCAGAGCAATTTGTCCAGCTGCAAGTGTGAGATGTTTCGATTTCCCAGTTGCAGTATAAGGAAAAATGGAATGACAGAGGAAGAGCGAAACAGCAGTAATTATAAAACTAATTACTAAATGCTGATGATGCCCACAGGCTTTGCATAACTAAATTTAGATGAGGAAATTGCTTTCGGCTGCCGACATGGCTGCTGGGTGTTTGGTTCATCTCATTTTTTCTCTTAATTTTGTCTCCATTCTTAGTGCATGCTGCCACAGACTGGCAGAGCCAAAAGGAAAATAGTCACTAAGGAAGCTATTACTCAATCCCCCCCCCCCTTTTTTTTTCCTTAAATCCCTTCTTGTTTTTGGCAAACAGAAAGTGGCTTTAGGAAATCGTATTGTCTAACAATGTGTTGTAATGACAGAAATGATTGGTTGTTGTTTCCATATACTTTCATAAAGGCACTACAATCAAGTAGCAAACAAGAACTAAGAGTCGGTCTTTAAATGTTATTAAATCAGGCTGAGCTTCTCTCTGCAGGGCTATGCATGTCTTTCTAGTGCCTACAGGGACTTGTATACAGTTTGGATTTAAAGGAAAAGTCCGGTCAGCAAGGAATGATCAATGGATGAGCATCTATTCCTAAAAATGTATACATTCGTGGTGATTTAATGAATTTAGCGTTTATCAGTAAAAAAATGTAAAAAATTTGGAGACCTGCCATTTTTGCCCAAATATAGTAACACCTCACTCCTGCCATCTTCCAGCAGTGACGTCACGGTGCGGTAAGCCTAGCGCCATTCTCCCCGCTTTACAAGCAAAATCAATGGGAAGTACTAGACACATCTGCAATCAACAACACTTATTGAAGATTTCCAGAGGACTTTGAAATTGACATTGACATTGAAATTCACCAGAGCTATAGTGAAACTGACAATTCCCACGTGCATGGCAGCTGGATGCTGGAATACATCGGGTAAAAGTGAAAAAAAGAGTTATTCCACCTTTCTGATTCCTGATCCTCCACGGACGGGTTGGTCGTTGGATCGGCAACTTGAAGAGGGAGGATTTGCCATCGAACTTCTGGCCAGAGAAAAAACACGTAATATGTAGCCAACATTTGGAAGAAGAATGTTTTCAAGATGACTTGGATAATAGCGCATTGTGGCAAACAGCAGACACAGCATTGGGACTTGATCAACAGCCGATACCGCACCGTGACGTCACAAACGGGTAGGTGGCAGTAGTGTTCTTTGACAAACATGGATGTTCATGTAATCTTAATTCAAAACACTTAAAGTACTTTAAAGTACTTTCAGAAGTTTGAATCTTCTGAATATGACCAGACTTTTCCTTTAAAGCTTGATTCAAAGTGGGATCATAGCATGCTGTTGTAAGGTCACTTACAACACCTCAGCTGCTGTGATTCAGGTAGAACTGATACAGATTCAGAAAGCCTGTGGATGAAAGAAGTTGGATCTATGAAATATATCAAGAGCAGTGAAGAAGGTTGACCAAGAATAGACAAAATATCAATTATTTATTTAGTTTAAAAGGAGACTTTTTTCTCAACTCACACATGTGAACACACAGTAACAGAAGAACTTAGTGTTTTAACTCAGTTTAAAACCACCCGAGTCCTGAAGTATTTCTTAATAACAAAAGAATGAGCAAAAAAATTATTTTAAATGCAATATCCAATATCATATTTCTAAGGGTAGATAGGTAGAGAGCAAAATGATCTAGAAGTTACATACAAAAAACCCTGCCGTGCTTGTTTAACTGGCAGCTTGTAGTTCCATGAATGGTGAAGGTACAGTTAAATGTTGGCGGTGTGTTTAAACAGCTGTTGATAACAAGAGTATAAGTGTCACTGCATTTTCGAGAAAAAAGCTTATACATAAAGACCCAATAATTAATGAAGAAACAAGAGAAGATATTTTCAATTCAGTTTATTTCAAGGAACCTTATAGAGACAACACAGTCAGATTGATTGAAAGTTCCTATCAAGAAAAAACAGTTGATTACATCCAGTCACTGACCTGCAAAACATGCTCTTTCTAGATGAGCTTGTGGCGACAATTTTAGCTTGTATTTTCTCTTTGACTCTTCAGCAAACCCAACCACCGAGCATGCATGTAGCGACAGTGGAAAGGAAAACTCACTTTTAACAGGAAGAAACCTCCAGCAGTACCAGAATCAGTGTGAGCCGCCATCTTTCGAGGCTGACTGGGGTTCAAGTAGACAGAAGCAGAGACACAAAATGCGACTGTAAACCAGCTCTACAGGCAGCCCCGTCCAGCAAACACACAGCCCGGCAGATGAGCTCTGAGGCAGCTCACATGTCAGCGGATTAAAAAGAACACATACAGTTAGTCATATTAAGAGAAACAGGACCACACTGTGGTGACATTCTATATCTTGATAAGACGAGGAGTCTTGCAATCCAGAAATGTTGTAGTTTTTTTTTTCTACTTTATTTTTGCCACTAAGCATTCAGACTGGGTAGAGAGCCACGTTAAGAAAAAATAAGCTTATAAATGAAATGTTAATTTAGATGAACCCTTGCATGTAAACATTTCCATAACCTCTTGGTTTCCTATGAATCAAGGAAGAAATGGCTGAACTTCATTCATATACATTTATCTTTTGGAAAAATATTCTTTCATTAATGAACAGAATTCATCACATTTTTCCTATTGCTTATTTACTATTACATCTTTCTAAAGGTTACTATTATGTTCTCAATATTACATTGTAGAAGTAACGCAAGACGCTGTATAATGTAGTTGAAAAGGCAAACAATGGATTTAAAACAGAATTTCTCCGTCTTTTCGATCCCTTTTCACTTCCTTTAATTGTTCGAGTCTTTATAATAGCTTATTCAATTAGAGCTGACATCCTTGCTAACCAAGTTAGCTTATCCTAGACCAATGTTGCATTATCAGCTTATGCAATAGTCAATCATCTGCTCCAGTTTCAAGAAACAAGTTCTGACACAGAATTAAAAAAACACGAAAAACCTGTGTTTGACAAAATAAAGTAGTTCCAGTCAGATGTAATTGCCTTGTCGGCGCTTGCAGTGATATATGTCGGTAATTAGTGAAGCGGCCTAAGTTTGTGTCAGAGGTTTTTTTTTTTCTACTTTTTCATGAATTTTTTTTCTTCCCCCCACAGCTGTTCCTAAGTAAAATTGATAGATAAAAAATTGGTTCGAGTAATCTTTGTAAACAGCAGCTGTATATACTGAATTAAACATAACTGTTCTCTTTATGGAGGGTTTGGGGTGTAGAGTTAAGATTCTCTTTGATTTAATACTAGAAGGGAGATTTTGGAGAGTAGCAAAACACATTCACTTTATTACTGTACCTAAAGGAATAGTGGAGGATTTTTGTAAATTTTAAAAAGACCTGCCCTCTCCACAAAACAAAAAAAAAAATGCACAAGAACAACCTTGTAGCTGTGCCCGAAAGGGAACGCCTATTAAACGTGAGAGCGTGCACGAGCCCATTTCTCCTTGTGCACACTCTGTTTAAAAATTGCTGTTTGCATCGCTCATACAAGCAAAATTTCCAAAAAAAGATCTGCAATTTTTTCACTAAATCCGACTCACCACCGCTAAGTACGGTGGCCCTGAAGTGCAAACTGCAACTACAAATCTAAAAAGCACAACTACATTAAGGAAATTGAGGAGTTATTCCCTCAATGTTTTATTCAAATATTGATAAATATATCAAAAAGAAAAGTGGCAGAGTAACCTATTTACACTGGATTTTTTTTACTGTTATTGCAGCAGTGATAAGACTAAACAGATTCTAGGTATCTAGATAAATATAATTTCAGATAAATGTTCAACAGTAAAGCAGCTTAAAAAAAAACATTTCCATATTTCAGGTCCTGTCCCGGGCGTCCCGGGTTTTTTTTTTAGAAAGTGAGGAAATGTCCTGTTTTTTAAATTACCTTCATTGGACCATTAAATTTACAGGCACCAGGGCACTGCGCACAGCGCTGCGTGTGACGTAATCCCTGAGCCGCGTCAGTGCGGGCAGCCCTGTTCTTAATCAGAAGATAGATAGCGTGGCTGTCAGTACGCCAACAACATGCCAAAGAGCAAATGTATGTTTATCGACGATTTACAAAAGAGTTTCCCTGCTTTCAGACCGGGTCGAGACAAATGGGAGGCCTTGTGCACAGTGTGCAAAGCAGGCACATATGTCTCGGTGTCCAATGGAGGTGCAAGGGATCTGAAAAGCCACCTGGACACCAACGTAAAGATAGTCTATTGATATGTTTGTTCGTTTTTGGTACATTTTGAATAATTTTTGCTACACAAGAGGTATTTTTTGTTAATTAGCTCATTTGTTAATTTATTTTTTCCAATAGCCTACAGAAAAAACATTATCGTTCATTACTGAGGCTGAGTATCATCTGTTATTGGGAGTTGAGAGTTATTGTTAACTTTTATTGTTAAGTGAGGGATGTTTAGATGAGACATTATGTCTTTCATTGTGCTATTCATTCATTACAGGAATTGTTAAGCTTTTTTAAGAAATACATTTTGAATAAATTTATCATTTGTATTTGGAGTTGTTGCTGTTGACTTTTACTGAAAAGCATTTTCAATAAATCAACTGTAAATATCATTTTATTGTAGGATTCTGTGGCCTATGTTAAGTGAGTGCATGCCACAGACATCTCTATGCATGGGAACAGATATTCCCATGCAGCCCCCCCCCCACCCCAAAAAAAAAAAATTATAATAAAGATCCATCAGGCTGAGGGACTAGAAGACAAGACACTTATATTTAAACTCCTCCCTTTGAGACAGAGACTTAAAAAGTTGTGTGTAACATCCTAATTAAAGGTGTTGATATCCTTGAACTCCAAGTTTTTGGAGAGAATTTTAATAACATTTTGTTTACTGTCTTTCAGTCATCTACTCTATATCCATCTCACAGATGCGCATGGACACACCTTCTGTCACACAATATAAAGTTGTGGAGGCATACACAAAGATGAATACCTCCAGACCCACACAGTGGTGCACTCTCTGATCTAAAGCAATGGATTTAATGGATTTTTTACAATTTAAAAATCTAAGGGGTAGAGTTAGAGGACACATAGAAAGATATGAATGGATCAGAGAGAGAGTTATAAATGGCAGAGGAAGAGAGAGAGTGCAGCCAAGCTTGTGTTTGCTGGGGCGTGAAGCATTCAGCTGTACAGCCATCTGAGCGCTCAGTTAGCAGTTCAGCTGTTTCTTAATAACATTCTTATCTGGTCTCTAAAATACTCCTCCACTCCATCCCTAGACTGCCCATCCCCCTCCACCTCCATCCATTCAACCTACATCTGCATTATTATTTCACCTTCCTCTCCAGAAAAATCCGAAACAAGGAAATGCTTAGCTGATGGTGAGCATCTCCATACGGGGTTTCCATAACAACATTATTGAATATACAGTAGCTGCGTATGTTGACAAAAACTTGAAGTAGAAAATAGTAGAAAATATGACCACAGTGACTAAAGATGCATTTTAGTGTTTAACAGTTGAAATATGGATGGAAAAAAAAAAAAAATGTCATTGTTAGCTGTATATACAGAGCTCCTTATTCCAATATGGTAATATTTAGAGAATGGTTTGAGCAAACATACAAAGTTACATCTCAAAAGGTCTTCTTCATCTATGGGGACTTTAATATTGATCTACTTAACTCAAATAGAAAAAGATCCTACAACCGGAGCTCTGAATGAAACATTAATCAGCAGAAATCCTTATTCAATGTTTCTCACTGCTGTAAGAGAAAGCGCAATAATATATATATAATTTATCGACGATCAGAGTCTGAGGGATGTTTTATTTTGAAAAATATAAAAAATTGCGGTATTCTCTTCCAATTACGCCAGTCGGTGCATCTGTGCACCTTGACACAGGTTAATTCAGTTAAAGACTCATCCTATCTATAACATCCTATCTTTGTGAAGCTGGATTTTAAGCGGTTACAGCCACCAAAACAAAGCTACGGAGCAGACTAGACATCAGGAGCACACTATGTCTGTCATTTCCTCCGATTAAGCCTAGATGGGACCGGCTTGTTGTTTTATTTTTATGCTGTTTGTATTTGATTTTATGCCAGTCGTATCATTTCACTTGAGACCCCCACCCCCGGGACAATATTGTCTGACATATAGCGGTCCGTGGTGCAAAAAAGGTTGGAGACCTGAACGTAACCTACCTAGGTCACTATTCCGCTTTTTGCTACACAAAAGCGGCAAGAAAAACAAACACCATGGCGGACGATGATCCAGAAAGTAGTGTTTTTTTTTTTTTTTACTATCTTGAAAAGATTGTGGTTTTAAGTTTTGGAAAGATCGCTAGATGCACACCAGCACTACATCCATGTTTACTTCCGTAATGACGCAGAACGCTGGCTTGTGATGTCATTGCCTCCTTTATTGCGCATGTGGTACACTTAAGCTGTATGAATGCCTTTTACACAGGAGATCACATACAAGTCATATATTTGGAAATGTGAACAGCAACGCAAAAAAAAATCGGATTTCACAAAAAAATCTGAATTGAGCATCAAGGCCTGCAGTGTGAACGTAGCCTAAGTGCCGATGTACAAGTGTGTAAATGTGTATTTTGGCCTGATGTGATCCAAGATCCATAAGTACATCAAGGATAAGGCTCCAACAGAGGATGTGCTCGGTGAATGTCTCAGACAATGGGGAACAGAAGACGAGGTGCTGGAGGTTCTTTAATGGGAGGATAAGCCCCAACACGGGATGTACCACCGAAACATAATGGAAGTGGCAGATATCAGGAAATTCTACCAACTTTGATGTTAACTAGTCTCTTTTGGTTGTATTTGGTTGATTTATTTATTTGCATAAAAAAATAAAGAAACATTTTTTCTATCCATTTGTTTAATGATTTATACATCATTTCTTTCCAATTTAACTGGATTAATTTAAAAAATGAACAAAAATGTCAAAATAACAAAATTAGTTCAGTTCTTTCATAAAGACGTTTCTTATGTGTGTTTGCAAGTATTATATTATATATTTATTCTTTTTGTATTGTTTGTGCTGTTCTTACCTTTGGTTTTGGACCACATAGATTTACCAATGGAGGGTGTGTGATTTCAAATTAGCTAAGCTTTGTGTTATCACAGTGAATTTCTGAATGCCTAGATACATGACGAAATAGACAATAACTTCTGTTCTTTTCCCCTCAACACCAGAGAAAACAGTAGATGCAAAACAAACTTTCAAATGTCTACTTAGTTTATTTTCTATAAAATATGTCTTCTTCTTTTAATACAATCTGGCATTTCATACATGCTAAGCGCTATT
The DNA here is from genome assembly GCA_030533445.1 of Cyprinodon diabolis. Taxonomy (NCBI): domain Eukaryota; kingdom Metazoa; phylum Chordata; class Actinopteri; order Cyprinodontiformes; family Cyprinodontidae; genus Cyprinodon; species Cyprinodon diabolis. The sequence continues at coordinate 6,728,451 of CM060080.1, forward strand.
CCTGAAGGCTTCAATTAAAACATCCAGAAAAACCGTGTGGTCCTGACATTGCAGGAGACCGCAATATGCAATATTATTGGTCCCCTGTGTGCTTAGTTTAGGATGAAAATGAGAGCATGCACGTTTAACAGGAATGTCTATATTAATACTTAATAATTATTATTATAAGTATACAATTATTATTATAAGTAGTAATCAGTGGCTGCTGCTGCTATCTGAAACGGGCGGGTTAAATGGTATTAATTAAATGCAAACATCACATATTGCAAAAAATTATGTTGAAACATAGAAAACACATCACTACAGCGGGTGAAATTATAAAATCCACAAACTACAGCAAGACTTTTGCACAACACCACTTTTCTGACTAAATGATCCCTCTGGACTCATAAGTCTGGCCACTTTCAGTCAAAAATCCTTAAGTATGTTGGCCAATCAGCATTGAGCAGCCAGATTCATGACCTGCCCCAGGCTCACTAAGAGGTTTAGCCTCACTGGAAGTGAGTGTGTGTTATCCAATTAGGGCTCTATGCTAATTCTCAGTCATCCAGGTCATAGTCATTCCAAAAAGTTAAAAAAACAATCCACTGGAATTTGTTTCCAAGTTTGAAGGCATTTCTCTTCCCATCCAGGAAGCTTTTTCAATTCAAAATGTCAGGAATAGCGTTGAGTTCCAGGTTTTATACAGTAGCCCAACAAAGCCTTGTTTTTGTTTAGAAAACATGCAAATTGAAACGGCTGAATGGGTCCCCCCTTTGGAATGGGGTTAATTTGACTTCTTTTGTGATGCCACATACCTGTGTATGTCTCTGAAAGGGGGGTCAATAAAGGGAATTGTTGGTCTGGCTGAATAGACGAGGTCTTCTGTTCTCCTGTAAAGGGGATAGAGTTGCAATGATAGTGGGAAGGATCAACTCAGTAGCTGCATTGTAGGTTTTTGAAAGCTGAAAGTTCACCCCCTCTATTTAAGGTTGTTTTTCTTTCTGAACATAGATGGCTACCTTCACGCCCCTCTCAAACCACCAATCTTCTTTGTCCAAAATATCAACATTGTGGTCTTTAATAAAGAATCAGGGCTCTACTAAGGGCTCTACTTTCTCGTCAATAGACCAAGGCTCAACCTCCTGATTTCTCATAGAGGCTGACAGGTAGCGTCCTGCTGCTCTAGATTGTAGTGGAGATTGCGTTCCAGAGTGAAATAAACAGCTGATTGATGTGCGTACTCAGGAAATCAGGTGAATGTACTAGTCAAGTTTGAGCTGATCCATGCCAGGTTTTTGGAACAAGGTATTCTACATTATAGCCAGACTTATCACATTCCCATTAACGGAGCTAAACAGGCCAATATTTGGGTGCAATCTGTGATCAAAACTGGTTTTACCTTATCTAGGCCAATGTTTACAGTGATCTACTGGAAAATTAACTGCAAAAAAATATCAAGCTGTGAAACCTCGTTTAGCTTCTCATATCTAAGGGCTGCAGCCACCTATTTGATCCATTTACATTCTAACATCATCATGTGCTTGAATTTAGAAAAAGAAAAAGTAGCATGTGGAGCATCACTCCACACTGTGCATCTTAAACCATGTGCATGTTGGATAGCAGGGCTACATCAAACTGGTGAGTTTCACTGTTCTGGAAGTAGCTAGATCATGCTAGCCTTGTGAGACCATCCTGATCTCGCGAGCTTTCAAGATTTCACTCGCTAATCAGTCTGGAGACTCTCCGTTGAAGAAAATTTGGAGCCGTTCACCAAACGAACTTCCAATCAGCGTTGGCTTTGAGGCGGGTTGAGGTGTGACGCAACGAGAAGTGCGACAGTTCAGTCTAAAGAACATGGCGGCTTCAGCCGATGAAACTAGCGTTAGCGTGGCTATCGAGCAAGTTTTATCGAGCAAAACACTGCTCTGGAGGCTTTTCTCAAGGGAAAAGATATTTTTGCTCTTCTCCCGACTGGTTTCGGCAAGAGTAGCCTGGCTGTTAGTACGTCATATGCTTCGTTGATCTGATTGGTTTATTTGGCCCGTCTATCACAAACATAGGCCAATCAGCTAACCAGTATTTTCGCCCCTTCCCAAAAGTACTTCAACGGAAGGTTTCCAGATGGATATGCGGAGCAAATCCATCTGGCGGAGTCAGGTTAAGATCATGCACCAGAACAACAAAATTTTGTTTATTCAATAAAGCTGGCTTGGACATCAAGCCTCCAACAGACTGAAATCCTATGAGAGCTTAAACACAATCTAATAAAGATAAATTGATTTCCTGTTCATTTTTAAATTATTATTATTATATGATATATATGTCCAATGTACACAAACCGTTCGGTCGGTGTACGTTGGACCCAGTTGTTTCTCGTATTTTCATTGTCGGTTTTTTGTTGAAAAAGAAATGATATACGGATTAAAAATGAGACAGAAAAAATTGGTCTAATTGGTTTACAGTTTATATTAGATTCTATTTTATGAGCTGCATGGATTTTCTTGTGCACCGAGAACATGTGACTATAACACCACAGTAGCTATAATAGTATTGTTAACACCTCATAAATGCAGACTGGAACACAGAGGTCCAACCAAAAATAGTACGACTCCAGGGAACACAGTCTCTGAAACAATTGTGCAGATAACAGTAAAATTAATAAAAACTGGATGGGAGCCTTAATTTTAAGACCCTGTATGCTTTTTATTCCATTCTTAATTCTCTCATTCTTGAAAAGAGAACAGAAACAGAAACAGAACAGAGCTGCATGTGACAGAAACAAATTATTTTGATGTTTTTTTTGTTTTTTTTTAAATAACAACAAGCCATAACGAAAAGGAGGTTTAATGAGGGGAGTGTTGGCCTAGTGGTTAGAGCAGTCCGCTTGTTCTCTGAGAAGGTTACAAGTACCTGGTTTGATCCCTAGAGCCTCCACTATGGGTTCCTGAACAAAACCCTTAACACTACACTGCTCCCTGGATGCCTCACTTAGCAGACCACTGCTCTGTCGGTTGGTGACGTCCAAATCTCATTGTGAAATGAATGTTTTTCTCCATCTTGTTTTGGATGAAGAGAAATTAGCACATATGCTGGGCTTTCCAGATTTAATTTAGGTCTTTCTCCCTCATTTTCTGCAAACCTAATATATTGGTATCTGATAGAGAAATCTCTTAAATACATTCAATTCAATTTAATTCAGTTTATTTATACAGCACAAAATTCACAACGCATGTCATCTCAAGGCACTTTACAGTTCAACTAGATCATACAGTCAAATTGATTCAAAGTTTTCTATCAAAGGAAAACCAGTTGATTGCATCGACTCATTGGCTCAAATACAATCCCTCACACTAAGCATGCTTGTAGCGACAGTGGAGAGGAAAAACTCCCTTTTAACAGGAAGAAACCTCCAGCAGAACCAGGCTCAGTGTGAGCGGACATCTGCTGAGGCCGACTGGGGTTCAAGGAGACAGAAGCAGACATAGAAAAAGCAGCTGTAAAAGGCGGCCCCGTCCAGGAAACACACAGCCAGGCAGACGAGCTCCGAGCCAACTCCCATGCCAGAGGACGAAGAGAGCACATCCAGCCAGTCACGGTCAGAGAAACAGGACTACACTGGAAAACAGGCTGATCTCTAGCATCTATAAACAAGGGTGTTGATGGAAGCAGCACAGCTGATGTTTCTTTCCAGGATTGCGTCACAGCCAAACAGGAACAGACGAGGCAAAGCTACTCTGAGGAAAAGCAGAGAGAGCATAACGTCAGTGATTGAACTAACAGATTCTGCAGAATAGGAGAATAAAGATAGAATGAAGCAAAATGATGAAATGGGGGCCCCTATGTCCTCCAAAAGTCTAAACCTATAGCAGCATAACTATAGAGATAGCTCAGGACAACCTGAGCCACTCTAACTATAAGCTTTATCAAAAAGGAACGTTTTAAGTCTAGCCTTAAAAGTATACAGGGTGTCTGCCTCACGGACTAAAACTGGTAGTTGGTTCCACAGGAGAGGAGCCTGATAACTAAAAGATCTGCCTCCCATTCTACTTTTAGAAATTCTAGGACCCACTAGTAACCCTGCAGATTGAGAGCGAAGTGCTCTGTTAGGAACATAAGGAACAATCAGATCTCTGATATAAGATGGAGCTTGGCCATTTAAGGCTTTATATGTGAGAAGGAGGATTTTAAATTCTATTCTTGATTTAACAGGAAGCCAATGAAGAGAAGCCAGGATAGGAGAGATATGATCTCTCTTTTTAATTTGCATCAGAACTCTGGCTGCAGCATTTTGGATCAGCTGAAGGCTTTTAACTACAGTCTGTGGACTTCCTGATAGTAAAGAATTATAATAGTCCAGCCTTGAAGTAACAAATGCATGGACTAGTTTCTCAGCATCACCCGCGGACAGGAGATTTCTATTTTTTTTTTCTTTTAATATTCTGCAGACGAAAGAAGGAAATTCTAGAAACCTCTTTGATATGGGATTTAAATGACAGGTCCTGATCAAAAACAACACCATTTTTTTTTTTCATTATTATTATTATCCGAGATCAATTTAATCCAGTCCTAATGAAGTTACTGACTAATCAGCTTCTTTTTCAAAGACTCTGGTCTAAAAACTATAACTTCTGTTTTGTCTGCATTCAGAAGCAGAAGGTTAAGAGTCATCAAGATTTTTATGTCTTCAAGACATGCCTGTAATCTATGTAATGGGTTAGCTTCATCTAGATTTATAGACAGATATACACTATATTGCCAAAAGTATTTGCTCACCTGCCTTGACTCACATATGAGCTTAAGTGACATCCCGTTCCTAATCCATAGGGTTCAATATGACGTCGGTCCACCCTTTGCAGCTAGAACAGCTTCAACTCTTCTGGGAAGGCTGTCCACAAGGTTTAGGAGTGTGTTTATGGGAATTTTTGACCATTCTTCCAGAAGCGCATTTGTGAGGTCGCACACTGATGTTGGACGAGAAGGCCTGGCTCTCAGTCTCCGCTCTAATTCATCCCAAAGGTGTTCTATCGGGTTGAGGTCAGGACTCTGTGCAGGCCAGTCAAGTTCATCCACACCAGACTCTGTCATCCATGTCTTTATGGACCTTGCTTTGTGCACTGGTGCACAGTCATGTTGGAAGAGGAAGGGGCCAGCTCCAAACTGTTCCCACAAAGTTGGGAGCATGGAATTGTCCAAAATGTCTTGGTATGCTGAAGCATTCAGAGTTCCTTTCACTGGAACTAAGGGGCCAAGCCCAGCTCCTGAAAAACAACCCCACACCATAATCCCCCCTCCACCAAACTTTACACTTGGCACAATGCAGTCAGACAAGTACCGTTCTCCTGGCAACCGCCAAACCCAGACCCGTCCATCAGATTGCCAGATGGAGAAGCGCGATTCGTCACTCCAGAGAACGCGTCTCCACTGCTCTAGAGTCCAGTGGCGGCGTGCTTTACACCACCGCATCCGACGCTTTGCATTGCACTTGGTTATGTATGGCTTGGATGCAGCTGCTCGACCATGGAAACCCATTCCATGAAGCTCTCTGCGCACTGTTCTTGAGCTAATCTGAAGGCCACATGAAGTTTGGAGGTCTGTAGTGATTGACTCTGCAGAAAGTTGGCGACCTCTTCGCACTATGCGCTTCAGCATCCGCTGACCCCGCTCCGTCAGTTTACGTGGCCTACCACTTCGTGGCTGAGTTGCTGTCGTTCCCAAACACTTCCATTTTCTTATAATACAGCTGACAGTTGACTGTGGAATATTTAGGAGCGAGGAAATTTCACGACTGGATTTGTTGCACAGGTGGCATCCTATCACAGTTCCACGCTGGAATTCACTGAGCTCCTGAGAGCGACCCATTCTTTCACAAATGTTTGTAAAAACAGTCTGCATGCCTAGGTGCTTGAATTTATACACCTGTGGCCATGGAAGTGATTGGAACACCTGATTCCAATAATTTGGATGGGTGAGCAAATACTTTTGGCAATATAGTGTAGCTGGGTATCATCAGTATAACAATGGAAATTAATCCCATGCTGTCTAATAAGTATAGTGATTGGGAGCATATATAGAGAGAATTTGTCCTAGCACTGATCCCTGTGGTACTCCACAGGTAATCCTGGAGCATGGGGAGATTTATCATTAACATGAACAAACTGAATTCGATCAGATAGATAAGATTTAAACCAGTCTAGAGCTGTTCCTTTAATTCCTACAAAATTTTTAAGTCTTTCTAAAAGAATATTTTTGATCAACTGTATCAAATGCAGCACTGAGATCCAACAGGACGAGCACAGATACAAGTCTATTATCTCAGGCCATGAGAATATCATTAGTGACTTTCACCAGAGCTGTTTCAGTGCTATGATGAGCTATAAAGCCAGACTGAAACTCTTCAAACAGTTCATTATGGTTTAAGTAGTCACACACTTATTTGGCAACTACGTTCTCAAGAATTTTACATAGGAAACAAAGTTTGGATATAGGTTTATAATTTACCAAGTCAAGAGATGGATACTTAAGTAAAGGTTTAATTACAGCTACCTTAAAAGCCTTTGGTACATATCTCTGTGAAGGGATTTGCACTAATCATAAAGGGATTATACATTCATGTCATCTGCGATGTTTCATTGTTTGGCTGTATAGGATGAATGCTAAGGATAGCTAAAATGAAATATATTACCTTTTTTAATTTAATATTATTTTTTAGGCTCTTGCAGCCTTTATTTGGTTTTTTCGAAAGTATGGAGACAGGAAAGTGCTTAAAAATACAGGGGAGAGACATTCGACAAAGGTCCGCAGGAATGGGACTCGAACTTGCGACAGCCGGTCTATGGGTCATGCATTCTACCTCAATGCCATAGCAGCCAGAAATAAATAATTGATGCTGTTTCAGCCAATTAAATCACTTCCAAATGTGTCTTGTGAAAAATCTTACTATGGCTAATAGTTACAAAAGTTAATTTGTAACTATGGCTTCAACTTTTGTATGCCTGCTTATGTCTCCTTGAACCCCAGTCCGCCACAGCAGATGGCTGCTTACAGTGAGCCTGGTTCTGGTTTTGCTGGAGGTTTCTTCCCATTCAAAGGAAGCTTTTCCTCTCCACTGTCGCTACAAGCATGCTTGGTGTGAAGGATTGTTGAAGAGTCAATGCAATCAGCTGGTTTTCTTAAATAAAAAACTTTATCAAGTGGATGATCTGATTGAGCTGTCCCGGTAAATTGCCTTGAGTTGACATGTGTTGTGAAATGGCACTATAGAAATGAACTGAATTAAATAGCTTTTTTTAACCATATAGCTTGAAATATTCTGTAAAACTTTTTAATAGAGAAAAAGTTGAGGTACTTGGACTATTTCACAAAGCTTGGTACTTCTAGTTGGATAATTGCTTATCTTTGCTTTCGCTATTACTCAAACACTAGATTTCCTGTTCCAGATTCATTTCAAAACATATTAGCATACAGCTGAGGGAAATTGTTTTCAGACAAAACTTAGTTTGTTGTTATCCTACATTGAAAACGCTGTGCTTTGATTTCAACATACTCATTTGAATGACTAGAGTACTTATCTACGCTCCTTGCTTTCATCACGTCTTTTCCACTCTGACAGCTGCATACTGTTTTCTAGGAGACCTGCTGCTGAGAACAGAAACACTGAAACACACCAAACGGTAGCTGCAGCAAGCTGCCTGTTCATGAGTACCTTCATTTTACTATGTTCTGGTAAAATGTATTATTGTTGGTTAAAATAAACATAGCACGTTTTAAAGAATAACATCCATAACCTGGAAAATGTGGATGTATTTAATTTTGGAGTACTTGCTACACTAATACAAATTAAAAATATGTTTTCTAGAAAAAATACATTACAAATAAAGTGAGCCAATTCGTCTGTGTAAAATTTCACTTTATCTGTGATAAGACCTGCTTGTAGACCTTCCTACCGAAGGTAAAACAGCAAATAACAGCCTTGGACATGTTTTTTCAGTTTTTGAATATTGAGTTGAGATAAACATGACATTAAGTAATGTGATCAAATAAAATATTCAGTTATTGTAAACTGTTATTGTATAATATCAAAGTATCATTACAATGTGATTTTTTTTCAGATAGGAAACACATAGCAGATGGTGTATTGAAAAATAGTTCTGTGCAATATATTGTTTCTGTCTTTTATCTTGGTGCGATTCAGGCTTTAGATATCTACTTTATTTGCAGCAAAAAAAAAAATGTAATAAATAAAGACTTGAACTCCATCTGTTCCCTTCGCCATGCGCAGGTTGCACCTATCTTACTTATTTTCGCCCCTTCTTGCTATAACCAAGGTTTTTTTTCTACTTTTCTGATTTCATGGCAACCATTGAAGTGTGTGTGCATATGTGTACACTCATGCTGCTGAGATGCAGTGCTAATCGATTAATGGCAACATGTCTGAACCAGCATCGCATTAGTCAATGTCACACTGCCATCTGCACACACAAAAGTGCATATCCCTGTACAGGTTTGAGGCCAGTTAGGCATGAAGGTCTGCAGGTGATTATACTGCTCTCACATATGACAGGATGAAGAGATGAGAGTGAAAGAGATGTCAAATGTAGTAACAAAATGATTTAGGGGCACATGGAGAAAAAGGTGGTGGAGAAAAAAAAAGAGATGAAAAAAGAAAAGAGGGAAACAAAGGAACGCTTTGAAATATAACAGCTTGTAGGAAATATAACTGTTTACTGAGACCCAAAATGCTTGATTGTAGAATAATTTTATATTGCTTTTGCCAATCACCAATACTTCATGATGAAAAGTTAATAAAAAAGGGTTCTTGACCCGCACAGTAAAAATTATTAAACATCTGACCTTATTCACAATTAAATAATAAGACAGAATATCACAGATCATCAAGCCCTTTGTTTGATTATTTTCTAAATCAAGAAAAGAATTTGACAACTCCGTATATATCGGTATGCTTCCTTTTTGAATATAGACTTGTGCAAGTAAAAAAATCACAAAGATGATGCATTCGGTTTACTTACCTTGCTTTTTCTCCCAAAAAAATTTCAATCAATTTATTGTAAAGTTTTTTAAATTGTTTCAACAAATTGACAAGAATGAAGGAGATGAAACACATATAAAACACCTAAATAGCATATCTACATTCTGGTCCTTTACCTGCAGAGTAACCTGACTCCGCCAGATGGATTTGCTCCGCATATTCATCTGGAAACCTTCCGTTGAAGTAATTTTGGGAAGGGACGAAAATACTGGTTAGCTGATTGGCCTATGTTGGTGATAGACGGGCCAAATAAACCAATCAGATCAACGAAGCATATGACGTACTAACAGAGCGACGACGAAGAGGAGCCAATTGATAGATCAAACTCTTGCCGAAAACAGTCGGGAGAAGAGCAAAAACATCTTTTCCTCTGAGAAAAGCCTCCAGAGCAGCGTTTTGCTCTTCTTTCAGTGAAGAAATACTCTGTAATTCCGATAAAACTTGCTCGATAGCCACGCTAACGCTAGTTTCATCGGCTGAAGCCGCCATGTTCTTTAGACTGAACTATCGCGCTTCTCGTTGCGTCACACCTCAACCCGCCTCAAAGCAAACGCTGATTGGACGTTCGTTTGGTGAACGGCTCCAAATTTTCTTCAACGGAGAGTCTCCAGACTAGCGAGTGAAACCTTGAAAGCTCGCGAGATCAGGATGGTCTCACGAGGCTACCTGCAGAGGGGGAAGTTTGCAGTTTCAGCTTCCAAGCATTTATAAGCAATCATGGAACTCATTACAAAGAAGTAACATAAGCACTTCCATTATGATACAAACGACCAACCACAGAGCCCATGCACAAAAGGCTCCACCAATCCAGATGTGCAAGGGGTGGCTATTTGATTTGCATCCTAGCACTGGAATTGTTTTCCAAGTTTGAAGACGTTTCGTTTCCCATCCAGGAAGCTTTTTCTATTCAAAATGTCAGAATCAGTGTTGAGTTCCAAGCTTTATTGAGTAGCCCAAACAGCTGCTCTGTTGCAAGACAACACAATTGACAAAGAATGCTTGAGAGGTGTCAAAATCTTTTTTTTTTTTTAAGTAGCAAAAGTGCAGTTGCCTTCCAACTTAATCCTGATTGTGACTGACAGGTGATCAGTCTCAGCAGCTGTTCATGCACCTACAAATCACGCCTCTTGCCAGAGAAAGAGCAATACCGTCTGTTTCCACATTAAAAATGGGTCATACATGCTGAAAGCTTCCACTAAGCTTGAGCTAAGTGAAAGATACATCTGTTTATACACAAGTTTCCTTTAACTTCTAGCCTCAGACCCCAAGTCTAATTTAACAGTAATGCCATTTGGTTTGGTCTTTTTCTCACATCCGGTTGCTTTAGAGCCCAACTAATAGTTTTTACAATTTTTTCAACTTTAATTCTTTATAATAGTTTTTACAATTTTTTCAACTTTAATTCTTTATAATAATTTTTCCTATTTTTTAATAAATTTCTTAATGTAACCTCACTAGAAAGACAGGACCCATTCATAAGGATTACATTTCTTTTTTATTATTTTTTTATCTGATAAATGGGAAATTCCTGAAAAATAAAACTGAAATCAATATTGATATTAATATTCCAGAAAACCCTTTTTTTTCTTAAAATAATGACCCCATGAGGAACTTTTAGTGTTAGGATTCTTTGCATATGTAGGCCCTATTTTCTAGGAAACCACTAAATGGTTCATATACCAGCAATTTTACCCGAAAAGCTTTTTACTCTTTTGGTGTGCTCATTATTCTCATCAACAAAAACAAGCACTACTCACATAGAGTTGTCACATCAACCAATTAAATCAAGTCTCCTATTCTTCACCCCAGTAACCATACTATTCACCTCATTACTACATAGCATGAGATAAAAGTATGCCTCCATCAAAAAGACTGAGTATCAGAAAGACCAACACCCATACTAAGTCAAACAGCCCAGTTATTATATGTGGTGACAGTGTGACAGAGGATAATGAAGACATGTGGCCTTGTTCACCTCTGAGTCTGTTAAATTAATGACTAACAGGTTCCCTTTCAACTCCTGTAGCTCACTGCGCCTTGTGTTAAAGCCCAGATAAATTAACAGCAGAAAAAAGCTTGACAGAATAAGAGTATGCTTGTTCTCCTCATTTCTTCTACATGGCACGGTCAGAATTTTGTCCTTTTTATTTTTTTGATGGGCTAAAATGACCCAATACTCGGGATCTAAACAAAATCACAATTTAGAGGATAATGGGTCGGACATATGGAGAAAAACAGCAAATATTTTTTTTACAGATATTAGACAGTTCTGGTTTTTAACAAAAATGATTTAAAAAATAATTTGGTTGCTAATTTCGACAGCTAGCATCCCAAACAGCAAAATGAATGGCTGTATTGCTAATCTCAGTTCATAGCAACTGTGCACCAAATGTATTTAAACTTGTATTGTGTTTGTTAATATCTCAGTGTTTGCTATTCTGTATTCAAAGAAATTTTTTTTCAATATTTCATTTTGTTCAAATGTCTCCCTGATGATTGAAGTGGTTTGTGTCTATGTTCCCATATTTAGGATACTCTATTGATTAATCAAAATGTTACAGCCATGAAAAAAGTTAACAGAAAAAATACTGACCCTATCATTTTACAGACAGAAAATAAAGGAGCATTAGAGAAATATACCAGGAACAATTTGTTTCTAAGACATTTGTACTTTTTGTTAACTCATCAATAGCTTAAGAAAAAACACAAAACAGAACAAAAAGCATACAAATCACATTGTACAAGTTGTCCTGATTTTTTTATTGATCAACTAGGACACCCTAAAGCAATTCAAGATCAAAAACTTTCTCAGTCCTGAACTGACTCATAACTTTTGTATAGGACTCTTTCGAGTCACACTCCAAAATCTGAGTTATAAATAAGTAAACATTTCTCAAAATGAGTGTATTTGAGCTTAATTTAAGTACATAAATAAGATTATCTGCCAATGGAATCGGTATTTTTACACTAGGGGTGTCCTGATCCAACTTTTTTTCTTTTACGATAAGATACCGATATCACAGCTTTGAGAATTGGCCGATACAACATTGACCCGATACGATATTAGCCCGAACCAAACCAGCTTTTATAACTTATTATATACTGTAAATAGTTATAAAAGGCTTAGTCAAGTACTTCAATCTGAAAAACTCACACGAAGAGAAAAGACAATTAGGAGAAATGTATTGATACAATTACTTTGTCTTTGGCGCTCAGACCTCGGCAGAAATCAGAGCACTTAAGTTTGATAGTTATGCATGAACAGGAGCAAAGAATAGGGCTGATTCCCAACCCCACACCTGAAACTGGTGGTGGAGTGGAGATAAATAAAGTCAACATGGCGGTCTTCTGCCGGACCGGTTGAGATGAGACAGGGAACGCAGTAAGAGAGGGGGAGGAATGACACACTGAAGGTTTAGCTATGATGGTGGAGGAGGGGCTGGAGGTGGGTTGAAACGGTGTTATCTGAATGCAGTCACACAGCGCATCCACTGCCTGTGCACAGGAGCAGACAGTGCGGATGTGTGGTTAAAAGCTGATTGGCTGCATTTCAATCTGAAAAACTCACACGAAGAGAAAAGATAATTGGGAGAAATGTATTGATACAATTATTTTATCTTTGCCGCTCAGACCTCGGCAGGAAACATAGCACTTAGTTTTGATAGATATGCATGAACAGGAGCAGAGAATAGGGCTGTTTCCATAAAAAAAATTGCTGAGGTTGAGGCAGATACGACGGCATGCTCAGAAGGCAGAGACTGAATTGAAAGCTAAGAAAAGTAGAACAGCAGGTGGAGTAAATGAGGCTGCGAAGGCCTACCTAAATAGGGCCAGTTGCTGCAAAGGCCTACCAAAAGAGGGCTAGTTGCCTCGAAGGCCTACCAAAAGAGGGCTAGTTGCTGCAAAGGCCTACCAACAGAGGGCCAGTTGCCGCGAAGGCCTACCAACAGAGGGCCAGTTGCCGCGAAGGCCTACCAACAGAGGGCCAGTTGCTGCAAAGGCCTACCAACAGAGGGCCAGTTGCCGCGAAGACCTACCAACAGAGGGCTAGTTGCTGCAAAGGCCTACCAACAGAGGGCCAGTTGCCGCGAAGGCCTACCAAAAGTGTGTGAAGTTATGGTGAGGTGAGGTTAGGTGAATGGTGATGGGACGAATGAGGGGATGAATGATAGGATGAATGATAGAAGGGAGCCTGGTATAAAACCATCTGGTATGACGAATTACAGGAGAGAGATGAGTGATGAGAATGGGTTATAAACACAACTGAAATAATCAAACATTTTGATCTGATGAAGGATATGAATGAGTTTTGAAAGCACCACCAGTATTTGTAGTTAACTTACCCATAAAGGCTGAGAGAATGTTGAACACTTCGGATGGATAAATGCGTGCTCAGGGCAGATATACGAGGCATAGGCTGAAGACCATCAGCCCCTTTGCTGAGAAAGTCAAGGAGACGCCACAGACCGCTGTTGTGGCTGCTCCATTCTGCATGAATGGCCTGATGACGCAAGCTACAGCTAATGGGTAAACCTCAAAATTGAAGCATGGCTGCAGACAGAATGATAAGATTGTATAAAGATTGCCGAACCAATCAAGAAGCAGTCTAGACCAAATGAAAAGTCAGAAGGCAGCCCTTAAACAGTGAACCTGGACGAGGAGGAAGGAAATACAATAGCCGGATCAAGCAGCCTGGAAATTGAATAGCAAAGCTGGGATGATGCGCAATGGCAAAATTGCTGACCGAGCAAGGAGACAATGATGCTTTAAAATAACGATGCAGTGATGACTGTGGTGATAACAGCAATGATATGCTGTGGCTGAGCGTTCTGGCCCACCACAACCACAGATGAGCTCTACGTAGCGATGAGCTAAGCGTGCGAGCGGAGAATACATGCCCGTGTAGCAATGAGCTGGGGACATGATACGTGAGCCACGATGAGTTGAGAAAGTGAGATGGGGATGCGATGATCTAGGCTAACCAACAAGCCGCAATGACCAAAGACGAAACAAGCAAGCCGCTATGGTTAAGCGAGATGATTCATTTGAGATACGTAGGCCATGATGTGCTAAGGGGTTAGAAGCGAAGCGCCTGTGATATGAACACATGAATGGGTTTGGGTGCGATGCCCCTGGAGCAATGAGCTGAGGGGCCGTAATCCACCTGCTGCGATGAAAAGAGAGCGCCATAAGTGCTGCTGCGATGGGTTTAAAGCATGATGCGCCTGAGGCAAAGAGCTGGGGCCGTAATGCACTGGCTGTGATGGAAAAAGGGTGCCATGAAGTGCCGCGGCAATGGATAAAAGTGGGATGCTTCGGCCGCAATGGGTATGCGAGTCATGGAGCGCCCGCCGGGATGCTAGATGGAAAGAAATTGAAATCTGTGACAAAGCATGAGGTGAAATCAAAACAGACTGAAATAAAAGCAGGAACTATGTGATTTATCCATCAAAGCAGCGCTCAATCCGCTGATTAAATTGCCATGACATGATTGACAGAGAAAATTCTATCAAAAAAACAGCCAGGGACCTGAAAGGCAAAGATCAGAGGACTGATGTTAATTAACGCTGAAAAGCTGTGAGCTGGAGAAGCACATGGGTGCAATATTTTTAATAGAGCAAAGAACTGAAGGTATGAATGAGGAAACACTAGAGCCTATAAGCGATAAGTTTCACCTGAAGAGAATCAGCGTCAGCGAGCTGAACGCAGAGCGAGCCAGCTGACTGTTGATGGCTGAAACACAGAAATGTTTGGAGACGGGTGAACAGGGCGTGGCGGAGCCGCCAATCTCTGCAGCATTGCGTGGATCAACAGGTGTCTCAGAGGATAAGATCCGAGCAGCAGCCAGAGTGGAGGATCCGAAGCTCACTTCGAGTTGAAACGGTGTCATCTGAATGAAGTCACATCGCATCCGCCGCCTGCGCACAGGAGCAGACAGGTGCGTATCGGAGGCCTTTTAAGATGAACTTTGGATACAGATTGGCTTTCGTGGAGGTGTGGTTCAAAGCTGATTGGCTGCGTCACAGCTGGATGAAGGAAAGCAATGAGTTTCTTTAGTTGAACTTCCGCCTAGGCTCCATTATCACTAAAAAGGTAACAAAAGTCACCAACAAAAGTTGTAAGAGCAACTGATCCTTGTAAACATTTTTAAAGTTTTGAGCATGTAAATATCAGAGATTTTAGATGCCAGCCAATAAAATCCAATATTAATATAAGATCAGAACATCCCTAATTCATCTGTTATGATTAAGTAATTAGAAATTATACAGTTAAAATATCTTCTTATTCAATTAGTAATGGACTTATTTACCTCCTTGAATCAAGGAAAACGTCTTAAAAAAAGAATATATATTTATATATATATATATATATATATATATATATATATAGAGAGAGAGAGAGAGAGAGAGAGAGAGAGAGAGAGAGAGAGAGAGAGAGAGAGAGAGAGAGTTAAAGGAAAAGTCTGGTCAGTGGTCAGCAAGAAGATACTGCATCTGCAATCAACAACAATTATTGAAGGTTTCCAGAGGACTTCACCATTGAAATTCACTAGAGCTATAGTGAAACTGACAATGCCCGCGTGCATGGCAGCTGGATGTTGGAATACATTGGTCAAAAGTGAAAAAAAAGAGTTATTTCAGCTTTTCGATTCCTGATCCTCGACGGACGGGTTGGTCGTTGTTGGATTGCCAACTTCAAGAGGGAGGATTTGCCATCGAACTTCTGACCAGAGAAAAAACACGTAATATGTAGCCAACATTTGGAAGAAGAATGTTTTCAAGATGACTTGGATAATAGCGCGTTGTGACAAACACCAGATACAGCACTGGGACTTGATCAACAGCCGATACCGCACCGTGACACAAACCAGTAGGTGGCAGTAGTGTTCTTTGACAAACATGGATGCCTCCAGTAAAGCACATTCACATGAACATTACCCTTTATTAACAACACTTATCATCAATTTAACAGTATGTAATAATTTCATATTTAAAGTACTTTCAGAAGTTTGAATTCTTTTCCTTTAAATTTTTGCAGTGCATCCCTAAACATTTACAAAAGGAATTAAATCAGGAAAACAACCTGAAAATTAAAAAAATGAGACATAATATCTTAATGGAGGAGCTTCTTTGTTTTAAGAAAACACATAAAACATCATAGTATTTTCACATGACTTTACAGGCCTGTGATACTGCGGCTCAACCCCTTATGCTAAATGCTTTTTAGCACTTTATAAATTATGTATGATATATCCAAGCTCATTAAACAAAGTAGTAGTAGTTATGAGAGAAGCGAATCAGACAGATTTATCCTTTTTATAATATGAGTATCCTTGTCTATGATGAACATCTAACAAAAATAAATATAGTGCAATAATACATATTTAGAGACTATAGGGGAATTTTTGAGTCAGTCATAATGAGTTAATCAGTATTAAAAGGATTTTGATTGTTCGTGCAGTCACGTTCAACACTCTTTCATTTTGACTATACCTAAAAAAAAAAAAAGCTTCTCCCTCTGCATTAAAAACAAGCACTAAGAATTAAGGTTAGGACAATGAAGCAGGAGGAATACAATTTTTTTTTTTTATAATTCACATGATGCAGATTAAGGAAAGTATGCTTTAATAACAAACAAAGGTCAGATGCTGTTAATGGCCTGCGTTCAAGAAAAAGAACACTTTGAAAGGGAAGAAAAATGTGTTGAAAAGCAGGTAGTCGTGCTCAGCACAGCCAGGTGGACTCATGTTAATCCTCACTACTGCTGGTTCAAGTACACTCCCACTGTGGCCTTCTACGCCTTGTTCCCTTTACGCCCAGTAGGCTGCCACTTAATTACCGTGCATGTGTGTGTGTTCACACCCCTTTCCCTCGTATTATAGTCTTCAGGCAATCCCAGCGCGGGTATTCAGGTGCTTGTTCGGTTCACCACTGGGGCATTAGTGCCCCTACCTAATTAAGTTGTGTGTGCCCCCAGAATAAATCGGTGTGAGTGTGTGTGTGTGTATCCATGGTACAGTAGACTGGATCCTAATTACTGTCTGCTCCTTGTATTCCCATAGTGTCAGTACCTTCCTACCTCACTGAACTCCTGCAACTGTGTGTGTTTGTGGTGGTGGTAGGGGGGCTTAGGTTCATAGAAAAGAAAGATGTGGAAGCCAGTCATGTACACTGACATATTCTGACTCAAGAGAAACCTTGAGTCTCAGGAGGTTTTGGATTGACAGCACAAAAACCCCTTTCCAAAACACAAACATACAGTTTCTGCAGAGTGTTAACATGCCAGTTGGGCCTGCCCTCCATGTTAAATTTATCTTTTCCAGAATAAAGATTCAATATCATTTTTCAAAATTAAAGTAAACTGAGTTAATTTAATACAAAGTTGAGCATATTAGTCTAGAACAAATCCAAACAATGGAGAGGAGGAAAGTGGGTTATTATGGACGTACAGAAATGCAGACAGTCTTAATAAAAATCTGAATTTCTAAGTTTTTACATTTTGTTTTCAATCTTATTTTCTGCTGTTTGATATCATGGCCAAAATATGGAAACATGTTTTAACAATTACTGTAAAACAAGGATAAGATAACAAAAGTAAAACCTGGTTGTATTTGGGTTGTGGGTGGCTCCCACCATATTAGTGATTGTTTCAGTATTTGTTGGTGTTTCCCATAGAAACACGTCGAGAACAGCAGAATGGCTGCTGCGAAACCTTTAAAGGGCCCACTGTCTTGTTCCACCTGAAGCTCCGTCATTCATCTGAATGTCAATATTCCCACGACGAAGCCTCCTTCACAACCAAATAGGAAAATCATCATCTACTTATAATGTGAACAACCTTGGAAGCCATTGGTATCATTCAGATAAAAGGTTTTCTAAACAGAGAATAAAACCTTTTTGACTTTGATGAGTTATTGTTTTTGAAAGCATCTTTAGTTTTTTAATCCCGTCTTTTGCAGGTGCCACCTCGTGGTAATTGATCTGCAGTCAATATTAGAAAGGACCATGTTAACAGTCCGAAGTTTACCTGTATCGTCATCCCTCAGCCCTCCTATTCAGTGGACCTTAACTGATTTTTGGTTCTTTTACAATTTTTTCTGGATCCCAAATAATTATTTAGGCTATTTTGTAAAACTTCTAAGCATTTGCTAACAAGCCTTCCATGGAAAGTGATTTAAACTTCATACAGTAATTTCACCTAAATGAAACAATATGTTAAAGAGGTATTTTTCCATATAAATTGTAATTTCCCATCTGTCTCTTTTCTGATCCATCTCAACATTTCTACATGTCACATTTCTTTTACCTTGTTGTCTAAGTGCTACTTTGCCTCAGCCTCTGTCCTCTCTTGTCCTTCAGTGCTACACTTACAAACTGGCAGTGCACCAAGTGAAAAGCTGCAGAATGATTGTATATACACACATACATGCATAGTCTAGGTTTAAGAGCAGAAAGATCACACTGTTGTTTAACGCAATAATAACGGATATTACAGAGATTCACAACACAAATATGGCATCCAACCCGCATTGGCATATAATATAAAATCACAACACTTTCTATTTGTTTTACTCTAATAATTCAAAGGATCTTAGCTAAACAATCCTTGATGATGTCCCCTACTTTAAAAGGAAAAGTCCATTCAGCAAGGAATAATTGATGGATCATTATTTATACCTAAAGCTAATATGTTTGCGGTGATTTAATGAATTTAGCGTTAATTAGTAAAAAAATAAAATCAATTAATTTTCAACGCAATCACTGAGTCTGGGAGCGGCCATTTTTGCCCAAATATAGTAACCCCTCCCTCCTGCCATCTTCCAGCAGTGACGTCACGGTGCGGTAAGCCTAGCAACATTCTCCCCGCTTTACAAGCAAAATCAATGGGAACTACTAGACAAATCTGCAATCAACAACAATTATTGAAGATTTCCAGAGGACTTCACCATTGAAATTCACCAGAGCTATAGTGAAACTGACCCACGTGCATGGCAGCTGGATGTTGGAATACATCGGGTAAAAGTGCAAAAAAATTTTTTTTTTCACATTTTCAATTCATGCTTCTCCACGGACGGTTCCACGGACGGTTCGGTTGGTCCGTCCCCCGCGAGCGCTGGTGTGTTTTGACTACGTACTGCTCTGTAGTACCTAGAAAACTTTTAAATTCCCCCTGGACATTTTTTTAGGTATGTCTTTTTCCTGGACATGTCCAGGAAAAAGACAACGTCTGGTCACCCTACCATATCAACAATTTTGATGTTTCAGAGAGTGAGTGGTTGTTGCTATGATGCGTCTTTGCTCGGTAGCTTTGCTCGTGGTAAACCAACCAATCAACACACAGCTCAACTAAATATTCATGAGCATACCATAAAAGGAGGAAAACCTGTCGTTTCATTCTACAGCTTTTGGAAAGGCTTGCATTTGGCCTCATAGAACAGCAAATATGCCATTTTCACACATTGGTTGGGCTGAAAAGGTTCAGAGACCTTAAGGACCAGCACCAAATACCCTATAGAATCATTTTACCTTTAAGATGATTTTACCTGATGGAAGGTCAAACATGTTGCAATGGTTTCCCTTTCCAAATCTCCTCCTGGCTCTTGGGCTTTATGTTTTTCTGTGAGAGTTTTGCCCTGAGGGTCAAACTTAAAAGAGCTATTAAGGGTGTTCCAGAAGATGGAGGTGTAGCAAGCGGTCGACTTTGTTGAACTGCCCTCTTGCTAAGACTTTTAAATTAAATGTGGTAATACGAATAGCAAACGCTCTTCTGACTCACTCCAGAACAATGCCGCCCAAAATCCTAAAGAAACCCAACAAGTCCTGCAAAGTAGAGTCTCAAATGACTGGCATAGGTAACATGGCTAACATGGAGCTAGCTGCTAAGGTGCCAGCAGCTGGTGGGGCCACCACACTCGATCCCTGTCTTTGCCAAGTTATTGAGGAAATCACTGGGAACATTTTATCAGTTACCTCCCAGAAAGTAGACATTCTGACTAAAATGCTTCAGAGCCAGGCCACATAGACCAAGGAGCTGATCTGATGCACTACAGATGCAGAGGACAGGATTGCAGCTCAGGAAGATGTCTTGGATCAGGCTATAAAAAAAGTTGTGAGAAAGAGGACCGTACGATGGCACAACGAATTAATGGCATTGCTTATAAAGGCAGGAGAAGGAAAAGTTGGGTGCTTGGTTTAAAAGAAGGCAAAGAGGCTGGCCCTCGAGCCCTAAAATTCTTTGAAAAATGGCTGTGCGAATTTCTTCAAGTCAAGACCAGCGAATCAAGCTTTAGAAGGCACACTGGCTCCACAACCCAGGCCTATACAGGCCAGTGCTGATCAGATTTCATAACTTCCAGGATCAAAGGATACAATGCGGTAAAGCGACGGTTGTGGGAGGCAGGCATCCAGTATTCTCTTCTTTAACTGGCCAGGGTGAGGATTGTACCTGATGGGGGAGCAAATATTTCCATTTCATCGGATGAAGCAATGTAGTTTGTAGACAGTTTAGGCGGAAATTACGCCAGTGGAAGATCATGGAGGAATTGGTCTGGACCGGACGGTGTCAGTGATCTGATCTTTTTGTATGTTCTGGTTCTTTCTGTTCTCCTCTTTCCGTATAAGGACAAGGGATGTGAGTAATTGTGGTTACAACTCTTTTCAATCTGACTGCTCAGCTTTACTTTCTTATGAATTTTAAGTGGTATTTGACAAGAATGGATATGTAATAAACTTCCTACTTTGGTTTTGTGTGTGTCGTCATCAGGGAGATGAAACACACATGCTTGGTAAAGGAATGGATGCCCCCCGTGTTTTATTTTGGTTCTAATCTGTTAGTTTTGGTTGGTTCCTGTTAAGCTCAGCACATTTCAGTCCTTGTATGTAATCATTATTTGGGTGGTATTAAATTATGACTCTGGATTATACTGTAAATGCTAAGACTATTTAGATGGAACATTAAGGGAAGTCATTCACCAATTAAAAGAAAAAAGGTCCTTTTAGCCCTTAAAAAGGAAGGCTTAGTTATTGCGCTGTTGCAGGAGACACATTTAAACAACTCTGTGCATTTAAAATTTTAACAATGCGGTTTGGAAAATGTTTTTTTCTCCTCTTTTACTGACAAAGGTAGAGGAGTTGCAATTAAAAATCCATGCCCTTTAAAGTCATAGATGTATTAAAGACGCAAATGGGAGGTATGTACCTCATACAGCAATGATAAAGTGGGAAGAATTTGTGATATTGAATGTTTATTTTCCACCAGGTCACCCTATTAACTTCTTAACTGAAATAATAGCAAAACTGGCAGATCTCTGCTGAAAATATTATTGTAGGAGGTGGTTTTATTTGCCTTAGGAATCCACTGATTGATAGGCTCCCCATTAGCCCCCTTCCCATTTCAGGGAAATCAAAACAGATTTTCTGGGATGTATGGGGAAACTATTCTGCCGGAAAGGAGTATACTTTCTACTCCAACCCTTACAGATGCAACACACGTATTGACTATTTTTTTCTCCCTAAAATAATTTTAAGACAATTTGCATTATGCAAAATAGAGCACATTGTTATACAGTATATGACCATTCTGCATTATATCTAAATCATACCTTTAAAAACGCTAGGGTTCAATAGAATCTCTGGAGAAAAAAATCCTTTAATATTAATGGATGGAAAATTAGTGGAGTATTTTAGAACAGAATTCAAACAATTCCTCGCTGTCAATTCTCCGTCTGCTTGCAGCACCTCCTTGCTCTGGGACACAGCTAAGGCATTTTTGTAGAATATCAATAATATCATATACCTGCAGCAAAAAAAGAAAAATATTTGCAGAACAACAAAAAATATTAAAAAGAAAGCTTAGACTCAAGGAACAAGAATATGTAAAAAAAAAAAATGTCTGTGGTCTAAGTTTTGGGAGCTCAATGCCATCTGGTGCTTGCTGAACACATTGCTGAAGGAGAATGCTACAGACAAAGTCAAATTTGCTAAACAAACATTGTTTGAAAATGGGGGTATACCAGATTGATGCCATTCCTTTCTTACAAAAGCATGGAAAACCTCCCGAACAACTACATCCATTTCTTACCGGAGGGGTTTATGTGTTAAGTTTATATGTTAAGTGTCATTCAATACTCCCCTCAATCTATCAAATAAGCATATCCAAAATCAAAGCAAGAGTCAGTTGTATAATGACCTAATTTTCTGTGCTCGAAAGAATATTTTGTTACAATGTGTTTCTAATAAATCTCCTACTATTTTTGGGTGGAAGAAGCTTATTTTGGAATATATCCCTCTCGACCTTCTAACCTTTGCCTCGTCCACTCTGACATTTTTGGACGCATATGGAAGTCCTTCTTGGACTATGCTGAAGACCACGTGTCTACATCCTTTCTCAAACGTTTATAAATGTTTAGATGTGAACTATATAATGATTGACGTATGCACAGTATTAGCCTTTTAAAACGGCCCTTCCCAGTCATACTTCTGCGGAAAGGCAGCCTACTCCCCTGTGAGTCCTTGGCATGCGTTATTTTTTACTCTGGCTCTACCCTTTTACTATATTACAGGGCCTGTAGGGTGACCAAACGTCCGTATTTCCCGGGACATATCCGTATTTCACGTCCTGTCCCGGGTTTAATTTACAGGCACTAGGGCACTGCGCACGGCGCTGCGTGTGACGTAATCCCTGAGCCGCCTCAGTGCGGGCAGCCCTGTTCTTAATCAGAATATAGATAGCGTGGCTGTCAGTACGCCAACAACATGCAATAGCGCAAATGTATGTTTACCGACGATTTACAAAGAGTTTCCCTGCTTTCAGACCGGGTCGAGACACACACGGGAGGCCTTGTGCACAGTGTGCAAAGCAGGCACATATGTCTCGGTGTCCAATGGAGGTGCAAGGGATCTGAAAAGCCACCTGGACACCAAAGTAAAGATAGTCTATTGATATGTTTGTTCGTTTTTGGTACATTTTGAGTTATTTTTGCTACACAAGAGGTATTTTTTGTTAATTAGCTCATTTGTTAATTTATTTTTTCCAATAGCCTACAGAAAAAACATTATCGTTCATTACTGAGGCTGAGTATCATCTGTTGTTGGGAGTTGAGAGTTATTGTTAACTTTTATTGTTAAGTGAGGGATGTTTAGATGAGACATTATTTCTTTCATTGTGCTATCCATTCATTACAGGAATTGTTAAGCATTTTTAATAAATACATTTTGAATAAAATTATAATTTGTTATTGGAGTTATTGCTGTTGACTTTTACTGAAAAGCATTTTTAATAAATCAACTCTAAATATCATGTTATTGTAGGATTACGTAGGCCTACGTTAATTGAGTGCAATCTACAGACATCTCTATGCCTGGGAACAGAGATGGGAACCCCCCCCCCCGCTCCAAGGTGTCCTGGTTTTCCTACATGAAAAACTGGTCATCCTATTACCGGGTCTATTACAATTTCTTCTCTTTATATCTATATTATATTTTAGTACAAAGATTGATGTTTAAAAGAGAATTGTAGGGGACCAGACGAGGGCCCAATAAGGAAAGTGGGACAATTTTAAATGGCTACTACTGTATGCCCCCTATCTTTTCTTTTCTTCTCCTCTGGAGTTCGCTCCTTAGCTTTTGTTCTGTGTTATGTTGTTGTTGTTATTAAAAAAAACTATATATGCAAACAAAAATAAACATCAGATAAAGCTCTCATTCAAATGTTTATCGAAGAAAACAGTATTTTGAACTGTTCATCTCAAAGTTTTATATAGCAACACATAAAGGAATTTTTTACAAACTGAATCACAATATGTTAATAGGATTTTTTTATTGTGAAATAAGTTCATAGAAAAGCAATTACAGTCAGTTTTAGCAACCTTGGATCTCCTTATTCATGTTTAACAGAAACTGGTCTAATTGCAGTTCCTCTCCGTTCAAGTTCAGGTACCTGACCCATTTGATTTAGAAGTGAGACTACAAGATCAGTTGATCATCTCAGACTAAACAATTTAATTTCTCTATAAATATAAAGCTTTAAAGAAAGGTCAGGTCAGTTTGAAATTATCCAAAATAATACATTTCATTCTACCGTTCAGTGCTATTTTCCTTTCCAGATATGTTTTGTAAACTTTAATCAAATGTTAAACCTGCCAACTTTACTGTATCAGACCAACATGGTCATCGTTATGGTGGTGGGGATTCTCAATCATCCAGGTCATAGTCCTTCCAAATAAGTTAAAAAAAAACAATCCACTGAACCTTGTTTCCAAGTTTGAGAAAGAGAAGAAAGAAATAACAACCTTTAACCAAGGGGGTGGACTCAGTTTTCAGCTTTCAAAAACCTACAATGCAGCAATTGAGTTGATCCCTTCGTCCTATCATTGCAACCCCAACCCCTTTACAGGGAAACAGAAAACCCTACCTATTCAGCCAGGGCAACAATTCCCCTTAATGACCCCCCTTTCAGAGACATAGACAGTTATGGGGCATTGCAGACTAGCAAAGGAGCCAAACGACCCCCATTCCAAAAGGGGGGACCCGTTCTTCTGTTTAAATTTGCTTGTTTTCTAAACAAAAACAAGCATTTGTTAAGCTACTGAATAAAGACATTTTGAATTCAAAAAGCTTCCTGGATGGGAAGTGAAACGTCTTCAAACTTTGAAAAAAGGCCCAGTGGATCAACATATTCTCATTATCAGTTCGTATGAAATCGTACGAAAAGTTATGCACACAATTTCGTACGTTTTGGACGTTTTTCCTCAAAAAACCACATCAGTGCGCATGCGCTGGCAGACAGAAAAAAAAAGCAGATCCGCGGACGGACGTAAAAATGGGAAAAAGGGTTTGGGTCAGGGTTAGGGCTAATTCTAATTTATACTCTATATTCGTGAATGGTGCGTCAGATGCGCATACGACGAAAAAAACGTCCAAAACGTACGAAATTACGGTGCATAACTTTTCGTACGATTTCATACGAACTCATAATGAGAATACACTGAGTGGATTGTTTTTTTAACTTTTTGGGAATGGTTATCGTTATCAACATGGCTAAAGATATCACAGTTAGAGTAACTAACAGAGCTAATTTTTAATGTAATGCTAGGTTAGTTGTTCGATGATGACCTCACCAGTTCCTCTTGTCTTGTGCCATGTGTGTTTGTCATGCTAGGCTGTATAAATGTGCGTGGGTGTGTGTGTTTATGTGTGGGAACACATATTTGTGTGTGGATGTAGCTTTGCTCGTATCAATGTGTCTGAGTCTCACCGGTCTTCTTCTGTCCTGTCCTGTGCTTTCTCTTTTGTTGTGTGTGCACTCGTTGCTTTAGCTATCGGTACTCAGCGGATGAGGACTCCCAGTGCCATTGCCTCTGAGATCTTCGAACCCCACCTGGGTAGCCACATTTTACAGGTAGGAATTATCCATTGCTTACAAACTATTTCAGCCATTGTCGGATATCACACTATTTATGAGATTGCCTAATACACTATTTTTATAAAGTCCATTTGAATTTGCAGTTAGCCTCTATGTTTGTATTTTACAGCATTACTGGGAACTTGTTGCTCAGAATTATAATTAAGTTATTTTATATTTTATCAAATAGCGTTGTCTTCTTATTAACACGATTGATAAAAGAGAAACTGAAGCCTGTGAATTCTCAAATAACCAGCTCTCTTAAAGGAACCTAATGAACTACATTATGTACAAATATGACTCAGATGACTCCGAGTATGAGGCTTATAGAGAAACAAAAATAGGTTCAGTTTCTTTTAATAAACCTTTAACTTTTACATATACATTTGTTTTATAATTAACATATATAAACAGTTAAGCACAAATGTAAACACCCTAGTACAGTAGTTACTAGCAGGCTTTTAGCAGTGGTAGGGAGTGAAAACACAAGTTAGCTTCTGTTGAAATGACTTTATTTGGACATTTTTGTGACGCAAGAAGAAAAAAGTAGGAGCAATCTGGCAGAGCTTCAACCAAGAAAGATGCCAGCAAATTCTAAAAGGAGAATGATTTATTGTCTTGTTGTAAAATCTGCAAGTAGAAGATTTAAACCAACAACTCAGTGCTCCAAATGGCGGTTTGTGAGCTTTAGAAATTGTAAACTCTTTTTGTTTTCAAGTAAAATCCCACCCTGCCGCATATCAGGAGGGGACATACCCAAAGCTCATTTATATAGAGGCTTTGTTTGGCTCAAAGCAGGTTTGTTGAAATGTTTCAGCCACTAAGCTCCATTTTTAATGTGGGCACATGGCTACTTTCATATGCAGATAGGATTGGGTGAATAGGTCATAACATTTACCCCATCAGCATACAAGCATTTCTTTTTTGGTAGATACCAGGATTTCTACCCGCATCCCACCAACCTCTCCACAGTTTACAGCTTCTGGCCTGTTAATTGAAAAATGTTAAAAGGAATTCCTTTATAACAAAACACTTTCTGTACATTCATGTGTCTATATTCTATAGGCATTTGAGTGAGGAAAAGTGAAGGTAGTGGCTGTTAAATATACCTCGCTCCAAAAGGACTCAGCTATATGCAGCAATAACAAAGGAATATACTTCCACACAAGATACTTATTATGAAGAAAGATAAAAGAAAACCGATTTTAAGAGGGATTAAAATGAGAAAATAAATTCAGTGCAATGATTGAAATAGAACATTGTGGATTGTAATACAGAACTAGGACTTATCCTATAAGTGCTGTTAGAATAAATGCCCTTATTCTTCTAAATTGATGGATATAGATCAAGTGACTGCACTGCAATTCTTCTGCAGATATCCCTCCTCCTGGATTATCTGTTGCTGAAAGATGTTTAACATTTTGATCAACATGTTCATTTTAGACCAATTAGCAGTAGGGCTGGGCAATTAATTGCATTTGCAATATAATCGCAATTTAGAAAAATGGTAATTTTAAAATTTCAGAGGCGATTGTCAAATGTATCACATTACGTTTAATAAGAGTAAGACACTAAATTTCTCCCTCAAGCAATTTAGGTGGTGATAATATGATTAAAGTGGGCCTGCTGTCGCATGTAATGAAACAGGGAGTTACAGCCATAGAGTTATAACAATACCGCGGGCTTAAACACGGAAAGGCTTGAAATAGCAGATACTGCAAATAGGCTAAAAATCACAAAATTTGAAGAAAAAAAACAACAACAAGAAAACACAATACATAGCAGTATATAGCAAAAACATTTGATATATATATATATATATATATATATATATATATATATATGTATATATATATATATATATATATATATATATATATATATATATATATATATATATATATATATATATATATATATATATATATATATATATAGCGCAATAGTTAATGCGTTGATGCCAGACTCAAATCGGACGATAAGAAAAAAAAAAATCACCAACGTATATTTTTGAGTTGAGAACGAATCATTCTTGTGTATAGGCCTACTGTTAACACATTGAACGTGATGTGCTAACATGGATGCACCTATAAAGCCACCAGTGGTGTCAAAAGTTCACACATTTGTTACTTAAGTAGAAGTATAGATACTGCAGTTTAAAAACACTCTGGTAAAAGTTGAAGCAACAACTTGACCTCTTTATTCAAGTAAAAGTGAAAAAGTATGTGCTCCAAAAACTACTTAAAGTATGAAAGTATAAAGTAAAAAAAAAAAAAACAGCGAGATGCCACTATATGAATTGAAAGCTAAATTTTTGGACTATTTCGAAAAAATTCTTTGAGATAGGGCCAAGGATGAGGGAGGTTTTGTTGGTCTCCATCTCCGATACGCTCTCGCCTGTGTCTGACCTTTCAGACATTTCAACATCTTTTTCTGAATCCTACATTGTAGCAGGGCATAGACAATTCACGTTAGCAGTTTGAAGAACACCTGCTTGCTTCTGATGATTTCCTTTAGCTAATCAATGAGTGTTTGTGTTATATGACTCATCCAATTACACTAGTTTTCACTAGAAGTGGATGGAGCCAATGATCTGCATTGGATGGAGCACATGACGGGAAATAAATATTTATAAACGTTAAACCAGGGGTAACCAATTAAAAATCAGCGGGGTCAAAATAAAGGAAATCATCAATCAGTAAAGGTCCGGAGACATTTTTAATGATCTGTTACTTTAAGTAGAATTTAACAATGAAATAAAATTGGGTTTTTATGCATTCATGTTATACATTGAATTTTTTAGATAAGAATATATATATATATATATATATATATAAAATAGAATATTTTTCCATTTTAAAATCTAGTGTTTTTTGAAGTAGAGAACAACAATCTTTCAGTTTGATATATAGACCATTTCCTGATTCACATATTGTATAAAACACCTTAACTGGATGTTTGTTATTTTTCTTCCTTTTTTCTGTCTTAATGAGAGCAGTGGGCTTTATGCTGCCCTGCAAGGCTTTAAAGGGTTTAATGGAGACAAAGCCATTCTCAAGCACATATCAAGGTTCTCATTTTGAGCCTGGATCCATATTTATTTTTGATTCTGTTGGTGGAGAATCCTCCAACAGCAGCAGGTTGAGCCAAACATCCTCTAAATGTTCAGGCTCCGCTCCGGTCCGGCAAGGTCAAGATCCGCTATTGCAATCGCACCAAACAGGAAAAAGAACGGCAAGAAGATCCGGTTTGTCAAATTAAAATATAGAAACAACAGATTGAAAATAACTACAAATTAAACTAAAATTCTTATATATTTCAAAAAACTAACACCTATTATTTAAATAATTGGATGCAAAGTATTGGTGCTTCAACAGACTAGGAAGCAGATTTCTCATCTTCATCAGAATGGATGCTGATGAGGATTTTTTTAATATGTCATATTAAATTAAGCATTCATTTCCGCATGTTTTGCTCCTACGAATTTAATGATAATATCGTGCATGCTCTCCTCAAGCTCCGAGGATAAGTCAGAGTGCAGCAATTTGGGAAGAACAGCGGAGGCTGTAGGCTTTGCTTTGCGCAGGAGGTCCGGAGCACCTTGAGGGTCCAGAGGCTAGTCGGCAGGCAGAGGTCTGAGGGCAGAGGCAGAGACTGAGTGCAGGCAGGCAGATTCCAGACAGAGATTTCTATCTCCAGGATTTCAGGTTTCCAGAAAAGTCAGGATCTGTGAGGCAGAGAGAAACAGGATCAGACAGGTCCACAAAATCAGGGTTTCAGATCAGGCAGGCTGGCTCAGGTCTTGCTATACCATTACTGGCAAACACTCTGGCAGGGAAGTGTCAGCCTCCCCCCCCCATTAAATAGGTCTCCTGATGAGCAGACAGGAAACAGGTGTGTAGAAGTAAGCTCATGCCCTCAGGAGGAAGATCTCAGGCGCCCTCTGGTGGAGAAAGTGGACAAGCCTCCAGATCCCAACATAAAGTATAGATACCTAAAAAGTATACTTAAGTACAGTAACAAAGTATTTGTACTTCGTTACTTGACACTCTCAAAGCCACCAGGTTTGCTTAAGGGAAAATGTGTTTTTAAGAACACCCGTCATCGTGGTTGAAGATGATGGGTTCCAGCTTGTTCTCCAGGCGGCCACAGGTGAGCCATCTTACAAACTACCTTTGAGTCAAACTATTATTAGGAGCATACATGACCAGCATGCCGCAGAGAAAGTCGTGAAAGATGAGAAGTTGGTGGAGGTGACATAATTTGCATTGATGGGGTAACACTGGATATCTGTCAATAATGATAACTACCTCGGCGTCACTGTACACCTTATCAATGACAGCTGGGAACTTCTCTCCTTCGCTTTAGGTAGGCGATGTTATTGTATGTAATTTTAAATTTCATTTTACCACGACACCATGAATGATTACAACAACATTATGTTTGCTTCTTGATGATTGCTTTGCTGAATGTGGGTAAAGTGGGACACTTTTTGAAAATGTAGCTTCTGTGGTATTATGTGATGCATTTTGGAAACAGGAGATGAGCCCCTGGTCTAATATGCAACCTGGCTTGAGAAACCTGTTAAAAGACTTAATTTTAATTATTTAGGTAGCAAACACATCTCATCCTTACTTGATTCTCACCTTTATAAATGTTATTCTTAGATCTTATTTGTACTGCACTGCACTGCAAGAAAAAAAAAATCCTGCAAGGGAGTAAGGAAGTATTTCTGATTCTGATTCATGAATCCCTTTGGCAGAAATAAAATGAGTGATTTTAATCTAGATTAATCTAGATTACAGTGAGATTAATCTATATTAAGATAATTAATCTATGCCCACCTCTAATATATAATTTGGATGGATAGATGGATGGATGGATGGATGATGGATAGATGGATGATGGATGGATGGAATGATGGATGGATGGATGGATGATCAATGGATGGGATGGTGAATGGATAGATAGATGAATGGGTGGATGGATGGATGGATGATGAATAAATAGATGCATGGATGAATCAATGCCTGGACGGATGATGGATGGATGGATGATTGATAGATGAGATGATGGATGGATGGGGGATGAATGGATGGATGGATGTTGAATGGATGGATGGATGGTGAATAAATGGATGGATGGATGGATGGATGTTGGATGGATGGATGTTGGATGGATGGATGATGAATAAATAGATGGATGGAGGATGGATGGATGGATGGAGGATGGATGGATGTTAAATGGATGGATGGATGTCAAATGGATGGATGGATGTTGAATGGATGGATGGGGGATGAATGGATGGATGGATGTTGAATGGATTAATGGATGGTGAATAAATAAATGGATGGATGGATGTTGAATGGATGGATGGATGGATGTTGGATGGATGGATGGATGGATGGATGATGAATAAATAGATGGATGGAGGATGGATGGATGGGTTGATGATGGATGGATGGATGGATGGATGGATGGATGGATGGATGGAGGATGGATGGATGTTGAATGGATGGATGGATGATGAATAAATAGATGGATGGAGGATGGATGGATGGATGTTGGATGGATGGATGGATGGATGGATGGAGGATGGATGGATGGATGGATGGATGGAGGATGGATGGATGGATGGAGGATGGATGGATGTTGAATGGATGGATGGATGGATGGATGGATGGATGGATGGAGGATGGATGGATGGATGGATGGATGGATGGATGTTGAATGGATGGATGGATGGATGGATGGATGGATGGATGTTGAATGGATGGATGGATGGATGGATGGATGGATGTTGGATGGATGGATGATGAATAAATAGATGGATGGAGGATGGATGGATGGATGGATGGATGGATGTTGGATGGATGGATGGATGGAGGATGGATGGATGGAGGATGGATGGATGTTGAATGGATGGATGGATGTTGAATGGATGGATGGATGTTGTCTTTGTTAGGATATCAGTTACTGACTTAATGCTGCATCTTGTCCTTTATCAGATCCATCCCAGCCACCCTGTTGCATTAGATCCAAGGGACATTTAAATCCTGTGATTCCCAAGTTTAGTGAAACCACTTTTCCGAATACTCATAATTATTGGAGACCAAGGACAAGCAACACTTTTTAAATTTCACTCTGTTACGCAGATAGTTTGGATCAGACAAACCAGTTTATACCATAAACTAACATATGTGTCAATAATCAAAACAATTTAGAGCTAATTAAAGAGAGTACATTTTTTACAAACTGTATCTTAATTCAAAGATGGATGTTGGAGCCAATCCTGGACTTCAAATCCTGTAGGTATGAGCTCAATCACATAAACGACAACAGTAAAACAAAAACAAAGCTTAAGAAAAACTTGGATCGTCAGAGAACACCCCTGCAGCTTTTCTCTGCAAAGGGGGTCCGCAGTCTGCTGTTGCAAGATAACAGTAACCTGCATTTTACCACCAGTAGCTTTAGTTAATGTTTGCAAACCCCCATTTTGAATCGCATATATTACCTATTTTCTCTAATCACTTTCAAAAGTAATAAAAAAAGCTTTAGCTACCTTTCATCAGATGACATCACAGCTCCAATAACCACACCCCTCCCCCACCTTTCTTTTTTTTTTTTTAAAGAAGCAGAGCGGAGGGGTAGATGGTCATTAACATGCCTCTGTTACTGATCATATCAAATGTTGTAACATGCAGAAATCTGTGAATAGAAACATCTTAAATCATCTGCATAATGTTTCATTAAACATGTACAAAATGCAATTTTAATCAATATAATGTTTTCATGCAGGAGATGCTTATCAGGAAAGCTTCTGTTTCATCAGAAGGAACCCTCTTTATCAGGCACAAACTTCATAAAGTTATTAAAAGTTTTAAAGGATGTTTTTCCATACAATTTATGTCATCCATATGCTTTATAACCTCTCTTAATGGTTTTGGAATATGGCACCACTTGAGTTTATGGCACCACTACAGAGTTTTAACCTACACTAATAGGGGGAAACAAATCTAAAAACATTTTGCCAATCTAAAGTAGTAGCCTTTTACTTGATGGGCTCTTGGCTGGTCCCCTACAGGTTATTTTTAAACATGAATCTTTGCACTAAAATATTCTTTCAGTCATGATTTGTGGACATTAAGATCTAAAGAGAAGCATCATCTCCTGGTCATTCTGTAATTCAATGAAAGGGCACAGAGTAAAAAAAAAAAAAAAAATGCACGCCCAAGGAGAAGGCCAGTGGCTGGAAGTTGGAGGGGATTTTGCTGGGAATCGCAGGGAAGTGGGCAGCCATTCGGTTGCCGTTTGACTCAGAAGGGCTATTTCGAATAGCTGCAGGACTTTGTCATCTATCCAGGGAAAATGCTGCCTCTTAGACGCCTGGGTTTAATTCAGCTATATCATTGTTTTTATTATCATGGTCATTTTTTTATTTATTTTTTTGCATGTTAAATGGCGTTATTTTTTTACCAAAATAGTTTTCCACCAATTTGCAATATGAATAATTTTCAATTATTTGCCTTTAAGCTTGTCAGAGGGCAAATTATTCTTCATAATTACTTCATACCTTTACATTATTAGCTTAGTAATTCCTCATAATTTGGCCTCAGCTTTTAAACCAAACAGGACCAGTTATTACTCAACAGCCAGTTCTGGCTACAGCTAAGCTGATTTATTAAGTGGAATTATGAAAATATGAGTTCTTGTGGATCACTCCCTGGGGTTTGTGTGTATCTGTGTTTCTTTTTTTTTTGCAGCTTTAATTCCAAATATGTTGCACTCTTTATCTATTTAACTTACAGCCCAAAGGCTGAGCTTTAAAGATCACAGCCAGGTTTATGCAATGCCACGACTGCTAAAATCTGGTTGGGTTTGTGTTTGTGCATTGCTGCGTCTGCTGGTGCGTGTGCAAGTGAAAACGAGAAAGAGCATGTATTTTTGCTGTTTGATATTCCTGTTTTGTGTTCATATATCACCTTTGCGGGTAACGTGTATGAGTGTGCTCTGAGTGTACACTGCAAAAACGATCTAGAAATAAATAAAATTTCTTAAGTGTTTTCACCCTTAATTTGAGTAGGTAAATGAGAGTAATTTTACTCTTAAAATAAGATAATTAGATAATATGCACTTGAAATAAGACAATGCAATTGTGTTTTCTTATTTTAAGTGTAAATTTTCTCTTTTACCTCCTTAATTCAAGAACAAATGCACTTATTTTAAGAAAAAATTACTTATCTAGATTTAGACTTTTTGCAGTGTATTGACATCTAAAAATGTTTCCCTTAACTGCATGATTATACAACAAATTAAAGGCATGTTAAACTGATCAATTGAACATCGAAATGGAAATAAGCAGAGGCTGCATCTGACTTGGTTGAATGTATTTTTTGTTTGCAGATTAAAGCAGTGGCATCATTCCATTAGATCTCAGCTTATTACTGAATAATCAGGGAGAATCAGCCCACACTACTTTATTTATTGCTCAGAGAGCAAACAGTAGGAGGGGGATTGAAGCTGGAAATAAAGGTTATAAAGAGGATTTTTCATAGAAATTAAGAGTCCAGATTCGTCTAAAATGAATTAATTGGTGGTTCCTACAAAACATTAGCCAATCCCAATACGACCTCGGGATCGCTTTAAATGTAGGAAGTCTGAGCTTTATTTTAGAAATTCTGATTGAACATGCTGCTAATTCTTTATTAATTGTGCTTTCTAAGGAAGTTTAACATGTCTATATTGGTAAAAGTTTAACCAGTGTTATTTTCACGCGTACTGCTGTAAATACATAAAACAAATTGTCGGTGTTATTGCAGGCAAGTATTGTTCTGTATTTATCTGTCCACCGAAACTCTCAATTTTAGGGCATCCATGCACAAGAAATATGAAAGCATTAAGAATATGTTTAAAAGTCCCCTTTTTGTTCAATTTTCAATCCGTTTTCTCATTAGTGTGCGAGAGGGGAGGTAATTCTCGGCATAACACACACGTTTGCAGTGTAGAAAACAGTGGCGGCTGGTGAAAAATATTTTTGGTGGGGCTGATATAGCCTAGTGTATGTCTCCAACTAATCTAGAATAAGAATTCAAATAAACAATTGGACAGTAAATACAATTTAACAGTAATGATTTAATTTACTATATAATAACAGTAACAGTGATGATTTGGGTCACTGTGACGGGGTTCTTTGGCCTCCAAGAATCCAGGCTCAGTCGGGTTACCGGTGTTGGTGATTTATTGTGCTCAAAAACTCAAAACAGGGTGCAAAAGAAACTAAACATATACAAGATCCTCTGGGCCTCAGCCTCCCTCCAGTTACCAGCAATGTAACAAAGAAACAGAAAACAAAAATGGCCGCTCTTCTTCCCACAGCCCTCATTAAATAGTTTAAGCCCCTCCCCTCAGGCTCTCTTATTTCTGATTTCTTCTCATAAATCAGTTTTGTCCATATATTACCTCCACAAAGAATTGATGTACAAAAAAAAGAATTTCTACAACTAAATTCCTTTACACAGATTCATTGACTTTTTCAATTACACCAAACTTTTAAACATAAAATAAAAAAATAATAATCTGACAAACATTTAGCGAGTCACGTGTTGGTGACGTCACTTCCGCATTCCAACAACTCTGGCGTTTTAACCGCTTACTGAGCGTTGCCTCCAGCAAAGATGCCGCCAGACTGAAGATGACAAGTCCCCGTAGCATACACACGTACACCCAAAGCACCTCGCTCGTTACATTCGCCATCGTCCCTCTAATTGTCTGCACCTGCGCATTGGGTGCAGAAGCCTGTTAAAGGGCAGTATTTTCAGAGCCCCAAGACCATAAAATTCTGAGACGCTGATTGGCCATTAAATTATTAAATTGACCTAGCAATAGTACATGATTGGCAGATGCTCTGCACATGTGAGACAGAGACGGTAGGAGTCTGTCTGTGGAAATCCACAAATGAATGACAGTAGGTAGGGAAATGTAGTTTATATAATTTGTTTTGCTTATAGGTACACACTCTAGAGAGTAAAACTGACATTTATGAGTTAATTTGTAAAAATATATTTTACGTTTCTCTCTTCTTATCAGGGAGGGCGGTGCCCCAGCGCCCCCTATGGGCCGGCCGCTACTGGTAGAAAACTTGCACCAAACAGCTGTCGGACATATGTCCCACCAAAAGTCCTCTTTTATGCCTTTAAGAGCAACACTCCAAAACTCTGACTCTATAAGACTTCACAAATTAGTACTTTATCCAGCTTTCTCTACTAGTCATCTTTATTCTCGCATGCCTATTTTATCTGTCCTGCTTCTCTATGACAGCCTCCACACAGAGGAAGAGTGCTGTGTGTCAACCAGTTCTCATCTTCCTCCGCTCTGCACATCATGTTGTCATGTGTGAGTGTTAACATGGGGCTGGAACAAGACAAAGTGCCACGCATCAGCTCACAATTTTGAGTGTAGCTGCCATGCTTAGTTGTGTGTGTGTTTTTGAGTGCTCTATCACAGTGCTCTGATCCTTCAGGTGGAGACATTAGACATCCCCTAACACCTTGTTTTAATCCCTGGAGAGTCGCTATGACAACTATATGAGACCAACCCTGAGTCTGATTGAATCAGATGGGATAATGAGTGATAGTAAAAATGTGGAGCTTTTCCTCACCCCAAGGAGATATATGTAAATGTATAAATATGTATATATTAATAAAGGAGACAAGCCTGATGATGCTCCTGAATTAAAATTTTGCAGAGCAGATGTTGAAATCAGGTGTTCAGGAAATGTTAGTATAGATAGATAGATAGATAGATAGATAGATAGATGTGTTTATAATTTAACCTGTATAAAGATAGCAGTTTACATTAGTAGACAACATTTTACAGGCCTAGGAGCTCAGAAAATGGGTGAGCTAGAGAGTTTTTTTGAGACGTTTAGAACAGAAATATATTATAAAGATATCCCAATCTATAAATATCTTTTGGAGATTCATGGAGTTTTTCATTTGAAAGTTATACCTACTAAGAATTGACACATAGCTGACCTCAGACAAGCATCTAAGAGGCCAATGCTATCTCTGGAGGAGCTGCAGAACTCCTCAGTTGAGTTTAGATAATCTGTAGTTTCTGAAATCCACGTATTCTGCCTTTGCTGTTTGAAAGAGTGGCAAGAAGAGAAAATGTATAAACAGAGAAAGATGGATTTCATAACATACAAGCCTTGTTACACTAGAAAGAAAGAATGAAAGCCATGTAGAGGGACTGATTTATTTATAGAGGATGGTGTCCATAAGATATATGTTGCAGGTCTGCCAACTATACTTGCATCTTAAATAGAGATGTCCGATAATATCGCCCGGCCGATATTATCGGCCGAAATTAGCATAATTGTGTGATATCTGTCCATATCCTTATCGGGTTCCCCCCCGATAATTAAAAGCCAATAATATAATGCCTAGATTTTGCGTAATATGTTGAAGCGAGCGCTCTTGCCAACACGCGACGCTCCCTGATGACGTCATTAAACCGCGCCAGCCGGCAAACTATGTACAGTAGCATTAGCAAAGCTAAACTGTTTGTAACGAAAATTTCTGCGGTGTGGAACTTTTTTAAAGTTTCAAAGGATTACTTGAAGTTTGCGATTTGCAACGAATGTAAGGTCCTTGTCATGCATGGGGGAACCAAGACTTCGTCCTTCAGAAGCTATCCTTCACTGGACTTCATTTGTGTTTACATTCAATTTGGTGCAATACAGCTGTACTGGTGAGGTACACTTTTTTTGTCCTATTTGTGAAGAAAAGAGATTTCTCTCTTGTTTGATTATTCATTGGCAGGATAATCTCAGGTAGAGTATATTCCAAAATGTTGTTTGAGACAGTGTTGAAAATAAATGTCAAATTTTTCATTTTCCTGAAGTTGAAATGCTGTTTCTATCCTGTACAATGGTAATTGTTTGTGGAATATACAGTGTGTAGTGGAGCATCGCAGTAAATGTAGGTTATGCTTACATTTTGTGACTGGCATGATGTCAAATTAGTTTATATTGGTATTGGCTTATATCGGAATCGAAAATTCAACATTTGGAATATCGGCGTATCGAATGTCGGCAAAAAAGGCAATATCGAGCATCCCTAATCTTAAATATACCATAAACTAAGAATTTCACAACTTGGTTAATTAATTATTTTATAAAGTTCAAGTAAAATAAACATAGGGGTACTAATAAGCATGGCCACGGGAAGTGGGGGTGCTGGGGGTACTGCAGCACTCCCTAGTGGCGAGAGGGAGATAAAAAAAAAAACATCTATTTAAAATGCTTTGCAAAATATATAAATTTCTTAAGAATATTTTGGGAAATATTCTTAAGAGGCCGGGTCACAGATAAGTGACCCAGCCCCGGATAAGCAGAAGAAAATGGATGGATGGATGGATGGATGGATGATAATAATAATAATAATAATAATAATAATAATAATAATAATAATAATAATAATAATAATAATAATAATAATACATTTTATTTGTATTGCACTTTACATTTCAACAAAATCTCACAGTGCTACAAAATTCATAGTTAAAACAAAACCGTGAAATAAAAGCAGCATACATAGTTAAAACGAGACATTACAATAAAATAACATACGTAGTAAAAACAAAACAGTAAAATAACCATAAAACCACACAGATAAGGTACTAACTAATGTTCAAAGGCCATATTAAATAAAAATGTCTTGAGGCCTTTCTTGAACGCCTCCACACTCTGTGGGACCCTAAGGGACTCTGGGAGGCCATTCCAGAGTTGTGGGGCAACTGCCTGGAAGGCCCTATCTCCCATTGTGCAGAGCTTGACTCTTGGCTGGTGCAGTCGGTGGGTGGAGGGTTCTGGAGGCGGTGTGAGGAGTTCCTTGAGGTAAGCAGGGGCAGTTCTATGTATGCACTGATGAGTGAGGAGGCAAAGTTTGTAATGTATTCTGTGTTGGATGGGCAGCCAATGAAGGGACCTGAGGACTGGAGTGATGTGTTTGTGTTTGCGCCTCCTCGTCAGGACCCGGGCAGCACAGTTCTGCAGCTTTTGTAGACTTTTGCCAGGGACCCCGACGAGGAGGGCATTACAGTAGTCCAATCTGGAGGAGATAAAGGCATGGATTAACTTTTCTGCGTCGGGTTGGGAAAGGGAGGGGCGGAGTTTGGTGATGTTTCTGAGGTGGAGGAAAGAGACCTTGCAGAGGTGACGTATGTGGGAGTCGAACGTGAGATGTGGATCCAATTTGACACCAAGGTTTGTAACAGATGAGGACAGAGGGATGTTTTGATCGAAGATAGGGATACTGTTTAGGGAGAAAGAATTGGTTTGGTGTGGGGTGCCAATGAGAATGGCTTCTGTTTTGTTGCTGTTGAGCTGTAGAAAGTTTTCAGCCATCCATGTCTTTATCTCCCCCAGGCAGCAGTGAAAAGCAGATGGCAGAACTGTGGGAGAAGTGGAGTCCATTTTTATGTACAACTGTGTGTCATCTACATAACAATGAAAAGAGACCTTGTGTTTTTTGATTATCTGACCGAGTGGGAGCATGTAGATGGTAAAAAGGGTCGGCCCAAGGACCGACCCTTGAGGCACTCCACAGGTAACTGTATGGATGGAAGGATGGATTTTGGGAAATAATTTTGAGCTATGTTTTAGTTTATTGCTGTGCATATTAAAAAGGGTTGAAGCGATTCAAAAATTGTTTTTTATTAGAAATGGTTGTTTATCTTGTCTGTGGAGAAGAACAGGTTAAAATAGTTCTCAGATTTCTCTCACTTCTTCATTGACTTTCTCCTTTTTCCGAATGTTGTTCTTGTTACTGATTAGCTTTTTGTCTCTCAAAGCACTATTGTAAAACTTTGAACAGGTGGGTTCAAAGTCAGGAGTGATCAGGAGCTCACCTCTGTTGCAATAGCTCAATTTGTTTGTTTTTTGGACTTTTTAGAAAACATCGCTTTCTACAAACCTGATAGAGGCTCAGGATGTGTCAGCGTGTAAAGCAGGTCAGCTTTATAAAGAGAACCCCACCTATGTTATGTTAAGAATCTTCTATAAAAAGTGTCAACCACCTACATGTTAATTGCCTAGATGTTCAAGCAAATATGTTTGTTGTTTTTTTTAACACAAAAAGAATCTTAAAGAATCCACTGTTGCTGCCAATCAACCTGATAAGCGTTTCAGGGTATCTTGGTTTTAGGTTCATCACTTAGTTTTGTTTGCTTTATTTATGCTAGTTTTTGTATTTTTGTGTATTTTTTATGTTTTTGGATTAGCTTTTTGATACTCACCCTCTTCCTGTTCTTATTTATTATTTAAATTTTACCTGTAACTTTAGATATTCTTTTTTTTAAAGTGTTTTCTAACCATTAAACACTTTGAATGAACCTTCCAGCTACTTGGATCACTTGTCAGATATTTTAAACAACCCAATGAACCAGTATAATCTGTTTCTTTGTTTCTGAAGGGGACCTGAATAATATAACTCGCTACTTGAGATAATTTTTATTTGTTCACACTTCAAGATATTTGTTAGTATGTCCACCATGCAAACTTGGATGTCTTTCTTGCAAAGACAGTAAACACACTTTTCTCCCACCCTTCCATCTGAGAAAGAAGGCCAACATGGCAGCAAATTGGCCCCATTAATCTCCAGGCTAATTGATTGTTAGAAGTTTGAGGATGACATTTTAAGAAAGCCTAGCGGACAGGGCGTAGTGTGATTGATTTGGCTAAAACGCAGCGCTAATGAATGCCAGCTAGTCACTTAGGTGGTAGAGACCAGACACTAATATCAGAGAGATTAGGCCAGAGAGGTTGATAATGCTTAATGAAGAGAGAGCGGGAGTTGAGAGAGAAGCATCATTAAACAGCATGTTCGGATTGTATTTGAATGAACTTTATCTACCATTAATAGATATTATTGTGTAAGGAACCCAGTCTTTAGTCTTTATATGGTTAAAGAATTCAGGATGAATCATATATTGGGTCAAATCTTGATCGAGAGCTTTATCTGTGGAGTATTAATTTTCTCTTCGTGTTCAGCAGGCTTCTTCTCCTACACATGCTTATTTGTTGATCCAAGCTCATCTTGAGCATAAGGGTGTGTGCATGCATGGTTATTTATCATGATTTGATCTCACTGATGGCCAAAGGGTACTGAGCATATTTAACTAGTTGACCTTTGAGATAAGCTTAGCCTTTACACTATTTTCCTTCACCTTACAACCTAATCTGCATTAAAAAATAAATATTTTGTTGAGTACTTCATAACACATTTTACTGTTTTCTATCAAACTTGATTATCATTTCACCAAATATTAAAATAAATAATTAAAGTACATATATCAGTATGACATCTTGTTTTATTAGTGCTCAAATCTGTTAGGGTTGGCTACTCTAGCATGGTATTCAAGTCTCTACACTAGTTTTCTAATTCCCAATCTTTCCTTGAAATCAAACAATGCTGGTTGGCACCAATGGTGCCATTGTGTGTGGCTTGCCCTCTGTCTTTGCCAGTTTAGTATATTAATGTTCTTTTCCTGTCTATTTTTGGAGAATATCTTGTGGTGTTTTGGTTTTAGAACAGCAAACAGTTTTGCATCTCAGTTTTGCATCTCAGTTTTGCAGGTGATAACGTTGACGAGAAAACATCTGGCTGTACCCCATTGCTTACAGAAGTACCAGTGCAACTGCTTAGAAACAGTTTAATCTGCCAAGATGCATGGGCAAAGGTGATGCAGAGTAAAGACAGGGAATATTGTTTAAGTATGCCCTAAAAAATTTAATACCACCTTTATACCATTAAGAGGCATTACAATTTGTATACCTGGTTTCCATATCCATCCCTACAGCAAGCAGCAGTTTATTGAAGCAAATTAAACTTGTCCTCTGGTACACTTTACATCTGAGGCAGATTTTGGGACTAATAACTTCCTACCAGTTTCAGTTTAGATCATGAAAATCCAAATATGCTTAAAACTATCAAAATAATATTGACTCCTTCGATCTTGTCTGGTTACCTATAATTAGATAATCAAGATTTGGTATTCCTCCTTCAGGATTATTTTCTAATTAGATTTCTCAATGGGTAGGACACTGTCCGGACGGGGTAACAGTTGGGTAATGATAGAGAAACCGCAGAGAGTTGTGTTAAACTGCAACTCTGCTTCCTGATCTGCATCTGGAGCGGTCCTCTGACCAGTAAATGTTGCCAAATTCTTAGAAAGAAAAGCTGCATCATTTAAAGGAGGATGGTATCCTCTCTCTAAGTTAGACCAGGTTTTTTTCCACAAAGTCTGCCAATTATCTATGAAGCCCAACATCATTTTCAGGACACCACA
The DNA here is from genome assembly GCA_030533445.1 of Cyprinodon diabolis. Taxonomy (NCBI): domain Eukaryota; kingdom Metazoa; phylum Chordata; class Actinopteri; order Cyprinodontiformes; family Cyprinodontidae; genus Cyprinodon; species Cyprinodon diabolis. Next base: position 6,770,230 of record CM060080.1, read on the forward strand.
TAAAGACTCAACATCTGAATAACGATGTGTGACTAAACATGTTATAACTAAACAGATCAGAGGAGGGGCCAGAGAAAAGAAGTCCAACAGAGTAGAAAAATGTTTTGGTAAACTTACACAGCACTCCTAATTTTAGCAAACTCCAGTCAGCGTAACAGAGTGTCAGAGATGAGAAAGCATTGGGGGAAATGAGGGGAAATGGGGGGAAAAGGGGGATGCCATAGTAGCACTATGTAAGAATGCAGGTCAGAAGGGCTCAGTATTCAAAGTCAGACAGACAATGGGATAATTAAAAGGGTTTATTTAAAGAGGCAGGCTGTGGATCTGCAGGAGCAGCAGCTAGGGCGGGGAATCACCCATCACTGGAAACTCTGGTTTAACAGTTCAGTTCATCTATATCGAACGAGGTGGGCTGCCAAGGAGAGCCGGCAAGTGCTGCCCAGGGTTTTCCAGATGCTGCATCCTTGGAGAAAATGCAAGTGTCCGAGCCAGATCAGGGAAACAGATCGGAACAAGAAGGCTCAGAGGTCCTGGAGTCCGGAGCCTGGTCAGGGATACGATGAGGGCAGAAAGTCCATAGACAGTTCAGGCAGAGCATTCAGCTGGGAACAGGCAGGCCCAGTGGTGGAGAGGCAGAACAGGTCAGGATAACAGGAGCACTACAGAAAGATAATAAAACCACTCTCTCCACTGAGACCAGAAAGGAACAGGGCACATTCATTGGATAAGAGGCAGATAAGGATCAGGAAATCAGAAACACTATGAAATGCAAAAAAACTCAACTCCCACCGGCCCCTGAAAACAAGGACTAGAACAAGAGCATCAACATCATTTATCTGGCCCTGATAGCTGGGACTGAGCCGTACATATAGAAGCAGGAGCAGGTGGATTAGATGAGTGGAAATTGGAAACTGGGCAGAGTTAGGCAGGTGAATGAAATAAGCAATTAGGCCAGCCGTCAGTGCCAAGATCATGACGTGCTAAGCTTGTGCTAGGCAATCAATCCCTTACAACCACAAAAAAAACATGGTCCCAGTTAAAAAGTGAAGTAGTAGAACATACATTTAAACATGCTTCTGTACTGTTAAGGCTTATTTATACTTCCAAACTAGGTCGTCTGCGTAGGTGTCGCAGTGAACGCAAAGACGTCCCTGCCCTCTCCGCAGACACTCTGCTGCACCTTTCCCAAATTGTAGGTGACCGCAGACAGTGCCGCAGACAGGAGGCCGGCTTGTTTTGTTTTTATGACCGCAATTGTAGAAAACAACTCATGAAGATGAACCAGCTAGAAGAGCGAGGTGCGCGAGAACGCTGGGACTCTTTTTCCACCTGTATTCCCGCTCTTTTTCGCCGTCATGTCCCTCCGTTGTCGGACAAACTCGTCCCCACTTCCTCACCGCCTCTGCCGTATCTAGACCCACAGCGTATAGCGCAGACCACGCTTCAATATTTAGCATAAATCAAAAATGTCTGTGTCAAGCTCACTGCAACACACTGCTGCGGGGAGTATAACCAGCCCTTTAGAGTAACTCAGAGATAACACAGAGAGGAGATTAAAGCTAATAAAAGCTGGAACACCACAGAATGCAGGTCTGTAAGAGCCAATACAGGAAGTGGCAATACCCTTCGGATAAGAAGAGTTACTTGTAGAGCCAAAATTTTACCAGGACCCTGATGATGAGTAGAAAGTGTGGTTTCTCTGCAGCTAGCAAAGTACCAAAAATGTAATGAAATGGAACATTCAATCTGCGCCTCCGGGCTCTGTGACCATCAACAGCAGGGTTTGAACAGGCATCCCTTCAGTTACAGGAGGGCCACCATTGCTACAGATATGTGCTATTATATAACTCAGAATTATAAAAAGACAGGATGTTTATAAAATCATCAATAGTATTTGGGCTATAAGGACACTAATTTCCCTCACAATAATAAGCAATGTGTGAAGCAACGTTTTTTATATATTTAAATAACTTTAAAGAGCAGATTGATGTTTACCTCGTTAAAGATGCCATGTGGTGTTTAAGGATGAGAAGCAGTAAACAGATGGACACTAATTAATCAGAGCTTGAAAGAATGGATCAAAGTACACCTGTGATTTCTATAGTCTACAAAGTGTCGGAAGTTTAAAAAATTTTCATCTATTTACTAAGGTTGAACAGCAAACTTAGAAACTTTTTACCTGTTTTATACATTAGAATTAAGCTGCTTTAAAGTGGGATAGATGCATAACAGTTTATCGTTATTATCCAGGTCAGTATTTACTCCATGTCTAAACAGTATATATATATATATATATATATATTACTTTTCATGATAATCACTATGAATGAAGGACATCTGGATTCAATGCTTTGGAGAGAACTGCAGAAAGGATGATCTTGGAAATTAAATTTGAACAAAACGAAAACGCAGTCAATATTACCTAAATGTTTGACTCTGAGGCTCTGTCTCTTTATGCCGTGTTTTAAAAGAACTATATAGGATACCACCTTTTAACCATACTGTTACTGTGGATGGAGCTGTTGTGAGAGGACAATACGTGTATGTTGGTTGGAAAGTAGATTCAAATGCTGATATACAGTCTTCCTATTATTTGACAGAGAGCAACATATGTAAAAAATGGTAGTGTCCAACTGCTTCGTAACTCAAATTTCTAATCAGCCAATGACATGGCAGCAACTCAACTCAGCAACACAGGATGGTTGGAATATTTCAGAAACCGCTTGTCCCACTTTTTTCCCACTTAATTATCTCTTGGGTTTACATAGAATGGTCAGAAAAATACATAGTATAGTATAAATGCATATCTGAACTCACAATATATCAAACCTTGAACAGATGGGCCACAGCAGCAGAAGACCACAAAGAGTGCCACCCCTGTTAGCCAACACAAGTAAAATGAAGCTACACTTCATAGAGACTCACCAAAATTGGATGATAGAAGACTGGAAAACTGATGTCTGGTTGAATGAATCTCAGTTTCTGCAGCAAATGACGGATGGTAGAGTCAGATTTTGAGATCACCATGATCTATGATAGCATGGATGGATCTTTCCTTGTATCAACGGTTCAGGCTGCTGGTTGTTTAATGATGTAGGGAACATTTTCTTGGCACACTTTAGGCCCCTTAATACTAATTGAGTATTCTGTTAATGCCACAGCCTACCTGACTATTGTTCATCCCTTTATGACCACGGTGAACCCATCTTTTGATAGCTACGTCTAGCAGGATAATGCACCTTGTCATTAAGCTTGACTCATCTCTGACTGATTTCTTGAACATGGCAATGAGTTCAATCTACTCAAATAGCCTCCATGGTCACCAGTGGTCTGTTTCACAAAGGAGGTTTACTGGGTTTTATAGACCTGAAAAAAACGGAAATGCTGAGTTTTCCGGTTCACGAAGAGAGCTTTCTCAACCTTTGTTTCAGTCACCATGGTAACATTCTATATTATTATAGTTATCCGGAAGAATCTTATTATAGTGATTTACAAATGAGGAGAAAGAGAGGAGAGTGCTTTTAATAAATGTAAAAACGTCTTGCCATTCCAAACTTCATATAAACCTACGCATTAACTTGAGCAACAATCTTGTCTTTTGCCATCTTTCTATCCTTTGCAGCTGTAGCGCTGTTTCTCTGTCTTTTAAACAGATTCTCCTTTTCTTTTTCATTTCGGCATTAAAATCTCTAGTTCCGGTGGGGTAAAAATAGGCACGTTCTGTTGCCTGTTGTCATTGTGCCTCTTCGAATAGGTGCTCCACTGATAATGGCTTTTCATACTATGCATGTGCTAAACTCTGAATGGCTCTACTTGGAGTTGATTGAACTAATTCATAGCAGCCGTTGTGAAACGGAAAACTCCTGACATTGGGCTAGATCCATTTAAAGTTGAGGATTTCAATCTGAGTTAAATGTGCTATGTGAAATGGACCCCAGATCTCAATCCAATAGAGAACCTTTGGGATGTGGTGTAACAGGACTGTTGCATATGTTTGACGCTATCATATCAATAAGGATCGCAAAGGATTAAGGCATTTCTCAACAGAAAAGGGGGTGAGACACTGTACTAGCAAGGAGTACCTAATAAAGTGGCCTAATACATGTGCACATAAACAAAACTGTGCAATCGGATTAAAAAGTATCCTGACAAAAACCAAATCAATATAATTGGATTGTGTGGATATAAGTAATCGAAATAAATGTGGGGAACTGCAAAGAAATCCCATAACAGATGCCTGTAAAGATTTATTTGTTGGAATTGGTTGCACATGCACACTTATATCAACTTGCTAAAATTAGGAATAACTTGGTTTTGACGAACATTTGATGATTATGCAAATACCAACCCTCTTAGTTGGATTAAGAGTTACTGATCAGAGTATTTGTACTGGGTTTATAAACATTATGGGTGTTGGTGGCCTAGTGCTTAGGGCATAGGGCTTGGAATCCTGAGGTTTTGAGTTTGAAACCCACTCCCACAGACTGCCAGTCTTGCGCCCGAAGCAAAGACCCTTAAACCCAAACTACTCCCTAGGCTGCGCAAATGGCAGCCCACTGCTTGCCAAGGGGTTGAGTTAAATGCAGATAGTAAATTTCATTGTGCTGTACTTGTGACAGTTTAATGACAATTATAAATGCTGGAAAAGCAACCCACTGGGAACATATTTCTTATTGTTGAAACTAATTATTATGGGTTAATCCATCCATCCAATCATCCATTATGGATTATGGGTTAATATGCTGAATTTTTGGTTAATGATATTAACTAATGTTTTTGTCATCTATCTAGGTTTTTAAACTTTTAAAGATTTAGCAGTTTTTTAAGGCTCTAAATTTTGACAGCATGAAGTTGATTATTGTTTTTTCCAGGAATATAAAATTAATCTTGAAGATTCATTTGTTTCCCACAAATTGTCTGTCAACAAAGGCCCTACAGATTAAAATCAAATGCTACATGCATGAAGTACATTCAGCTGTCCTATTTGACAGTGTCACAATATTTGGTCACCTTTGCCTGCGGCTGATAAGCTACTATTTTGTTCAGCAGAGCATAAAACAGGTGTAACATGCCAGCGTGTTGTCCCAAAAGCAAGGAAAAAATTGAAAATGAAAGTGAAATCACACAGCCTTGAAAGTATTTCCGGTGAGCCTGTCCGTCTATTTGACAGACAGTGAGTGTTGTTAATATAGGTAAAACATTTGTGCGGGGAGTTGGGGAGATAATTTCATTTTTTTTTTAGCTCAAACTATTAAACTAACAGAGAAGAACATTGAAAAGCAAACACAACTATGCATTCTCAGATTGTCTCTGGGAAGGTTTGACTGATGTATTTTAATCACCTCTTTCCTGTTTCAGAAGTATAAACCTCAAGTCCTGAAATAAATGTTTACGTTCTGTATATCAAAAATATCCACATTACTGCACACAAGTAAGAGCAAAGGGTTTTTAGGTTGCATGCGCAAATGACTCCAGAGGATTCGTGTGACCCGGCAGTGGCGGCAGGGCTAAAGGTCATGGCAGTAAGCGTCAAGCCTTGCATCCCAATTGCCCACGGTTCCTTCCTTTGACTTCCTGTGAGGTCTGGCAGGTTCATTAGCAGAGGGTATAACTGCAGAGAGATGAGGGAAGATTGGGGGAGAGAGTATTGAGGGCTAAACCAAAAAGCGAAACAACCAGAGATAGTTCAGTAAAGTGAAGAAATTAGATGAAATGAGTCTTATTAGTGATGCAGTCAATAACCCAACGCTTGTCTGCATCTCTAATTGTTTGATTTTACATGCAGGTAAAGCTCTTTCAACAAACACAGTTTTATGCCAATGCGTGTGTAGTGATACCCCTGGCTGTGTCTGAAGGGAGGGTTGGCCATAGAATTATGGGAATTTTCTATGAGAAGAAGGAGGCTAAAGCTGAATATCATTTGTATAATTAGAAATGACAGAATGAAATGGTCCACACACATCAAACCACTTTGTCTCGACAGGTGAAGGGGGAGTGAGGGGGAGGGAAGAGAGGAGGTTAGTACTGATTGCTGTCAATCAAGTGGCCCTAGGAGAGATCCACGAAGGCAGGGAGATCTCTATGAACTTTGACCTTACCTCCTTGGCTGACGTGATGCCAACATGAAAGAGAGGGAGAATTAAACAACCTTGAGAGATGGACTGAATTTCAACAGACTGAGCTGGGAGGGGGTGACAAAAATGTATGAATGAAATAAGGCAAGGTATGGGTTAGGCCATGAAAGAACGAAAGGCAGAGGTGTCAAGTAACGAAGTACCAGGGTTCCCGTGGGTCTTTAAAAAGTCTTAAAAGGCATTGAATTCCTCAGAATAAAACTAAGGCCTTAATTGGTATTAAAATGTCTTAAATCAGTCTTCCGTAGTTCTTAATTTTTAAAACATCGTAAATAGGATTATTTTTGTCACAATTTATTTTGTAATCTAAATAAAACTTCAATATTGACAATTTTTTTTTAAATAAAAAAAATAAGAATGGCTCGCCATTAATGGATCCGACCCGGTAGTGGAACCAATAAAAGCTATGTTGCGGCTGGGACATTTGGGAGATGCACCATTAACTTTTTGTCTGGAAAATACACTCACCGGCCACTTTATTAGGTAAACCTGTACAACTGCTCGTTAACACTTAATTTCTAAGCAGCCAATCACATGGCGGCAACTCAGTGCATTTAGGCATGTAGACATGGTCAAGACAATCTCCTGCAGTTCAAACCGAGCATCTGTATGGGGAAGAAAGGTGATTTGAGTGATTTTGAACTTGGCATGATTGTTGGTGCCAGAAGGGCTGGTCTGAGTATTTCAGAAACTGCTGATCTACTGGGATTTTCACGCACAACCATCTCTAGGGTTTACAGAGAATGGTCCGAAAAAACATCCAGTGAGCGGCAGTTCTGTGCCGCTCACTGGATGTTGTTGATGCCAGAGGTCAGAGGAGAATGGCCAGACTGGTTCGAGCTGATAGAAGGGCAACAGTGACTCAAATAACCACCCGTTACAACCAAGGTGGGCAGAAGAGCATCTCTGAATGCACAGTACGTCGAACTTTGAGGCAGATGGGCTAGAGCAGCAGAAGACCACACCGGGTGCCACTCCTTTCAGCTAAGAACAGGAAACTGAGGCTACAATTTGCACAAGCTCATCGAAATTGGACGATAGAAGATTGGAAAAACGTTGCCTGGTCTGATGAGTCTCGATTTCTGCTGCGACATTCGGATGTTAGGGTCAGAATTTGGCGTCTACAATATGAAAGCATGGATCCATCCTGCCTTGTATCAACAGTTCAGGCTGGTGGTGGTGGTGTCATGGTGTGGGGAATATTTTCTTGGCACTCTTTGGGCCCCTTGGTACCAATTGAGCATCGTTGCAATGCCACAGCCTACCTGAGTATTTTTGCTGACCATGTCCATCCCTTTATGACCACAATCTACCCAACTTCTGATGGCTACTTTCCGCAGGATAATGCGCCATGTCATAAAGCTCATCTCAGACTGGTTTCTTGAACATGACAATGAGTTCACTGTACTCAAATGGCCTCCACAGTCACCAGATCTCAATCCAATAGAGCATCTTTGGGATGTGGTGGAACGGGAGATTCGCATCATGGATGTGCAGCCGACAAATCTGCGGCAACTGTGTGATGCCATCATGTCAATATGGACCAAACTCCCTGCGGAATGCTTCCAGCACCTTGTTGAATCTATGCCACGAAGAATTGAGGCAGTTCTGAAGGCAAAAGGGGGTCCAACCCGTTACTAGCATGGGGTACCTAATAAAGTGGCCGGTGAGTGTATGAGCAAGTGTAAATGTAACGCAAATTGTCTCCAGCCAAGAGTTTTCCCCATGGCTAAAACCAGGGAACATACATGAGGCTCAGTGGATTTTGTGCAAGAAGTCATTCAAGCTCGGAACGATGGGAATTAAGGCAGTGGAGTCGCACATGCGAAGCACGAAACACAAAGCGTCAAAATCGAGTTATGGAGAAACAGCCGGCATTTCTCAGTTTTGTTCCACCCTTGTCTCTGCAACGCCTCCACTTATCACCAAATCAAACATTCTAAGAAAACGATACAAAGAAAAATAGCTGCAAAAAAGACTTAGCACTGGTTATGTTGTGGCTTTAAAACTGATTTGTTTTGTTCCCTGCTAAAACAAAGTTTGTGAATTCAGTTAAATAATCGTTGCAAAATATCTGTCATTGTGTGTTTTTAGCTCTCTTCCTGTATGGGAAGTTTTTCAAACTTTGAAACATTAGTGCAGTGGTTTATGTTAAAATAAACCTTTGGGTTAAGTTGTCACAAGCAGGTTTTTCTTGTGTTTCTTGTGAATTTGGTCTTAAATTTTTATTTCAAGTGGCATTAAAAAGTCTTAAAAAATCTTGAATTTAACTTGCCTTATGCTGTAGGAACCCTGAGTACAAATACTTTGTTACTGTACTTAAGTCATTTTTTTTAGGTATCTCTGTTTTACTCCATTACTTATTTTTCTTCCTACTACTGACTTCTACTCATTACATTTTCATACAAGTATCTGTACTTTCTGTTCCTTACATTTTTCAAAACAAACGTTACTCGTTACTCTTGGCTTCGGTTTAATGCTTATGAATATTTATTTCCCGTCATGTGCTCCATCCAATGCAGATCATTGCCGCCATCCACATCTAGTGAAAACTAGTGTAATTGGATGAGTCATGTAATGCTGACACTTATTGGTTGGCTATTCCTCAAATTTGTGCTGATGCCAAAGGAAATCACCAGAAGCAAGCAGGTGTTCTTCAAACTGTAAACGTGAATTGTCTATGCCATGCTAAAATGTCGGATTCAGGAAAAGATGTTGAAATGTCTGAAAGGTCGGAAACAGGTGAGAGCGTATCGGGAGATGGAGACGGAGAACAACAAGACCTCCCTCATCCTTGGCCCTATCTCAGAGAATTTTTCGAAATAGTCATAAAATTGAGCTTTCAATTCATATAGTGGCAGCTAACTGTTTTTTTGTTGTTGTTTTTTTAAGGTTACTTTTATACTTTAAGTAGTTTTTGGAGCACATACTTTTTCACTTTTACTTGAGGAAAGAAGCCAAGTTGATACTTTTACCAGAGTGTGTTTAAACTGCAGTATCTATACTTCTACTTAAGTAAAAAAAATGTGTTCACTTTTGACACCACTGATTAAAGGAGAAAACAAAGTGTTTTGAAACCAGATTTTTTTTGGCCTAATTATTTGCTGATATCTTCTACGATATTTTTAATGACATGATAAAAATGTTAAACAAGTCTAAACAAAAAAAAATCTATTAACAAATCAAATAAAAACATTATCAATTGATTACAAATGGAAAGGAGTGGCAATACATTCCTTCTACATTATTTCAAGGTGTGACTGCTGATGTATTGGTCAATTTCTAATTGATACTGCATGTATTCAGTTGAACCCTGTCCCTTAGCCTCGTGAGACCATCCTGATCTCGCAAGCTTTCAAGGTTTCACTTGCAGATCAGTCTGGAGACTCTCCGTTAAAGAAAATTTGGAGCCGTTCACCAAACGAACGTCCAATCAGCGTTGGCTTTGAGGCGGGTTGAGGTGTGACGCAACGAAAAGCGCGACAGTTCAGTCTAAAGAACATGGCAGCTTCAGCCGATGAAACTAGCGTTAGCGTGGCTATCGAGCAAGTTTTATTGGAATTACAGAGTATTTCTTCACTGAAAGAAGAGCAAAACACTGCTCTGGAGGCTTTTCTCAGAGGAAAAGATGTTTTTGCTCTTCTCCTGACTGGTTTCGGCAAGAGTTTGATCTATCAATTGGCTTGTGCCTGGCTTGTGGTTGTGTTTTCGTCGTTGCAGAACTTATGTCCAAAGACAGCTTAACTTATGCATTACACACGGCCCATGAAATTATGTAAAAGCACAGCTTGTTGCTAATAATTCTATAAACCTGTCAATCAGCAGCACTTTCTCACAGACGATTATGACTTATGCTCTGTTGAGGGAGGTGGTGTGCAAATAAAGATGCTTTCAGCTCTAGGTGCAGGAGAGCTGCTCCCCAGGATGGCCCTATCTTTGCATTGCAGAGGAGCTTTTGTGCTTGGACAACTTTTAACCAGAGTCAATGGGCAAAGAGTCTTGCGCCCCAGGGTGGAAATAAGTCACCCACCCTATGACAAACGAAACAGCTTTACTTATCATTAAAGATTAAATATTTATCACATCCAAAAATTATATTAATATGTTCTGAAATGTTTTAATTTTATAATTAAATTTTTATTTGTTTTTTGGGTCCTAATCAATCATTGGGTGAGTGGGGCGTCACCCTAGCCCCCTTTATTGGCCAGCCACCACTGGTCAGAAGTCTGTTCTGTTACCAATTTTTAGGTCAAAGTTTTGGTGTCTTCCAGGTTTCCTCGGTCTACTTCCTCCAGTCCTTAACGGACTGTCAGACAATCCTGCAGCTGCTTGCAACTATATTACTCAAGTTGTAATGACACCACTTTCTGATGCCAGTCATTATCCTGAGGTCCTTTCAGTACATACCAACTGCAGTAAGTCTGCATTTGACCAGATTTATTAGGGAAGCTTCCATAATAAATGTAATTAACAACTGAATGTAAACTATACCTGTTTGTTTTGAACTTGAATGTGTCTGAGAGGACAGCAAACAAATAGGAGAGATGATGTTAAAGAATGAAAGAGAAAAAGTCAAAAGAAAGTGTGAAAGCTAAAGCAACAGGAGAAGAAAATGTGAGCAGATGGGATAATCAGATTGTGTCGCCACACCACTGTCTCTTTGCTGTAAATCTGCTGTTTCTGGCTGTGTGTGAACGCACGCCGGGTGTGATTACATATTCACTGAGCCATGCTCCTGGATTTATTTGTTCCTCCAAGATTTGTTAGTTCTCCCCAGTGTTTTTCATTCTGCATGTTACTCACACAGAGCTGAACAGGGAGGGTTAAGATGTAAAACCCTCCCTCCTCTCCAGACTGAGCAAAATCATAATGTGCGCCAAATTAATCTCCTCACATACACAGTCTTGCACGCTACAAAATGCTTCAAGTGGAAGCGGATTCTGTTGGATAATTTCATCATAAGGATGTGAACATGTGGATTATTGGTTTTACTGTCACAGAGACAGCAGGGATTTTCTCGTCTCTGTTTATTCCTCTCCTTACTCTGCTTTTAGTTGTAAGCTTTCCATATTTTCTTCAGTATCATTTTCCTCTTTCATTCTCTTCCTGACCTTATTTCTAATTGTCAAGCCTCTGTCTAACATGAAGGTTAAACTTGGCATGATAGCATTCTCTTTGTTTTATGTTGCAGGAAGCCATTAGGGTCTGTATAATGCAGTCTGTTATATAGACCATTGATGTGCCTGCAGGTTTTCTTTCCAACCAGGCAATAGCACACCAGACTCCAGTCATCTCATCAAGGGAGTCAAATCTGAACATGATGACTTGATGATATGAATGGAGTCTCATGTAGTGTTGTTTGGTTGGAAAAGAAACCTGCAGCCACACAGCCCTTCCTGGAGCCACTTTGACACCTGTGATATAGACCATTGTAGTTTCCTGCTGTTTATAGTTAATTTTTTAAGTTTAATTTTATTCTGTTTTCAAACAATTGAAAGTCAGCGACTCTTTGACAGAAGACCACAGGAAAAATTTATACAGGAATTTTACTTTATGTGAGATGTCTTTTTTAACAAAGAAATGGCAGAGCGGGGGTGTCCAAATTGCAAACCAGGGGGCCCCTGGACTGATTTTATGTCCCCCCCATGAGTAATTTAAGAACAGCACAAATCTGGCCCTCCTGCACATGTGTTTTATGCAGATGGAGACTTTTTTTTTTCCATAAAGGCAAAGCTATAACGGACAGATTAAAATATCTTCCAAAAGACAATGTGTGATATTACAGTAATCTAGCTTTCTGTAACCACGCTTTTCCTTTTCTCTCACATCATAGTAAATGGAAACCAATCGATCCAGCAATTATTATTACCTGAATCATTTTGTTTTGGCAGGGGAAAAAAGTTTTTCTTTTCTTTTTTGTGAAGCGCCCAAGAAGTTGCAGTCTATATGCTTCCTTTTGATAAGGCAAAGGTGCAAATTCCCTTTAAACTTTGCATCTACAGCAATCGACATATCCCTTTCCCATAAAGAATTGTATCCATCCATCAATTGTCTGTCACCCTTTATTCCTGCTGGTGCCTAGCCTAGTTAGACCATCCTGATCTCGCGAGCTTTCAAGGTTTCACTCGCAGATCAGTCAGGAGACTCTCCATTAAAGAAAATTTGGATCCGTTCACCAAACGAACGTCCAATCAGCGTTGGCTTTGAGGCGGGTTGAGGTGTGACGCAACGAGAAGCACGACAGTTCAGTCTAAAGAACATGGCGGCTTCAGCCGATGAAACTAGCGTTAGCGTGGCTATCGAGCAAGTTTTATCGGATTTACAGAGTATTTCTTCACTGAAAGAAGAGCAAAAACCTGCTCTGGAGGCTTTTCTAAGAGGAAAAGATGTTTTTGCTCTTCTCCCGACTGGTTTCGGCAAGAGTTTGATCTATCAATTGGCTCCTCTTCGTCGTCGCTCTGTTAGTTACCAGTATTTTCACTCCTTCCCAAAATTTCTTCAACGGAAGGTTTCCAGATGGATATGCAGAGCAAATCCATCTGGCAGTCAGGTTAGCTGGTGCCTATCTCCAGCTGACTATGGGCACACCCTGGACAGGTCACTAGTCTATCACAGGACAACACAGAGACAAACAGGACAAACAACCATTCACTCACACACACCTAAGGAGAATTTAGAGAAGCCAATTAACAGGATGAAGCATAGTTCCAGGCTGTAGTAGGCACTGAGTAGATATTTAAGAAGACTTAGGAAGAAAGAGATTCAGTCTGGGAGCAGCTGTTTGGTTGCAAAAAGCGAAGTTTGTTTTGTTATGTTTGGTTAAATGATGTCCCAACCAAGAGGAACTGCATAACAGTCATTTTTTTGGACTGTGGGAGGAAGCCGGAGTACCGGAGAAAACCCTGGTATGCACAGGGAGAACATGCAAAAAGACCCAGGGCCGGGAATCGAACCCAAAACCTTCTTGCTGCAAGGCAGCAGTGCTACCCAAAGCTTCACTAAGCTGCCCAGAATTATATCAAATATTGCATTCTGATTTTAATTATTGATAAGAAAATCATTACAAATCATTCTTTTCTATTTCAATTTTCATTTTTTTTTTTCCCAGTTTCCGTTATCTCTTTTAAATTGACCATTTCACATCAGTGTTGTAGAGCTTTTTGCAGGACCTTCGAAATATGTCTTTCCAGCTTATTCCTGTGGCACCGTTGTAAAAATGTGAAGAAGAAAAAAAGTGTGCTGTGACTGAAAGTCTGTGTGTTTGAAAAAGTGAAAGATGGTACGCTTCGTTCACCTGGATCTGTCATCCTCAATAATCACTACTATTCAACAGAGAAATCTGCTTTAATCAAATGGGAAACGCCTCCATAATTTCAGCAGCTTCTTCCCCACACCCTCTTCTATGCTCTGTTTCCCTCATCATACCTAAAGTCATTTTTTTTCCTTTTGTCCTTTCATAACCTCCCTCTGCGAGAATCCTCTCGGCTGGAGTTTCTCTCCCATCTTTTTTCCCTTTCCACTGTGTTTGTGAGCACATGTCTTTCAGTGATGTGATGGCAGCATCAGCAGCTGGCGAGGGCAGTCCCCAGAGGGATTGTGGATGGGGAGGAGAAGGTTATGGCTTTACTCTTGTCACAGAACCGATCCCTGCAAGCGCGTATGCAGCAGACTACTGACTGTAATAGTAGAGTATCTGTCTGTCTCAGGCTGCTCTTGTTTAATCCTGTAACAGTTTTTATTCTGCTCTATCTTCCACTTTAGATGGGGAGTGTCTCACTCTTGTCTACGGTCTGTATATACATGACACATGCTGAGTTTGGGGAGTACAATTACAGAGCAGCAAAATGAAATCCTTTACCCAGACCTGCTTTGTGAAGATAATAGAAATTCACTGGAATTGTGTTATTGACTCTGCAGCAATCCCTCATATTGAGCATGCATGCAGTGCAGAAGAGAGGAAAAACTCCCTTTTAACAGGAAGGATCTCCAACAGGATCGAGCTCAGTGTGAGCTGCCTTCATCTGAGGCCTACTGGGGGTTCACAAGACAGAAACAGTGTTGATGATAATAGCCTAGCTGATGGCTCTCTCCAGGATGGTGTCACAGCTAAACAGATGTAGCTTCTATGACAAGAAAAGCAGAAACAGCAGAAAGTTAGAAGTAGAGTGAAAAAAATTATCTAGAAATGGAGAATAGAGGTAGAATGAACTAGAATGATGAAAATGGTCCCTATGTCCTCAAGCAGCTTAAGCCTATAGCAGCATAACTATGGAAAGTCACTGCAAGAGAAAAACCCAAGAAGAAAAGGTGAAGCATGTAGTGTAGAAGAGCAATTAGGCCTTTACAGCAGTAAATGCCTCCGGTAAAACAAATAACTTGTCAGGGCAATTTAAAGGCTTATATAAGACGAGACAGACTCAGATAGTAGATTTACATTTTAGAGATTTTAGACTGAATGAAAAGGCCATACAGACCAAGTACTACCCTGCATCCTGGTCAACTTAAGTTTGAACCACAACCATTCACTTCTCACTTGATATTTTTTTCCTGGACTGTCAATTTAAAGTCATGGTAGCACAGAAGCAGCTGAATCACTCCTGGCTAAGAAACACTCTTAGCATGTAAAGTTCTGCTGGGGTTTCATATCATCTCAGAGACTTAGGTTTCAATTAACTATGTTCATTAAGAAATTTAAGTGCAGATATATTTGAGTTATTTATAAGCTTAATATTGTAGCTTAAAAGACACAGTTTGAGAGAAACAGTTTTGAAAGGTGAAAACTTTAAAGCTAAGTATCAGCAGACACACACTAATGACTAAACATTTTTCCCAAGAAAACGAAGTCAGCTGCTCTTCCCATTATTGGCTGGGCCAGTTGATGATCAATTTAAACCTAAAATAAAGATAAAGAAAAATGAAAACTTTACAACAAGCTCCAACATCAAAATAAAATAAAAATAAGAAAATCCCATAAAACTCCTGATGATGGATAATAACAGGTGTCTTAAAATGGAAATAGTTTGAAATATCATTACTGTCTTGAGACATTCAGGGCAGACTTTTAATCAGTTTGGATTGACTTACCTGACAAGGATGCTGACCTGCTTATGATGATTGCTTATGATTTTTACAAGGCCAAAAGTTGTACTTATCAGCTCTGGTTCTGTATTTGTCCGATAATCCTGAAACTTCCAGCCCATGATGGGCAGAGCTGAAGGAGCCTAAAGAAAAAATCCAAGTCCATCAAGGAATGATCAATGGATCATTATTTATACCTAAAACTCATACGTTTGTTGTGATTTAACAAATTTAGCATCAATCAGTAAAAAAAAAAAAATTTCTTCGCGATCACTGAGTCTGGGAGCGGCCATTTTTGCCCAAATATAATAACACCTCACTCCTGACACCTTCAGGCAGTGACATCACGGTGCGGTAAGCCTAGCGTCATTCTCTCCGCTTTACAAGCAAAATCAATGGGAACTACTAGACACATCTGCAATCAACAACAATTATTGAAGATTTCCAGAGGACTTCACCATTGAAATTCACCAGAGCTATAGTGAAACTGACGATTCCCACGTGCATGGCAGTTGGATGTTGGAATACACGCAACCCACGGACGGGTTCGTCGTTGGATTGCCAACTTGAAGAGGGAGGATTTGCCATTTAAATTCAGGCCATAGAAAAAACACATAATATGTAGCCAACTTTTGGAAGAAGAATGTTTTCAAGTTGACTTGGATAATAGCACGTTTTGACAAACACTAGATACAGCACTGGGACTTGAAAAACAGCCGATACCGCACCATGACGTCAAAAACCGGTAGGTGGCAGTAGTGTTCTTTGACAAAAATGGATGCCTCCAGTAAAGCACATTCACACGAAAATGATTCTTAATTAAAACACTCATCATTTAACAGTATGGAATAATTTCATATTAAAGTACTTTCAGAAGTTTGAAGTCTTAATATGACCGGACGTTTTCTTTAATGACACGTTGAAAACAAGTCAGGATATCTTCTGTTCAAGCACAGAAGATTGTCTTCCCCTCGATGGCCAAGAGTCGACATCAAATCAGCTCTCTCACAACGAATCATGTTCCTCATTGATTACTTTTCAATCCAACTTGATTTTTCCAGGTTTTCTAACTAATAAAGCCATGTAAAAAATCAGATAACAGAAATGTATTTTGTTTTGTATCAAAAAAACGCGTTCAATATTTTTTTTACAGCTTTTCGAAATTTTAAAAGTAATTTGTAAAAGTAAAGCGGTAAAATAAAAAGGATAAGCAGATCTGTATTTTTTTCATCTGTTTTTGTTTTCAAGTTCTAGCATAACGGGTCAGCCTGAATGAATCCATGCTTTTGTTTGGAACTAGCAGGGAATGTTTTCTCTCTCACTGTTGGATCCTTTGCTACCTGATTGACTGCAGGTGTTGGATATCTGTTATAAAGTAAGTCTCTTTAAATTGGTGCTGTGGAGAGTTAGCCCTGTGTCAGATGTAACCTATTGCTGTGCCTCTGGTGCTGCTGCTGGATGCTTTTGTTTTCTAGTCTAGTGTGTGCCTTAGCAGTAAATTAGCTGGTTAGAGATAAGAGCTTGAGGAGTAAAGCAACTTCCAACCAGCTATGGAGGTACTATCTGCCTTTATGTAATGTTTGACTTACATGTGAATACTTGTTGATTTGTTAGATGCTTTTTTATGATTCTGTTTGTTCTAGATCCCCTGTTGGTTTAGAATAATAACAACGGGGGGCTCCTGCGCAGTCTGACATATGCAACGTCAGTTAAGGCTACATGGGCACCACCAACAGCTTTGATAAATGAAGTCGCTGTTGTTTCAGCAGTAGTAGAAGAAGCATTGCAAGCTTTTTTTTTTTAAACACTCAGGGAATGGTGAGGGGCCACCATATCACTCTTAAAAGCAAAAATGTGATAGAATCTGATAGAACAAGTCACCATTGTCAAAATTGTGGCACTGTACTGTGCAACATGCGGTGCAGCCAAGAGAATAGATGTGTGTCCCTTAGCAACATGGTTAAAGAAGCAATCTGATCACCAGTTAGGCCTTCCTATGGAGAGGCCAGCCCTTTGTGTAGACCAGCACTGCGAGACGGGAGGGCTTGGTGGCATAAAAGGCATTATCGAAGTCAACAAAGGATTCTGGCTTTGCTTCGGGAGGTGGAACAGGATGAAGTATAGTTCCAGGCTGTAGTAGTTACTGAGTAGATATTTTTAAGAAGAAAAACTGGCTTCAATGTGTTCTTAGATTCAGTCTGGGAGCAGCTGGGTGGTAGCATAAAGCAAAGTTTGTTTTATGTTTGGTTAAAGGATGTCCCAACCAAGAGGAACAGTTTTCACTGCATTTTGCTTTAGTTTTCCGAAACTCAGAAAATGTATTTTTTTGTCTAACTTTGGTGCATTTTATGATAATTTAATGTTTATCTATTTGTTTATTAATGGGTGGCACGTAGGGGTGGGTATTGGCAAAGAAGTCATTAATCGATTCAAATCACGATTCACATGCCACGATGCGATACTATCACGATGCATTGCAATACTTGAAATATTGCGATGTATTGCGATATTTTCACTTAACACTGTAAGAAAAAGATACAGCCCTTACCAGTGGCTGACTGGCTGTGTGTGATCTGGATAGTGTCTTCAATTGATACATAACTGAAAGCATCTGAATTCATACATAGCTGTATTTATTGAAACGACTTTTGGAGGTGTCGTCATGAAAACAAATACTGAACAGAAATATTACTATTGATGGCGTGGACACACTGACAAAAAGATCTTAGGATTCATCAAACTTAAAATAATAAAATAAGGATAATCAGTGCCATTTACATGGCCTCAGTGGTCCTTTTGCAAATTACGTGCGTCATATCAATTAAATTTTTACCTTCTTTGTTTTTAAAGTCAGAATGCATCCAAGCATCTGACTTGAAATGTGATGGAACCGCGGGGCGAATTTTCTCTGTCTCCTCCATATTTTGTTTACGAATGGCTCTTCTCAGTATCCTGTGGCTGGAAATGCTTGTGACACAAAGCAGCAGGCGTCAACACATCCGCAACGACATCTGCTGGACTGGAAGTTGTATTCCACCTAGTTTGGCGGATGTGCGCCAACCATTAATGTATTTTATTTGTTTCAAGAATCGATGCAGTAGATCACAAAAATTAGAATTGCGATGCATCATCATGACGATTATTTTGCACACCCTTAGTGGCACGGTGGTATGGTGGTTAGCATCATTGCCTCACAGCAAGAGGGTTCTGGGTTTGAGTCCTTGGGGAACCAGGACCTTTCTGTGTGGAGTTTGCATGTTCTCCCCATGTCTGCATGAGTTTTTTTCTGGGTCTCCGGATTCTTCCCAATGTCCTGGATGTTCTGAAAGAAAAGCTGTCGGTCAAGGAGAGGAGCCTCCTTCGTTCGTACTGCAAGGGTCAGAACCAACCAGATCCAACAGACTCCTTTCCTGGCCTGATCCTGGATCCTTGCTTCCCCAAACAAAGCGGACCTCTGCTCTCGAGCCTGGACCCACAGAGAGTGGTTTTATTAAATATGGAAAAGATAGCCCTTTACCACAGCTGCACAAAAGTAATTATACAAAGACATCTTCAGAACCGGCCGGTCTGCATCTGGACAGAGAAGCTTGAGAGAAAATACCCCAGTGGAGGACTTTATACAAGCCTCCAATTAAAAAAGGAACTGGTGATCTCCAATGGAGGATTCTAAACTGTGCCATAGCCACAAACTCATTATTACTCGTTATTAATCAGGATGTTTTTAACGAGTGTCCTTTCTGCGGAATGTCCGAAAATGTGTTCCAAATTTTTATGAAATGCAACAGACTAACGGCAATTTTTAGCTTTTTAATTAGTGTTTTTAGTCTTTTTGGGACGTTTTTTTTTTTTACAAACACTGTATCTATATGCCAGAATAGAAGAATTAAGCCAAAGGCCAGACTTTTACATTTTTTTAATCAGTGAAACAAAGCTGGCCATTTACCTTTCTGCAGGAGGGAGCTTACCTTGATGCCATGGCTCTGTGGAAGTGCAACGTTAAAGCCAGAATAAGGATTGAGTTTCATTTCCACAGAGCCACACAGAACATGGGAGGATTTTATTCGGTTGAGGGGTTTTCACAAAATTGTACGTACGTACTGTGTCAGATGAAGGGCAACTATAATATAATAAGCTCTTCATTTAATGATTTTTTGCTGACACTTGTTTTTACATGAATAGTGATTTTTAACTGACTATTGTTTCATACAAATAATTGATTGCAGAGATGGGAAGTAACGAAGTACAAGTACTTCGTTACTGTACTCAAGTAGATTTTTCTGATATTTTTACTTTACTTTACTACTTATTTTTATGGCGACTTTTTACTTCTACTCCTTACATTTTTACACAAATATCTGTACTTTCTACTCCTTACATTTAAAAAAAAATTGGCTCGTTACTTTAGTTTTTAATCATTTCAATGGAGTTACCGTTATTATTTTTCACGTCACTGTGAAAACGGAGCCGTTTTCCCCCTCTGTTCCCAAAGTGTAGCCACCGTCTATCACGCACAGCGTCACATCCTTCACTACATTTCCCAGCATGCACCACAGACCGGCCGTCATGGCGGCGGCAGTTCCAAACAATTCACCCGGTAATTTACACTAGTTCCGAAATTACAACGTCACCTTTCATTCAACACTTTACTTACTCACCAGCGTAGCAAACTCTGAAGGTACCCACTGCGACAGCTTTAATATACATTCCGTAGTCGGCAATAAAACTTCCCAGTCAAATTACACATTCTCTTCCCTTAGTCCGTCACCATACTGGTCCGTGTGGAAACACGTACCGCATCGGAGCCAGTCTCTTATCCATTGTCCCAGGGCATTGGAAAAGACTATTAGGGGGCAGGGGTGTTAAGTGGGATTTCAATGTATGTAATAATTGTTTGCATGGTAATAAGTAGGTGAAATAGCAATGTTAGTATGGTTAAATTATTTCATAAATATGTATGTTTTTGTATGAATGATGCTATTGTCTGTATTTATTTTTCTACAATGTTAACTGTGCTTTATTGGCGATTTGCCTTCCTGTTTAGTTGGGCTGTCCCAATTGGCTGATTATTGGTGGGTCTATTTAAGGGGCACACTCCCAATGGCTTCGGGGGGCTGCTTGGAGAGACTGCTTGGAGAAACTGCTTTTGAAGGTCTGCTTAGAGAGACTATATTTAAAGTCAGCTTGCTGTGAGGCTGTCAGTGTTTTGTTTTGCCTGCAATGGCCGGTTTTGTTTTCTTTATTTGAAAGTATTTTGTTTGTTTTGTTTTCTTTTGTCTTCACCGTTGCACCAGTAAATAAACCGCTACATGCTTTTGAACTGGAATTTTGTTGTCCGCTGGTTCTTACCACCTTTTTGCAAGTCATCTGCTTACCACTCCTCTGACGTGAGACGGGAGCTGGTGAGCCGTTTTCTCACAAATACCAAATTCAATCTAATTGGATGGGAATCTATGTTGCATTTGACGCACCACTACAAGATGAATCGACAGATTCGGCGGTATTCATTCGCGGCAAATCATTGCAGCTTGGTGGCGGTGGCGTTAGCATAGTAGTATGGACGACGAGATGATTGAAAATGAACACAACGGAGATCTAGTCCTATTGGCAGACATCCATTTAAAATGTAGGCAACGGTATGAAAAAAGTGGTTTCTACTTTTACTTTTATACTTTAAGTAAATTTACAAGCCTGTACTTTGTTACTTTTACTTGAGTAAAGAAGTTTAATCAGTACTTCCACTTTTACCAGAGTATTTTTTAACACAAGTATCTGTACTTTTACTCAAGTACGGAAAGAGAGTACTTTTGCCATCTCTGATTGATTGTGTTGTTTGAATTGTGTAAATAAACTGCTGTTAAAAGTCAAGGTCTTCCCAAAATCGAAAAACCTGCATGCTAGGTTTTTGTTTATGTTAGACCATGTTGTTGGTCATGTTAGGTTAGAAAAAACACTGACTTCCTAAATAAACTGAACAACTTCTTTGGAAGGTTTGAGGCACTAAAAAGCACTTCAGCAGTGAAAACTGTTCCACACCAGCGGAAGGAGACACTAAACCTGGACTTAGCTGAAGTAAGAAAAACTCTGAGTAGAGTCAATCCAAGCAAGGCCCCAGGGGCCTGATAACATACATGGGTGGGTGTTTAAGGAGTGTGCAGATCAGCTGGCTGGTGTCCTCACAGACATCTTTAATACCTCGCTGGACCAGTACATAGTGCCAGCACGCTTCAAGTCTGCCACCATTATTGCGGTCCCAAAGAAGCCTCAGGTCAACTCACTAAATGATTACCGGCCTGTTGCACTGACTCCCATCATGATTAAGTGCTTCGAAAGGCTGGTTAAAGAACACATCGTCTCCAGTTTGCCGCCAACTTTTGACCCATACCAGTTGGCCTACCGACAGAACCGCTCCACTGAGGAGGCCATCTCTGCTGCTCTCCACCTGAGCCTGCCACACCTGGAGGAGAAGAACAGCCAAATGCGGATGCTGTTCCTGGACTTCAGTTCAGCTTTCAACACCATCATCCCACAGCATCTGATAGGAAAACTGGAACAGCTGGGATTCAATACACCCCTCTGCAATTGGCTGCTAGACTTTCTCAGTCAGTCCGGGTCGGACAGAACACCTCTGATGTCATCCGTCTAAGCACAGGCTCCCCTCAGGGCTGCGTCCAGAGCCCCCTGCTGTTCACCCTGATGACACATGACTGCATCCCCAGGTTTATCACCAATCACATCGTTAAGTTTGCAGACGACACCACGGTGGTGGGCCTCATCAGAGACGACAACGACCAGGACTACAGAGAGGAGGTGAAGCAGCTGGTGGACTGGTGCAAAGATAACAGCTTGATCCTGAACCTGGAGAAGACGAAGGAGATCATCTTGGACTTCAGGAAGAACCGGCCTAACCACGCTCCACTGGTCATCAACAGCACCAAATTCCTGGAGGTGCACATCACAGACTAGCCTTGTGAGACCATCGTGATCTCGCAAGCTTTCAAGGTTTCACTCGCAGATCAGTCTGGAGACTCTCCGTTAAAGAAAATTTGGAGCCGTTCACCAAACAAACGTCCAATCATCGTTGGCTTTGAGGCAGGTTGAGGTGTGACGCAATGAGAAGCGCGACCGTTCAGTCTAAAGAACATGGCGGCTTCAGCCGATAAAACTAGCGTTAGCGTGGCTATCGAGCAAGTTTTATCGGAATTACAGAGTATTTCTTCACTGAAAGAAGAGCAAAACACTGCTCTGGAGGCTTTTCTCAGAGGAAAAGATGTTTTTGCTCTTCTCCCGACTGGTTTCGGCAAGAGTAGCCTGGCTTGTGGTTGTGTTTTCGTCGTCCCTCTGTTAGTATGTCATATGCTTCGTTGATCTGATTGGTTTATTTGGCCCGTCTATCACCAACATAGGCCAATCAGCTAACCAGTATTTTCGCCCCTTCCCAAAATTACTTCAACGTAAGGGTTCCAGATGGATATGCGGAGCAAATCCATCTGGTGGAGTCAGGTTAATCACAGACAACCTCAGCTGAAATGTAAAAAACACCTCACTGATCAAAAGGGCACAAAAGCCCACCTGCCCCCACCCATCCTCCCCACCTTCTACAGAAGCACCATAATGAGCGTTCTGACCAGCTGTCTCACTATGTGGTGTGGAGGCTGCAGTGCCTCAGACTGGAAGAAGGTGAGATGAATGGATCATGGGGCCTCCTCTTCCCTCCATTAAAGACATTTCATCCCAGTGCTGCGTGTCCCGAGCCCGTAACATCATAAATGACCCCTCACACCCCCACCATGGACTGTTCTCCCTGCTGCCCTCTGGTAAGAGACTTTTAAGCATCCGATGCAGGTCCAGCAGATTCCAAAACAGTTTCTTCCCCACTGCCATTAGACTGCTGAATTTTGTGTCAAATGGGTTATAAAAAAAGAAATGAAATGTTGGAACTGTAACTATACAGTCATATGTTTACATCACTTTTTTTTTCATCAGAATGTATTTCTTTAAGTATTTATGTGCATCTTATAATATTTTTTTCTGGTTTATTCCTCCTTAGTATTTTTTTTACCCTATTTATTAATTCCATACTATTTATTTCTGCCTGTTGTATTTACATTTCTGTATGCATTTCTGCCCCCTTATGCAAATGAGGAGGGGTGTGTCTTAAGGGCTCAACTTTTGCCCAATGGTTGGTTAGCAGCCACTTGCCACAGTCACAACAAACATGGCTACCCACGATGAATTGATCAGTGAGCTGAGACATTTACCAACTGTTTTTGAAAACAATGCTAATGTTATAGTATTGACTTGAAGTTGGATATTGGATATTCAAGCTCCGCGGAGTCAGCAGGATCTAAACAAAAATATTATACCATGCACATACATTAATACTTAAAGAAATAAGTGATAAATAAATAAAGCTGAAGATTATAACGGACAATAAATAAATACGTAATTATTACAAAGGGGGAAAAAAAAAGAAGCTAATTAAAAGAGATATATACATTTAATTCTCGCTGTATAATTTAATTTCTATCTGTATTTATTTGTTTATTGTATTTTTAGGAATTAATTGTATGCTTATTTATTTTTGGAGCATTTATTTATTTCTGTATTTATGTTTAATTATGAAAGGATTGGTCCTCCATAACCTTGAATCCCGGTGAAATGAAAAACTGTTTGAAATAGAAGTTAGAAGAGAACACCCTCCAGAGTTTTGTAGTGTTTAAATTCTTTGCTTAAAAAGTGCAGCTAAAATAGAAAAGCTGCCTCTTTTACGTCTCACACTCATTTTTTTTTTCTTGTTCTCCCAACTTCCATACTTCATTTCCTCGACTCCTTTGCCCCTTTCTCTTCTATTCGACAGCCGTTAATAATAACACATGAATGCAGTCACCCCAAATGAAGACAAATGCTGTCGGCTGCTTTTACAGTCATAATCTCACTAACTCTTTCTCTCTATGGTCTCATGCCCTGGTGTTCTGCTCCTTTTTATGAAAAGTAAGTAAATTAAAACTGTTCTTCAATATTTTCATTTTTTTGAATAGAAGCACCAAAAAATAATGTGTTTTCAGGCTTTTTTTAGGCTTCAGTTCAGTCCAGTTTCTTGTCATATTTAAATCTTTCTTAATGAAATTCATAAAGGACTACAGGGATTTTAGCCCACTACGCTGTACAGTTCTGCTCATCCTTTTTTCTTGGTACTGAGGAGAAGACTTGGTTTAAAACACTGCCTATAGGCCTATTGGTGATATGTTTGGGGTCAGTGTTCATTTGGAAGATTGAGTTCACAAAAAACTTTAGTGTCTGGTCAAAAATCTGGTGAAATACTTATCAGGTATAGATTTATTGCTAAAAACTGTCTTTTGCTTTTTTTCTGCTCACATATACCTGTACAAATCATTAACATTTTTATTAAAATTACATTCTATTCTATTTAGTTTAGATTAGATTTAGATACCTTCAAGTCGATTTCTGATGGCTGATAATACTTTATACTTTTTTATGTATTTTATTTACAGCGTGCCTTCTCTAAAGTGAATTTCACATGTGTCAGTCACAGGGTTTTCATGTTGTGTTTAGAAATAACTCACATATAAGCGACATGACGACCATCTTTTTTTTTTTTTTTTACAATAGATGAAGAACCTTATTTCTTTCCCCTTCTTAATGCAAATAAAACAGATAAAAACTAAATAAGCAAAGGCTTGCAGAACAAGTGCTTTTACATGGACACTATACGTATATTTCATGTCTGTTATAGCACTTTGTTTAGAGCAGACATCCCAAAACTCGGTCCTCAAGGCCCCCTGTCCTGCAGGTTTTAGAGGTTTCTCTGCTTCAGCACAGGTGTTTATAATGATTGCAGTAGACCAAAAGCCTGTTAATCAGCTTTCAATTAAAATCAGCTGTGCTGGAGCAAGGAAACCTCTAAAACCTGCAGGACAGGGGGCCTTGAGGACCGAGTTTGGGGATGCCTGGTTTAGACTAAGTACTAATGTAAGGTGCTCACTTCCCATTGATCTCAAAACATGTCAGATCGTAAAGGCTTTTTTTAAGTCCCCTTTTTCCTTATGTACAGTTAAATTAAGCTGAGATTCAGATTTTTCATACATTTTATTGGGTTTTTAGCAGTAATGGGACTAACGGCGTTTAAAGTAACGGCGTTACTAACGCACTAGTTACTTTTATTGTGGAGTAACTAGTAACTATAACTAATTACTTTTTCAAAGTAACGTGCCCAACACTGGTTTTGTAATATTATCTAAGTTTAATTCTTCATATCTCTTTTTTTCCCCAAATGTTTTCTAATCGTCTCTTATAGCTTAATACTAATGAAGGCAGGCCATGAAATACATTTAATCAGCTTATTGAAGCTCCAAAAGTTACCAGAACTACAAAAATGCTTTCCTGAAGAAAACTAAGAGATGAAAAGGCAACAGCTGATTTCTACTTGTTATAGTACACAGTGTTAAGTTGTATTATATTTTTGTAGAAAGCAGCATCACTGTATCACTCTTAAGATCAGCGGGATTAGTTGATAAAAACAGCAGGGTCCTGTCTGTCCGAGGAAATGCACCCAACATGCACTCTTGGAGAAAATAAACTTCTGCAATATAAGCATACATGACAGGGATCAGAATTTGCAGAAGAATAAAGGAAAGACAAAATTAAATTAATTGCTGGGTCATATGGCTCTTATGATGATGCAATATTTTATGCATGAACCATGAGCACATGAGTAAAATGCATTCTTTTTGGCAATTTTGAAGGACAGGTCTGCTGTATCCCCTGTAGCCTTGGATATCCCATTATTCATTGGGAATCTGCCTTTAACCCCCACACTGCTCCCCGGCCACCACACAATGGAAGCCCACTGCTCTCCCCAAGGGGATGGGTTAAATGGTGAGAGTTCATTTCGTTGCTCTGTACTTGTGACAGTGTAATGACAATAAAACGCTGGAAAAAAAAAAATTGTGCTGAACAGTGGTATATATTGGAAGAGCAGTTGATTACAATACAAGCATGTGAATAGTTCCGTCTCAAATGAAAAAAAAAAAGTACTTGTTTTAAATGGTTTATTGAGTCAGATATGTAGAGGATAATGTTTGGTTTGTTGAAAGGTTGTAAGAATGTTGTAAGAATTTGAAGAAGTTCAGTGTCCCATATGTTCCTCATTTGTGTGTCAACTGTCACAGTTGATAGGCGACAGAGCATACGCTGACTGAGGGGGGTGCAAGTCGGGGAAGGCTGGACCTGTTTGAATCCATAGTGAAAACTATTCCGGCCTTCTTATTTTCACGGACCCAGTGCTGGTTGACGGGATCCTTGAAGGATGCATCCGCTGAAATCGAACACACCCTATGACTCCCTAAATGAGACAGTCACAGCTCCATATCGGCATGATTTGTGCACAAGAATCCTAATTGTTGCAACCTATTGTATAATCATGCGATGACAGATAAGCCAAGACAGGGCAAATTCTTTTACACAGCTCATTTTAATAGCAATAGAATTGGCAAGTGCTGTACATGAAAATACATAATAGGAAACGACACAGGGATAAGTATATTCTAATTGCATTGAATTGAATGATTGATGAACACGAATGTGCTCCACTTTCTTAGTTTGAGTGAGGACACTGGCAGCAGCATTCTGGATCAGCTGCAGCTGTGTGATCCACTTTTTAGGCAGACCTTTGAACACACTTATGACAACAACTTTTATTGTCATGTTTCTTACACACAGAGTATATACAAAATGAGATTTCATTTTGAACAGCGTCATCTGACTTATCTAACTCTCCTTACACCCATTCATCTTAATACATAACATGTGGAATTGACTCAAAGGAAAGCTTTAAAACACTGTTTTATTTTATTTTATTTGTTATCAATGATAAACTGCATATTATCGGCCATAGAAACCTATTGGAAGGTAGAGGATGAGCCATTCTATGGGACTGATAACCGCTAATAATGGCCATTCTACATGTAATCTAATCACATCCGAAACTATCAGCCTCTGGTAGACACAGTTGGTCTACAGCAACTGAGTAATGGTAGTACGCATTTTGTCTAAAACAGCAAATGAAGTGTGTTTTTTAGTCCATATCCAGAAGAATCCCTAAAGCCCTGGGCTTATGTTGTACTATCACCCAAAGAGTGCCAAAGAAATCTCTCTTCTAAACTATTGTGTCACCGTACATCCTCTGGCATCATTTCACTTTGTGACCATCATCTGGTTTCCTTTTATCTTCAGCAAAAATTTTTATATTATAACGAAACTGATTTTATTGCCAAATATTTCCATCTTAATGAAAAATACATGTGCAATATGAGGAAGTCTGATGTTGGGAAATATTATGTGAATCTACTCTGTTTTCTGGAAGGGTGTTCTAAGGTTAAACTGCAAAGCAAAACAGCATCCAGCTGGAGAGTATTACAAAGATTTATCAGCTCGCACGTCCTTGGTACACACAGCATATTGTAGGTGGGTGGGGGTGGCTGTGTTTGGCACACTCCCTTGTTTTTTGAAAATGTCCCGATCACCATGGTAACCATCATATCTTATATATATATATATATATATATATATATATATATATATATATATATATATATATATATATATATACACACACTCACATTTTTTCATCTAGATAATTGATTCATTTAAATTATGCCAAAAGTCTTCATAAATCAGAATTTATCGTTCCCTACAGGATTTTTTTTAAAGAATAAAATAAGATGAGGATGATATGTGTGTGCTACCCAAATAATAAGTAAAAGTAAGTCTTTGAACAGGTTTCTCATCTCCTGTTTCCAAAACGCATCACAAACTGCTTGACAAAGTTTTTCTGCTATGATGACTGGTGAGGAAAATAAATAATATTCAATAAGATATATTTGTATATTACTATGTATGCATGTGTATATTTGTATTTTGTGTATTTAATAAGTGTTTATTCAGATTAACATGAATTCTGAACTCTAGGCCTACATAACAGGTCATGATGAACTATTAACAGTTAGTAACTTTGTGTCAGTCAGTCCAAGCTCTGTTTCTCCTTTTTCCAACACTCATTCAGGCTGTAATGTCCTGTGAGGCTGGAGTAGCAACAAAGGCTGCTGGGTAATGTCAAGATAGTAAAAACATGATGAAAAAATGTTTCACCAGTTGCATATAACGTATCAAGCATTTCCTAGATTTGTAGATTTTAGTATGGCATAAAGAGCTTCGCGAATTAACTTTGGTTTCAGTGTGAGATACTTACCTGTTGTCAAACCTACTACAATATCAAGGTGAAAGCTATATACACTCACCGGCCACTTTATTAGGTACCCCATGCTAGTAACGGGTTGGACCCCCTTTTGCCTTCAGAACTGCCTCAATTCTTCGTGGCATAGATTCAACAAGGTGCTGGAAGCATTCCTCAGGGAGTTTGGTCCATATTGACATGATGGCATCACACAGTTGCAGATTTGTCTGCTGCACATCCATGATGCGAATCTCCCGTTCCACCACATCCCAAAGATGCTCTATTGGATTGAGATCTGGTGACTGTGGAGGCCATTTGAGTACAGTGAACTCATTGTCATGTTCAAGAAACCAGTCTGAGATGATTCCAGCTTTATGACATGGCACATTATCCTGCTGAAAGTAGCCATCAGAAGTTGGGTACATTGTGGTGATAAAGGGATGAACATGGTCAGCAACAATACTCAGATGGGTGTGGCGTTGCACGATGCTCAATTGGTACCAAGGGGCCCAAAGAGTGCCAAGAAAATATTCCCCACACCATGACACCACCACCACCAGCCTGAACCGTTGATACAAGGCAGGATGGATCCATGCTTTCATGTTGTAGACGCCAAGTTCTGACCCTACCATCCGAATGTTGCAGCAGAAATCGAGACTCATCAGACTAGGCAACGTTTTTCCAGTCTTCTATTGTCCAATTTCAATGAGCTTGTGCAAATTGTAGTCTCAGTTTCCTGTTCTTAGCTGAAAGGAATGGCACCCGGTGTGGTCTTCTGCTGCTGTGGCCCATCTGCCTCAAAGTTTGACGTAGTGTGAGTTCAGAGATGCTCTTCTGCCCACCTTGGTTGTAACGGGTGGTTATTTGAGTCACTGTCCCTTCTATCAGCTCGAACCAGCCTGGCCATTCTCCTCTGACCTCTGGCATCAACAAGACATTTCCCCCCACAGAACTGCCGCTCACTGGATGTTTTTTCTTTTTTGGACCATTCTCTGTAAACCCTAGAGATGGTTGTGCGTGAAAATCCCAGTAGATCAGCAGTTTCTGAAATACTCAGACCAGCCCTTCTGGCACCAACAATCATGCCAAGTTCAAAATCACTCAAATCACCTTTCTTCCCCATACAGATGCTCGGTTTGAACTGCAGGAGATTGTCTTGACCATGTCTACATGCCTAAATGCACTGAGTTGCCGCCATGTGATTGGCTGCTTAGAAATTAAGTGTTAACGAGCAGTTGGACAGGTGTACCTAATAAAGTGGCTGGTGAGTGTATATATATTAGGGATGGAACGGTTTATGAAAATTCTCCGAACCGTTCGTTTCGACTTTCTCGGTTTGGTTCACGTGTGTTGCGTTCGGTTCATGCGCCGCTCCTTTTTCTCATAGGGGAAGTGTTTACACTCCAGAGCAGAAGGTGGCGGTACTGCGACCAAAGCCAACCACCAGTAGTAAACAAGAAGAAGAAGCGAAGCAGCGTAGCCGGGTGTAGCAGAAAAAAATCAGTTGTTGTGGAGAATTGTGTGGGTATGGCGAGTGGGAAAGAACAGGAGTTGGAAGACGCGCCAGCAGCACTTTATAGGTCTGCTGTATGGGACCACTTTGCATTTAGAGTGACGGCGGAAAAAAAGTTGTGGATAAAAGTGCAACAGTGTGCAAGCATTGTGCAACACGTTTTGTTTATGGTAACAGCAACATGACCAACATGTCAGGCAAACCCCGAAATCCCACATCCTCCGTCAGCGCTCCGCCCCACTGCCCTCCAGACTGCCTGCTGAAAGCAAAGCCTACAGCCTCCACTGTGGCTCCCGTCCGCTCAGGTCTGAGTTCCTTGGAGATTGTAGAGGACATGCGCGAGATGATTGAATTCAAAGCAGCAAAACATGCGGAAATGATCCAGGGTTTCCGCGGATCATTGAAAATAATTACAATTCATTAATTCTTTTTTTCCATTAATTTTTATGGGATTTCGGTGTAACAATCAACATATACCAAACCGAACCGAAGACCGTGACCACGAAACCGTGAACCGAACCGTGGATTTTGTGAACCATTCCACCCCTAATATATATATATATATATATATATATATATATATATATATATATATATATATACCCAGCCCAGGGTGTTATCCCCCTCCCACCTCTACACATAACGATATAGAGCATAGATGAATGTATGTAAGTGCTATGAATCTACTAGAAGAAAGTTGGAAGCATTTTGTAATCTCTGTCTGAAAGGGGTGTCCGGCTTTTGTGTTAGAAGTGAGTGATAACAATAGGTGATGTGCATGTTCTTTATTTACATCTAGTTTGTCACAAAATACTAATTGTCTAGTGATATTTGTTCATTCCGTTGAAGACCAACGAAACAAACAAAGAAGTGAAATTGTTAGTAATTACCTTGCTCAAAATTCAAACTTACTTACTTAAATGTTAATGCATAAACTAAAAAACAGATTGTTTTTCAATGTCATCTTTATAACTACTGAAGGCCACCAGATATGGTAAAAACTGGACCGTGATGCACCTTCCCCCATACACACATCCTCATTTTGAAAAGAATTGAAGTTATACTGGGCTATCTGAACTATGAGCAATAACTGCAGGAGTGGAAATATTGTTCCAGAGCTGCAGTTGGGGGTGGGCGCTGTTGCTTTTGATTAAAAGGAGAAACAGCAAAAGCTTGAGTATCTGCAATATCATCAGTTCCCATTTCTTCTGCACTTCTTCCACTTTGTGTAACACTATTTTTCACAGCCATATTATGCGATTGCAATGCAGTTCTAACATTCTAAACGGAAGGCTAAGATTATGAAATATTATCCAGATTACTGCCAAGCAAACCTAAATGTCAGAAAACAAATAGAATAGAAATTTGGATGGAAAACATATTCATAATTATAATGTTTGTTACATTGTCTACAGTGACCTCTTTCATTAGGAATATAAACAATCCATTGTCAATTTCTTGAAAACAGCAATAAATTGACGAAAACAAACAGAAATTGTGAGTTTTATGGAAGCTTGTTCCAGGTTCTGATTCTGGGTATGCAAAGTAGACTTGAGCTAGAAGATCTGAGAGGTCTGAGTGGTTTATGCACTAATAACAAGTTTGTGTTGTATTTCAGAAACAAACAATCATGCGATTTATAGACCCTGAAGTATTTTAGAGTCTCATCTCCTAGATCCAAAGCCGCTTTCCTGGCTAACAATCGGCTTTTGGCTCTTTTCCCATTTTGACCGAAAAGCCGAGTCTGACCCCCTGCTGGCAAGCTGTGTGTGATGATGGGATCATGGTTGGGTGAGCGTTAATGATTGTGACATTGCAATGGAAATCAGTGAACTAAATAATGGAGAGCAACATGGACGGGAGCCAGAGGATAGTCAATATTCTTCATTATTTCGCTCTTTTATCTGTCTGAATCCCTCTCACCAGAGCTTCTCCATGTTTATTGAATGTAAACTGATTTGTTTCGGTTTGTTAGATCAGAAGCAACTGGCGCGGTGTGTTGACGTCTGTACATTGCGTTCAATTGTATCACGTAATTACCGGATCAACCCGGTTCTGGTGTTTCCACAGCACACCGATCAGAGCTGAGTCGTTTGACCCAGGTAGACGCGTGTTATGCAAAATGGTATCCTGCAGATAATGAATAAATGATTAACTAGAACTGGAGTTGTAGTTAATTATTTAACTTATTCAAATCGGAGGTGAAATCAATTTAATGTTTTTAGTTGAATAATTGTAGCACTAATTTGCTTTCTTACCAGGGTTTGTGCCTTTCACCTCTGGATGGTTCCTGGATCGGCTGGTAAAATCCAGGTATTCCCACCAATTTAGTGACCTAAGCTAGGTTATCAGCAGAGCTATTAATTATCAATCAAAGAACCATTTATCTCTGTCTATTCAGACTATTACCAAAAGGGGGTGGATCTGGCCTGAGTGATAAACCATTCGTATATGAATTACACACAACTGCGAGTTAAACAATGATGTCTTTATTCTAATAATTCAGGATTACAGAAATCTAACGTCTGTGCAGAACACTACATGCTATTAGAAAATAAACACGAGGTAGACTAAGTGAATAGAAACCCTAAGAGTCCGTTTAACCGGCTTCTGATCTTGTCCAAGATAGGCCAGATGTTAATATATTCAATAATGTCCATTTGGAATAGCAGCAGATATGATAACAGTGCAATTAAAACAATGTAAATACATCAGCTTAAATGATAAATGGTTGCATTAACAATGCATTAACAACACCAGCATGTTACAACCAATCTCAAACAGCAACAGTAGAAGTCCATTCAAACAAACTGGAGGGGCAGGCGGTTTGTGTGTGTGTGTGAGTGTGTGTAACCCCCCTTTTCATACGATGAAATGAAGGAAGGGGAGGCAGCGTGTAACAATAGATGGTTCTCAACCACGTGGCCACACACAGGTAAATGTAAGGATAGAAAGAAAAGAAGTAAGAACCCTGACTCGCAGCTATTCACATCACACTTATTTCAGCCATTAAACGAGAGTTCTTATAACCAGCATAGATTAAACAGCAGCATTAGATCAAGATTTCACTCTATCTCCCTGTCTCTCGCCCAAGCACTGCGCCTCATTAAAGCACCAAATGGAAAAGTGGATGGGTTTTACAGCAGAGGAACTTGAATTTAAAAAATTGAGTAAGGTTACTTACGGCTACCGAAAGCAAGGGCGTCCCCCTACAGATAGACCTTGATTGGTATTGAGGTCCTCACAAAGGGGGGAAAATCCACACAGCATTTAGCTTCGGATTTCCCCGTCTCACCCTGTTCAGGGGGCACTATGCACAATGGGTACACTGCGATCCGTTATTGCTGACGCAGAAAAACGAAAGCTATTTCCAGCAAGCTTTCTTTGGCATTCTTTGGCAGAGGTAAAATGGGCCAGTGGAAAGACTTTAGAACTGGGGTGATGTGCTTTAATTTTCTTATATTTAGTGAGGATGTAGGCTG
This sequence comes from Cyprinodon diabolis, assembly GCA_030533445.1. Lineage (NCBI taxonomy): Eukaryota > Metazoa > Chordata > Actinopteri > Cyprinodontiformes > Cyprinodontidae > Cyprinodon > Cyprinodon diabolis. Next base: position 6,803,689 of record CM060080.1, read on the forward strand.
CAGTTGGATCACCTGTAGCTGTGTGGAAAACAATATATGCTATGGTAGTATTTATGGTGTCCATATGGACGAAGTTACACAGGGATCCTGTTCTGTTGACTTCATTCTAGTGGTACTTTCCTCAGATGACTTCTTCTTAACGCATTCTTTTAAATGCGTTTAGTTTCGCATATTGATGCAATTTGAAAGAAACTGTCCTCCAATAACTGACTGAATTGTACCCTGTTTTTTGTCCCCTTTCTTCTGTATCTCTCTGTTTCTCCAAGAAGCCGTCTCCCATTGGCACTGTGCAACCATAGCCAAAGCTGAAGCAGTGTTAATCATTCTACCATGACCATAGCAATTAAATTAAATTCAGTTTATTTATATAGCGTGGATTCATAACACGCCATCTTTATAGAGACAATTAAACCAGATCATACAGTCAGAATTGTTCAAATATTTATATCTAAGGAAAACCAACTGATTGTATCAACCCGTTGACTCGAAGACAATCCCTCACAACAAGCATGCTTGTAGCAACATTCACTCTGAGAATAATGAGCAACACACGCACACAGCTCATGTTTGCTTTCAATTGATAACGACACTTTTCATGGAAAATGTCAGGTTTTATGGCACTTATTACAGCCTGACAGATCAGCATGTCTACTAGTACCAGTCTGTTCCATTCAGACTCATCTACTGGCATTTCTGATGCCAGTTTAGCAGAGCGCTTGGCAGAGTTTGATCAACTAACAAAGGAAGACTGGGACAGAAAAAAATAAAAGTTTTGTGCAAACTGTGCCCACTGGGACCTTAGAAACAAGTCCTTACGTCAACCACATCCACTTCAAATTTAAGGTGACACATCGAGTTAAAGCATCCAAGCTATCTTGGGAAACATCTGCTACTGAATGAGGAACGGAAGAAATCATTTTGAATCCAGATCTTTTCAGCAGAACCTAAATGTTCCTGAATGTTTGATTGTTCTGTGTGACCTAATGAAATTCTTAATTCATAATTATTCTTAATTATGAACTGGCACAACATTGAGATTGTTGGGAGCTGCAAAGTGTCTTTCAATTTAGCCAAACCAAAAGTATAGAAAATAGAACCGTTATTTAGTGTTTGTTATAACACATAAATACATCTAATTATATGTCTTCTCTTCTGCTGTTGGCATATCTTGACCTTTCTCGACCTTCACTCATTCACTCTTCTTTTCTCTTATTCCTCTTCCTGTGTCCTTCCTGTTTTGACATGTTGACCTTTCCAGACTTTTCCTTTCCTGTTTCTTTCTCTGTATATGGTCTCATTACCTCGTTTGGCTATCACCTCTGACTTCTTCCCTGCTTCCCCTTCATTCTTTTTCCTCTCTTTTTCTTGGCCTTCTTTCAATTGCCATCTCACAATTTTTCCATCGTGTTTGCTTTAACCATTCTTCATCCCAAGAGCTTCCTTTTCCTGCTTCCCTTCTCTATTGATTGGTTAATTTAATAGTTTTATCACCAATGAGCATGAAGTTGACCTTTTAGGTTCAGCAGTGATAGGGAGATGGTGTGTCTGCCTGTTAACCCCTTTAAGGATGTGTGTGTGTGTGTGTGTGTGTCAGTTTGTGCGCCGGCTGACCTTTGCAGACACGACTCCTGATATTGCTTGTCAGATCATTTGCTGGGAATAAGGAAGCTCTGCTCTTAAGTAGAACAACATGGCAGAGTTAGATCTCAGCTGCAGGCTACACAGATAGCGTTTTATTCCCATTTCAGTTAGATCAACTATTTAATTGCTTGATCTTTGAGTATATAGTTTTGCTACATTATTTAGCTGTACTGTAAAAAAATGCAATCATATTAGGTACATTTTTCTAAAATTAAGTAAGTGAGTGACTGTGCCAATGGAACAAGACGATATACATTTAAAATAAGAAAAAAAACACCTGCTGTCCCTTATTTCAAGTGCATGATATCTAATTATCTTATTTCAAGGCTGAACATACTCATTCCAATGGCAGATCATCTTATTTATCCACTCAAATTAAGGGTAAATTGCTAAAACTCAGAACAGAGGACCCGGGTTCGGGCAAGATCAACTAAACTTTTCCAAAGTCTCCATCATAACATCTAAACCATCATCTATACGACAGTTAGAAGTAACCCATCCATCCAGTCATGTTTGGTTGCCACTCTTCATATGTTGTCGCTTTCTCTGCGCAAAAGTTTCAGCATTTTCTCAAGTAATCTGTCACTAAAAAGACAGAAGAGTAAATTAAGAACATCTGCATAAATAAATACAAAATTACATGTTTTTAAATTTAAATCCTGTTTTGGATAATTTAGCAGTGTATCGTCATACAACAGTGAGCTGAAGGTCCTACTTTATTTCCTGCTTTCAATGTCACCTTTAAACTAAACTAAATACTTATTTTCTTGCAACCCTGAAAACAAACACTGGCCTTCCAATCAAAGCCGCCTCACCTGTCAGCATGCTGCCTATTTCATGATGTCGCCACATCACACCACCTCTGAAGTCTGAGACCTCTCAAAGCCAAGAATCAGATTTTCATGACTTAGAAATTTGCTAAAAAGAGAATTGCTGCTCTGTGGATTAGCTGCTAAAAGAGACACTTTGTTAGAACTTCAAGAGGAAATCAGTGTTATTCCTCCCTGATTAATTAAAGGAAAAGTCCAGTCAGCAAGGAATGATCAATTGATCATTATTTATACCTAAAACTAATACGTTCGCTGTTCTAAGATCTAAGAAATTTAGTGTTAATCAACAAATAAAATAAAAATAATAAGTTATGTCGCGATCACTGAGGTCGGGAGTAGCTATTTTTGCTCAAATATAATAACACCTCCCTCCTGAAATCTTCCAGCAGTGACGTCACGGTGCGGTAAGCCTAGCGCCATTCTTCCCGCTTTACAAGCAAAATCAATGGGAACTACTAGACACATCTGCAATCAACAACAATTATTGAAGATTTCCAGAGGACTTCACCATTGAAATTCACCAGAGCTATAGTGAAACTGACAATGCCCACGTGCATGGCAGCTGGATGCTGGAATACATTGGGTAAAAGTGAAAAAAAAGAGTTATTTCACCTTTACGATTCCTGATCCTCCACGGACGGGTTGGTCGTTGGATTTCCAACTTGAAGAGGAAGGATTTGCCATCGAACTTCTGACCAGAGAAAAAACACGTAATATGTAGCCAACATTTGGAAGAAAAATGTTTTCAAGATGACTTGTATAATAGTGCGTTATGAAAAACACCAGATACAGCACTGGGACTTGATCAACAGCCGATACCGCACCGTGACGTCACAAACCGGTAGGTGGCAGTAGTGTTCTTTGACAAACATGGATGTTTCCAGTAAAGCACATTCAAATGTAAATTACTCTTACAGACTCTTATCATTTATTGAACAGTATGTATTAATTTCATATTTAAAGTATAATATGACCGGACTGTTCCTTTAAAGTGGATGTTGACTTACAGTATGGGCACAGCGCAGTTCAGGTATCTTTTTTTCTGGAGGGAGCCTTCTTACCTAGATATTTTCCAGCTGCTTGTTTTCACAGGGCAGCAAGGGGGCTGCTGCTCTAAACTATTGAGGATTAATCCGAGATGCATTAATCAAGATAATTGTTAGTTTATGGATGGATTTTATGCAGGAATAGCAGTATAACATGGCTAAATCTTTAAAATTGATTTGGCACATCAACTCTTTAAAAGCTACATGGAGCTAAAATTACCAACAAATCTTGACAACAGGATTTTTCTTTAGACTGATGAGACATAAAAGACAGAGAACCAGAGGATGTATCAGTTCTAGTTCAAGACTGGGTCTTTTAATGTAGAAATTGGGATCAGTACATTTTTCCTGATCCCTGGACTGCCTGCTTTCTGAATATTTTCAGATGAGCATTTCAGATGATGAAATCTTTCTTTGTGTGCAGTGGGAAACATTCACATTTGTCTGCTCCTTTTTTTTTTTTGCATGTGGAGCTTTTTTTGTATCCCTCCAGATGGGTTTTCCTGCAGACAGGATCATTTCCACCGCAGACACGTCATCCCACCATCCATGGGATGTAAAAAGTTTTTGACTTCCCTGTTCAGACAATGGATGGAGGGATTTTGATTAAATCCAATAATACAGTCATCATTTTAATTCTTGATTGAAATGTTAAGAATTTGAATCCCAGTTCTAAAAATTACTAATAATTTGGGTTCAGCTTTGTTTGTAAATTAGATTTTTTTTTTTTACCATACAAACTATCACTTGACTTCTAAAAAACAAATCTATCAATTCCAATAATTTGATTCTTTAGAACTCGATCCAATCCTAAGCAATAAAATGTGATCTGCAAATAGGTGGAAGCGTGTTATAACATGCAGAAACATAAGATCCATGATTTGAACATAGCTGCTTTTTTTGCTTTGTACCTTTTTTCTCATTTATTCTGTAAAATCTTTTGAATTCCTGCCCTAATGTCCAAATATTTTTCACAGATGCAATCAGCATCAAGATTATGCTTTTTTCGTTGTGGTTTTCAGTCAATAGGAACTACTTTTGTTAAATGAATCTCTAAAGTGTATGAAAATGAAAAATATCGCCCCAACCTGTGTTTTGTGCACATGCATTATGTTAACTCCATTACACGCAGCCCTCTGCTGGCTGCAGCAAATACAGCACTTTGATGGAAGTAAGCATCTAGCAGGAAGAGCAATTAAAGCCATAATCATCCAGATGGATATTTAGATGTTTTCTTCTGACAAGATTATATGTACTGTATATATCAATTAACTTTTTACACATTTCAGAAAAATAAAGATGGAGTTTGGTTCAAACTTCAATCAGCTTCTTAATAAAAGCAGTAGTAACTCTTTAATGGATCTGCGTTTTGCTGAGATTGAATTCCTGCGGTGAGGGTCGGATCGGAAAGTAAAACCGAGCTAAACGAGCAGAAAATGGTTGATCTGAGAATACTCCATCCAAGCAAAGGCAAACACTGGAACGTCTGCTCTCTCTAATGTTGCTATTTTTTTCCTCTTTAATCAATTTAGTTATATTTTCAATTTTTCCAGCAGAACCTTTTCCTTAATTGCACTTGAATTGGTTTCTTTTCTTCAATTCATCTTCTTGCTTCTCTTTGCTTTTAATCACGTCCCTTTCCTTTTTTTTCCCATTCCTTCTTCTCTTTATGTCTTGATTCTTTATTTCGTATTTTTACCCATATATCACCCTGTCTCAAATTTTCTTGCCTTCCCCTCATTTCATTACTCCCCCCCTCCATCCATTATTACCTTTCTCCCTCTTATACACACAAACGCATACAGTCTATTGTTCCATTAGTCAACAAGAGGCAAAGCGCTAGACAGTAACATTTAAGACAAGCATTCTGAATGGTTAAAAGATAGCCTCATCTTTTGTAATGTGAGTTTGTTTCTGTGTTATGTGAGTGTGTGTGTGTGTGTGTGTGTGTAAGAGCGATCGATGCAGTAATTTACAGGAGGTGGAAGGCACAGGCAGCAGGCCATTCAGCAGCGCTCACTAATCAATTGCAATTCTTTCTTTTACTGTCTTAATGCCCAGATTTAGACGTTATTGCGTGTGTGGCAATGGGTATGAGCATTTGGATTTTTTTCCTCCTCCTTCTGTTGTTGTTTTCTTTGCATTTAGGTCTGCATGGTGTGTTTATGTATCAGGGTTGTCCTCTGAGCAGCTTCACGGGAATACCAGGGGACATTAGGGACATTTCCTCTCTGTTCAGCAAAGTGATGCAGAATTTACTAAAAACTGACCCCTAGTTGTGTCGATTAGTATCTCTGAACTCCATTTCATCTTAAAGTGTGATAGCAGTATCATATCAGGAAGGTATGTTTTGAGGTATGTCTTCTAAGTAACTGATCAGATGCAACTGAAAGGCTGCAATCCGGACTTGCAGCCCATAAAAATGATTGTGAATTAAACTTGAGTGAATTAAACTTGTGTGGCAGGTGTTCTTGGTCTGCAGCAGGAAACTGGGTTTTAATGTCAAGCTGTACGCTGGGTATAGTGATACCTCAGGGTAACACAAAAACCTGTCAGACGATGAGGATTTCTTGATGGATCACAAACACAAAATGTACTTTTTACTCTCCTGAGTTTAGTGCAGGCTTTTGAAGGATGACAGATTGCAGAGTCATTTTTGCACAAATTTAGACCCAATATGGATGATTTTTCATCCTTTCGATGTTCCTACTTGGCTCTCCCAAATCATTGGAAACCAACTAATGCAGCAGCATGGTGTACTTTACATGGTTCTAATATAACTTCTGTTCTAATTTTTCATCATGTGGCATTGATGATATCCTTTAAAACCAGGGTTTCCACAGATTCTTCAAAACTTAAAAATGCATTAAATTATTCAATATAAAATTAAGGCCTGAATTGGTTTTAAAAAATCTTAAATCATTCTGTCATGGGTCTTACAATTGTTACCATGTCATAAATAGGAACATTTAAATAATTAACAATTTTTTTAAATGTACCATTAATGGTTCCGTCCAGATAGCAGAACCAATAAAATTAGAATCAGAAATTCTTTAATGATCTCAGGGGGAAATTATCTTCGTTACACGCTCCAGGTATACAAATGACATATTGCACACATTCACCATCTAAAGAAATACAATACAACGTATATATATATATATATATATATATATATATATATATATATTTTTTTTTTTACATATTATATATATTTACAGATCTAAAAAAAAAAAGTTATAATACCAATGTGCAAAAGAGAGCAAATTAATGAATAAATGTCAACATTGTCCATATGCTGGTGAAGGTTCTCAGTCATCCAGGAGGCGTTGCAGAGACAAGGGAGTACAGAACGGAGAAATACCCGCTGCTTCTCCGTAACTTCATTTTGACGCTCCAAATTTTTGACTCCATTGCCTTGATTGCTATCGTGCCATATAAACATTCCCTGGTTCTGGTTTTAGCCATGCAGAAAACTATTGACTGGATAGATAATGAATTTAAAATTCTTCATGTTGTCTAAATAAAAAGTTAGTGGCAAATCACCCCAAGGTCCGGCTGCCACATATTTGTATGCATAGCATCCTCCTCTCTGTCCAGGATGCTGTCCAGGCTTCAGTCTGTTAAAATGAGGAGGATTTGTCCCCTTGGAAGAAAAGGCTGTAGCGCCCCGGGGGCTTCCTCACCGGTTCTTTTCCTGGGAGCAAGTTATTTACTACTCTTAACTCAAACTGGGTAAAACCATATAAGGAAGGACTATAAAAACCGGAGTAAAAAAGTTACAGAGTTCATTCCAGATCAGGTCGTTACAGGACAGAGAAAATGCTTGGAGTTTGCGCAGCTGTGGTCTCAAAAATCACGTCCGCGAGCATCCGGCAAAGTTTGAGCCCCGATTAAGGTCATCTCCTGCTTCTTATACCTTGTGAGTCTATGTGCTGCATCAGGTGGATGTTTAGCTGTCCGTATCGGAAACTGACACGCCATCCATGTCTTGAACTTCATGCAGCTTGCTTCTATACTTCAGGGTTACAGATAGCTATCCTCTATCAGACCGGCTCCAAGATGTGCCCATATCTTGTGTACTCTTAAAGACACGAAGGCTGTCTTGATTAGATGACCTCCGTACACACAGTGTCGTCCACAATGTGAAGGAAGGCCTTCTACTCTGTCTAATCTGGCTAACAGAATAACAATGCACATGATGTATAAAGAATAAACCTAACAAGTCCATCTCTCCATGACACACTACCCAAGCAGAGGAGTTCCTTCAGTTTTTTTAAAAAAAACTGTTCTCCGTTCTGTCCCCCCTTGTCTCTGCAATGCCTCCACAGTTTCTCCCACATCAACAAAAGCACCAGTAGCACCAAATCTCCGGATAATGTTTGGGGGTTCAACTACAATGAAAGCAGAGCTATGGTGGACTTTGAGTCGGGAGCAAAGTTGGTGAATTCAGTTTGGTAGATTTTTAATAATAGATCTGTTTTTATGTGTTTCATTTTAGTGTTTTTAGTTTTCGTCCTTTATCGAATTTTTAAAAATATTTGAAACATTTCTCCTGTGCCAGAAAATAATGGTTTAGGTTAAAATAAACATTTGGGTAAATTTGTTGCAACCAGGTTTTTCTTGTATTTATTATTAAGTTGTTCTTTTTTTTTTATTTCAAGTGGCGTTAGAAAGTTTTAAAAAGTTTTAACTGAATTAAATTAATCCAGTTAATTCCTGTGGCAATAAATTTGGCTACTGTTTCAGAAGTCCATAAACCCGTCACACATATTTTTATGATCATGCTTGAAGAAAGAAGCAGTGCTTAATGGGGCTGATGCTTGAAAACATTCTCACGGTCAATATAACTGCTTAAAAAAATACAATTATGATCAAAGCCACGTGTGATAATCAGGCTATGAAGGCTGCAGTAGGTAGCTTTAAGATACTAACTCAGTTACTTAGAAAAAAATAATTGTAACAAATTTTTTTAAGCTGTCGCCACAATAAATGCCATCTTAATAGTGCTGTTAGTTAGGAAGGAGCTAAGACCAGGAACAAGGATTGTTTGTGTGAATAACTGGCTTAATGAGAAACACTAGCTTCAGTGGTTGGCCTAAATGTTTTAATTGCATATTGAATATGAATTATTATGCAATGGTTTATGCAGAGCGGAACTGTCATATTTCTGTCAGTATTAGAAATGGAACTTAATCTTCTGTTTACAGGCAATATTGGATGTCTTGTTGCTATATAGATTTTTCATATTTAGTGGAAGGAGTTGTGGTATAATTAATGTCCCTGGACAGTTTTAACATTTAAAGAAGTATTATTTCAAAGAAGCTGCATAAAATATAGCTAAACTCTCAGGGTCACCATCCATCCACCCATCCATCCATTTTTCGTCACACTTATCCCTGACAAACAACCATTCACACACAAATTCAAACCTAAGGGGAATTTAGAGAAGCCAATTAACCAAACAGTCATGTTTTTGGACTGTGGGAGGAAGCCGGTGTAGGTACCAGATCTGCTCGGGGTCCTGCGTCATGCAGTGACGTTACGCTACATGATTGGCTGAACGTTGCCACATGATGTAAAACATTGTGGTTACCCAGAAAACAATAATATCAAGCAGCGTCAGTGTGCCGATTGGGGAGCGTCTGTGGTGTTAGTGTGTCTAATGAGCGATTAACTTTTACCTTATCGATAACAAAACTGAAAAAAATCTTTATGGTGAACAAAGTAACTGTTAGCCTATGGTATAAAGAGCTGGGTAGCACTGTGGCTAGCTCATAAGCTAACGACTTAGCCACCTTTAGCTCAGTCAGTTAGCCATTTTAAGCTACACTACTTTTAAATTCGTGTCAACAAAAACCTTTCATTTTCCACAAGTTGAATAACTGTTTTATTTGTCTAAAATCTCCTCAAAAGTCATTTTTGAAAGACGTCCCATTTGTCCTCCCTGCCCTCAGATCTTAATAAAGAGAATAAAAATAAGCTGCAACTTTTTTTGTCACCTTGTTAAATGGCAGAGCTCAGTGTTAGAACACAGTAATTTCCTTGTTTTCTACTTTCGGGTACTTTAGATCACCAATTAAATGTAAAATATTAGCAAATATAGGTAATGATATGCTGAGACTTCAAAAGAGATTTGATCCTTAAAAAAATGGGTGAAATACAGTTTGTCCGAGTGGAGTTGCCATATGTTGACGTCATAAGAAAGACCTGCTCAGGGCCCTGAGCAGATCTGACCAACAGAGTATACCTGGGGCCTACACAGAAGTACCTGGAGAGTACCCATGCATGCACAGGGAGAACATGGAAACTCCATGCAGAAAGACGGTCACCTTCCAAGTTAAAGATACAAAAAAGACCTACATAATGTAACATAGTTAAATTCAAACATGATGTCTCAAACGTAATTAAAGTTAAACAATACGAAATGATAACAGAATATAAATCCATTACGGTAAGTAAGCAATCCTCCATTGGTTTGTTGTTTATTCTGCTGTAATTACTGTCACAGTTTGCATGGTCTTTATGAATATATTGTGACATACAAAAGTGTAAACAGCCCTTTAGAAATGGTTGTTTTGTGAAAGGAAAAATTTAAACACAGTAATTCATTCCAAAACATTTTCCACAAATAATGCTGAATGGTCTGAATTTCTCTCACACTCCTAGTCATGCTATGCCTCACTTAAGGCACATATGCATGTGGTAGGTGAGACACCTCAAATTGCAAGATTAATTCTATTTTCACTGAACCATGGCAGCCAGTAACATTTAAATGTAGAGAAAAAAAACACCCTACATCTCTTAACAGAAAAAAAAAAACATAAATAAATGGTTGAAATAACACTGATTGATGAGGAAACCCTCTTAAACTCATACTTGATTTATTAATAGCTTTACTTTTCATTTCAATTGATTTGGTATATTTCTATAGAGCACAACACATCATCTCAAAGCCCTTCGCAGAGACAGTTCAATCAGATCATGCAGTCAAACTGGGTAAAAGTTTTCTGTTTAGGGAAAACCAGCTGGTTGCGTCAACTCTTTCACTCTGCATGATTCGCTTCTCCTGGATGAACAAGTGGCAACAGTAGAAGTTTGACAGTAGAAATTTGCAGTCCTACACACAGAACATGCATGCAGTGAGAGTGGAGAGAAAAACCTCCCTTTTAACAGGAAGAAACCTCCAGCAGGACCAGGCTCAGTGTGAGCAGCCATCTGCTGAGGCCGAGTGGTGTTCAAGGAGACAGAAACAGACAGAAAAGAAACATAGAAGTACTGATCTATAAATACTGTACTTTCTATTTAAAAAAAAAACATCTATGGTAAACTAGCTCCATAAATGGCTCTGATTAGGAAAGAAACAGTAAAGCAGCTGAGCTATGAGCCAGTTTAGATGAAAGAGAGCACATCAGGTTAGTCACAGACAACGCTGTTAAAAAAAAACGTTTCCTTTAGTAAACAGCTGCCAAAACATTGATCATAACTAGAAGCAATCATAACTTTCTGTTTAAAATATTTCCACTAAAAGCACTGAAACCTTCTCCTGTAAATTTGTTCTATTTATTCTTGTACAATTCTTAAATATTTCCGTGACAATGTTTTGAAGATCAAGGATCAGTCAGTCATATTATAAAAATGATATAAATAAAAAGAAATGGGATTGTTTGGAGAGGACAGTCAGAGCAGATATTCTCTGACAGGTCTGCTCACCTGCCAAGTTGGTGTCAGACAAACAAAACTCATCAAAGCCCCCACCGCCCCCTGCACACAGAGAAAGGAAATATAGAATCAAAATTGCAATTACCTGCTGAATTTCTAAGAGGTAAACATATCTGTGAACAAAAGACCCCCATCAGCCCAGCTCAGTTGCCTCCTTGTTACACACACACTCACCCACCCTTGCAAACAGTGAGAGCGGCATTAGTGTTCTAGTTAGCATGCTGAAATGAATACAGTTAGATCCAAAGCAATTTCCTCTTATTTATCTTACCAGCCCCGCATAAATAAAGGCAAGGGCATCCAGGCAATTAGCATAATTACTATGAGGCGGTCAGACCCTCTGTGATTTCATAAAGAGAGACGCGCACACACCGGCTGCTGCCACGGGGTGTGTGATTGTATATACTGGGGTGAGACAAAAAGAAAAGAGCAAAAGAGACAATGTGTGTGTGTTTGTGGGGGTGTGTATGGTTGGGTGTGTGTGTGTTTGGGTATATTATGGTCTGCATTATTCTTCATGACTTTTCTTTGCCATTTGGTCTGTGTGTGATTTTTTTAAGCTGTTTACTTCACTTCTAGCCAGTGTGTTTGGATCTGATTTGTTCTTGATCTGGTTGCTTCTTACAAACGCGTGTATAAGGCATGGGCTTACATCATACTATGCAAGTGTAATTGAAAAGAAAATGACATAGACGAGTGTATACATTCACATGTGTACTGAGTACAGAGCACTGAAATCGAAAAACTCCCAGTCCATGTTTTATTAATATGCAGCAGTACTGCTCATAGACTTAGCTTAGTTGACCTGAGGCCATTTTTTGTTGTTTTACTTCTGTCGTTTTATGCAAAAGATACTAACAGGAAATCATTTCTGGAACATCGTTCCCCCACAAACTCACCCTGTTCTTCCATTGTCAGCACATGCAGAGACGTAGCGACAGCCACTCACCTATTTACAATGTTTTTAAATTCTTTATTCCAAAATCTCATCTTCTCTCATCAGTGTTCAAAGTTAACCAGCCTGGACCTGATGTCCAAAACGAATACCATGGCTTATAGCACTACAAGACTTCTCTCCTGTTGTTTCCGTTACAATGACATGCAGATGGTAAATAAGGGTACCACAGTCATACCATAATTGAGCCTTTTGGGACGACAACTTCTCTGGTGTGTAGGAGGTCAGCATCAGGCAAATCAGCATACCTCGTCTGACTCCGCCAGATGGATTTGCTGGATTTGCTCCGCATATCCATCTGGAAACCTTCCGTTGAAGTAATTTGGGAAGGGGCGAAAATACTGGTTAGCTGATTGGCCTATGTTGATGATAGACGGGCCAAATAAACCAATCAGATCAACGAAGCATATGACGTACTAACAGAGCGACGACGAAGAGGAGCCAATTGATAGATCAAACTCTTGCCGAAACCAGGCGGGAGAAGAGCAAAAACATCTTCTCCTCTGAGAAAAGCCTCCAGAGCAGTGTTTTGCTCTTCTTTCAATGAAGAAATATTCTGTAATTCCGATAAAACTTGCTCGATAGCCACGCTAACGCTAGTTTCATCGGCTGAAGCCGCCGTGTTCTTTAGACTCAACTGTCGCGCTTCTCGTTGCGTCACACCTCAACCTGCCTCAAAGCCAACGCTGATTGGACGTTCGTTTGGTGAACGGCTCCAAATTTTCTTTAACGGAAAGTAGCCAGACTGATCTGCGAGTGAAACCTTGAAAGCTCGCGAGATCAGGATGGTCTCACGAGGCTAATAGTCACTAAGCATGCGCAAGATGTTAGATTTGCGTTTATCCCTTTAGTTTTGTATGGAAAATAGGCTTTAACCTACATCAATGGGTGTGTATCCCTTTAGTCATGTACAAAAAAATGTAAGGTCAGATTGCCATACCCTTTTAAAAAACACCAAAAAGTATGTAATAAGTTGTTTTTTGTTATTATTTTCTTCATAATCTAGAGTGTCATACCTACAGTAGCTTAGATTGTTGGTAGAAACTGTGTTTATGTCATGATGAAATGTCTCTCCTTCCAGGCTCTTATTACCGTTTAAGTTTGGGTTCATCCTTTTGATTTTTGGGGACATATATATTAATCCTTAGAAAAAAGCCAAAGTCATTATTTCACTTAACACTAATCTGATATATATTAAAAACAATCCCAAAAAGCTTTATTTAACTACATGTGATAAGCACAAACGCACACATTGGTAGGATTTATTTTACTTATGCCTGATACTAAACTAAAGGTAACTTGTTCATTTCAAGACACCATAAACTTTATTTAAAGGAAAGGTTCGGTCATATTCAGAATTCAATCTTCTGTGCTTGAACAGAAGACATCTGGACTTGTTCCAACCTGTCATTAAAGAAGAAGTCTGGTCATATTCAGAATTTGAACTTCTGAAAGTACTTTAAATATGAAATTACATACTGTTTAATAAATGATTTAATTAAGAGTAATTTTCATTTGAATGTGCTTTACTGGAGGCATCCATGTTTGTCAAAGAACACTGCTGCCGCCTACCGGTTTGTGACATCACGGTGCGGTATCGGCTGTTGATCAAGTCCCAGGGCTGTAAGTGGTGTTTGTCAACGCGTGCTATTATCCAAGTCATCATGAAAACATTGTTCTACAAAATGTTGGCTGCATGTTATATATTTTTTCGCTGGCCAGAAGTTCGATGGCAAATCCTCCCTCTTCAATTTGGCAATCCAATCAGAAAGGTGAAATAACTCATAACTCATCGATCTGCCAATCACGTGGGAATTGTCAGTTTCACTATAGCTCTGGTGAATTTCAATGGTGAAGTCCTCTGGAAATCTTCAATAATTGTTGTTGATTGCAGATGTGTCTAGTAGTTCCCATTGATTTTGCTTGTAAAGCGGGGAGAATGGCGCTAGGCTTACCGCACCGTGACGTCACTGCTGGAAGATGGCAGGAGGGAGGTGTTTCTATATTAGGGCAAAAATGGCCGCTCCCAGACTCAGTGATAACGACCAAAATATAATTTTATTTTTTTACTGAGTAACACTAAATTCAATAAATCAATGCAAACGTATTAGTTTTAGGTATAAATAACTTTTCCTTTAAAGATTTTTTTTAGGCTCTAGAGTTTCACTTGTATAATCAAGAGTATTTAACTTAAATGTGTTTTACTTGGAGCTGAATGATTTTTGTTAATAACTTTATACACCATTGCAAAATAAGTATACTGCTTATGGAAATGTTTAATTAACTATATTTGTCTATTCTGACCCACTCACTAGTTATGCCCTGTGCACATTGAAACAAACTTATTCGAGTACAAACTGGGCTGGTTCTCCTTGCAATTCAGAGAATTTGCTTTTAGTTGAACTTTAATGTTCTCACACAAGAGAAATTTACCTTTGCATTTAACTCATCCCCTTGCCCAAGCGCACTGCTCTAACCCACTAGGCCAACGCTCCACCAATACTTTATTGGTTTTATTTTGCCACCATGTCTCTCTTCCTGTCTGAGTGATGAAATTCCCATCAAATGATTGTGTAGGTTGTCAAAGATAGACCAGGGATTTACATTGATCACAATCACAGGTGAAGAGAAGTTCAATCAGTCTAGCCATTTTCATGCATTTCAATGATTTAATGGCTTTGATGCGATCTGACTTTAGGCTCTCATTATTTTGTTTTTGCTTCAAGCCAAGCTGTCTGTCTTCTTGCATTTGACAAAGTATCCCAATAAAGCTCACTATTAAGTTCTTTGGTTATCCAACCTGTAGAGTTGACAGTTTAGCAAACGGGAAACAAGCCTTTACCTGGTATGCAAACATGTTTTTCCTTATTCCTTAAACCTTCAGGCATCTTTTGCATATTGAGAATTAAATACTTTTTTGTTTAATGTAAGATAAAAGTTCTCTGTAACTTTTTACTCTGTTTTTATTCTGATACAAAACTGAATCAGGATCATTTTGGGTTTTTTGCCTGTAAACAAGAGATAAAGAAAGCCTGGCTATGCAGCACAGCATTTTGAATATACTGGTAAGCTGTTTATGTTGCAGTTAGCTTATTTGACCCATATCTTTGTTTAGTTTTCGACCTTTTGCTGACCTTTCAAGAGCCGGTTGACCTTCTGACAAAATAATGTAATACAAACTAAAAAAAGGTTAAAAAAAAAAAAGAAACGTGTTGTGTGATATTTGGTCGGAACTGTTGCTTTTTAACACTAGGACTGCCAGAAATCTGATCCAGAAATCTGATCCTGCTAAAACTCCCACTGCCCGTCAGTTTGACGGGTGACTTTTCCCAATGGAACGCATGAGTAGTGATGATGTGATGTGATGTGATGAAGTGTGCGATATTAACTCCAATTTGTCTAATATATATTTTTAAAGGCTGTATTGTATGCTATTATTATTATTTGTGGTCTAAATTTGTCAGTGAAAATAAATCAGTAAAATAAGACTGTTTTACTTCACAGGTTTAAAGTTTGAAATTACAATTTTCATCTCAAGCCACTTTACAGATACAATTTAACCAGATCATCCACTAAAATTGGTTCAAAGTATTCTATCTAAGGAAAACCAGTTGATTGCATCGACTCATTGACTGAAAGGCAATCCCTCACACTAAGCATGCTTATTAGGGATAGAACTGTTTATGAAAACCGTCCGAACCGTTCGGTTCGACTGCCTCGGTTCGGTTCGCGTGTGTTTCGTTCGGTTCATGCGCTGCTCCTTTTTCTCATAGGGGAAGCGTTTACACTCCAGAGCAGAAGGTGGCGGTACTGCGACCAAAGCCAACTACCAGTAGTAAACAAGAAGAAGAAGCGAACTAGCGTAGTCGGATGTAGCAGAATAAAATCAGTTGTTATGGAGAATTGTGTGGTTATGGCGAGTGGGAAAGAACAGGAGTTGGAAGACGCGCCAGCAGCACTTTATAGGTCTGCTGTATGGGACCATTTTGCATTTAGAGTGACCTACGATGACGGCGGAAAGAAAGTTGTGGATAAAAGTGCAACAGTGTGCAAGCATTGTACAACGCGTTTTGTTTATGCTAACAGCAACACGACCAACATGTCATGCTAACCCCGAAATTCCACATACTCCGTCAGCGCTCTGCTCCGCTGCGCTCCAGACCGCCTGCACAAAGCAAAGCCTACAGCCTCCGCTGTGGCTCCCGTCCGCTCCGCTCTGAGTTCCTTGGAGATCGTAGAGGGCATGCTCGAGATGATTAAATTCAAAGCAGCAAAACATGCGGAAATGATCCTGGGTTTCCATGGATCATTAAAAATAATTACAATTCAGTAATTTTCATTAATTTTTATTTATTTATTTTTTTTTTAGAATTTTAATTTTTTTCGATGTAACAATAAACATATACCGAACCGAACCGAAAACCGTGACCACAAAACCGTGAACCAAACCGAACCGTGGATTTTGTGAACCGTTCCACCACTAATGCTTATAGCGACAGTGGAGAGGAAAAACTGCCTTTAAACGGGGAGAAACCTCCAGCAGAACCAGGCTCAGTGTGAGTGGCCGAGGAGACAGTAGCAGACATACAGAAATAAGCAGAGATACAAAAGGAACTTTTCAACCACCTCCATAGGCGGTCCAGGAAACACACAGCAAGGCAGACAAGCTCCGAGTCTGACCCCACGTCAGAGGATGAAAAGAGCACATCCAGTTAGTCACAGTCAGAGAAACAGAACTATACTGAATAATTGATTTCCCCCGAACATTTCCCGCACACCACCTGTCTTCTTTGCTTTGCCAAAGCTCTCCTGCAGTGGAGGGGTTGGTAACCTGCTAAGTGCATGTGGTTGGCCCTCAACTGTTTTACCAGTTCAAAGATAAAATCTCTCCGTGATATGGTGACGTCCAAAAAGCTCCTGGACGTTTATAGCTCCTATGTCCAGGAGATCATAAAATACAGCCACAGGCCACCTTTGCGTTGGAGCTTTTACAGAATACTTTCTAATAATACGATCGAACACATCCTCACCAACCTTTGTGTAATTATAGTAGAACACAGGCTATGGTTTGGCTTTTGGGCTGCATTTCTAAATTTTTTTTTATTTTATTATTTATTTTTACGTGAAAATGAAGGAAATATAGAAACAGGAAAAGTCAGTTAACATGAGCAACATATGATTAATGTAAACACATTTTTTCACTTTAAAATCTTGGCCTTGGGAGTTCTAGTGTTAATGTCAAATAGGAGAAAAAAACTTGAGCTTTTCAAAGCAGTGGGAAAATCATGTTGGTTTACGTTTAGAAGTGTGTATTCACATCAGCATTAGATCAGCATAGTTTTTACACACACACACACACACACGCTTGATCGCCTCTAAAATTTCTTTCCAACTAATTAATCCATGTTAATCCCTATGAAACCGACAGATTTGCCTACCTTCACCTGGAGGCTCTTGTTGCTAAACCTGGACTCTAATCAGACAAAAAACAAGCACAAAAAACACCTGCTGGGATTATCTACACACATCAGCCTTTTGCTGTGTTTTTCTGTGGCCCGTGAACCCCATGAATATGCTTTCACCCAAACCGCTCTGAAATGATGGAGGCTTCTTCAGTGATTTTGTAACTGATGTCAGCCGTTTGAAGCCAACAGAATATTTCTTTCCATTCTATACAGGAAGAGCCCATGAAAAAAAGCAGGAGTAATTTAACTCTCATCTAACCAGTGTGGTTTAGCCTTAATGAAAAATTTTATTTCATAAACACACATTTAAATAAATTTCAAAATGCATTATTGTGGATTGCCCTCACCAATCTACCAGTCTAGCCTCACAGGAATCATATCTAAACTTACACGACTGTGGAAACTATGGTGAAATACATCTAAAAAAATAAATTAACAAATGAGCTAATTAACAAAAAATACCTCTTGTGTAGCAAAAATTATTCAAAATGTACCAATAGCAAACAAACATATCAATAGACTATCTTTACTTTCGGAGTCCAGGTGGCTTTTCAGATCCCTTGCACCTCCATTGGACACCGATACATATGTGCACAAGGCCTCCCATTTGTCTCGACCCGGTCTGAAAGCGGGAAAACTCTTTAGTAAATCGTCGGTAAACATACATTTGTGCTTTTGCATGTTGTTGGCGTACTGACAGCCACGCTATCTATATTCTAATTAAGAACAGGGTTGCCCGCACTGACGCGGCTCAGGGATTACGTCACACGCAGCGTTGTGCGCAGTGCCCTAGCGCCTGTGAATTTAATGGTCCAATTAAGGTAATTTAAAAAATCAGGACATTTCCTCGCTTTCTAAAAACAAAACCCGGGACAACCGGGACAGAACGTGAAATACGGATATGTCCCGGGAAATACGGACGTTTGGTCACCCTACTATATAGTGGACTTTATAGTGAACTCAGTTAATTGACTATTCAGACAAATCACCACTACTTTTCACTCCTTGTTGGTCACATAACTCCACCTCCCTGCACAGTGCCTGCGCCATCTTTATTATTTGTCGCCGTCTGTGACTGCCTGATCCGTTCCGGAAGCATAAGTCCTGCGCGAACAG
Organism: Cyprinodon diabolis; assembly: GCA_030533445.1. Taxonomy (NCBI): domain Eukaryota; kingdom Metazoa; phylum Chordata; class Actinopteri; order Cyprinodontiformes; family Cyprinodontidae; genus Cyprinodon; species Cyprinodon diabolis. Next base: position 6,822,464 of record CM060080.1, read on the forward strand.
ATATGCATCCAGGTGTCCATAAATAATGTAATTATGCTACTAACATTACTTATTTCTTTCTTTAACTCACTAAAGAAAGCTAATACACATCTTTAAAAAATGTTTTATGACTTTTGTGAGACAATTGTGATGCTTTTTACATTATCTTCATTAAACTGCTTTTCTTGTCATCATCATCGGAAATGCTCTGAGCAGTCCGGGAAAATCTGATTAAACCATGTTTATCTTCATGTTAGTTTTTTCTTTCTTTAGAGTATGCACTATATACCATAATGTCAACAAGAAAGGAAAACATAAATCTCAATAAGACTAGATTTATGTTTAACCTCTTAACATCCACCTCATTTTAGGTAATCCTCGCCTATTTTGCCTACCCAAATGGAAAAGCAAATCACTTAGGAACGGTAAGCCCCAATTACATGTGCAATGCATTATTTGACATCTAACACCTTCTAGTTTCCTAATATATATCTAAAATTGGGTGACTAGAACACAGACCAACCTTCAACAGTTCAAACATGACTCAAAGTTGTTGTTTTTTCTTCTCGGAAATGATAGGTCTTTTTTTAACAGCAGTAATAAAGAAATTCTTGAGAAAAAGCGGGTTTTATTGTATTATATTTGTTTTACATCATCTCAACCACAAATGCAAAAAAAATTTCAGACCTTTAGCTATAACAGTTCCAGAACTGTGGGGTTTGGAACTTTTGGTGTCAGCTTGGAGCTGCGTGCAATGGCTCCACCTGCTGGTAAAAATTTTACTGGTGGAATTTTATGCATTCTGAGTTATTACCCCAACTTAAGGTCCACCGGGTCGCCGGCGACTCGATGGGTTTTAAGAGATTAAATCCAAAGCCGAAAAAGTTAGCTCGCGGAAGAAGCGTAGGATCCCAATTCCGGTGCAGATCGGGCACAGACAAATGATAAAACAGAAAGGATTTGAAGGCATCTTTTACATTATTAACATTTAACATATTATATTTTAGTACGCATACTATTTTTGGGGAGAAAAAAACGTAATTTAGGTCTTTAAAAAAATATGTAAAATCAAGAGCAACCCAAATGTACATCTGGATGCACAAATGAGCCGAAAGTGCATGCGCCGGACGGATTGTGCTGTTACAGCAGGTCACTGTCACAACAAATCCCATGAAACTCTGCAAGGAGAGCTTTTGCAAAGCAATCTAGGATATATCTGCTTGTCAAATGACCGTGGATGATCACTACTTGTCAAGGTGCATTGGTGGAAGTTTCGAGTTCATTACTTTTTCATCCACTAGACGTTAGGAGACTCATTTACATAAATGGCGTAACCACTATATCGGGCCCTATATAGTGATTAGGGTGTTCAGACACAGCCTCAGTGTGTCAGTTGTTTGTTTGTTTGTGTTTTTCAGGACATTTTCTGGAAGAATTACATTCACTGAGATGATCTTTGATGGTCATTGATTTGTTTAGATGAAAAGTCGAGGTGATGATAGTGATGACAAAAAAAGAAAGAATTACAAAAATTATGGGTTGAGATGGAAAACAATAAACTCACAATTTTAATGTCGTGCGACCCCAGACAGACAAACATTTGGTTATTATCAAAGCAGACAATTATCCTCGTATTACATTAAACCAAATGCCTCCCCTACAGCACCAGCCATAGTAGATCGTTACCGATAAGATGATCAAGGAGAACTTCACACATCAGTGAACTGTTCAGTTTGTTTATTAAGCTTTGTGAATGTGAAGATAGGATCTGTAAAATATAAGTCCTTAAATCATAACGATACAGTTTAAACAGAAAACAAGTTGAACATGAAAAGTAAATATAAATTTGCTGTAAGAGAGTTCAGATTTACACATTTTTTTACAAGAATAAAGCTAGTTTCAATTCTAAGGAAAATCTTCATCACATCTTTTTCTTTGTTTTTTTTATTAACGGATTTCTGATTAGTTGGATATAATAAAAAACACCTTCTTGATAAAGAAATATAACACATTAGTTTTACCTAATCAACACACTGTGAAATAGAAATGAAAAAATGTGTTCACTTTTATGGATATATAATAAATAATTCAAAGAACATGGTAATGATGTACTGGTATCAGTACATCATTACCCTGCCTGCTATTGGTTTGGATTTTTTACCTTGTGTTTCAGAGGCTGTGTGCTCAGCTCTGCCGTGGCATATTTAGCAAACAACAGGATTGGATACACTACGGTCTGAAAGTGTCTCCTTTAGAATATGTGTCCTTGGATTGCCTCTGAGTGTGTATGTGTAGGATGAGTTCCTGTAGATGAGTACTGCAGCGTGTATTTCATATAAATACACTATTAGACATGCTGAGACCTTTGTCTGAGGGCTGAGGTGCATCAGGAGGGCTTTGTTTTTTCACTTTGGTTGAAAAATAAAAATGAAATGACTACAACATCTTCGCCCGCTTGAGGCTACCGATGGGCCTGGTGCCTATCTCCAGCTGTCTGTGGGCGAAAGGTGTGGTGTGCCCTGAACGGGTCACCAGCTCTATTGCAGGGCCACACAGCGGGACACAGAGACGCACACATTCACAGCTAAGGGCAATTGGAGCCTCTTTCCAACTTAAAATAGCAGGTCTTGTTGGACACTAGGCCTGTTTTCGAGAAATATGCTTGAAAATAACATGCCCAAAATTAATTGAATATATATATCTCAAGAACTACAGAGTTTATTTTAATTGTTTTGGCATCAAAATAAAGGCAAGACCCCAGATAATATGTCACAGGTCTAAAAACCATCTTGGGGTGAGTGCTGAGGACCTAAATTTGGGTCCTCATGTCATGAAAAGGTTAATGTCAGGGGTGTTGGAAAAAAAACAATTTGGCAATATATTTTGTGATTTTTGATATATTATTTACATTTCAGGTACTAATATTGATACATTTTTTATCTATATTTTTTTTTATCAAAATCAATGAGTGAAAATTAGCTATCTCTGCACCACCATTCTTGTAGATGGCGCCATGGATCCCTTTTGTGGTGTGGTTCATCACCATTTCTGTAGCTGAGGCAGTCAGTAGAAGACAAGGAATGACTCAAACCCCAAACAACATTGATTCTGATAAACATATGCAACACTTGCTTTTTTTTTATCTATACATTTGATTTTGATTGCTGAGTAAAATATCACAAATATATAGTGATATTGCAATATTGTGATAAAATGGTATCATGACCCAAGTATCTCAACACACATGCCAATTCCCACCGATAGTTTACACCTGTTTTTCAAACATGGGTTGACCCAATAACAATCGGCATATGGTTCCCTTCCCACCGGGAAAAAAAATACTGGGTCTTGTTATATCCAAGTAACGTCTTCCTATGAGCAACGAGTTGAATGCACAAACTAAACTGTTCATAATTTGTTCTTTATGGTACACCAGCATTCATAACATGTAGGCGAATCACTGTCCCTCAGACATCCGCAGTTATATTTTTTATATTTATATTTTTTTAAAACAAAGCGGAGTGTGTTTGACGTCATCCACGAGCGCCGGCTACCATTCATTCATCCTGTCCGCTGAACTGCAGCTAGTTTTACTCACATGCCTGGAAGATGTCTAGTGCTACTACAGATGATCTAGCCTCGTGAGACCATCCTGATCTTGCGAGCTTTCAAGGTTTCACTCGCAGATCTGTCTGGAGACTCTCCAAAAATTTGGAGCCGTTCACCAAACGAACGTCCAATCAGCGTTGGCTTTGAGGTGGGTTGAGGTGTGACGCAACGAGAAGCGCGACAGTTCAGTCTAAAGAACATGGCGGCTTCAGCGGATGAAACTAGCGTTAGCGTGGCTATCGAGCAAGTTTTATCGGAATTACAGAGTATTTCTTCACTGAAAGAAGAGCAAAACACTGCTCTGGAGGCTTTTCTCAGAGGAAAAGATGTTTTTGCTCTTCTCCCGACTGGTTTCGGCAAGAGTAGCCTGGCTTGTGGGTGTGTTTTCGTTGTCGGTCTGTTAGTACGTCATATGCTTCGTCTATCACCAACATAGGCCAATCAGCTAACCAGTATTTTCGCCCCTTCCCAAAATTACTTCAACGGAAGGTTTCCAGATGGATATGCGAAGCTAATCCATCTGGCGGAGTCAGGTTACAAATGATCTTGCTCTCGAAAGGGAATTTTCGGAACGATTCAGATTAGATAGCCGAATGCCTTTCACAACTCCAGTCCGGCGCACGGATGACGTCATACACTCTGCGCTTAGATTTTTTAAAATATTTTTTTATATTTAAAAATATAAACATATAACATATAACCGCGGATGTCTGGGGGACAGTGATTCTTCTACATGTTAAGAATGTTGGCGTACCATAAAGAACAAATTATAAACAGTTTAGTTTGTGCCTTCAAGTCGTTGCCCATAGGAAGATGTTACTTGTATATAACAAAACCAAATATCTTCAGAACAGCAAATGACCAAATTACACAAAACTAATATGGATGAGTAGAACATGATGTAATAACATAAAATCAAAGGGGCCAATGTAAAAAAAAAAAAACGGTCTTCCCCTTTGAAGGCAATTGTTCGTTGTGTTCAGTCACACCAGCATACCCATAGTCAATACCCGATTATCCATTTAGTTTATCCTTTTAGTATTGTAGAAAAAAAATACACTTTAAACTACCTCAACGGGCATGTATCCCTTTAGATATATAAAAGAAACAAATCTAATTACCGGTACTTATTTTTCTGGTGTTTTTTGAAGTGTATGGCAACCTTAAATTTATTTTTTAATTTTTTTTTGTACATGACTACTGGGATACATGCCCGTTGAGGTATTTTAAAGTGTATTTTTTTTCGACAAAACTAAAAGGATAAACTAAAGAGATTTTGCCATACAAAACTAAAGGGATAAACACAAATCTGATGTTTTGTACATGCGTATTGACTATAGGCATGCTGGTCTGACGGGATATGCTCATCTGACAGAACACCGGGTTTAAACTGGTCTTTTGGCCAGTGGGAATGAGGTATTAGAGACGCCAATGAACCTAACAGTCATGTTTTTGTACTGTGAGAGGAAGCCAGAGTACCCGGAGAGAATCCACACATGCACAGGGAGAACATGCAAACTTCATTTGGAGAGACCTCAATCTGGCAATCAAACCCAGGACCTTATTGCTGCAAGGCAGCAGTGCTACAAACTGATGACTAAATTAAGATTAAAGGCAAACAATGTGATGTTCATTATTCTACATGTTTATTTGTCATCAAAAAGAATGTATTTTCATGGGTGGCCTCTTATATTTTGTTCAGAAGCAGATCTAGACATTCAGCTAATGCTAGAAATAACCTGGGGGAGACCTACAGTAAAACTAACACCAAAGGAACTGGAAATTCTTATCAGCTTCTATAAAAACAACTTCCATTTTCTTTTTTATACACTAGTTGATTTAATTTTGAGAGGAGATGAGAAAGCAAGAGAGGACCTGCTGTAAACAGTCAGAAATCCAACCCTGGCAGCAGCGTCGTGGACTAAGAGGCCGCGATCCACAGGCTGCTCCACCACCTCACTCACAACTTCTGTATTCCTGAATGAAAGGATAGCAATTCATTTTTGTCCGTAGTTTTCATTTTTACTTAATAGTTAAAAGTTCCCTTCTTAATAAAGGATATATTTCCAATGAACAGAACCAGAACAAAGCTTGACGACTGAAAGTGAATTTAATTTTGTCTCTACTTTGTTTTTCAGTCACTGGACGGTTTCGTATTTGCACTAAACAAGGAAGGACGTTTCCTCTACATTTCTGAGACTGTTTCCATTTACCTGGGGTTGTCACAGGTAAGTCAACGCGTCTGCTTTCCAACAGCATTTAGTCGGCAAAAATGGTTTGCTGTAGGAATAAAAGTCATTTGTTTCATTATAGCTCTTGCGTGTCCTTCTTTACATGTTTCACTCGTCTCCATTCTGATTGTTTACCTCGTTTCTTTTCCTGTTTTGCATCTCTGTTATTTTCCCCCTTTCCTATCATTTCATTTCCAAAGACAATTCCTCACAAATTAGGACTCATTTAAAATCTCATCAGCTCAGCAGACGGTTGTTGATTTGTGCAGTGAGAAACAATGCATATTTTACTGCGGGATGCGTGCCTGTGCGTGTTTGTGGGTGTTGAGGGGGAGATTTTTATAATTATTATTATTACTTCAGCTGTCGAAAGATATTAAGCATGTTTAAATTCAACTGCAATTTCATATATACAGTATACATATTTATTTTTTATTTTCAAGCTGATGGGAAACTAAATCCCCGTCATTAATTCTGTTTATCTCTTCCCTTTATTGTTATTTCAGATACGAAGTGTTTTTTTATCATGTTTTTTTTAATTCTTTTTTCACATCCAGATATGTTTTTCTTACTCACGATTCTGTTTTTTTTTTTTTTTTCCACACTCAGCTTATGACCCCAATCTAACAGGAGTGGTCCTTATAGTATATCCTCATTACCTTTGCCTACTTTGCATATATTAACTTTGAACACTCAGTATTTCCCTACGTTATGGAAGGCTGGAGGGATGTTTGTTGTCCTAAATTAGACGGCATGGCAAACATATTGTAGAATATGGCTGCAGATCCTTTTTCTTGACAAGGAATACAGTTTAGGCAATACACTGATAGATGCAAGCATGTCTACAGTTTTTCATAATAATGTTAAAAAGACAAACAGAAGTAACAATTCACTTTAAAAGCTCTTGAGATGCTCTCTGCATGCTAGAATGCTGCACCTTGTCCTCCTGTACACTGAACTGCCCATCTTAGATTTACATCCTTCAATAAAACCTGTGATTTTACTGTCCAGGATTTAGCCCAGTAGTGTCAAACACCAGGTGTAGCAGGTGCCTTCCAGCTCTGTTCTCCCTGCTGGTGTTAGATGGAAAACGAACTGAAGAGAAAAGCTGATCTAATTATTTTAAAGAAGACTTAAACTTCTTTAAAATAGACTTTGTATGTGAAGTTGGTAAATTTATCTAAAACACACACACACCTTGCCTGACTACTACTATAAAACAGTGATTTATTCATTAAAATGTTTCTTTAAAAATGTTTCTGCTTAAATAACAAAACAGTTGTTTATTTATTTTATAGCGCCAATTCTCAATACATGTTATCACAAGGCCCTTTCCAGTTCACCAGATCAGTCAATTGATTCAAAGTTTTCTATCTAAGGAAAACCAGTTGATTTCATCAATTCATTGACTCGATGGCAATCCCTCACACTAAGCATGCACTTAGTGACAGTGGAGAGGAAAACTCCCTTTTAACAGGAAGAAACTCCCAGCAAAACCAGGCTCAGTGTGAGCGGCCATCTGCTGAGGCCGACTGGGGTTCAAGGAGACAGAAGCAGACATAGAAAAAGAAGCATAGATGCAAAAGGCAACTGTCAACCAGCTCCACAGGCGGCCCCGTCCAGGAAACACACAGCCAGGCAGACGAGCTCCGAGCCAGCTCCCATGTAAGAGGATGAAGAGAGCACATCCAGTTAGTCAGGGTCAGAGAAACAGGACTACACTGGAAAACAGGCCATGTTGATGGCAGCAGCACAGCTGATATTTCTCTCCTTGATGGAGTCACAGCCAAACAGGAACAGACGAGATTAAGCTACTATGAGGAAAAGCAGAGAGAGCAGAACGTTAGAGATTGAACTAACAGATTCTGCAGAGTGGGGGGAATAGCAGAGATGTCAAGTAATCTAATACAAATACTTCTTTACTGTATTTAACTACACTTTTTAGGTATCTATACTTTACTCCATTACTTATTTTTCTTCTTACTTCTGACTTCTACTCATTAAATTTTCTCACAAGTATCTATACTTTCTATTCCTTACATTTTTAAAACAAAAATTACTCATTACTCTTGGCTTCAGTTTAATGCAGAGGTTACGGATTAGAGGATCGCGGTCCGGATCGGGACCCACCTGCTGGCTAATCCGGACCCATCCTGATTTAAAACATTTATAAATTACCGCATGTTGTCTGACAACATTGTCTAAAAGTGACTTCCACCACTTCTCCTGTTACCCCGAAATCCCACATCTGCTGCTGTGAAGCAGGATTCTCCACCATGAACAGAATCAAAAATAAATATGGATCCAGGCTCAAAATGAGCACCTTGATATGTGCTTGAGAATGGCTTAGTCTCCATTCAAACCCAGGTTTAAAGCCTTGCAGGGCAGCATAAAGCCCACTGCTCTCATTAAGACAGAAAAAAGAAAGAAAAATAACAAACGCTCAGTTTAGGTGTTTTATGAAATACGTGAATACCAAACTGAAAGATTGTTGTTCTCTACTTCAAAAAACACTTTAGATTTTAACATGGAGACATTTTCTATTAAAGGAAATGATCAGAAGCAAGCAGGTGTTCTTCAAACTGTAAACGTGAATTGTCTATGCTATGCTGCAATGTCGGACTCAGAAAAAGATGTTGAAATGTCTGAAAGGTCGGACACAGGCGAGAGCGTATCGGGAGATGAAGACCAACAAGACCTCCCTCACCCTTGGCCCTACAGTATCTCAGAGAATTTTTTTGAAATAGTCGAAAAATTGAGCTTTCAATTCATATAGAGGCGTCTGGCCGTTTTTTTGGTTTTTTTTTTATACTTTTATATTTTAAGTAGTTTTTGGAGCACATACTTTTTCACTTTTGAGTAAAGAGGTCAAGCTGATACTTGAACTTTTACCAGAGTGTTTTTAAACTGCAGTATCTATACTTCTACTTAAGTAACAAATTGTGTACAGTGACACCACTATACATAACTAAACCCATCAAAAAACCTTTAAAATCAACCCCTTTTTAAATGACCAACCCCCATTACCATCCCCTCTGACATTTTACTACTGAATCTGTAGAATTTCTGCTATATACGAAATATTGCCCTTTAGACATTTGGCAGGTTGTGGGCTTACGAGTAGCCTGAGTAAAATAAATAAAATCAAAGACGTGTCCTACCATGACTATGAGGCGGATCCCAGTGGGATATTTGTCCCTAAATATGTAGGAGCAGTGATAGCAATGCAAGTCCAGGGACTGACTGCAGTTCTACTTTAAGGTGCCTTGGTCATGGTCAATGACCGGCGTACCTGACATGTAACAACCAGACCATGCATATCGCTTTAGGTTAATAGACTATATTAATTAGGCTATGTATTATTTCACCATCCCCCTCCTCTCTTTTTTTTTTTTGTTTTTTTGTTTACAAATAGACTACTGCCTGTTATGATCTAAATAGGAATGATGTCACAGAAAGAATGGACTCCTTCATGTCCTCTGTTTCACGTCACTGCCTGCAATGAGTGATAGAGCTATGGAGCCAAAACACTGATGGAAACAAGAGACAAAGATCGTCAAAAAGCAGAAGAAAATGCCCTGATCATGGTAGAGAAAAGCTCACATGGCCGAAACTTGTTGACTCCATTTAAATAAGACTTTAAGTTAAATATCCAAAGCCAAACTCAGGTTTTTGTAAAGTGTGGAAGCTTTTAACAAATCAAAGACAAGGTAGAACCCCACATAAGGCTCTGTCTCCTACGTCCCCTCCTCCAACCTTAGACTAATTCCTCCAACCAGATTGATTGATGATTTCTATCAAATAATTGATTAATTATTAAAATGGCTCCCTTAAGCTTTTCTGCCGCCACCGCCTTGCAAGTTATCTTGTTCCTTCAGCTTTATCAGCTGTTAAAGAAGTGCCACAGATTAGACGGGTGAAAGAGAGGGAGGGAGAAGGAGCTTGTCTCTGCCTTGTACAAGTCCCATCCTTTTAATCTAACAAATGTACACAAAGTTCCTTAACCTTCATCTTCCTTTCTCCCTCCATACTTTTTCTCTTTTTAATCACGGCCATTTTTTTTTTTTTTTACTTCATGAGAAGAAAATATATATCACTAATTATTTCTCAGCTTTAATTAGATCTCACCGTGTTGGATGTGAGGGGGGGGGGGGGGGGGTTCGGGGGGCTGAGGGATGGTGGATTTAAGCCTTTTGGCAAATTGACGATATCCAGAAATTTCGTGCTTGGTGGTCGATGCTGAACAAAAAAATCCTCGGGCACATTTCTGTGTAAAGAGGATTTGCTGCTCAAACTGGTGTCTTCGCCGTCTCGTCGGGGAGAGACGGTAAACGTGGCTCGCTAGTCAAACAGCTTGTTAATAAAGCCGCTGAAAAGTGTGGATCTGTAATTAAACATGGCTTCTGCCTTCTCTGAACCGTAATCCTGTTCCATGTTTATTTTTGTTTTCTTAACAAATACCTTCCCTTCATTTGGGGATTGCTGTTGCAGTTTGCTGCTCTTTCATTTATCCTATGCTTTGGCTAGACTTTTCGTTTTGCATCCTGTAAAGGCGGAATATATGTAAATTTAGTAAAAAAATGTTTGTTGGGCGAAATAAATAATGTATCCAGGAAGGAAAATGTACCTAAAAATACACACATAATAGCTTGTGTATTTTCTCATCCTTGTCATTTTTTTGCAGCAGATGAAGACAGCCAGAGAACGTGTCTGTTTTCCAGCCTGTTGATCAAACAGCACAGCATGGTGTGCACAGATTTATGTGCCTCTGAATCCTTTCATGTTTTCAGGTGCTCCTATTTGTGGGACCAAGTATCACTGCAGCTGCCCTCTCACTGCTCTACTTGAGATGTGTGAGTGTGTGTGTGTGTGTGTGTGTGTGGGTGTGTGTGTGTGTGTGTCTGTGGTGGGACTCAGCAGATGGCTGTGTGTCCTCTGCCTGATGGTCCAGAGGAAAATAATAACTGCATTGTCTCAGCCAGACCCAAATTAGTTTGCTGGATTATTGCCCGTTACGCCCAAAGATGATTCGTAGCCAGCTTCCCCTCATGCCAGGCTATTATATGTAGCAGCATGAGGAGGCACACATAGCCCAGCATGCATGCAACACGTAGAATCCAAAAAGATTGTCCTCATAGGGCCGTTATATAGAAAAAAAAGGGTTAATTGAAACCAAGAGATTATTTTAAGAATTCCATCTAAGGGAAAGCACGATTTTTTTTAATGCTCTGACAAAGTCCTGTTCTTTATCTGTTGAATGTTTACCCTAAAGTAGAAGTTCAGATATTTAAAGTGAGGTTCTGTCATCAGGCCATAAGCAGTTAATATCCTACCTTCCCTATGATACACTGTACACTCACCGGCCACTTTATTAGGTACACCTGTCCAACTGCTCGTTAACACTTAATTTCTAAGCAGCCAATCACATGGCGGCAACTCAGTGCATTTAGGCATGTAGACATGGTCAAGACAATCTCCTGCAGTTCAAACCGAGCATCAGTATGGGGAAGAAAGGTGATTTGAGTGACTTTGAACGTGGCATGATTGTTGGTGCCAGACAGGCTGGTCTGAGTATTTCAGAAACTGCTGATCTACTGGGATTTTCACGCACAACCATCTCTAGGGTTTACAGAGAATGGTCCGAAAAAGAAAAAACATCCAGTGAGCGGCAGTTCTGTGGGCGGAAATGCCTTGTTGATGCCAGAGGAGAATGGCCACACTGGTTCGAGCTGATGGAAGGGCAACAGTGACTCAAATAACCACCCGTTACAACCAAGGTGGGCAGAAGAGCATCTCTGAACGCACAGTAGGTCGAACTTTGAGGCAGATGGCCTACAGCAGCAGAAGACCACACCGGGTGCCACTCCTTTCAGCTAAGAACAGGAAACTGAGGCTACAATTTGCACAAGCTCATCGAAATTGGACAATAGAAGATTGGAAAAACATTGCCTGGTCTGATGAGTCTCGATTTCTGCTGCGACATTAGGATGGTAGGGTCAGAATTTGCCGTCTACAACATGAAAGCATGGATCCATCCTGCCTTGTATCAACGGTTCAGGCTGGTGGTGGTGGTGTCATGGTGTGGGGAATATTTTCTTGGCACTCTTTGGGCCCCTTGGTACCAATTGAGCATCGTGGAATGCCACAGCCTACCTGAGTATTGTTGCTGACCATGTCCATCCCTTTATGACCACAATGTACCCAACTTCTGATGGCTACTTTCAGCAGGATAATGCGCCATGTCATAAAGCTGGAATCATCTCAGACTGGTTTCTTGAACATGACAATGAGTTCACTGAACTCAAATGGCCTCAGCAGTCACCAGATCTCAATCCAATAGAGCATCTTTGGGATGTGGTGGAACGGGAGATTCGCATCATGGATGTGCAGCCGACAAATCTGCGGCAACTGTGTGATGCCATCATGTCAATATGGACCAAACTCCCTGAGGAATGCTTCCAGCACCTTGTTGAATCTATGCCACGAAGAATTGAGGCAGTTCTGAAGGCAAAAGGGGGTCCAACCCGTTACTAGCATGGGGTACCTAATAAAGTGGCCGGTGAGTGTATATACTGTATATAACCCATGCACCTTTTTCTGTAACACTGTTATAAGATAGCAAATCTCACTATACTGCTTGGTAACAAGAAAAACTCTATTTGGTAATAACCCCGAAATTAAGGTATATATGCAAGTAATTACCTGCCTGTAAATATTACAATTGTATGTTACTACGTAACAATGGAGATTTCTGGTGGGTAATTAGCATAAGGTTACCACATAACAGTTTATATTATTGGCCACCACCTACCAACAGCTTACAAAGTAAATTGTTACTTGTGATCTGGTTAATAAAGCATTTTAGAACTGAAATTAAGTAACATATAAATAAGAGTTTAGTTGAGATTGGTTAGCTGTCTTCTAGGTTTGTTTTTCTGTTATATGCCAAGTAATAAACTGCAATTTACTAGATAATAACACATCAATTTATTGCTGTTGGTGAAATGACTGACTTACCTGTTAATAACGGTTTGACATTGTTTAAGGAAAGCTTTACACCTTAAAACGCCTTTTTTTATGGTTCTTTTTCAGAGAAAAGATCACTTGGGACAAACTCTTTAAATAACACTTCAGAATATATATGTATTAAATAACCATGAGACATGACCACAGATTTTGACAGAAATTGTAATGTTACTCAGATCAGAGAAGTTGCTTTGGGGTCCCTGGTTGGTTTAAATGTTTTCTATTAAGCAAAGGCTTTGGGGCGACAGTGGCGTTGGATGTAGGAGTTTGCCCTGAAATCGAAGGGTTGACGGTTCAAGCCCCGACTCCGACTTTCAGTGTCGTTGTGTCCTTGGGCAAGACACTTCACCTACTACTGATGGTGGTCAGAGGGCCCGGTGGCGCCAGTGTACGGCAGCCTCGCTTCTGTCAGTGAGCCCCAGGGGCAGCTGTGGCTACAATGTAGCTTGCTACTATCAGTGTGTGAGTGTGTGTGTGAATGGGTGAATGAATGTAGTGTAAAGCGCCTTGGTCAAGTCTCCTAACTTGAATAAAGGCGCTATATAAGTACATGCCATTTACCATTTACCAAGCAAAGCCAGCAGATTCAAAAAAAGAAAAAAAGGATTCATGCCTAGGTGAGCATGTACAGTAGTCATAATTGAAAGGAAAACTTTAAACACAGAAGCACTGATCCAGGGATACTTTCTAATTCTGTTTCCAGGGGCAAATTTAGAAAATTTGGGGCCCTAGGCAAAGACAGGCATGAGGCCTTCTGAATTGAAACACATAAAACAAACTCATTATACAGATACAGAACTTTTAATAGAATAGACATCCATTATCTGTTCTAGGTTTTGTTCCTCTCTTCTTGTCCCTTTTCTTCTTGTTTTCCTCTCTATGTTTTGTACTCAGCTGACTTTTCATGCTGTCCCTAAAGGAATGAAAGATTTTTTCCAAGCACTAAGCTCACTTACTGTAGCTGATTGCTCCTTCCTGTGTTTCCAAAAAGGCGAAAGTAAATAAACCAGTCCTTCTTTTCACTGTAGATAAGCCATGATCTGCTTATCTGTTCTCCATTTTTCATTTGGATGAAATAATAGCTGCATGAATCATGACAGCAGACAAGATAGAGGAGAGCAGGAGGCGGGGTTACCAATCTACTGGCTCTGGAGAGCAGAGTTCGCTGCTTTTAGATGTTGTCTCCAAAGTCTCCAGTAGCAGAAAAAAGTCGCTAGATTTGGCACTAGGTGCTTATTTTTTAAAGCAAAGTGCTAGAGGGCTCTGAAAAGTCACTAAATATAGCAACAAAATCGCTAATCGCACCATTTGTTTTCAAATGGTTTGCTGTGCAGCAAATAGACTGACCCAATATGGTGGACACTAAAGCATTGTAGCGAAAGGATTTTCATCAAAAACATAATTAATGCAAAGAAAAAAGGAATAACTGTATTAACCATACATGTAAACTGAGTTCTATGGGGCCCCCAGGAACTTGGGATCCTAGGCAACTGCCTAGTGTTGCCTAATGGTAACTCCCCCCCCCCCCCGTCTGTTCCTGTAATTGAAGATGATGTTGTTAGGACCAAATCACGCAAAATCTGTATGCAAGGCATCAGCTTTGGGGCTAAGGTGCGAATTTAATTGTAGTTTAGGGTTAGAGTGAGGTGTCCACTACGAATGGTTAGTATTGTCAGGGTTAGGGCATAGAAAAAGTTAAAAATGAATGGAAATCAATGGAGGACAGTTGAAGATAACACATGGTCCTCACTACATGTAGGGAGAAGAGAACGGGTGTGTGTTTGTGTGTGAGAAGAGATTTGTTTCTATCTTTGTCATTTAAAGAGTCTCTGCAGTATCCAGACCTGCTATGCTTACATGCACCCACATAGGCAAGGTCATTCTGCTCATATGCATCAATGCACATGAGGGTTTCTTTGCCCCACCCCCCATTATTACACACACAGACCCACCCCTCCACACACAACACACACACACCCCGACAGGTGAAAAGAAGGGTCGCTGGAAGGGAGAAAGGCCCTGATCTCTGCTCTCTTTCTCTGTCATCCACGTTTCCTCAGGGAGGGTGAGGACAATACATTTATTAACACACACACACATACACCATCTCTTGCCTTCACTTCCTTTGCTTTTGGTATTCCCAGTGGGCTGCCGCTTGTCTGCAGGGTAACATGAATGAATTAGCATTAAGCAGCTCCAACAGGTCATTGGCTACTGCTTCTTTTCAGTTGTCCATATGGGTGTCCAGAAACTCACATCCATCAAAACTTTTAAAAAAGTAAGGTTTCAAATTGTTATCAAAGATGAAACATTCAGAAGTGGTCCCAGCTCGTTTCAGTATGATTCTACTGGCTTTTTAGCCTATTCAATAAGTAACAGTTACATGGACCTCGTACAGATTGGTGTCACTCCATGGCTTATTTCCATCGACATATATTTCCATTTGCAGCCTTTTCTGAGTCTCCTCTTACACTTGAGTCTGACTAAAACCATCGAGCAAGCTGCGGTCTATCACTCTGTAACACAGTGGACTGTGGGGCCGGCTGCCTTGAAGATTCCGCCCAATTTGAGTTGATTCTCTGTATGAAAAAATGAATCAAGCCTTGTTGAACAGATCGACTTGAGATGAGTCATGTAGAAATGGACAAATACAAAGGTTCTTCCAGGAAGGAGCCACTCTTCCATCTGCATCTGCTCCTTTAAAAGGACAGTAGAGTCTAACAGACAGTTGGTGGCAGTTGAGTAGGGCCCCCCCCTGGGGGCCCCATAAAACTCTGTTTGCATGTATGTTTGATACAACCATTCCCTATTTGGGCACATAAATTATGTTTTTGATAAAAATGATTTTGTTTAAATGCCACCAGAAAGCTTATAATATTAAATGTGTCTATTCTAAGATATGTATGTCTATTCTTTAAAAATTTCTGTTTCTGTATAATGGGTCTGTTTATGTGTTGTCTTCTCAATTTAGAGGGCCCCCTGCCTGTCTTTGCATAGGGCCCCAAATTCCCTAAATCCACCCCTGCAGACAGTCAGCATGAAGTATCCAAAGTTTAAAACTCAATGTAAGCCTGTTGTTTACAGCCACTCAGAGTTCTGGTAGCACTGTAATTTTTTTAATTTGAGTAGAGACATAGGGCCGGATTTATCAAGATCCAATTTTGCACGCAGTAATTTGCGCTCGCAAACTGGAATTTTGCGCGAGGGGTGGCAGGCGCAAAACTGTTGGAGACGCCCTATTTAAATGATGGTTTTCCGCGTTTTGTGGTTTGCGGCAAAGTAGTTTGTAGTTTGTACATTAAGAAATTTAAATATATATATATATATATATATATATATATATATATATATATATATATATAATATATATATATATATATATATATAATATATATATAAACTTTGGCAACCTTTATTCCCTAAGGTGGTATGTGGCTGAATTTCTACTTCACTGCAGTAAAAAAAAGAAAAACGGTGTTTTGTATTGGCCTGTAGAAAAATGCACATACCAAATGGCTCACAGGAGGTGACTGTGGATGAGAGTACTGCGCGTACGCATCCACGCAGCATTGGCATGTTGCTCCAAAGGCGCAGGGGGTCTGGTTTCTCTGTTAGGGCAGGGCGACATGGCATTTAGAACGTCAGACAGCACTTCTGAAAAACGAGATTGGGAGATCCCAGCTCTCGCTGCAACCGTACACTGGAATGACCCAGATGCAAAAAAAGTGCAATGTTGCAAGGAGTTTTGTGATATCTGGTATTGCGTGGGTCCTCCTTGTGGCTGGCTCCAAATCCACTCGGAGTTCCCCTAACAGCTCCAAAATGGCAATGCTGGATAAACGATATGTTTTGATGATTGTTTCCTCGTTCATTCCAAAAATATTCACACGGAGTGAAAAAATGCGTTCACTGCGTCTCCTTGCTTCATTTCGATGTCTCCTTCTTGCGACAATAACCGCTGCCATGTGTGCGCAATTACGCATACAGACCATTTGCACCTTCTTTTGAAACGTGTTAAATATAGAGTCAGATACCGTTAGCAAAATTGCTTTCAGGTTTGATAAATCACTTTGCGAGTGCTAAATTAATATATTTACATGTTCTCCTCCCACAAGACGCACTTTTGCGTGTAAACGCCCCATATTGCATATTCATTGCAGAAAAAGTACTAAATGGATAAGAGGCGCTATTTAGCACGTTTTAAAGACCAAATCCTTTTAGCACGCTGTTGATGGATCAGTTTGTACATTTTTTAGCGTGCGCAGTGAAGTAGCTCACATTTTTATACACGCAAACCTTTTATAGATCCGGCCCATAGAGTTTATGTTTAAGTTAGACTTTTCTATATTCAAGCTTTACTGGTTTAATTTTCTATCCGCTGCCTCTGCCAAGTCATCTGGTATGGAGGACCAATCCTGCCCTAATTAAAAATACGTACAGAAATAAATGAAGGACTTAATAATATAAAATTGCTTGGAAAAAGTAGTTAAAAATATGAATTTGTGTGCTGTGCAGAGATGCAGGGGAAACCGTATCTGATGGGGAAACGCAGCTCGACGTAACACCGGCTGCAGACCAGCGAGTGGAAATAGAGCAAGTAAAAAACACAAAGTAGAAATATACGAAGTGGAAAAAGAGAGGAAAATAAAAGGGCAGGTGTAAATCTTTTGGGTAAAAAAAACAAAACAAAAAAAAGTATTAAGAAATAGAAGGTTAAAATAAAGTAGAAAGAAATATGTATGGTGTAAATCATTATGAGAACAAAACATCTTTTTAAAATGTTGGTGTGAATAAATATGAAAAAATAAAAAGGGTTGCAGTGGAAATTCGGAACAAAAAAAACCTCTACTAGCAATAAATACACAAAGACAAAATAAAGACTTCAATAAAAATGTATAACAGAAAAGAAGTGCGTTAAAAATAAGTCAGCATAAAAGCAAGAAGAAAAGTAAAAATAAAAGTGTAAGTTATAATATATATTTTTTGATGAATAATTGATCAATTGTTGAAGAAATATCTTCTTTTTATTATTTTGTCACATTTAATGGCACACAAATTCATATTATTAGCTACTTTTTCAAGCAATTTTGTATATTATTAAGTCCTTCATTTATTTCTGTACGTATTTTTAATTATGGCAGGATCGGTCCTCCATAATCTGGAGGTCAAGTGAACATAAATAGTCATAAACCCATTTAATACAATAAGTATTGATGTTTTATAGTGAAAACATAATTCAGAAAATATATTTTGAAAAGTAATTTTAAGGAAATTTTAAGCCATCACCACACAACGGTCTACTCACCTTTTAGTCCTGTTTTGACTACTTCCGTTTTTCTTTTCTGAGGTTAAACCCAACCTTATCAAGCAAAACCTAAGTTGTTCTTTTCAATAAATTAACAGTTAATCAGTTCCTTCTGTTATGGCCCACCAAATGTAAATACTTGTTACTTCTTTTCCCTCTCTTTCTGATCCGGAGCTTATTTCTGTTTTCATTTAAACCATTCCTGCTGCCCCAATAGAGCAGATCCCCATTCTTCTGCTTCGTGTTTAAATCTGTATGAATGCAATGTGTGTATGCGCACACAGAGTCTAGACAGTACAGACAGATGCCATTGAAATGGATGAAGCTGCACAGCAAGCTAGAGTGTGAGGTCAGAGGTGAATTTCTACCTGCAGCACAGATTTAAAGTAAGAAGACACACTTTCATACATTAGAGATACAGAAAGACAGACAGCAGGAGGTGAAAAGGGGCTGCTGAAGGACACCAAACACACAGTATTTTTTTTTAGCTAAACCCTTACTTCAGTTATTCTTTTCATGCATTAGAAGTACAAGTGATGGAGCGTTGAATGTAGAGGTCATGATCTTCTCTGTGCTTGCTTTGTTCATCTTAACCACATTAAAACCATCAAACATGTTGGGATTCTGACAGTTGGTTTGCTTTAGCAGACTCTTTTTTTGCATTTCAGAGTGGCTAAGGGTGGCATGTAACCTTCACAATGACAGGTCTGTAGTTCAATGCAGAGCTGCTGTTGTGTATAACTTGAAGGAAATAAGACAAAATAAAATAAGTTACCTTGATGTTTTAAACAAATGAAAAAGCAGGTTATAAGTCTGAGGGAGACTGGGATCTCTCACACTTTTAGGAAATGCTTTCCTGACCTCTGTCTTAATTCTGCCATGTTTTTTCCAATCTTATCTTCATCACATTTTTACTATTATTACCATCCTCATATTTTATCTACACCCCATTTTTTCCTCTTCTTGTCTCTGGGTTCAGATTTACAGCAAGACATTATGTTGATGCCATAGAAGGTGTAAACAGATCAGCAACCATAACTGATACTTGTTTTATTGAATTGGAAGGAGAAGAGTGAAGATGCATCGTTAAGCATTTTATACACCCTGTGCATCAGACCTTACAGATGTGGTTTTGTGTTCGGCCGTCGTTCCCTTTGTGAGGTTGGTTCTTTTTTTCAGCAGCAATACAATTTTGAGGTTATGTGTGTGTAATGGCCTAACATTGACCCAGGCAATATATTCAAAGTTATAATATTTCAAAGAATATTTTTAAAATTTTCAAAGAAGAACATTTTTCCAGAGTTATAAGGTACACTGCAGTATGACAGATCATTTTATCTACCTGTTCAAATTTAGGGAAATATACTTATTTTAAAAATTAAAAAAATTATTTTTACATCAGTTTTTACAGTGCATCAAGGATTCTATTTTGTCATTTAATAAACACATTAGCAGTTACAAATCTTCATCATTGCTCAGTCATCATCACCTCTAATTTTATATTCAGAGTCCTTGTAACACTTGAAGGACTCTGTTCTGTCCTACCATAACATTCAGTGTGCTTGCTCCCTTTAACTTAAGGTGTTTTTTGTTAAACTCTGTTCTTTTTTCTTTGATTAATTTAGTCAGATCTGGTTTAAGTAGCTGAGTTTCAGCTCTCTCCGTGTAGTGTCATCCACTGTATACTATTCTGATATAGTAGTGGCTTACATGCATATTTATGTTGCGAGTGACTAGACACCAAAACATTATAGTGTAGGATCCAGCAGTAGTTCCTTAATTCTTTTATTATGACCCTGTGTATAACAAGAACAACCACTCTACAGACATGCCACCTAGTGGTCATAATTCCAAGAGTTAAATAACATATAATAATTAGGGATGGAAAAGTTTATGAAAACCGTCCGAACCGTTCGGTTCGACTGTCTCGGTTCGGTTCGCGTGTGTTGCGTTCGGTTCATGCGCTGCTCCTTTTTCTCATAGGCGAAGCGTTTACACTCCAGAGAGGAAGGTGGTGGTACTGCGACCACAGCCAACCACCAGTAGTAAACAAGAAGAAGAAGTAGCGAAGCAGCGTAGCCGGGTGTAGCAGAAAAAAATCAGTTGTTGTGGAGAATTGTGTGGGTATGGCGAGTGGGAAAGAACAGGAGTTGGAAGACGCGCCAGCAGCACTTTATAGGTCTGCTGTATGGGACCACTTTGCATTTAGAGTGACCTACGATGACGGCGGAAAGAAAGTTGTGGATAAAAGTGCAACAGTGTGCAAGCATTGTGCAACACGTTTTGTTTATGCTAACAGCAACATGACCAACATGTCATGCTAACCCCGAAATCCCACATACTCCATCAGCGCTCCGCTCCACCCCGCTGCGCTCCAGACCGCCTGCACAAAGCAAAGCCTACAGCCTCCGCTGGGGCTCCCGTCCGCTCCGCTCTGAGTTCCTTGGAGATCGTAGAGGGCATGCACGAGATGATTAAATTCAAAGATGCAAAACATGCGGAAATTATCCATGGTTTCCGCGAATCATAAAAAAAAATTACAATTCATTATTTTATTTTTTTTTCATTAAAAACAAATTTTCATTAATTTTTTATAATTTTTATAAATTTTTTTATTTTTCGGTGTAACAATCAACATATACCGAACCGAAAACCGTGACCACGAAACCATGAACCGAACCGAACTGTGGATTTTGTGAACCGTTCCACCCCTAATAATAATTAATAAAGTGCAACGTACAGGTTTGGGTACCCATGGTTATCTGACAGGTACCCGCATAAAACGAACATCTATGGGTAAAAAAAACAACATATTATTTCATGGGTGTGGGCACGAGTATAAATGCACAAAATGCGGGCAGGTATCATACAGAGAGTTACAGTTATTAATATTTTCTTATTTATTAACTCTACATCTTAAAAAATAAATTGAGTCAAGAATATTCAGATAACAATTTTTTTAAGCAAAGAGACAAACCTTCTTACTTTGGCCAATTTACAGCTGTTAATCTGAGCGCGCACTGGATGTAAGAATGAGGCAATGATCTTTGCTGCTTGTGTTATTATAAACAGCTGTGTCTACACTTTGTGATCATGGGTAGGGTCGCACTCAGCTAATTATTTAGGGGTCCATGTGGTCCTGGCCGGGTTTTAAACAGGGATGATTGCTGGTAACAGTCTGGATCTCGGTTCTGAATTCTATAGGTGTGGGCAGATAAGATTTTGAAGAATGAGACCCGTGCAGGACTCTGAAGTACACCACATCTCTATTTTCCAGAATAGAGGGATGTCGTGGTTTGGGAAACCTCACCTTCAGCTGGTGGCTTGTAACTGTTACTCAGAGTGTAGATATTCTGTACACATGTCTGTAAAAATGTTTGTTTCTATTGTGGTTTCCTTTTTTTTATCAACATGTCTACTCAATCATTTTTGTCTCTGGCAGGGCATCTCACGGCCCGACCATTGCATGTATAACATATCTGGCCATCATCCACAACTATAGGTAGAGAACTACTTGGTTCCACAGGTGGCTTAGCTGGAGATAGTTCTTCCACATCCATTGGTTTATCATTCAGTTTATCTGTCTCTGAAAAGACTTGGATGTATTTTTCTTAGATGTCTTTCCTCCTAAGCAATTTCCAGCTGGGGTTTGGACAGTGTTTCCTCCCTCAGACGGATAACCATTGCTGGTTCACAGCTGCACTGTGTCCGCATGTGGTACCTGGAGATAATACTGGAAGTGTTTTCAAATATTTACCAATGCAATGTTTCTGGTGGGGCAGCAGATCTCTTAAGTTTGGGATGTTATGTGGGGTTAGTTGCTTGAGCACAGCACTAGATCATTGCACTGTGGCAGAACTCTTTTCATCAACATTTGTGCAGGGAACATGTTCAGTCCTGTGACAGGAGCTTTTTCAGGGACAGTAAACCTAGATGTGGGTCAGTGCCACTATGAACTACCTTCTTCAGTCTATGTTTTACAGTATCTATGGCTCCTTCAGCGATTCCATTGGATGATGTATAACCTGAACTGAAGAAGGTGAGCCTAATTTCCCACAAGACTGCAAATGCTTTCATTGCTCTGAACAAGCAAAAGGGACATAATTATGCACTACCCCATGTCTTGCAAAGACAGATTTCATCTCTTGTATTAGACTGAATGCTACCTTGTCACAAAAGTTTAACCAATCAGAATATTTGGCCAAATAGTCAACTAAAAACAGATTTGACTGGCCATTTAGTTCAAAGATGTCTGCTCCAATCTTCATCCATGTACCCCTTGGACTGAATGTGGGACTAGTAGTTCAACCAAGTGTTTTGGTTGCATTTGTTGGCACTGTGCACATTTTAGGGGGAGAGCAAAACCATCAAATCTGAAGTTTCACAACAAAAGGATCCAGTTCAAAGTAGACACTGTAGAAAACACAAGGTAGATCATCACAGCACCAGTTCAAAAAGCTGATGATACTCAGATTAGAGCTATTGTTCACATGCCAACCCCAGAAGAAAAGCAGGGTCTTCAATGCGTACTAGAGAGGACTAAGTTTCTAGCAGAGTACATTCCGAATGTGGAGTTGCTCACTGCATCCCTAAGACAAGTACTTAAGAAAGACACTTTGTGGTAGTAGCAATCAAACCACGGTGAGGCAATGCAAACTCTTAATGCTGCCCTCACACGTGCACTGCTACTGAGGGTTCACGAAATAAAAAAGCCACTAGTTCTGCAAGCAAAGGATGGACTGGGAGTGTGCCTGCTTCAAGAAGGTCACTCTGTGTTATAAATCATGGGCACTGTGTTGCCCTGCAATAGATTAGATAGGTTATTTTTTTCACATTCGTAACAAACATACCCATATGTTAGATGTTGCTTTGGCTCAGGATTATTTCCACATTTTGTGCAGACTTTTTTTTTTTTTTTCTCTGCTGTCAAATGGGATGTCTGGATGGTCTTTTAACACATCCACTAGAGCTTCATGTACTGAAGGAGCTGATTCCATTGCTTGGAGCTGTGACTTAACCACTTTTGAGCACCTACAGGTTTCAATAGCCTTGTTGAGCTTAAGCTCTTTATCGTGAAGCCGTCTCTTTTTCACATGCATGCCATGTATGCTAAAAACAATTTATTTCTAATCACACCACCCACCACCCACGTTTCGTCCCAATTCGGTCTTTGCTTTTCTGGTGAACCTGTGTGACACGTGTGAAACCGATGACTTTCAAACACAACCTTCTGCTTTGGACTGCAGTAGGTTTTAAACACATTTAGGACTTCAACTAAATTTGTAATTTGTAACTGCTGGGATAATGCTGAGTCTAACTCTAGAGCCTCTTCACCAATAGTGTAAGAAGAATGGCTAGGTTGACCTATTCATCTCAGATGCTCCTGTCGCTGTAATATAGAGTTATTACACAGTCCTCAGCTGAGGTAGCAGCACTACACTTGTCCATGCAGTCATAGGTCCTCACTTAAGTTTTAAACTCCACAATCTTAACTTCTCCTAAATCAGTGTAACAAGAACACTGAACAGTTTGAGCACACCAGGAAGACCTTTAAAAATCATTCCCGTCAACAAGGCGTCACTCAAAGTTTGTTCTGCATTAGGTAGCAGTGTGATAACAGATAGTACAGTCTGTAATACCTTAATCTTGTCATGAAACGGGACAGATATTCAAGGAGAGACAATCAATAGGCAAGTTCAAAATGTTTATTAAATGAAAAGAAACAAAACTAAAGTGGAGCTGCTAGGATCTGTGGCATGCGTTGACTGAAGGTGGGGGGCGGGGCACCGCCCAATCTCAGACACTGTTTATGGGAGAAACACAGGTAAGTGACAACGATCATCTGACAGAAGATGATAATCTGAGTTGGTCACTTACCTGGTTTAACAGCCCAGTACATCTCCCTGGAAGAGGGCGCAGTCCAGCCGCTGGACTGTAGACTGACGTGGCACACACCACTCAGAGTGTCCCCGGACCCGAAGGAAGCCAATCCTGGTCAGGGATACAGATCAGGAAGAAACAGACAGAACAGGATACAGATCAGGCAGGAACAGACGGGTGGCAGGATCCAGGCTTCCAGGCATCGTAGAGCTCCCAGGCAGGTTCAGAGTCTGACAGGGTCCGGAAGCGTGACCAGGCGGTCACGCACCGGATCAAGCAGGATCAGGTGCAGACGGGCAGGCTCAGTGGCAGAGGGTAGCAGAGACAGGACGTGGAACCAGAAATTGATGCAGGACCTTTAAACTGGTCTCCACCTTGGAGCCAGGCTTACTGGAATAAAAACTGAACCTCCCCACATACAGAGCCAAAAACCCAGAGGACTCAGCAGGGGAGGAACAGTGGACGAGCAGGAGACGAGACAGACACAAAACCCTCTTTCCACTGGGCGCCACGATCCAGGATAAGAACCTTGGAATCAAAATAACAGACGGGCTAACAGAAAAACAAAAAATGATCTGGCCCTGAATGCTCAGGCTGAACAGAATATAAACCAAAGGAAACAGGTGAGAGGAATAAATGATAATGGCAGCAGGGAGGGAAAACGACAGGTGAAAGAAATAACCAATTAAGAGCAAACAGGCCAGATCATGACAATCTTCTCATATCTGAAAAGATGTTAAATCCATGTACAGACTAATCTAGTTGTCTCAAACTTCTGTCCTTAAGGGGCTATGTGGTGTAACTTTAGAATAGAAAATCCCTTTATTGTCCAACAATGCAGAAATTTGTGATATATCTCTCCTTTAACACATGTGACTTCAGTATGAGCCTATATTAGCCCTTCTTACTGTAGCTTCACTGAACACTAGTGATGTAGCTTAGCTGTTTGATTCGGGTAGCGTTTGCCAAGGGACACATCTTAAAGTCACAGGACACCAACCCTCGTGGATCGAAGTTCATAACCACTGAACTTATCACTTGACTTTTCCCCTTTCAGCTAAGTGGTCTCTGAGATTTGATAGCATATTTTTGCCATCATCATGTCTTAAGGGAAAAGCTCTTATCTCCCCAAAATGTATGAAGTTCTGTATATGCCTCTTCATTTTAACTGGTGTATTCTTCCGTGCCCTAAACACTTGCAGCCGTTTTTCCCTGTAGTATTATAATGCTTTTTAAATGAAAAAAAGCACAAGTGGGTAAAAAACCCGGCTTCCCACACTCAGTTTTTTTCTTCTCAATCAAAAAAAGATTGAAGCTGCGAGCCTAAAAGGACTAGAACAAGCAACAAAAGGACGAAGTGACTCTTAGGCTTTAGATGTAAATGGCCTGCATGAACTACTTCCATATCGGTGTGAGTCTAAATCAATGTGTAACTCCACAACTGCAAGTCGACAAGCACGTCCAAAACAAACAATAGATTTGTGATAATGATCATCTTTTTCTGTACTGACTGTAAGAATTATATTTGAGGGGAAGTAAAACAGAGTAGGTTGGACCGAAACAAGCAGAAGGAAGAAAAATGTTTTGTATTACATCTTTTTCATAATTTTTCTGATGATTTTGGATAATTAGGTTGAACACACATGAAGGGAAGAAAACTTCAATCCATTTAGGGGAGACCAATTAGTGGAAATATGCAGTCTTCCCTATTTGGACATATAGCAAGTCATTAAATGCAAATGAATACACAACACTCATTTTTATTGACAGAGACACATTGATCAGGAGGCTGTGAAGGAGGATAGATCAGAGTTCTGTTCACCCTCAGAGAGTTAAAGTAACATTGAATAGTTCGGAAACGACCTAGAAGAACGAAGAAGACAAAAAAAAAAATCAAATTTTCAATCGACCAATTAACCTTTATTTATAAATTACTTTACACATCCAAAGTGTTGTCCAGGTCAATACGTTAAAATGACAAAAAACAGACAAAAAAATGCACAAATAACTACAAATAATAATAATAAAAAATACTACTAAAAAAGAATTCAAAAAGCAACAACAACAAAAAAAGATGACAGGCAAATAATTCTTTAGACCTTAATTTTAGAGGTATTATTCCCACTGTACAGGATGCAACACAATTTGCTCTATCAATGCAGTGAGATATGTTGTTTCATAGATAGTCTGTATTATTTATTTTAAAATAAAGGTTCAGTAGCATATTATTAGACTGAGAGCCAGTAGAGAGAGGGGTGTGGATGTGTGTGTATTTCCAAGGCTGCTTCGGCAGTTTTTTTCACCCCTGTGGGGAAAAAAACTGTGTTTAAGTTCATTTTGGTGCAAGCTTATGTGACTGAGAAGGCTGGTGAAAAGAAAGTGTCGTGGCTCGTCAGTGACCTTTTTGGCCCATCAGAGGAGACGCCTCAAGTAGATCTCATCTAGCTGTGGGAGTGGAGAGCCAATGAACCACGGAGCAGTCTCAATGACTGACTGCAGTTGTTTTCCTCAGATGCGTTGCAGCTGGCGTACAAGAAGAATGTGAGCTGCAGCAACTGTACACCCATGGAGCAGAATACTCTGTTTCCCTTTAGCCACTGACAATTTCACCTCTTTACAGATTTACTCTGCTTGGGGCTCTCTCTTCTCTGCATGGAGCTCGCTGTGTTTCCGTTGACCCACTCTTTGGCTGTGGGTTTAAGCCCTGCCTCCAGCCTTCAATGTCGAGTATTGTGAATGTTACATTAACATATTGAAGTAATATCTGAAATGTTAGGAAACAAAAAAATGATAAAAATCAGAAAGTTATGTGGTGATGGATTATGGGTATTATATGGATCACAGACCAGGCTGAACTCTCAAAATAAGGTCTGCAGGGGGTTTTGATGTGGGGCGAGTGTGATTGACTTTGCAAGGAGAGATGCTACTTTTCGGTCTGCTTAGTTTTTTTTTAAGAAGTTAAAAGTTTGAGCTTTATAGTTTGAGCGAAAACACAAATTTTATGTTATAGCCATGAGATTGGAGATAAGTATTTTAAATTGCAAATCTCCAGACATTGTAGTTAATTTTATAGGTTTGACGCTGGATTTCTATGCTCCTCTCTAGGTGGCATACGGGCAATCATAGACTACAACCACGCCGGGTCCTCATGGGCATGTCCTCACATGACTTTATGCAAGTTCTTACACTGTACGGTCCGACACTCTGATGCGATCTGTCTTCTTACACTCTATGTACAAAAACCACACGTCGGACTCACCACTGAGAGATGTCACTGCTCGGAGTTGTCAACCTGGAAGAAAAACTCCCTAATTTGCAAACGCGCAGTGTGGGAGGTTCTGGTAAATCGGCTCGTAGCTCAGCTTCAACACCACGATTTACCCACGAACATCTAACAAGGGCCGACTGAATTTCAAACGTTTTATTTTCTCCCGACCTTACGATTCCTGATTGGGAGGAAGTCCTTAGAGGCTAATCGCCCCTTGTTACCCCCTGTATACTACATGACGCAGGACACACCATAAGGCTGAAACACATCCAGATCCAAAAAATTCTAACACAACTGAAGAATTGGCCTGGAAATGGCAAAAACTCGTTCACCGCTGTGCATTTCAGATGCACAGTGTTTACACACTGGACCGCATCATCAAATGGGAGGAGCTTCAGCTGCATGAAGCTGAAACCCAACAAATGTGAAAAAAAAAAAAAAAAAAACAACAAAAAATTACAGGTTATTTTTTGGTCACATAGAAATAAACTGAATCTCTGAATTGAATTCAAATTACCTAGCCTACTTTTTCAGTGCTACTTTATTTGGTTTCTAAGATAGAGTTATTCTTAATTTCGGCTGATGACGTCACCATTCCAGCAGACGTTAGTGCTAGACTCGTTCCCCTAAAGTTATTGCATAACATCACATGTCATTCCTGTTCTGGTACTGGATATAACAGTGGGCATGTTTACCATATTTAGTGGCTGGAATGATGATTTAATATTTAGTTAATCACTTCTTAACTTCTTAATTAATCTGAACTTAATCCACTGCAGTTGGCATTGTCACCACCTTCACCATAAGACTGGTGGACTGGTACAACTGTAACAATAAAAACATCATGATCGACCATGCTGAAGGCAGCAGTTTAATCAAGCATGATTAAAAGAACAGATTCTACCCATTCTGCAGTTAGAAACAGTTTATTAAAAACTTGAAGTATTGTTGCTGTGCTGTTACACAATTTTAAACCAGACTTTATTTTTCCTGTAATTCCCTGAAGCTGTACACTGAGCTGCAAGCTCTAGGGCTCCAAGGGGAAGGTCAGTGTAGACAAAGCTAGAACAAATCTAAATAAAAACAGAACAGCGTGTGATACAGCCTCACAATGCATTTCCTCCATAGCTCTACTAAAGTGGCCAAATGTAGCAACCGTTATGAAACACTGAGGGCATTGAAATGAGTGACATATTCACTTTACCCTCTTTAGTGACAGGGGCCTCCTGGCAGCATGGCTGTCCAAGAAATGCCAACAGTAAGTCAATGACACAGCTAGCCAAATAAACTTAGCAGAGATTAAGAGCTGAAGCTCATTATAATTTTTTTTATCTCAAAAATACAACAAAAATAAAATGAAAATGAGGAAGTAGAAGATAAACTACTCCTAACTTCCTGACCTAGACCCATAATTTGACAAGAGCCTAAATGTAATATTAACTCACGGGCTCATCTTTTTAAAGCAGTAAAATAAGCATGACACCTAATATAGAAAAGCGGAGAGTCACCGGTATAAGAAAAGTACAAACACTTTTTTTTTTTCTGTTTACAGAGGCTTAGCCAATATATGGTATTTAAGGGGTGAAGGACAATAACTCTATGATAGGAACCTGAAAGTTACCACTTATAGAATTAAATGCTCATATTCAGAATTCAAACCTCTGAAAGTACTTTAAATATGAACTTACTACATACTGTTGAATAAATGATAAGTGTTTTTATGTTTGCCATGTTTGTTAAAGAACATTACTGCCACCTTTGTGACGTCACGGTGCGGTATCGGCTGTTGATCAAGTCCCAGTGCTGTATCTGGTGTTTGTCACAACGCGCTATTATCCAAGTCATCTTGAAAACATTCTTCTTCCAAATGTTGGCTACATATTACGTGTTTTTTTTTTTTCTCTGGCCGATCCTTCCTTCCTCTTCAAGTTGGAAACCCAACAACGAACCCGTCCGTGGAGGATCATGAATCGGAAAGGTGAAAAAAAAAATGGTTTCACACGAAGAGAAAAGACAATTAGAAGAAATGTATTGATACAATTACTTGTCTTTGGCACTCAGACCTCAGCAGGAAACAGCGCAATAAGCAAGTACGACGTGACCAGGATTACGTCTAGAAAAGCAAAACAAAAAAAATGGCGCCCCAATCGGGTAAAGCGGTGGAAAGTTTGGCTTCATTTTAAAGAGGATAAAGATGGCAACAAGGCGCTTTGCAACCATTGCAAAGTGGCCTTTACATCCGCTAGAGGAAATACATCCAACATGCAGAAACACCTGCGCACACAACATGGCATACATTTTAACGAATGCCATCTTTTTGATGCCTCCGGACAGAAGCTAAAGTTGCTTTGCAGTTCAGGGATCGAGAGAAAGTTGACACTCGTATATTTAAATCAGGGGGAGATTAGTTTATTTCCCAAAATTGTCCAGTAATGCTTTTTCATTAAACGGAAGCCTCCTCCGATGAGAATCGATAAGGGATCAAATCGTTTCAGAAATTTAATAAGGGAATCGGAATCGTGAAAATCTTATCAATTCCCAACCCTAGTGGAGAGGAAAAACTCCCCTTTAGGAAGAAACCTCTGGCAAAACCAGGCTCAACATGGCGGTCTTCTGCCGGACCGGTTGAAATGAGACATGGAATGCAGTAAAAGTCCGGGAGTAATGAAACTCTGATGAAGTTTTAGCTACAATGGTGGAGGAGGGGATGGAAGTGGGTTGAAATGGGATCATCTGAATGAAGTCACACAGCGCAACCACCACTTGCGCACTGGGAACAGACAAGTTGCGGATCGGAGGCCTTTTAAGATGAACTTTGGATGCTGATTGGCTTTCGTGGTGTAGTTCAAAGCTGATTGGCTGTATCGTAGGTGGATGTAGGAGAGCAATCAGTTTCTTCAGTTGAACTTGCACCTAGGCTCCATTTATCAGAAAGGAAATAAATCTATGTAGCTTTACTCTATGAGTTCCCATTAGGCAAAGAATCCAATGGCTCTTTAAAACGTAACTCAACCCAAAATAAACTTTTCTTGCCAATAACCTGTCTAAACAGTTATGTGATACTGCAATGTTACTGTGATTTCTTTTAAATCCTCATCTGTTTAGTTACGGGGTATTTCGCTTTAGTGGGGTTGAGTGATAGCTATTGCAGTTGAATTTTTCTATTGGTTCAAACACTACATGTTGATACAAGCTTTCATCACTTGTACAGGCTATCATCATTATTTTCCCCGTGTGTGGGTATAAATACCCCCTCAGATATATTCAAAGCAAAGCTTCCTGTTCTATGCCACCATGGTGGCATGGGCTCTGGACATTGCTCAGCCAGTTCCATCAACCTCCAGTGTCAATGGAGGTGATAAATCACACCAGTCATCCCCAGACTTAGCTCCGCCTCTGAGGGTCTATCTTTTACTGATTTTGAAGACATTCTTAAAAATATATGTGGTGGTGTTATGTTGAGAGTTGTGTATTTTACTCTTAAAGTCTTAAACAGGTTTGTTGTGCAAAATGATATCCTGTAGACAATTAATAAATGATTAACTGGAGTTGTATTTAATTATTTAACTTATTCAAAATCGGAGCTGAAATCAATTTAGTGTTCTCATTTGAATAATTGTAGCTCTAATTTGCTTACTTACCAAGGTTTATGCCTTTCACCTCTGGGTGGTTCCTGGTTACCAAAAGAGGGTGGATCTGGCCTGAGTTATAAAAAAAATTTGTATGTGAATTGCAAACAACTGCAAGTTTCAATGATGTCTTTATTCTAATAATTCAGGATTACAGAAATCTAACATCTATGCAAAACACTACACTCTATTAGAAAATAAACACCGGGTAGACTTAAATGACTAGTTATGAAAGAAAAAGAATAAAACCCTAAGAGTCCGTTTAACTGGCTTCTGAGTTTGTCCAAGATAGGCCAGATGTTAATACATTCAGTAATTGTTGTTTGGAATAGCAGCAGATATGGTAATAACAACAGTGCAATTAAAACAACATAAAATACATACGGCTATCGGAAGCAAAGGCGTCCCCCTGCAGATAGACTGTGATTTCAGTAGCGAGGTCCTCACAAAAGGGGAAAATCCATACAGCGTTGAGCTCCGGAGATTCCTCTCTCACCCAGTTCAGCGGGCGCTATGCACAATGGGTCACTGCGATTCATGACTTTTGATGCAGGAAAACAAAAGCTACTCACACCTAGCTTTCTTTAGCATTTCACGTGAAATATGGGCCTCTCCTCGCAGGCGATGAAACCCAGGGAAAGAGGTCGATTCCCTTTCCACGCTTGGATTTAAACCCTGAATGACGTAGGGGTATTTCCTGCTGAGATTCCAGCCTTCTTGTCAGCTGATTCGCCCATGCATGAGCTGACTGTCCCTTGGTTGGTAGTTTCCAGAACCAGTTTTTGCTCTTTCTCATCAATCTGATTTGGCTCCATTGTGGCAATATATTCCAACAGGTTGATGATGGAATCAGCAGTTTTGTGGATGAGGCCGCATGTGGAGATGGTAGGCAGTTGCCTTTTGTATCTCTGCTTCTTTCTGTATGTTTACTTCTGTCTCCTTGAACCCCACTCGGCCTCAGCAGATGGCCGCTCACACTGAGTCTGGTTCTGCTGGAGGTTTCCTTCTGTTAAATTAGAGTTTTTCCTCTCAACCCTTGTTATGATGTATATACGTTTGGTGTGAGGGATTGCATTAGAGTCATTAAGTGGATGCAATCAACTAGTTTTCCTTAGATATAAAACTTTTATCAATATGACTGTAGGATCTGTAAAGTGCCTTGAGATGACGTGGTGTAAGTTGACACCATATTGAATTGAATTGCATGTGTAGAGGCTTCACCTAGCGACAGCGCTCTCTTAGAGGAACAGACGCAATTAGACTGACTCTAAAAAGCCAGGATATGACTAATAGGAATCAGGAGAGACTTTTGTGAGCTAAAAAGAACCTTAGAAACAATTCTGCAATCAGTCATGATGTTTGAAATACACCTAGTTATAGCACTATTTACCACAGCCTGACAATCAGATAAAGAGTTACTTAGAGTCTCTAAAGAAATATGAAGCTTGTCCTTCTTTCACCTTCTCTCTGTGCTTGTCTGACATAAAGAAAAGTTTGGAAATCCTGTCAGCTCTTTCATACAGTTCCAAGAAACTTAGTAACACTTTTTATGTGTTATGGATATTTGTTTGGTGTTTGAAGAGAGTGTTGTACTACTTTCAGACTTGTCAAAGTTATAAGTTTATTGAAATTTTCTCTCAAGAAGATTTCAGACGATTCAAAAATATCTTGCTATGTGTTTAAAGCTGCAGTCTGTAACATTGAGAAGAGAGCAGACTTCGACTGAAAATTTGAAGAAAAACAGGTTTCACGCCACTCCCCCACCCTCTCTGCTTCACTCATGCCCCACCTCCAAGCTCCAGCCCTCTCACAGCATCTGCGCGGCTACCGCATGCAACCAGAAGCGTCCAAGCAGCGTACGCGGCATGGAGTGTGAACCGGTAAGAGCGATAACACTCACCTCCAAGCAGCTAGATAAAGATGCTGGTTATACCGAAGTTGTCCATGTAAGCAGTTGTTGGCAGGGGCAGTAAGGGCAGTTTCTCTTTCGCTGGTGGCTGTCGCTCTGCCATGACTTCCACGCGCGTCCTCCTGACTGCGGCAGGTTAAGCGGTGAGGGGGGGGGGGATTCAGCGTGTCTGAGCTGTGATTGACACTCCATCTGACGCTCCTCTGGCTGTGATTGGTTGTTTTGACTCGTCCCGAATTATTCTTTCCAGATTGAAATACAGGCAGTATGCGGGACCAATTGAAGCAGTTTTTTTCACAGGTTACGTATCACATCTACTGCTGTCTGGGCATAGGGACAGTTTTAGCCAATATGACAAAAAAGTGATTTTTAAAAACTTACAGACTTCAGCTTTAAGTGTGAATATAATGACATTCAAGATCGCTTAAACAGCTTGTATAGGTCCTTGAATGTCTAATGAAAGTTTTGAATTAGGTCTTTGAGGACATCATTTGAAGAGTTTCAGCCTGTTGAGACGATCTGCAGAGCCATTTTCTGCAGTCTTTTGCTTTAGTGATTTTAATAACACTGAAAAAATTACCCATAGACGACTCCTCATGGTAGATCTGGCGTCACATGCTGATTTGGGTTTACACGTTCTTATTCTCCATTTTTTTTTCACCATTGCATTATCTATGTTATAAGTATAGGAAAACTGCATTAATATTCTCGTGGGAAATAATGTTGTAATTAGAAAACCACATCCACACAAACAGACATGTTGTGTCACAATATCCTTGACGGGACTTTATATCAAATGACTTTGCATTCATTTCTACTGCCTAACCCAGACCCTTACCCTAAGCCTAACCATTACCAACACATGCTTGATCCTAAACTTAAGCACAACTCAATTTATACCTCTGTCCTTAAACTAAAAATCATCGTAAAAAGTTTCCCAAGTCTCCTCATGGAGACCAGTTTTAGTTCCCCACAAAAAAAGCTAACCCTTTGCTGCCAAGCTGCATGGCCTCTTTCCTTGTGCTTCATTTCTAGATTTGCAAATATACATTCATGGTTTATGAAGCATGAGCTACTTCTATTAAACACATTTAAACCGTTAATTGTTCTTTACCCTTTTATATTTATGTAATCTTTTAGTCTTAGCCATTTGTTTCTGTGGAAAAGAAGGATTATTAGCATATACTTCATTGAGAGGGTATGAGTCATTCTTGATTAGAGATTGCGCCGATGCTTTCCAATTGCAAAAAAGGATTTGTAGCTAATCACCCAAAAAAAAATTACCTACAATCCCAGACACCTGCAAAAAGATTGTGATTTTTTGAAAAGCCAGTTAATATTATACATTATATGCTACATTGTATTTTTAACTAAAAGTCAATAGAAACCTCGTCTCCCTTTCTATAAGAAGAAAACTTATTCGATGAATTAATATAGATTTTAATGTAAAATATGCTGGGGGTGTATTCAGTTATAGGTTTAGCTGAATTTAGATTTTAGCTAATTAAGAGGTGGATTTTTTGACCTCTAATTTCTGGTTTCTATTTAGTTCTATTTATACAAAAGGAACAGACTGGGTAAAAATGTCTTACCTTCCTTCATACACACCTGACAGCTTTACACTCATCTCACAGCCATATTCATCTTCACTAATGAGCATTAACCTCCTAATGTCACCACTGAAACTGTATCAGTGCACACCACAACCAAGATGATTCATTTCAGCTTTCTAAATAGCATTTATTTTTTCATATACATGTTTTTACTGATTGTGACAAGGTCTTTGAATGAGTTAATAACTCATAAGCTAGTTTCCTTCCTAGTGTTCTATTTACACTAAGAGAAGGAAAAATACTTTAGGCACATACACACTAACACACACAACCCCACAACCAGTCAAATGTCTAGCTTACGCCTCAGTATGAATGATACCCCAACCATTACGGACCTTTTATTTACACTGGCTTTACAAATGAGAGCTAATTACTGGGTCCTAATGATGCGGTTGGGTTAGTGACGGGTGAGGTAGCACTTTGGGAAGATAACACAAGAGAGGGCTGAGATGTGTCGGGGGCTTCTCGCAGGGCTCTTTTGTAAATGTCAAGAGCAGAGAGTTGAGGGCTTCATCAATCCTTTATCCGTGCAAAACACCTGGAAGAGAGAGAAGAGGGGGAGAGAACCAAAAAGGATGAAAAACAGGAGGAGGGCTAGAGCTAAAGATTGAGCATACCTTATGGCAGACCAAAAACATGGTTGACCAATGTTGACAGGTATGAAGGCAGAAACGATGTAGACCCGGTCAGGAGATGATTTAAAATGGAGATGCAATATTTTCGAGAAAGACAATACGGTGAGCCATAATTAGAAGAGAGAAAAAGAAGTGCCAGTCTAAAGAGTATAAAAGTGGCATAGAAGAGAAGATTAGGGAGAACTACAAGGCAAGTCTTGAAATTATAGGAATGGCAGATGGAAAAGAGTTTGCATTTTCTTTGTAAAGTCCCTTTAGAATAAATAAACTGAATTGAATTAAACCATCCTCCCCATTCTTCCAAAGCCAAAGTGCTCCAGCTGTGCTAATGCCGCCATCCTTAGGCATACCTTTACGTAGCTATTTATGGACATGTGGGAATATGTGCATCCTGTCTGCCTTACTGTAAATCATCACATGTGAATTGTTTGGAATTAATTTGTCTTCTTTGAGTGAAATGAAAGTTCCCCTGTTAAAAATACATGAATGTTTTGCTCCTTGGCATACAGGCCTGTTTTGGTCGATGTTTTGGTCGATGCACACATCAACCAAAACAGAGGAATATATATATATATATATATATATATATATATATATATATATATATATATATTAGGGATGGAACGGTCTATTAAAACCATCCGAACCGTTCAGTTCGACTGTCTCGGTTCGATTCGCGTGTGTTGCGTTCGGTTCATGCGTTGCTCCTTTTTCTCATAGGCGAAGCGTTTACACTCCATAGCAGAAGGTGGCGGTACTGCGACCAAAGCCAACCACCAGTAGTAAACAAGATGGAAGATGCGCCAGCAGCACTTTATAGATCTGCTGTATGGGACCACTTTGCATTTAGAGTGACCTACGATGGCGGCGGAAAGAAAGTTGTGGATAAAAGTGCAACAGTGTGCAAGCATTGTGCAACACGTTTTGTTTATGCTAACAGCAACACGACCAACATGTCAGGCTAACAATCAACATACAGGTGCTGGTCATAAAATTAGAATATCATGAAAAAGTAGATTGATTTCAGTAATTCCATTTAAAAAGTGAAACTTGTATATTATATTCATACATTACATACAAACTCATATATTTCAGATGTTTATTTTGTTTAATTTTGATGATTACAAATGACAACAAATGAAAATCTCAAATTCATCATATCAGAAAATTAGAATATTGTGAAAAGGTTCAAAATTGATGGCCCCTGGTGCCACACTCTAATCAGCTAATTAACTCAAACCACCTGCAAAAGCCTTTAAATGGTCTTTCAGTCTAGTTCTATAGGCTACACAATCATGGGGAAGACTGCTGACTTGACAGTTGTCCAAAAGACGACCATCGACACCTTGCACAAGGAGGGCAAGACACAAAAGGTCATCGCTAAAGAGGCTGGCTGTTCACAGAGCTCAGTGTCCAAGCACATTAATAGAGAGGCGAAGGGAAGGAAAAGATGTGGTCGAAAAAAGTGTACAAGCAAGAGAGATAACCGCCCCCTGGAGAGGATTGTGAAACAAAACCCATTCAAAAATGTGGGGGAGATTCACAAAGAGTGGACTGCAGCTGGAGTGAGTGCTTCAAGAACCACCACACACAGACGTATGAAAGACATGGGTTTCTGCTGTCGCATTCCTTGTGTCAAGCCACTCTTGAACCACAGACAGCGTCAGAAGCGTCTTGCCTGGGCTAAAGAGAAATAGGACTGGACTGCTGGTGAGTGGTCCAAAGTCATGTTCTCTGATGAAAGTAAATTTTGCATTTCCTTTGGAAATCAAGGTCCCAGAGTCTGGAGGAAAAGAAGAGAGGCACTTCATCCACGTTGCTTGAAGTCCAGTGTAAAGTTTCCACAGTCAGTGATGGTTTGGGGTGCCATGTCATCTGCTGGTGTTGGTCCATTGTGTTTTCTGAGGTCCAGGGTCAACGCAGCCACATACCAGGAAGTTTTAGAGCACTTCATGCTTCCTGCAGCTGACCAACTTTTTGGAGATGCAGATTTCATTTTCCAACAGGACTTGGCACCTGCACACAGTGCCAAAGCTACCAGTACCTGGTTGAAGGACCATGGTATCCCTGTTCTTAATTGGCCAGCAAACTCTCCTGACCTTAACCCCATAGAAAATCTATGGGGTATTGTGAAGAAGAAGATGCAATACACCAGACCCAACAATTCAGAAGAGCTAAAAGCCACTATTAGAGCAACCTGGGCTATCATAACACCTGAGCAGTGCCACAGACTGATCGACTCCATGCCACACCGCATTGCTGCAGTAATACAGGCCAAAGGAGGCCCAACTAAATACTGAGTGCTGTACATGCTCATACTTTTCATGTTCATACTTTTCAGTTGGCCAACATTTCTATAAATCCTTTGTTTTTATTGGTCTTCAGTAATATTCTAATTTTCTGATATGATGAATTTGAGATTTTCATTTGTTGTCATTTGTAATCATCAAAATTAAACAAAATAAACATCTGAAATATATGAGTTTGTATGTAATGTATGAATATAATATACAAGTTTCACTTTTTAAATGGAATTACTGAAATCAATCTACTTTTTCATGATATTCTAATTTTATGACCAGCACCTGTATACCGAACCGAACAGAAAACCGTGACCACGAAACCGTGAACCGAACCGAACCTTGGATTTTGTGAACCGTTCCACCTTTAATATATATACACTATTTTTTTTTTTTTTTTTTTTTTTTTTTTTTACTGAGGCTGTTTCTAGCATTTTTAAGGGTGTTACTTACGTTTTATGTGTTGTATCGGTTTAATTATTTAGGATCAAATCATAAAAGCTCATTACACTTTACAAGTTTCTCAAGTAAGTTTTTGTACTTTTTAGCTTGTTATATTATATTATATAGTTGAGTAACAGTTGAATTAAACTCTGTGCCATCCAATAATTCTACCTTTTGGGAAAAAAACTGGGACTAGCTGGGGTGCTCTACAGGTTACCCTGGAGCAAGGAAAATTAATTATTAACATAAACAGACTAAAATCTGTCAGACAAATACGATTCAAATCAGTCTAGTACTGTTCTCTTTATCCTACAGAATGTTTAAATCTTCTAAAAGAACTTTTTGAGCGACTGGATCAAATGCAGCACTGAGATGGATAATCCAGGTATCAGTCATATGTTTATATTACTATTTTTTTATATATTTATTACTGTTTTCAAGCCTCTACTTTAAAAAATAAAATTGTCTAGAGCTGTTTTAAACAAAAAAATTTTTGTATTTGTGTATACAAAATGAGAAAATAAATCTGAGTCTAAATCAAACACTGTACGTTTTTTTTTAATCATTGCATGCAGCTACAACTCACACTATACGACGAGACCAGAGTTTTAAAGTTCACAGCTCACGATGTATGTTCTCACATCGTGCAGCCCGACGCTCTGATGCGATCTACCTGCTCACACTGTATGTGTGAGATTGCGCTACTCAGACTATCCAGAAGCAAACCGAGTAGAAGAGGAAAAAGACAGAAGTGTCAATGCCTCCTGTTAAATATGAAGTTCACTAGAGTGAAACATGCTGCCTTGGCAATTTGTGCAATTTAGTGCTAAAAGCCTCAAAAAGAAAAGGCGACAACATATTTGGACAAAGACATGAGTGAGCAAACCTGGCTACTATGGTCTTTCAGTTTTACAGAAAGAATTGAGCGATTTGCCCACGACCACCTGACGACGGCCAACTGAATTTCAAACATGTTTGATTTTCTCCCGACCTTACGATTCCTGATCGGGATGTGGTCGTGAGAGGCTGATCGGCCCTCGTTACCTGATGTACACTACACGTTGCATGATGCAAGATCAGGCTGAAATTCGGCTCGATCGAAACATTGTCTTGCACGACTCGAGAATCAGCCCGAAAAGGGCAAAAAAATGTAGTGTATTAACGTAGGTTTACTCCAGCAGCGGGCTGAGATTTTTACTCTTTCCAGGGTTCGTACACCTTTTCCAAAGTCAAAATAGAGCACTTTTCAAGCACTTTCAAGATCCATTTTAAAACTTTTTCCAGCACCTTACGGAACCAGTTTTGTGCGGATGACAACCGGGGGGGCGGGGGTCGAAATGAATACATAAAACTAAAAACGAGGCAGATATTTATTTTCTATTATCAGTTTTAATTAACTACTTATCTTTCCACATATAGTTCACCGATGATGAAGACGACGAACACGTTTTTTCCCCCCACACGTCTCCTCGGATGATCAAAGAAAATTACTCCTCTGCCATGGCGTAGTAATATAACCAACCAGAGGGTGTCGCAATTCAGTATTATCAGCCGTAGAGTTATCAATGCTGTTTTAAGGTCTGGGCCTGGCAATGAATTAAAACTTCTGGGGTTTTTTTGGAACGTTGGCGAGGCGGTAGCGTGAGTTTGGCGACGCGGCCGCCTCACCAAGATAGTGCTGCGGGAAACACTGCAGTACTAACATTACACTATCACACCGTCCTCTCAGTCACTATGACTTACCCTTCATGTGACTCGAGAGCGCCCATTGTGAAAAGCTGCACATCTTTTTTGCAGACTTTACAAGAGGCAACTCGTGGGGTTTGTCCCCGTTTAATCCATAATTTGTATTTTTCATCTTCCAGCCAACGTTCATTGAAACGACAACCTCCCGGCATGGTGCAGGGGTGGTTTCATGGGGGCGGAGTCACACATGGAAATAGACTGGCAGATCGCAGTCACACATAAGCGAGCAGGTTTCATTTTCGGGCTCTCCAACATTTTATTTCTCCATTTAATAAACACACGATTCAGTTAGATAGGTATTTGTTGCGAAAGAAATAGTTACAATTTCAAGCATTTTATCCAAAATATAAGCACTTTTCAAACCTTGAAAACACAACATCAAAATTCAAGCATTTTCAAGGATTTCCAGCACCTGTACGAACCCTGTCTTTCACACACTCAGAAAATCTCAGACTCAGTGCAGCACACAGTAAAACATGAATCTTAACTTTTCATGACTCACAGTCTTTTTGTGCTTCTAGAGTCCCATCAGGCCGTAGAAGTTCTGCATTTGCCCAGCAGCAGTGAGGGGATCAGTTAGGGAATCAAATCTGGCTCAGCAGCGGGTGGAAAGACACCTCAGATAAAAAGGTCTGGCGAGGGTGAACTGGGTGTTTTTTCAGTCGATTAAAGGGCAGAGATTGCAGTCTCCTCCTCCCTTAAAACAATGGGTGATGAGTATCAGCAAAAGGTGATGCTGTGGTTTTATCTCAAAACTTTCTTTGAAGAGCCACTTCGTCAGACAAGCGGGACCACACCATGTGGAATGTGATGTCCTGCTGGAATGTTGGGGTCTCTCCCTTCTAAAGTGAATGCTCCCTGTTAGTGGGTCCCAGTTATTTTTAAAAGCAGAGCTTGTGGTGATGTGATGTCAGAGTTAAATTAGGTTGTCATTTCTTTCCACAACACTATCTTTTCTAAATTAATAATAAAACTCTCCCTCAATATATTTAATGGTAAAAACAGAAACCAGTCTCTACCTCTAAATTGGAGTATTCAGATGAGTCAAAGGATATCAGTATAGCAGAAAAAACCCATTGAAAGAGCTATCAACAAAGCATAAATCCATATCATAAATCCATCATCTTCATTCCAGTGTCATTTTTTCAGATGGCATGTCAGAGACATGTCCTCCTGAAGTGTTGTTAAAGGCTGGACATTTGTCTTTGCATACTATCAGAACTTAATATCTACTTATTGTTGGTGTACCATTCTGCAATATTTTTTGTTCGCTTTCATTTTATCTTCTTCTTCTTTTTTTTTTACATTTGTGTTGGTTTCTAGGCATTAAAACGTGGGAGACAGAAATGTAATGCTAATCTAAAACAAAGATATGAGCGTAAATCCCTCACCATAATTGTCTTACAATTCATGTGTTTTGTGCATATTAGAGAGGATAGTTTTATCTAAATCCATTTGGATTACCGAGAATGCACAAACACACACACACACACACATCCACAAGCATGTTTCTCTATCCTTGTGGGGAATTTCAATTGACTTATATTAATTTCTAACCCATTTCTAAAGCCTAACCATGACCCTTACCCTAAACCTAACCATTATGGGTTCATACATTACCCTATCCTAAATTCAATTCACAAATTCCTAAACCTAAAGCAGCATTTCTACCCATGGGGACCAGGCATTGGTCCCCATGAGGAACAATCAGTCTCTAGAATGTGCTATGATTTATGGAAAATGTTCCCCACAATACCTTCCCACACACACAAATAAACACACTTTAAGCCAGCAGTGGTCACATCAAGTTATGCTGACATGGGCTAACATCTGTTCTGCAACTCCGGAATGACACTGATTTGCACTTAAATGAGTGGATTTAAGCGGAGCACAACCATTACCACACATCCATATGTGATTCCTGTGTCTTTATCCTGCGCAGTGCAGTGGAGGATCGACAGAGATGAGAGGAACTGGAAGGGTAAAGAGTGGAGACAAAAAAGAGGGGATAGGGCCTTGTGAGATCAGGACAGACAGCAGCATCACAGAGTAAGAGAAAGAGAGGTTAAAAGAAGGCATTAAAGAGAAAGAAAATGGGTCTGTAATCAGAAAGAGATGGAGCTTACAGAAGAATGTTAAACAAGAGAGAAGGGAGATATATAACATAGAGGGAAGATTAATCTCACACGATGAGACAGAAAAGAATGAGAGCAATAGAGGAAGAGATTGGCATTTCTGGCCACTATAAAAATATTAATAGCTCTGGTTAAACAAATACAAACAAACAAAAACACAAGGGGGCGAGATTTGAAGATCCCCATAAAGTTATTTCAAAAAAGGATCTAATTTCATCCCTATGTCTGACCATTGTTTTAAACAGGTTTTGTCCTCCTAAAGCATTTAAAAGTTAATATATAGTTCTTTAACCAAGGCAGGTTTACACTGTTTGTATAGCATTCAGTAACAAGAGTCACAAACAGATCTTACAAAAAAGAAAAATATAGAGGAAAGTACACTGCAGTGGCATGATATACAATGCTGCTCGTAACCCCCTTTACACTACACTACAATTACAATTCTTGCACGACTGAAATAATTGCCGCAAAACTCGCAGCGCGTACACCAGGCTTTAGAGGAAGCATGCAGATATGAGCGGCCCCATGGTGGAGACTTGGGTACTGTCAGATTTTTGTGGTCTCTGATGTGTTGTTACCTTGGGTGACAATAAAGTCCTGGTCATTCAAGTATGATTTAAACCAATCAAGTGCTGCATCATAAAAGCTGACTCAGTTTTTAAGGCACTTTAATACTATAGAGTGATCAACAGCATCAGAAGCTGTACCAAGGTCCAACAATAACAGAACTGTGGAAGGACCATAGTTGCATTGTATTTATATGGATGTCACTGTCTGTACGTTGGTCAGCAATGGATCCTGACTGGAATACATCTGGCATTGTTTAAAAGGCATTTCTTTTTTGAAAACACATTTTTTTCTAAATAATCCTACTGATTAAGGACAAGTTTAAAATAGGCATGTAATTCTGCAATAGCAGCTATTTGATATATTTATCCATGTCTCCATATCCATAACCATGTCTCTCGAACACTTAAAATTTGATCACTGCTGCACTTAATAAATTTAAAGAAGAATTTAAGAAGCCAATTAACCTAACAGTCATCTTTTTGGACTGTGGGATGAAGCCGGGGTACCCGGAGAGAACTCACGCATGCTCAGGGAGAACATGCAAACTCCAAGCAGAAAGACTCCAGGCCGGGAATCAAACCCACAGCCTTCTTGCTGCAAGACAGCAGTGTTACCGACGGCCCAGCCGTATTCCAAATTGTTCTATTTAAATAAGGGGGTGGGGAAAACATCTGAAAAAAGGGACATATTTATTTTTAGAATTAAATCAAACATTAAGGCTTTATTAAGAAAAGTTAACATGGTGATATTTAATATTTTTTCCATTATGTCTAAAAATGTCTCCCTCATGGACTAAAACTGGTAGTGGGTTCCAAAGGAGAGGAGCCTGATAACTAAAAGATGTGCCTCCCATTCTTCTTTTACACATTATAGGAGCCACTATTTCATAAGGCACACCACCACTGGACTTTATAGCAGGAAGATGCATCTTGTGGACAAACTGTGCATAACCGTTTGATAATCCAATTGACCAGTAGGGGTTTGGTGGTTGCCAGGAGAACTGTACTTGTCTGAATGTTCTGTGCTTTGTGTAAAGTTTGGTGCTGTTGTGGGTTATGTTATGCGGTTGTTTTACGGGAGCTGGTCTTGAGTCCTTATGCCCTGCAGAAGTGACTCTGAAGGCCTCTGCATACAAGGAGATTTTGGATATTTCCATGCCTCTGAATTGTAAGAACAGTTTAGAGATGATCCCTTCCTCTTTCAAAATGATTGGGAACCTTTGCACAAATCAATGTCCATAAAGACTTGGCTGAGATAATCTGTTGAAGATGAACTTGACTGGCCTGCAAAGCCAGGCCAACCCATCCAGCATCAGTGTTTGACCTCACAAATGTGCTTCTTGGATAATTGTAAAAGATTTCCATAAACAGGCTCCTAAACCTAATGTACTGTAGAGCCTTCCAGAAGAGTTGAAACTGTTATTGCTGCAGAAGGAGGAACAGCATCTTTTTGAACCCTGTGGATTATGGTTTCAGTGTCATTATAAGAGATAATTTAATTTTCAATCTGCTGTTAAATTTATGATAGATAATCTCAATCTATGTGTGGTTGCTTATCCTTATAAACAGCGGACAGAAATAGATAAAACCTGCTGAGGTTATGTCTGCAAATCATTTGACTAAATGTGTTCAAATGACATTGATATATTCATGATAAATAT
Source organism: Cyprinodon diabolis (assembly GCA_030533445.1). Lineage (NCBI taxonomy): Eukaryota > Metazoa > Chordata > Actinopteri > Cyprinodontiformes > Cyprinodontidae > Cyprinodon > Cyprinodon diabolis. The sequence continues at coordinate 6,866,403 of CM060080.1, forward strand.
ACTAAACCTAAGATCTTTGAGAGACAGGAGAAGAAAAGAGAAACAACCCATCAAGGCAAATTACAGCTCACAATTGCCAGAAATTCAATCGGTGCAGGATTAGTGTTTTCAGGTAAGCTGTGTGCAGCGGGTAATTTGCTGTAGGAGTGCAAATTAAAATCATGAAATAGAAATGTTCTCTGCAATTACTGCAAATCACTGGATTTCTCGGGTAATATTAGGTCTAGAAAAACTGAAGATTGGTGTGGATTAAAAGACATGGACAGACAGGTATCCTCAGTTAGAAATGCAAGCAATCGGAGTGGTGTCTTTGGGAGAGTGCATACATTTGTGTGCCTTAAGCAATTTTCCCAGAAATATACAGCTTTTTGAGGACTGACTGGTCCTGATGAAGAAAAAATGCTTCTGTGGGAATTACGTTTAGTTTAGGTTTTAGGCTAGGTATGGACTGGCAATGGGTAGGATTAGTGTTTTAGACTTAGCTCCTCAACAAAGGCAAGGCAAGGCAAGGCAAATTTATTTGTATAGCACAATTCAGTACAAAGACAATGCAAAGTGCTTTACATGATTAAAATACAGGAAGATAAAACAGAATCAAAGCAAGTAGGAAAAAATAAAAAAAATAAAAAAAAATAAAAAATGCAGAAACAAAAAAGAATATTAAAAACAGTTGGACTAAAGAAAATATGTTTTAGTTGAACTGTTTAACTAGAACAGTCGTAGGCAATCCTAAACAAATGTGTTTTTAGTCTTGATTTAAAGGAACTCAGGCTTTCCGCACTTTTACAGTTTTCTGGAAGTTTGTTCCAGATAAGTGGAGCATAGGAACTAAATGCTGCTTCTCCATGTTTAGTTCTGGTTCTAGGTATGCAGAGCAGGCTGGAGCCAGAAGACCTGAGTGGTCTGGAGGGTTGATACACTGATAGCAAGTCTGTGATGTATTTAGGTGCTAAGCCATTCAGAGATTTATAGACTAACAGAAGTATTTTAAAGTATATTCTCTGAGATACAGGGAGCCAGTGTAAGGACTTTAGAATTGGGGTGATGTGCTCTACTTTCTTAGTCTTAGTGAGGACACGGGCAGCAGTGTTCTGGATCAGCTGCAGCTGTCTGATCCACTTTTTAGGCAGACCTGTGAAAACACCGTTGCAGTAATCAATTCGACTAAAAATAAACGCATGGATTAGTTTTTCCAGATCATGCTGAGACATTAGTCCTTTAATCCTGGAAATGTTCTTCAGGTGATAGAAAGCCGACCTTGTAATTGTCTTTAAATGCTTTTGAATGTTCAAGTCTGAATCCAGTACCACACCTACATTTCGGGCCTGATCAGTGGTTACTAGCTGAAGCGACTGAAGCTGTGTGCTAACGTTAGATCTCTCCTCTATTGGTCCAAAGATTATTACTTCAGTTTTGTTTTTATTCAGTTCAAGAAAATTATGGCACATCAAAGGTCATGGTCAACAAAGGTCCGTTGCAGCCAAATGACTTCATAGAACTGGCTCTGTGGGAGGGATTGCACACTCCCTGCAGATAAGATCTAAACCTCAGCAGATGGGATTCCTTCTTTATTTGAAGCGTAAAGTGTAGTTGGAAGTTCAAAGATCTGAGACATTCTTTTGGTTGTGGAATAGCATGCAATGGACCTTTTCTAATGGTTGCAAACCATTTAAATCTGATCAGGCTGTGCTTAGTGGGTGAGTTAAAATATGAACCTCAAGACATAGGTCAAGTTATTGGTGTCTTTAAAAAAAAAAAGAAAAGTTTTTTAAATGTTAACCAAAGTGTTCAATCTTTGGAATGCTTTGTCAGGCTCTTTTGAGGCACTGCCGTTAAATAAAAGGAGTGCTCATGGGTGAAAGTCTTTAGTATTTTTTCCTTTTTTAAAAGGAAAAGTGTGGTCAGCTATACCTAAAACGAATGTGTTCGGGATGATTTAATGAATTAAGCCTTAATCAGTAAAAAAATAAAAATAATAATTTTCGTCGCAATCACCGAGTCTGGAACCTGCCATTGTTTCAATTAAGGAGTAATAATCAATATAGCTGCCCTTATTTTTCTGGCATTTTTATGCTGAAGATCTTTCCTGGTGGTGTAGAATCTGTAGCAGGTTGTCCTATGCATCAATGCATCAGGTGGTTTCCGAAAGTTACAAGGTTCTTTAAAATGACTCTGACAATGATACAGAAATGTAGTGATATTAAAAAATTGTATTCTTATTTTTGAACTCTTAAAGCTACAGTGTGTAATAATTACAGGGATATACAGTCAAAAATGTAATATATTATACATAACTATGTTATTTATCATCATCTACGAGCTCAGCCTCTTAACCTTAATATTTGCGTTGCCTTAGAATTTGTTATTTATAATTACATAGGAGCGGGTCTCGCAGCCATGGAGGCAGACATCTTTGCGCTACGGCAGCGCAGAGCCAACAAACTAGCGATTGCGAGATCGCCCATTACGCTCGAAAGTAACTACGGCAAGTTGAGAGAGATGAACTGAGACGGTACTGAACAATAGATGGCAGTGTCTATGTAAACAAACCTCATCACTTGAGAAGGTAGGTGATGCAGACATCGTGGAAGACATGTTGTCCCGTAACGCTCGCCGTATTGTTGGGGGGGAGAAGCGGTGGGGGGGAGATGTTCATGTTGCTGCGGTCTGCAGTCTGGACGTTAGATGTCGCTAAAAATTACACACTGTAGCTTTAAGTTCTTTTAAATGCATGTACTTAACTATTTTCAAAATAGGTGTGGTTCAGCTTTCAATCAAAGGGCTTTTATGCACATAAATGTGATCATATCAGCCTATCAGGGTAACAGTGATTTTTTTTTGTTTAAGCATAATGTCCTGTTAGCTTTATGTTAAAATAAGACAAAGTTGTTTTGTATTGACTGATGGTGATACTGAAAGAGCCTTTATGAAAGGTCATATTGTTATATTAAGCACAGGTTCAATGTTATTGGATCTGCTATTGTATTTCTATCATGTCATTAAGACCAAGGGCCGGATCTATCAAAGGTTTGCATGTATAAAAACGTGAGCTATTTCACTGCGCACGCTAAAAAATGTACAAACTGATCTATCAACAGCGTGCTAAAAGGATTTGGTCTTTAAAACGTGCTAAATAGCGCCTCTTATCCATTTAGTACTTTTTCTGCAGTGAATATGCAATATGGGGCGTTTACACGCAAAAGTGCGTCTTCTGGGAGGAGAACATGTAAATATATTAATTTAGCACTCGCAAAGTGATTTATCAAACCTGAAAGCAATTTTTGACTATATTTAACATGTTTCAAAAGAAGGTGCAAATGGTCTGTATGCGTAATTGCGCACACATGGCAGCGGTTATTGTCGCAAGAAGGAGACACTGAAATGAAGCAAGGAGACGCAGTGAACGCATTTTTTCACTCCGTGTGAATATTTTTGGAATGAACGAGGAAACGATCATCAAAACATTTCGTTAATCCAGCATTGCCATTTTGGAGCTGTTGGGGGAACTCCGAGTGGATTTGGAGCCAGCCACAAGGAGGACCCACGCAATACCAGATATCACAAAACTCCTTGTTTTTCAGAAGTGCTGTCCGACGTTCTAAATGCCATGTCGCCCTGACGCCCTAACGGAGAAACCAGACCTCCCCCCTGAGCCTGTGGAGCAACATGCCAATGCTACGGGGAAGCGTACGAGCAGTAATCGCATCCACAGTCACTTCTTTTGAGTCATTTGGTATTTGCATTTTTCTACAGGCCAATACAAAACACCAGTTTTTTAATTTTTTTACTGCAGTGAAGTAGAAATTCAGCCACATACCACCTTAGGGAATAAAGGTTGCCAAAGTGTTTTATTTATATATATATATATATATATATATATATATATATATATATATATATATATATTTTTTTTTTTTGTTGGGGGTCACTGTAAGATTTAAATTTCTTAATGCACTAGTTTGTACAAACTACAAAGTACTTTGCCGCAAACCACAAAATGCGCAAAACCATCATTTAAATAGGGCGTCTCCAACAGTTTTGCACCTGCCACCAGTTACGCAATCACTCTTGTTAAATCACCCGCAAACTATTGTTCAGCCCCTCGCGCAAAATTCAAGTTTGCGAGTGCAAATTACTGCATGCAAAATTGGATCTTGATAAATCCGGCCCCAAGAGATGATTATTGGGGAAATCCCATTAGATCATGAATTTCTAAAATACTTGAATCCAAAAACCTATGCTACACTCCAAAATACTCATATGCTGTGTCTTTTCCATTCAGGCATCTTCATCATGACAGTTTGAAGAAATACAATAAATTGCTGCCATGTGATTTGAATATTTGAACAAATATTTCTAACAAATCAGTAAGTGAGCATAGAAGATGCATTTTGTGTAAACTGGGATTTAGTTCATTTTTGTCAATTTATGGATACCATAATGGTTTCAATGATAAACAGGATGTTGTTACCTTTACAGCAATAATATACGGTTTTCAGAGCCAAACTAGCATCTTTTATGGGAGGTTTTCAGTGATTTCCCCCTTATTGCCAATGGGTACTGATGTGTCTTTCCATTGTCCAGCACATGCATCAGGTGAGTCAGAGAAGCAGGATTGTGCATGCCTCTTTCTGTGCTTCTGCAATGACCCTGTGAGGACATACCTAGGATGCTTTTAGCATAACGTGCAACTATAATTTACCTTTTATACTTTAGGTAACATTGAAAGTACTGTGCCTGAAAGCTCAATTTTTTTTCTTCACCAAAGACCTTTCATTTGAGGCAGTTAAGAATATTCTCTCTGTGTTTAAACACTTTGAATGCAACAAAAATAACATTATGAATGGCTAAGTAATTTTTTTTTCTGGAAAATTAAAACTGAAACCTCAAAGGTTGTATAAACTTTAAAGCACTGTACAACTGCTACACTATATCTACACTACACTACAAATATCATAATGCCACATTACCAACGCAGATTGTTATGTAGTTACAAATTTTGATTATGAATGTTTATAAAAAATATGTGTAATTCCAAATCCTACCTTTCTTCATCAAAATCATCCACAGCGAATAGATATTTAAATCATTAATAAAGTCGGGCATACACTGTGCGATATTTTCAATCGTTGCAGGCAGCTCCACCTCAAACTGTACAATGAACCTGAAGGGTTTAAAAATTCCACCCATCCCCTACAGTTCCTTTTTAAACATCAATCTTTGTACTAAAATATTCTTTGTGTCATGATTTGTGTACATTAAGATCTAAAGAGAAGCTCCATCTCCTGGTCAGACCCTGTAATTCAGTGAAAGGGTGGAGTCAGAGCAAAAAATATGCAAGCCCAGGAGAAGGCCAATGGCTGGAAGTTGGAGTGGATTTTGCTGGGAGCTGCAGGGAAGTGGGCTGCCATTCGGCTGGCGTTTGACTGGGAAGGGCCATTTTGAATTGCTGCTACTGTATAGGATGCTAAGGGCTAGCAAAAAGCACCATAAAACACAGGTGGTCACTTCTTCTAAAATACTTTTTCATACTTAAAGAGAAAAGTATAGCAAATTAGGGCAGAACAGCTTAATGTCTTCTCTTAAGTTTCGATCACCAGAGGAGACTCTGATTTTTTTTTTTTTGTGCTTCACCCAAAAGCAAAAATATTTTCAAAAATGTAATCCGTCGACTTAAAAGGTAAAACAGTGTTGAATCTGACGACTCCTTAGAAAATCCTTCTAAGGAGGTTTCTGATCCCGAAACCTTTAATTGAAATACAGACTTGGAATCTATGGAATGTCTGTCCAGATAGATCTGAAAGCTGTAATGAGCTTCTTCTTCAAAGGAAAGTGTGAAGGGTGGATTGCTGTAACAAGCTACAACATTATCTACTCATTTAGAGCTGCTTTCAAATTCAGTGCGAGTCTCAAGAAACTTCAGAGAGCCGCACTACAGAAAATAAATAAAACACAGAAAAACATGAAAAGTCTGTTGAGGGAACTTTCCAAGAAGGTTTTGGCCACACCTGTGATCTGAAAGAAGAAAAGGAATTGATTTGATGTAAACAGCCAGGTTTTAAGGAGCAGATGTATCTGTATATTTTCACTGATCACTTTTTGTTGATTGTTCTCGTTAATGCGGATGATGAACTGGCCTCACCCCGCTGCTGCTGCTCAATATTCTTTTTGACCTGTCTCTGCACCCACAGGGCTTTAGTGTAGTTTGACTCTAATGGTAGATTAGGGATTTGGAGCAGATGGAGCATTAAACAACCGGAGCACACATCAGGGAACAGGTCCTGCTTATATGACTGGTGTGATAACTAAACCACACATGAACAGCTTACTGCCTTATTGCTAATGTTGGATGAATTATTTTATTATCAGGTTATTTTTAGTGTGTGTTTTAGTGTGTGTATATAGATTTAAATTTTGATCAAGCTAAGGGGTCTCAGAGAATGTACATCTGAGAGGCCTGTTTAATTGCAATGAACCAGCCTTTTATCTCCTCTTTGCCCTTTAAATATTTTTCAAACTATCAGAAAAAGAAGTGCATGATAATTCCCTTTAGTAAACAAATAAAGGTATCAGAACCAACCTGGCTCTTTAAGACCAAATTATATGCTCCTTCTTCGTAAATCAATTTCAATTCAATTCAGCTTATTTATATAATTCACAACAACATGTAACCAACCAAAAATTTTCTGAGGAAAACCAACTGAGTGCATAGACTCATTTACTTTAAAGCAATCCCTCACACCAAGCATGCTTGTAGCAACAGTGGAGAGGAAAAAACCCTTTTAACAGGAAGAAACCTCCAACAGAACCAGGCTCAGTGTGAGCGGCCATCTGCAGAGGTCAACTGTGGTACAAGGAAACTGCCAACGAAGAAAAAGAAGCAGAGATACAAAATACAACTGTCAATCAGCTCCACTGGCAGCCCCGTCTACAGCTAGGAAGACAAGCTCCAGCTGATATTTGTCTCCAGGAGAATAGAGATAGAATGAAGGAAAGGGGTCCCTATGTCCTCCAGCAGTCTAATCCTATTGCAGCACACTTGCAGAAACCAGTTCAAGATAACCTAAGTATTTTGGATGAGGTATAAAAAAGGTAGAGCCACAGTGTGACCAAGTTAGTGCTAAAGGAAATATGTCTATCCAAACTGAAATTCTGCTGGATTGGGCTGTTAACGCTTTACCTCCACCTACCTCTCTACTTACCCAGCGACTGAGCACACATCACTCTGTTTTTAACTATAAGCTTTATCAACCTTCATCGACCTACAAAGTCAAGGAATCACTTCTCCAGAAACCTTCTGATGATGTGATGTCATCTGAAAGACAAAATAAAGGATAAATTATCCAGTATAGAAGGACTGACCCTGCCTAAAAAACAGTGACTGTGGCTTTAAAAAGCAACGCTATAGTAGTTGAACTAAGGAAAATGTCATTATTAAACATAGATTAGCAGATTAAAATGTGACCCTATGTCTTTCCATCTTGGTGCTCCTCATTTTTTTGTCAGGTTTGCACATGCATTTCTGCACACAATCTCACAGCTTCAACCATTTATCCATCATATTCTGCAGTGGCTCCTTCATCCAGAGCCGAGCATCTGCTTTGCCATCATCATCTCTCACTGCTTGTCATATGTTTGTGGCAAGCAGGGAGCAGCGTGGCGGCAAACCCGTGCAATGGGGGTGGGGAAAAAATAATCTGAGTTTACACAACTGCAAGGCGGAGAAATTAAAGATGATTTTTTTTTTTTATTCTCCTTATCTGAAGGAGAATTTATTACCTGGCAGAAGAGTAAGAGCTGAGCGCTGTCAGCCAAGAATAATGACTTGTCTAACTGATAGGAAAACACACATCCTCACCGGCACACAAATACACACCCACACATACACAGTATGCATGCACAAAAAAAGATAACACAAAATCAACAAGCTAAAATACATAACACACACTCTGTGTCAAATGTTGAGAATCTACCATAGGTTTCATACAAACACACACAAATATACACACAACTCTGTCAAAAGGGGGTCACCAGCAAAAAAATTACAAATAAGAGCAGTGTTATTTAATTCCCACTCAAATAGACTACTCTCCATGCTCATTTTGATTGATTTTCAGAGCTGACTCAGAACCTTGAGGCCCCAGCCGGTCCAGAATGTGTTTAGCAACAGTAGCAAAAGTATCTTCAGGCGAATCACTGTTCTTTTAAAAAGAAAAGCCCCGGTGAACTACAAACTGGAAGAAGCACAATCCCCGCCTTCCCCTTTAAGTAAACTACTGGGAGCTGCCATTTTTGTCCAAATATAGTAACCCCTCCCTCCTGCCATCTTCCAGCAGTGATGTCACGGTGCGGTAAGCCTAGCGCCATTCTCCCCGCTTTACAAGCAAAATCAATGGGAACTACTAGACACATCTGCAATCAACAGTGTTGGGCACGTTTCTTTGAAAAAGTAATTAGTTATAGTTACTAGTTACTTCTCCCAAAAAGTAATTGAGTTAGTAACTGAGTTACTCCACAATAAAAGTAACTAGTTACTAGTAAAAGTAACTACTTTTGCAAGTGTATGAAATTAATAACTGGGGATGTCTAATTCTGAAATCCTGTGTTTGGGTTGTTATAGATACTGCAACATGTAGCTGTATCCATCCATCCATCCATCCATCCATCCATCCATATTTCTCTCTGTGACGGGGCAGCGCGGTCCCTCCCGCTGATACGCATGCACGCACACATACATACACAGAGAAATGCACGTGCGCACACACCCATTCAACTGCGAGTCCCTTCCCGTGTATGATAATTACAGAGTGATCGCTTTACTCACTTACATTAGCCTCTTGTGTGATGTGGCACGACCAAGGGTGCACACTTGGTGATGCTCATTAATCGGAACTCATACATTTACACTTAAACACATACACACGTTTGCACTTACCCGTGGAGCGTTGTTTGAGAGAAAGTGGGCGGGGTATTTTCAGGATTTTTCTTTCCTGTTTGTTTTTCCTCATAAAGGAAGTCAGTGATTTCCGCTGGCAAATTTAATTGTATTTTTTTTTTTAGAAAGTAACCTCAGAATGGAAATAGAAAATTATTATTTTTTTCTCTCTAGGAATAAATGTTTTTTTTTTTTCCCTTATTATTGTTAAAACCAATACTCAATTATTTACTGATCTAATTGTAGGGCGTGGCTTAGGATTTATAAGGAGAGCTGCTGACATTACTGAGTCAGTCTGGCCTGGTTACAGAGAAGGTAACATTGCTGTGCAGCCCAAAAGGTATTTGTTTTTGTCTGAAATGATGTAAATACTACATTTGTTGCCATACTATTTTTTTTTTGGATTTTTCCCTGCTACTCTGCTCTTATTTTTGGGAAGTGTGAAATAAATATGATAAACTGAAGATGTCGACATGCCCTCCATGATTTTTTTCTCATGATTTTGGAGTCAAGTTGACCGTATCAAGGTCTAACACAGAGGCTGTTAGGAAGAACCCACGACACTCTCTTTCTCCATATAGGCTAATGATCGTTCACGCTCTCCGAAGTTCCCCTGTGGCGCGAGCACAGGGCGTTTGTTATGTGCCTTTAGTGAGCATGCGCATTTCCTGTCGCTTGCGCGGTGAATCGTGCCGCCGCGCTGTGCGGAGATGCAGGGGAAACCATATCTGATGGGGAAACGCAGCTCGACGTTACACCGGTATTTCCATCTGGAAAGCGCTGTTTTGCTGCTGGAGTCCTCCTCACTCTCCATCCTCCCCTCTCTCATGACGCGCACGAGTCCTATCATGAAAAAAGGTTAATTGTGCGACCTGAGTAACGTGCAGTAACGGGGTGTCGGCAGTTCTAACTGCGTTATAGTTACAGTAAGAGTAATAATTTTGATTACTCGTTACTAAAAAAAGGTAGCGCCGTTAGTAACCCCGTTACTTTCAACGCCGTTACTCCCATCACTGGCAATCAACAACAATTACTGAAGGTTTCCAGAGAACTTCACCATTGAAATTCACCAGAGCTATAGTGAAACTGACAATGCCCACGTGCATGGCAGTTGGATGTTGCAATACATTGGGTAAAAGTGAAAAAATATATATATATATTTATTTCACCTTTCTGATTCCTGATCCTCCACCGACAGGTTTGTAGTTGGATTACCAACTTGAAGAGGGAAGATTTGCCATCAAACATTTGGCCAGAGAAAAAACATGTAATATAATAAAGCACATTCATATGAAAATTACTCTTAATTAAAAACACTTATAATTATTGAACAGTATGTAATAATTTCATATTTAAAGTACTTTAAGAAGTTTGAATTCTGAATATGACCGGCCTTCTTCTTTAAGGAGGGAGTTGGGCACCATATCATTCAGACATAATCATTATTTGAGATATGTTATACTGTAAAATTTCTTTTGAATGAGTGACTAAATCACAAGAAAGTGGCATTCTTTAGTCTGTACTTTTTGACTCTGACATAATAAGAAATAAATAAATACCCAATAAATACATAGGGATATAAAACAAATGTTACCTTAACACCTACAGAGTTGAATACAACTCTATTTCAGACAACATTTGGTCCCATTCCATATGAGAGTAAAATTTACTCTATAGCAGATTTTCAGAGTCAATTTTTTCAGATTAGTTTCATAATAAAGAAAGACTCCTCAGAGACTGGCAGGTAACTGTCACACTATAGAGTAAAAGTTACACTGCATGCTGTCAATTCTACACTGATTAACACTTGAGCTGATTTACACTCAGTAAAGTTTTAAATACTCCATTTAGAGTTAAATAGGTTACCTCTAAAATTTTAACACCTTATTTTTGTATATTGCCACAAAATTCATCAAATAAGCAAATTAATGTAAGCTGTTATTAAATTATAACATGAAAATATATAAATATATTTTCATTTGCTTCACCTTTATTTATTCACCTCTATGACAAATACATTTATTTATCATCTTCATTGTTTTCAGCGTTATTTAATTACTTTCTAGTTATATTTAAGCATTGTTGTATTTCTTGTTTACTCTCTCTTGTCCCTTGTGCAAGTCTCCTTTCCCTTAGCTCCCATCCTTCTGTCCACACCTGCTCCCAATTAGTTGATAAATTCAATTCAGTTTATTTATATATCACCAATTCACAACACGTCATCTCAAGACACTGTAAAATTCACTCGATTATCCAGTCAAATTGATTCAAAATTTTCTATCTAAAGAAAACCAGTTGATTGCATCAACTCATTGACTCGAAGGCAATCCTTCACACTAAGCATGCTTGTAGCGACAGTGGAGAGGAAAAACTCCCTTTTAACAGGTAGAAACCTCCAGCAGAACCAGGCTCAGTGTGATCGGCCATCTGCAGAGGCAGACTGGGGTTCAAGGAGACAGAAGCAGACATACTGAAAGAAGTAGATTACTCCATTCATTGTTATCTGTGGTATATATACTCCTCTGCAGTTACTGGTTGCTGCATAATCTTCATTCCCTCAGTTTATTACTCCCTAGTGTCTGCTAGTTTTTGGTTCCTGAGATTTTGTCCATTGGTTCTGGATTATGGCTTCTGTATTTTTTACTTCCTCAGTAATTTTGGCAAGACATGATCTCTGCTACTTCAGAATTCCTCAACAAGTATTCACTAATTGTGACACTGGTGTTGGACAGCTGCTTGGATGTCTTTGGTAATTGTGTTCCTGCCATGGCTCTAGCGGACACTGCTCCAGTGTTGCCAACTCAGCGACTTTGTTGCTATATTTAGCAACTTTTCAGACCCCTCCAGCGACTCTTTTTCAACAAAGCGACTAGCGACAAATCTAGTGACTTTTCTTGTGTCTGCCGTAGGGTGCCTCACTCGTCCCAACCCCGTTCTCCCGCTTCCTTAGGAGTCCCTCTCAGCGCTGCAGTCAGAGCCACAGCATGTTTACCCTCAGTGTCAAGACTGCAAATGAGCCGCGGACATGCGCTAGGATTGACTCCGCAGGTTGATCACGCTGGACTCAGCTCCCTCAGTTGCTGAACCTGCCATAGAGAACCTTGACCAACATGACGATGACCCAGTCTTTCTGTGAGCAGGCAAGCACAGCCTGTATGTGTGCAGGAAAATCTTATTAGTTTAAAAAAATAACAATAATTACCATTATTTGCTCACATTGTCATTGATTCTTTATAGGCTTTTCTTTGTTCCATTTAGATTGTTGATGTTATTGTAATGTAAAAAATTGTATTGTTCAAAATGTTCATGTTTTACCATGCTTTCTAAGCTCCTTAGTGGACCACAAGGGAAAAAAAAAAAAAAAAAAAAAAATTTATGCAAATTAGGCAATGACGTCTTTCAGCGACTTATAGCACAGCCAATAGCTACTTTCCTTACAGAGGAGTTGGCAACACTGCACTGCTCCCACTTCTGAAGGTGTATCTTTCTGTTTGACAAAGCTCCTTGTTAACCAGACTGTATGTTTGTTAATTGTAAAGTTTGTACACATTCCCTCACAAAAAACTGATGTACAATGTCACAGTGTCAGTTAATTATAATGTAATACAGATCAGTGGCTGCAGCCTCAAAAGCACAGCTGTCAGTACAGTCAAAGCAGTCCTGAAACCATTTCCTCCACCCAGTATCTTCCACTGTTTGCTCATGAAAATATATTAATATAAATATATACATATTTATAGACATGTGCAAAATGTTGGTTCATGCTGTGACACTCATTTTACATACGCAATATGAATGGCACTTGCTTTGAAGATAAGCTTTGCAGATGCTAACAAGCCTGCATGTGTTTTAATGTAGTAGTAGCCATTTAAAATTGCCCTACTTTCCTGGATAGGTTCTTAGCTGGTCCTTGGCTGTTCCCCTACAATTTCGTTTTAAACGTCAGTCTTTGTACTAAGATATTCTTTCTGTTTTCTTACCCTTTAATTCAGTGAAAAGGTGGAGTCAGAGTAAAGAAATATGCAAGAGGGGGTCACTCCAGTGCTGGAAGTTGGAGGGGATTTAGCTGGGAGTTGGAGGGAAGCGGGCTGCCAGTCGGCTGGGGTTTGACAGGGAAGGGCCGTTTTGAATGGCTGCTACTATACAAGCAAACCTTTTAAAGATTAGGCCCTCTGTGTTTCATAGATATGCATCTGTAATCTCTTCAACATCAATAGCATAGAACTTTATGTCTGAGTAGGTGTCACTACCAATCACTTCCTCTTTAATATGATAAAATGCTTTAAATATTTGGATGATAATTTAGGAGTGAGGATATTTCATGAGTGGATTTGTTGCATAGGTTGTTTCCTATCAAAGTACTGTGCTAGGATTAATGGAGCTCCTGAGATTGCCACACACTTTCACAAATATTTGTAGAAACAATCTGCATCTGTAGGTTCTTTATTCTATACACTTGTAGCCATGAAACTGACTGGAACACCTGGTTTCAATTACTTAGCGGTGTGAGCCAGTGCCTTTGTCAAAATAGCATGTCTTTATATAAAGAGACAGCATGGAGGTCATTTCATCCAGTATACAAGACTCCGTACGAGCTTTATTCCTAACAAACTGAAATCTAATTTAATTTGTGCAACGCACACACTCTCTCAGTGCTGGCATGCCTTTCTTTGTTGGTAATAACCTCGCTGTTCCTCAGTCCTAAGGAAATCAGATGGAATGGGAAATTGAAAACAAACACTCATTTCAGATAGAGAAGAATCAGCCAGCACATTCAAAGCCCAAAGATTGTTCTCAGATCGTGTCCCAGTATACAGTATTGTTCCTGATACTTAAACTCCTGTCTAAAAGTCAACTTATATATAATAGGATGCAGTCGAAAGCTGATGAAAGCTATTTGACCGATATACTGGGGTATCTGTCAGAGAAAGCACATGTCCTAAGAGACTAGCTTCTCCAAAAGGTAGGGTGGGCTGTTCTTGATCTTTGAATTATTTCTGTTCTGCTAATTATTGCATTAAGTAATGACGAATACATTATAAATGCTTCATTAATCTTAACTCCTCTGACAAAGCACATTATAATGGCTGCAGTAAGAAAACTTAAGGTTTAAAGTTTGTAAATAATTAAGTACAAATAATTGCTGGTTGTTTTTAAAATAGCTCTAAAATGGCTACTTTTTTTATCGTAAAATCTAACACTTTATTTTGGAAAGAAATCTTTCCATTAACTGCAGCTTTAAGTTTTTAAGTCAAAAGTCAGATTTAGGAGTTTGGCCATGTTTACAAGACAGATAAAACAAATGCAATTTTTTTTCCCTGTTATGCTAAATTAGAGAAGAGAAAATGTAGGTGAAACGCAGGCAAGTATCTTCTGCTAGAAATAGCTGTATCAAGACTAACATGTTCAAAAGCTGAAACTTCACTCATTCCTGAGCTCTTGCTCAAAAAGGTGCTCGGTTGTTCTTTTCACGTCTTGGTGGGTTTTTCCTTTTTTGTTTTTTGACTTGTGTGTGGGTGTGCGCTCTCCATTTCACATTGAGTTCGGAGGCTCCCTAAGTGGTTTGCAATATGAAAACTCTCTAACACAAACTGACACGAGTCGCTGCACTGAGACTTAATTCTGCTTTGCTGACAGCAAACCAACTGTTCTGTGTGCGGTTGTGTGCAGTTGTACATGCATGTACTTGCAACACTAGAACTACCAGAGGGGTGGTATTCCTTTAAATTCCACTGTGGTGCCAAATGCTGGCTGTGAGCAGCCCAGCTCGTCACTGTTATTCAGTAAATGGCCCGTTACACTCTATTAGGCGGGGGTTCGAGAACAGGAGTGTAACACTGCTTTACAGTTAAAAACAGCCTCTCCTCAAAAAATTCAGTTCAATTCAGTTTATTTCTATAGCGCCAATTCACAACACGCATCTCAAGGCACTTTACAGTTCACCAGATCATACAATCAAATTGATTCAAAGTTTTCTATCTAAAGAAAACCAGTTGATTGCATCGACTCATTGACTCAAAGGCAATTCCTCACGCTAAGCATGCTTGTAGTGACAGTGGAAAGGAAAAACTCCCTTTTAACAGGAAGAAACCTCCAGAAGAACCAGGCTCAGTGTGAAAGGCCCTCTGACGAGGCCAATTTGGGCTCAAGGAGACAGAAGGAGAGATACAAAAGGCAACTGTAAAAGGCGGCCCGGTCCAGGAAACCCACAGCCAGGCAGACAAGCTCTGAGCCGGCTACCATGTCAGAAGATTAATAAATTCAGCCAGTAAAAGTCAGAGAAACTGGATTACACTGAAGAAGAAGCAGATCTCCAACATCTTGATATCGGCCTGTTTTTTCAATGGCTGAAAAACCTGTTTAAACCCATTAACAATTGCCTTGTAGTGGCAGTGGGAACATCTCACTGTTGTGTATCTACCCTGGTCAAACAACTTGGCAAGCAACCCGCGTTAAAATCACCTCTGATTGGCTATGACCCGCATGCTTTGGGAATGTAAGAGCCAGGTAAACCTCCTAAATTATGTGACAACATTGAACACAATGTAGGGATGTCAACTCACTGTGCCAGTCTGATCTAACAAGCAGAAACAACTGTGTTAACAATGGATAAACATGGAGCAGCTCTGGTTAGAGGGATTCAGACAGATAATACAGAGAAAACAATAAAGCACAACGACTACGCCCTGGCTTCCTTACATGTTGCTCTCCATTGTTTACTTTCCTGATTTCTGTTGCACTGGTGACATGATCAATGCTAACCAAGCGAGATGATTTCACCCGACACACAGCTCCGGGGGACAGAGGCCAAGTAGCTGCCAGGGAGGGGTTAGACCAGCTTGTTTTGCCAGTGGGAAGAGAGCCAAATGCCGATTGTTACTATAGCAGGTTTGAAAAACACGTGTTAACCTGTTATCTTCAGTGGGAAACAGGCTATAGTTTGAGTTATGTTCAGAATTAATGTTTTTATTTTTTATTGACAGTGGAATTACTAGAAAAGCGTTTATTAAGAACTGGTGGATTGGAGTGGCAGAGGTTAGGGCATCTGCAGAAAGTAAACTCTGCAGAAAGTAAACTCAGGTTAGTGACCACGTAAATCTAACGGAGGAAGATTATGAACGTGAGTCACTAACCTGGTTTATAAGTTCAGTCCGTGCCCGGAGAGCTAGGTAGGATCCAGCCGATGAGCTCTCCTAGATGCTGCAGCCCCAGAGAGCAGAAAACAAGCAGGAATCAGACAAACAGATCAGAACAGGAAATGGCAGGCTCAGTAGCAGAGAGGACGACCAAGAAATCAGACACAGTAAGGAAACGCTAAAAGCAATCTCAGCACTGGCTGGAGAGAACACAATTAATTTGGCCCCGATGACTGGGTACAAGCAGCTTAAATACAGGCTGGAGCAGGTGGATCAGAATAGAGGTACTGAGAAACTGGGCAGAATTGGACGGGTGAATGAAATGAGTGATTAATCCACTCATCCGCACAAAGTTCATGAAAGATACCAGCACTTACCTCTGCCCAGGAGACTATGCTTTTGATCGAGTTTGTGTGTGTCTTTGTTTCTCCGTCCATCTGTATACAGGATAACTTGAAAGGTTATAAACGGATTTTTATGAAATCATTACCAAAGGTGCACCTCAGTCCAAAGATCCATTACATTTCTGGTGATGATCCTCATCATAATCAGGATGCAGGAGTTTTTTTTATAAAGGATTATTTAATGAATGAGCAGTTTTCCTCTAAACCAGAGCGGGGCTGCAGTGACTATTGACAGCATCAGACTCAAGAAGTCCAGAAGTTTTACACTGTAGACAGAAACAGGAAAAGTTAGCTGTGCCTCGATCGATGTCTTTATCTGCTGTTCAAACCAGAAAGCAGAGTGAATAAGGAAGGGGAGAGCAGAAGAGACAGCAGAGGCTGCAGAAAAACACTGTGACTTATTTAGAAACTTATGAAAGGAATTGAAGGAAATTGTTACCAAAGGTACACCTCATACCGAGGAACAATTATTAAAATATATTAATGACTTTTATCCATATGTGGAAGTCATAATTTGCTGCTTGGTAGAGGCCTGTGCTTTCCAAGTGCTTTTTTATTTAAAGATAAAACAGGAAATATATCCAGTATTGAAAACTATAGGCCCATTGCTTTAGCGAGTGTGCTGTCTGAAGTTTTAGAAATAATCCTTTTAGATAGATTCCACAAATGCTCTTCCTTTCATCTGAAGTCCAAAATCTCCTGGCTGTTCCTCATAAAAGGAACTTTACCCCTTCTAAGAGACACAGGGCCGTTCTGTCTATGGTCCTTACAATTTGGAGCGTTTTGTACCTGCAAAACATCCATTGTGGATGTTTTAAAAAACAAACGAAAACAGCTTTATTTTACTGGGTTTTTCTATTATGATGTTCCTGTGTTTTTTTTTGCACTTGCTTTTATATCAGTTATAACTTAAAGGGATTTCTCTTTTACAACATTTGTGACTCGGCTGCGATGGTTGCTGCATAAACTTTACTTATTGTCTAATAATGAGAATTTCCCTCTCTAAATGTACATGTGAAGCCATTTCTTCTCCTATAGACTGAATTCCCTGCTATTGATTAAACAGAGTGCTGCAATGGATTTTTGTTAGGAAAAAGTGAAAGAATGGAGAAGGAGCTTCTTGGATGATTTTGTGAAGGATCTTCTAAATCTGTTTGTACTATATTTCTCCCTTCACACATGATTACAAACAGTGGAAGATAAAGAAATCAAGAAAACATTATATAAAAGAGTACAAAAGGAGAAAAGCAACCCAGCAGTGGACTCAATGTGTGTGTGAAAGAGAGAGAGAGAAAAGGAGAGAGATGTGGAGAAGTGAGCAACAGCAGTTTGTTTTGTTCTGATCAAGGTCACAGCAGCTGAATGTGGAGATCCTAAGGGAACACCGCTCTGTGTGTGTGTCTGTTTGTGTATGACACTGTGTGGAGACATGACACAGAGTTTTATGTATCGTAATGTTTCTGTGCATGTGTGTTTGCCTTTGGTCTGTGTTTGTTTGTATTTAAAGCTCTGTAGGGGCTTTCAAATGGAGGACTGTGGCGACACAGTTCACTCGCTGCTCAATTAATTGCCCTACAGACTCACACAGAAGCATTGTAACCCGCAGTCCACAGAAAACGACATCACTGTAGGACCAACAGGCAGATTCCCCATAAAAGATTCAAAGATAATTAAACCTAGTTTAAATGTTTTTCTATCCTTGTGGGGACTTTCCATTAACTTCCATTCATTTTCCTCTCACCTATTTAGCCTAAACCAGACCTTAACCCTTACAATTACCAACTAAACCTAAACGCCACCAAAGAATATGCTGGTGAAGATTCCCAGTCAACCAGGTCATAGTATTCCAAAAAATCTAATCCAGAATTGCTACAATGCAGCAATTGAGTTGATTCCTTCCCGCTATCATCGCAACCCCAACTCCTTTACAGGGGAACAGAATATCTCGCCTGTTCAGCCAGGCCAACAATTCCCTTTAATGACCCCCCTTTCACAGACAGCCATTTTTTGACAGCCATCTTAGATTTTGTCTTAGTCTTCAGGATGAAAGCTATTATTAGTCTTAGTCATATTTTAGTCATTACGTTATGTTATAGTTTTAGTCGATTTGGGTCAACTAAAACTTTAAAAGGTTTTAGTCTAGTTTTAGTCATTTTTATGTTGTAAAAAAGTGAACATTTACAATTTAGAATAACAACCAGATTCTTTCCCAGACTGACAGCTCTAGCCTAGATGCTACAACAGCTGCGTATAGAATGCTGCCGTGCAGTTCATCATTGCTGTTGGGCAGAAAACTTTGATTTAAAGAATTCAAATAAACTTTTTATGAATGAATGCCCTACTTTATAAAAAAGTGTCTCGCAAAAGTTGTGAAAATAGCAGATCTACAGCTCAACACATCATATTGGTTAATATAGCAGACAGACAAGCTAACAAAATTGACAATAACAAGGTTTCCATTGTAAAGCAAACACTTCCTGATCTACTATGAATTATGCATTAGAAACAGACCAATAAAATCTTCACTGCTCCAAAAAAGCAAAAAACAAAAACATTTTTCTTTCTACTTTGGCAATTTCGGCTTTATTTCTAGTAGATTTAAATTCACAGTGTTTTCATATTTAAAAAAATACAGAGAGAACCTACATAATTGCCTTGTAATGTCATAGCAATTCAGACCTAAGTTGAATGAATATGTTAACTAAAATGTTAACATATTTAAAGGAAACAGAGAAAATGTTTTAATGATAATACAAAGAAACATTTTATTTAAATAGATAGAAACGAGAACTATGAGAGAGAAATATTCAAAGATCTATGTACAATTTCATCTGTCTCTTTATCCAAAAATAAACAGAATTTATTGAGATATTTTATTTGGATATAATTTAGGGATTCCTTTTGGTAGAAATTAAAGAATGTTTAGCATCACCTCTTGTGTGCTGGGAGAAATAGAATCTTGATAGTTAGACAAAGGGTTTTTTTTACGCTTGGCAGAGGATGATCAGCCACATAGTTTATGAAGTAGCGATGGAAGACAGTGGGAAGAGCGAACCAATAGAGTGGAGCGTGAAGCACAGACTCTGAGCTCTGCGTGCAAAGCCATTTCATCCATATATGAACCAGCGAGACTGAGTTGTTTCTTAAAGCAGGAATCTCGTCAGATGACAAATAGAAAAAACTTGTGGTGAACAGTGGGAAAATAGGGAGCTTAGAGGGCAAATTAAGTGTTTTCAAGCCAATATCAGGTAAAGCAAGATATGCTTTTTTTTATTGAAATCAAAAATATTGTAATAAGTTGATTGTAAGCATCACATATCAAAAAATGCCTGGTGTTTTCTTTATTTTGAGGACATCTCCTTTGTATGATTGGACTATGCTGCACAGCTGTTATACCATTGATAGTCTGCCAGAAACTAATCACCAGTTCCTACTATCTACTGGAGATGCCTTCTGAGGCCAAGTGTGCCAATGTCTTACTGTACATTAGCCTTTTTCTTTCTTACCTTACATTTGTTTATTTTTTTTTTACCTACACTGTTTATTTGGAGGTTATAATCCACTACAAAACATTGAAAAACTTAGATGGCAATCAAGCAAGGCTGGAGCTTTTGCAGTGCAGAAAGCTAGTCAGGGACTGACTTTGATGATTTTCACACAAGTTGGATGCAAACTTGGTGACAAAGTCATCTTTGGTGATTGAAGACTTTGTCCTGGAGGCTAGAACTGTCACAGTGGTAAAGGTTAGCAACAAAAGTTACAGAAAAGTGAAAGGAATTCATAGAATTGTGTCCTTGTTCATGATTAGACCAAAAAATGATGTATAGACTATGTGTGTGGAGATGTGTGTGTTTGTGGCCATGTTTTTATTAACTTGTGTTGAAGATCTCCAAGGAATACGCTCCATTTGGGGGACTTATAGGTACTTGTATATGTGCCAGCGACAGATCCCCAGCAGGTTTAGTTTAGGTTTAGGGTATATGTATGAGGTCAGGCCATAGAAGTGAATGGGAAATTAATTGGAAATGTCAATGGAAAGTCCCCACAATGATAGAGCGATACAACATGTATGTTTATGCATGTGTGGCCATGTTTTTGTCCTTTGTCCATTCTTATGGTGGGGACAATTTCCAAGGATTATGCAAAATTTAGGTACTTATAGGTACTTGTGTGGACCACCTAATGGTCCCCATGGGGAAATATTCTCTTCTTAGGGTTGGGTTAGGTTTAGAACTAATGTATGAATTGAGTTCAGGTGAGGCTTAGGGTTAGACATCTTTTGGTATTGGTTAGGGCCAGGCTATAGAAATGATTGGGAAATTAAGGGAAATCAATGGGAAGTCCCCACTTGGATCGCGTGTGTACACGGGTGTGTGTGTGTGTGTGTGTGTGTGTGTGTAGGCATCAGCAGTTTTGCCCTAAGGACCTTTCTGCAGGATAAAAAAAGATTTAGCCTTTAGCACCAACATGCACATACTCATACTAGACTAAGCTCTGTACAGGTCATTAGGACACCAAACAAATGATATCTCCTTAGTAAGAAGGAAGGCGGCAGTAGATGTATTAGCATGAAAAGAAACATGATAAAAGTGCTCCTTCATTGTGTTCTTATCAAAGTCCGATAATGCATTGAAAGGCAAGGATTGGCCCTGATGTTAGGAAACACAACACTGAGCTTATCAGTCTCTGAGGCTCTTGCCGTTATGTTGAAAGACCGCCATTGTTGTAAGCTTTAGGAAGAATAAGAGAGATTTTAGGGTCTACGCAGTGGATTTAGTGGGGTGAAAGTGGACATAATAAATATAAGGCTTCAACAACAAAAAACTTCCTAGTGATTAACTAGATATAATCACACAGAAAATTTAGACAAACATAACGGCGGGTTTTCTAATTTTATTCTGGGAAATACATACTTTATTTGTGTGAGGTCTAATGCCATATTTTCTCCAAGCTGGTAATGTTTTGCTGTAGTATAATGAGAATCTTTTATTCCAGATATACTTGGATGAGCCAGTAGGAAAATAATATATTTTGCAATTTTTGGTTTGATTGCTACAAATTTTTGCAGCAAAGACAGCAAATTTATAGATATTGTATTACTAATCCTTTTGAGGTCATGAAGATAAAAACTTGAAATTCTCCCCTGAAAATTGTACCCCCCCCCACCCCCAAGGCAGAGCTTTAGTTTCTTCTCAGATGCTCCAGTAACTGGCATGTCAAGCTTTCCTGTAAACTCAGAGACACATTTTGCAGAACACTCTGGTTTCAATGCTATCTGGTTTAGAAATTAGCCAACAGGTCTACTTAGCCTTTGATTGGTCTGCAGATCCTGGTTCTTGGCTTCTGGGCTTCCATGATGGTGCCTCCCCAGTGTGAACCTCCTTCCTGGAGACACTCAGAGGGGCAAAGTCACATGTCCGTTGGGGAGTGGCTTGTAAGAGGGCCTTATGAAATAGGGTTTTGCAGAACTTTGAAAGGGGAGTCCAGCAGCAGGGAAAAACTGCATCCTCCTACACCAATGTTCAAGGTTAATATCAGCATTGGACATTGGTCCTCAATGTCCAAAATCAATGTCATGATTTATCGCTCAACAATAATGAATGTGACTTGCTTGGCAAAATCCAGGACTGCTATGCTTAGTTGAAATAGGCACGGCATAGAGAGAAGTTTCTTTTATTAGAAGATGTGATGCAACCATAGAAGAGATTGTCGACTGCCAGCTGCATCGCATTTACGTAGTGCGATTGCATCATAACACACAAAACACAAGCAAAGCAAAAATACTGAAATCACAGAAAATTAAGAGCTATAAATGCATTCATGCTGGTAATACGTATATATGTGGCCAATAGCAAACCTGCTGCAAACACACCAGTGATGCTAACAAACTCTGTGTATACGGAAGGCTTCCAAACCATGAGGGAGGCACGATCATCAACTGAAATGGGTTTAGTTCATATACTGTAACATTATTAAACGTCTTTCTCTGAGCATCCTGTTAATCCTGTTACTCAAGGTTTTGTTGCATCAAATTTGGGGACTTTCTCCCACTTTCTTACACTGTTATATGGAGCTAATTTGCAGCTTTTCTTAACGTGAAGGAATGTTAAGAAAGAAAAAACAACCTTAAACAGAGGGCATGGACTCAGACTTCAGCTTTCAAAAAAGTACAATCCAGCAATTGAGTTGATCCCTTCCCACTATCATCGTAACCCCCACCCCATTACAGGGGAACAGGAGACCTCGGCTATTCAGCCAGGCCTACAATTCCCTTTTAACGACCTCCTTTCAGAGACATAGACAGGTATGGGGTATTGCAGGCTGACAAAGAAGCTAAATCACCCCTATTCCAAAGGGGTGGTCTTGTTCGTCCGTTTCAATTTACATGTTTTCTAAGTAAAAACAAGGCTTTGTTGGGCTACTGTATAAAACCTGAAACTCAACTCCATTTCTGACATTTTTAAGTAAAAAGCTTCCTGGATGTGAAGCAAAACGTCTTCAAACTCGGAAACAAAGTCCAGTCGATTGTTGTTTTTTTTTACTGATGACTGAGAATCTTCACCAGCATTCTTAATGTTCATTTTTTATCAATTTTTGGTATTGCAGTATTTTCTATTGTTGTTTGTTTTGTGTGTGTTTGCACTGTAATTCTGCAACAAATCACACATATATGTGGTAGTCATCAATACCCACTGTGCCAAAAGACTTTATATATGGAGACAAAAGACTTTATTTATGGAGACAAAAGACTTTTTATATATATATGTTATACATATAGGCAGAAATGCATACAGAAATGCAAAAATGAGTAGCAGAAATAAATAGTGTTGAAGAAATAGAGGGTAAAAAAATACAAAGGAGGAATAAAACAGACAAAAATATTATATCATGCACATAAATAAATAATTTAAAAAATAAGTAATAATAAGTAATAAATAAATAAAGTTCACGATTAAAGCGGGCAATAAATAAATAAGGTAATATTACAAAGGCCAATGAATAAAGAAGCTAATTAAAAGAGATATATACATTTATGTCTTACTGTATAATTTAATTTCTACTTACATGTATTTGTTTATTGTATTTTTGGGGGAAATTAATTGAATGCTTATTTATTTATTGGGCATTTATTTATTTCTGTATTTATTTTTAGACATGGCAAAGTTGGTCCTCCATATTTACAGAGTTTGTTGGTATAATTACAGATAACTTGATGTTTCTACATTTTGTTCTGATACTCCCTATATGACTTGTTAAAGACCCTGAGGCTTCAAAGACTGTTTAATAGTTTTGGGTAAGGAGGAGAGAGGATGCATGTTATGTTAGCATTTTTGTCTGTTTCTTTTGCTTTAAAATATTATCAAGTTGAACGAGCTAGTGCTTTGGGACTTGGAGGCAGAGGATGTGTGAGTGAGTATTGATCTTAGTAAAGGATCTCTTCCCTCTTGGGGAGGTTTACACCACTCAAAGCATACAAACATATACTCACAGGCCCCTCAGTGTAGAATGATTTATTATAGCTTTGAAAAGGTTTGTTTAGTCCATTACAGATGCTCACAAACTTCAATATTTCCTTGTTCAAACTGGTTACAAAGACAGAATAAAAGACAGAGAAAAAAATGTACCACTAGCTATGTAGAGAAAACAAATAACATAACAAGGGGGGGGGACACCTTAAAACTGAGAAAGCAATTCATGAAATTGATCATCATCTAGAGCAGAGGTCTTCAACAGGGGGTCCGTGACCCCTAGGGGGTCCGCGGAGGTACTGCATGGGGGTCGCGAAACTTTTGGTTGATTCATTTTTTATTTTTTTTTTTATGTTCCCTCCTGAATTGAAATGTCTTTAAATCCACATTAACATGAATTGAACAGACTGTAGTAAACATAAATAGAGGCAGAAGATGTCTTTCAGTCATCAATGCACACATTCAGCGACACACAGGAGCTCTTTCAAGCTGGGCACCGTTTCATTCACAACACCTGTCCCGTCAACCAGGAATCAGAAATACTTTAATAATCCTAGGGAGGGATTACTTTAGTTACATTACTCCATCTGTAATAGAGTTACTATAGGACCAGTTTGATATAACACAATTTCATACAATATATATAATTAGGGGGTCCTCGCTCCATCTTGTCATCAGTTTGGGGGTCCTTGTCCTGGAAAACGTTGAAGACCCCTGATCTAGAGTATAAGATCACTGCAAAAATAAATACGTGCAAAGAGGTGACTTATGGGATATCATTAACAAACCATGAGAATTTTCTAAACCTGGTATCCAGGCTCTAATGTTAAAAGGTAAGCAGCAGTTCATGCAGCTCTGCCTTTTATATGTTGACTGCATTATGCCTATACCACTTGATCGCTTTTTTCCCCCCACATATTACAGCTGCAAACATAAATCTATGTTATTTTAAGGTGAAGAAAAATTATTATCGAAGTAAAAATAGTGGCCTGCATTAGTATTTATTTCTTCTGAGAAAATACTTGGTAGAGCTCCCTATTACTGCAGTTACAGCGGATATCCTGGAGTGTGTCTTTACCAGTTTTATAGAGAATAAAATGAATTCTATGTGAACGAGATGTAATTCAACTTTCAGTTATTCCATCAGATTCTTAATTGGATACATTTCTGGACTTTGGTTAAGACATTTTACTATTTAAATATAGTTTGATATATACCATTCCTCAGTTGCTCTGGTTGCATCTATCGATATGGATACTGTGCATTTGGAGGGTGAAGCTGCATCTGTTTCAAGCCTTTTGCTGGCTTAGACAAATTTTTCAGAAGAAGTATATGCCATAAGCATGATGCTGCCACTGCTGTGTTTTAAACTTGGGAAGGGTTGTTTATCCTTGTTATTGATAACAATGTCCCTATACTATCAGCCAAATTATTACATTTTCATCCAATTATTACATTTTCATTGTTTGCAGCAAAGTGCCTTGGTTTGTTCAGGCAGCTTTCATCTTGCACTATTTTATAAATACCAGATTTATCGAGGACTATGGCTCTGCAGGATTGTCATCAATTAAAAATTTAAGGTATGAAATCAAAGGATGGCAGAATACACAAAAATTTAATTTTCTTATTTTTTATTTCAGAGGTTAAATCAAAACAATATAATTCAATTTTCAACTCGGTCTATTTATATATTGCGTGATTACAACACATGTCATCTCAAGGCACTTTACAGAGATAATTCAACAAGATCATTTAATCAGATTGTTTTTTTTTTCAATCTATGGAAAAACTGCTGATTGCATCAAATAAATGACCTAGGCAGAATCTGCACCTCACTTACAGCAATCCCTTTGTGAATGTTAATAGATAATGACATGACAAGTTTAGCTGCACACTTTATTAAGTGCCACTTGTCCAGGTGGTGTCTTGAAAATGATTTGGGCTATGCAATTCTGGGTGACGAGGAGGAGTAGCAACATCTTTTCCTTCTGATTTGCTCGATAGTCCAGAGCCAGTTCATAATTCATTTGTACATTTAAGTAATTTAAATCCCATATCAAACAGATTTCCAGAATGTGCTTCTTTTACCTCCAGCATATTGTAAAAATAAATAGTAATCTCCTGTCAAGGGGTGTGTTGCTGAGAAACTAGTCCATGCATTCGTTACTTCAAGGCTGGACTGTTGTAATTCTTTACTATTGGGAAGTCCAAAAACTGTAGTTATAAGCCTTCAGCTGATCCAGAATGCTGCATTTTAAAAGAGAGATCATATTTCTCCTATTTAAGTTTCCTTTCATTGGCTTTCTTTTAAATCATGAATATCATTTAAAGCCCTCTTTCTCACATATAAACCCCTAAATAACCAAGCTCTGTCTATTATCAGAGATCTGATTGTTCCTTATGTTCCTAACAGAGCACTTTGCTTTCAATCTGCAGGTTTATTAGTGGATCCTAGAATTTCTAAAGGTAGAATGGGAGGCAGATATTTTAGTTATCAGGCTTCTCTCCTGTGGAACCAACTACCAGTTTTAGTTTGTGAGGCAGACACCCTGTGTACTTTTAAGGCTAGGCTTAAAACTTTCATTTTTGTTAAAGCCTATAATTACCATGTGGCTCAGGTTATCCTTAACTATCTGTATAGTTATGTTGTTATAGAAATAAGCTGCTGCTTATATTTTATTGTAGCTCTATTCTCCCAATATGCAATATTTGTTAATTCAAACCCTTTACTTTTGCTCCTCTTCATCCTTTTGACATGCAAACTAGCTCAGAGCTCCTCTGCTTAACAGTTTCTTTCCTACAGAGAGCCAACTGTGGAGCCCTGTACCATGACCTTTTCTCAGATAGAAAATATTTATGAATCAGTACCTGGGAGCTTGAGGGTTTTTTGCAATTTCTTGCAATTAGCTGTTCCTAGAACTGCACACTTCTAGATTGAGATGTCTGATGTTTCTCTAAGTATCTGCTGGAGACACCTTTCCAGTGTAGGGGTTACTGCCCTATGTACTCCGATGATCACATGCTGTCTCTAGTTTTTCACTGAGGCCTTGGTATTTGTCCAGTTTCTCATGTTCCTTTTTTCCTGATGTTTCCATCATTGGGGATAGCCATATCAATCACCATAGCTGTTGGCCACAACCATTTTGTCAGTTTGTATCTGGAAGTCCCACAGAATCCTAGTGTGTTCATTCTCTACCGCTTTGGGAGGTGGATCCGACGTTGTGCTGCCATGATTCGTGCTTCTGCGCTGCCCTTCAGCCCGGCCCTCTCTAGTGATCGGTTGGATTTGGTCATATCAGCCACTTCAGCTATCTGTCGGTTGTACATTCTATTTTTTTTTTCCTCCCATGGTGGTTCCTCCAGTTCCTTCTATTCCATCTTAGATTGTCTGACACATTCACTAAGAGTTTCTTTCTTTTGGGGCCATCTTTGTGAGAAATTCAAGAGGACAAAGGTGAAGGCCTCAGAAATTGTCTGACTCAAAGATTATCTTGCAAACAGACCACAGTTGTTAGACTAAAGGTTCAAGTAGTTAGCAACACAGCAGCACACATGGGACAGCACTCTCAGCATTTCGTTTTACATTGCACACCTCTTGACTTTCATTAAAAGATAAAGTCTTGTCATCTGTAGAAATATTTAAATGGCTCTGCGATCATTGGGTGCATCAAAGATAGATCAGAAGCTTAGTACAGGGAACTTTTGAACCGCTTTTATGGAATGGCATGGGAAAAAATGATCTCATCCTTAATGTGAAAAAGAACAAGGGAAATTATTGTAGATTACAGAAGTAACAGAAACAAGCTGAATGGTATTTATATCATGAGAGAAGATTTAGAGATGGTGGAGGAGTATGAATACCTAGGAGTTTACCTGAACAACAGACTCCACTGGTGACACAACTGTGGAGAAATGACAGAGATATATTTACTTCCTAAGGAGGCTTAGGTTCGAGTCTCATCTTGTCTGCCATCACCTGCTGGGGTTACAGCATCAGAGCAAATGACTTCAAAAGGCTCAACAAGCTAATAAAGAAGGACTGAACTCCCCTAGAACCTCTGGAGATGATTTCACAAAGAACAATTTGTCATAAATTGAAAAACATTATGGAAAACAGTGACCATCCTCTTCAGAAGACAACAACAGTGCCTTAAGTAAGAGGATTCCCTCCATCCAGTCCAAGACAGACCATGACAGAAGTGAGATGATCTTGGCACTGATGACTGTATTATTGGTTCATTCCTTCCACCTGCTTAGCTCCACTCAGTTTTTATCTGCCCTCATCTGATCCACGTGTTCCGGCTCTTATTTATGATGACATTTTCCAATCATCAGTGCCAGATTAATTGATCTGAGTGTGAGAGTATTCTACTTTACCCTGTTGGGTTTTGACTTCCTGGTCCTCACCGTTTTCTGTCTCTGGATTCATAAGTTTTGACATGCACCTGTTGTGTGTTTTTGCCTGTCCCTGTGTTGGGACTGCTGTTTGGACTCTTCCTTTTAATGACCTTGGATCTGTTCCCTGACTTGAACTCTTCCGCTCTTCTGTATCTACTGGCCTCCGCCTGTCAGTTTGCTCTGCCTCACAGGTTATTCTAACTTGTTCTGTCTGCCTGATTTCTGGGTCCTAATTTCTGAGCATTGACAAGGAGATCTTTCCTGCCTACAGTCATTAACACCCATAGCATCTCATTGAAAAACTGTACGTTTCCCTTTGGAATTAATAACTTTTTTTTTAATGAATCTGCGCATGTTATTCCACTGTACTTATACTCTATTTTAAATCTAATATTATCCCATCTGCGGGCGCAATCTCCTATGTGTGGATTGTTATCTCTACATCCAGCCTTATTTCTCTACCCTGCGGAACTTCCAATGTCCCTGCTGTAGATCCTTGTGTTCTGGATCATTGAGTCAGTGTCTCGCTCACTCTTAGCGTACAGCTTGATGTCAACCATGTACAGGAGCTGGCTGTGGCCCATTTCTGGGTCTGTATTCATAGCCAGTCTTGTTGATTACTTGGCTAAGAGGTTCAGGCCTATACAGAACAGCAGGCAGGACAGAGCATCTCCTTGGAACAATCAATATTCTATTGAAATCTTTGCAGTTGGCCTCAAGGGTAGTTTTCCACAGCCCCGTAAAATTTGCAATGAAGGCTTTTCGAGAACTCTTGACCATATAGAACTTGAGACATTCTTGGATTAATGTGTGGTATTGAATCATAGGCTTTCTTATGATCAAACCAATCCGTGCAGAGGTTTGTTTGTCTGGTTTTGCAGTCTGATGGAGCAGGGGCCATGAAGGTTATTAAAGTTTAATTAAGCAGCATTATAATGAGCAGTACATTGCCAATGCTTTGAAATATTTAGAATCGTAAAAGAAAAAGTATGAAGAAAGGAAACATTATCTTATTTCTTTCATTCCTCTAAATGAATTGAAATAACCAAAGTCAAACAATGGAAGCCTACTGGACTGTTTTCTGTCTCTATCTTAAACACAATGAAATTAATGCATCATTAGCAGGCACCTTCTATAGTTGATGATATGTTAAGGACATAATTCAACCAAGTGTAAGAGCAGGGTCAGGCCAAAAAAAAACAATACAAATTTGTTGCAATTTGCATGTGTGTTTTTTTCCTGCATTGGTATCCAAGTCCAGTCCGCTGGAGCCACTACCCTAAATTTTCTGATGTATTCCTTCCCCAACACAGACACAGATGTTGATTCAGGTCTGTTGATGAGGGAAACTGTTTGAAAAATGCTGGAGTCTCTTTATTGAGGACCGGACCCAGACCCTCCTGTTTTGTAATTAAACGCATGCTTGATACATTCTTGTGCAAAATGTGTCTTTAATTGTTTAATCTTTGAGAGATTTTGGCATAGTCTGACTTGTCCTATAAACTGATAACCAGCCATTTCCAGTGACTGAAGGGGGGCTGTTCAGGTGGAGAAGACCTAAGTGTTTTAGACATGTTTTGCCACTGATTAGGATAATATATGCTCTAAAAAAATAGAAAAAGGAGATAAACACCCCTGTCCTTCCTTTGTGACTTATTGTGCAGTTTCCCCCCTGTTTATAGTCACCTTTCTTCTTTAACGCAATGATGTGATTGCTTGAGTGTTCTGTGTTTTGTTCTGCCTAATAAATCACCATCTATCAGATTGGTGGATACACACATCTCCCCCACCTCCCACACACACATAATATGGACAAACAGCCACAACAGACCTACACACACACACACAGGCAAACAGTTTATAATAGACTGACCATTTGTCATTCTCTGAGCTGTTGACAAGAATAGTGTCTTCAATAGTGAATGAGTATGTGCGTTGGGTTGCAAGTATTAATGCAGTGTTAGACTCCACCTCATTATTATTCATCTAACTGATAATATCACTGTGATGTCACCAGGCAGGTAGTTTCATCTTTACATATGTTACTGTTTACAAAATAATTTCAATGAAAAACAAGGAAGTAGTATTTTAACTATCTATTAAGTGCCTTTTGCCAATAGAGCCATCACAAAGAGCTGTATATAAAAGCATAGAAAGCAAATAGAAATAAAAATAAGATAAATTGACTAAATCCTGTAAATGCTCTGATTAAGGCTGTACAATGGAGTACCTCTGCTAGCATGATTCCAATATTTTTCCGAAGAACTTTAATCCCCCAGTTTTTTGATCAGAGTTTTTATTTTCAAATGTTTATTTTGCCTCTGATGTTTGATACTTTGCAACTGAGAGGATTTTGCCTTTATATTTTCCTTTTTAGCCATTTGTTATACATCATACTTATAGGAAGTTGTTTTTATTCATCATGAAGCAGCTCTTTAACAACTCTGAAACTGAAATAATACTACAACGACTTCTACAAGCATCAACTGAGTTGAAAAGGAGGGACAGAGGATGCAGAGAGGGAGCAAGGAGAAGAGATAGAACCTGGAAATTCAAGCACTCACTTCTTTCAGTCATTAAAGACAATGTGTGATATAAAGACACTGCTTAACTGTTACTTGGAAAATTTACGGTAAAATAGAGGAATTCTGCTTCAGTTTTCATGTCAATTGATGAAAGAAAGCACATAATGTTAGAGAGTTAACTGACAAATACTGCTGAATTGGAGAAAAGAGATAGAATGAAGTAGAATGATGAAAAATGGTCTCTATATCTTCTAGCAGTCTAAGCCTGTTTGCAGCATAGCTATGGAGATAGCAAAGGATAATTATTATTAGAGTGAGCCACCCTAATAAGCTCAATAAAAAAGTTAAGTTTTAAGCCTAATTTTAAAGGTAGAGAGACTGTGTGCCTCATAGACTAAGCGGCTCTTCTTTATTATCATACGTTTCTTTTACTTTTCGGGAATTTAAAGGCATTAAGTAACCCTGTGAAGTTTTCTTCGTTGTTCCTCCACATTTTTTGGCTCTGAGGACAGAGTTCTATGAATCATTAACAGCAGAGTAATTATGCTCTATCAAACTTGGAATATTACCCCACTTAGCTAATGTTACATGCTATAATTAATTCTGAAACCTGCGAGCCAACATTCATTTATTTGATTAGTACTTTGCAAAGTCACACAGAGGTTTTCCACTGTTTCAAGGTATGGCTGTTCATATCTATGTGTTCAGATTTAGAATACTTTACATTGACTATAGTTATGATAAAGTGATAGTGTGATAAATGGGTACTTCAGTAGAGCTGTGGTGTGTGTATATATATATATATATGTATATATATATATATATATATATATATATATATATATATATATATATATATATATATATATATATAGATATCTATATATATATATATATATATAGATAGATAGATAGATAGATAGATAGCTTTAGACAGACAGCCAGACAGACAGACAGATAGATAGCACTGTCAAGCGTAAAGATTAAACTTCAGCTTGAAGACAGCTTATCATCATTGGTCCCTTGCATGACTTGGTCAACAACAATTTAAGGCTCCCTCTTCCTGCACAGCTCTCTTGTGTCTCCACTGCTTTATAGCACTGCGGATTCAAGTTTCTACTTGACCAAACTGTCCTGTTAGGAGACCATTGCAAAAAGGTTCGGGGAACACGATCATACAAGGAAAAACTCAGCTTTAAGAGGAATAAACCTCTAGCAGATCCTGACTCAGTGTGAGTGGCCATCTGCTGAGGCCTCAGCAACCATTTTTAAGCCCTGTCCCTGCATGGCTTGTCTCCACCTGGTAGTTGGTGATGTTGACTCACATTTTCTGCCAGTTAGAACTTCTTTTCTTTTCTTGGTTACCTTCTTTTCCTTCTTATTTGGCAAAAAGTATAGGCGGTTCTCTAATTTAACAGTAAATGACAATCAGAACTGTTGTGATTTTATGTTCTATTCAGTTCCCAGCAGGGCTGGGATACTATAAGATGTTTATTGCCCTCCCCAGTAGGGGTGGAACATATCTTATTTAATCAGATATTATTTCGGCTGTTATATACTGTTTATGGAAACATGCACTACTAGCTGTTTGTTAGAACAATAGATGAAAGAGTGATTCAAGCACTAATCATGGTCAAACACTTAATTCTGCACATACATGGAATAAATTCACCACAACTTCTTTTCAAAATATAAGAGTTTATTAACAAAAATCATTCAGCTCCAAGTCAAACATATTTCAGTACCACACTCTTAACTAAGACTAGTGAAACTAAACTGAACTACTATGTACAAAGAGGAAGGGGAAGCATGGTTGAAAAGCCATATTACAGTTTAAGATGAATTTTGAGTTTGAAAACCAAAGTTTATCTTGAGGAATTTGGGATATGATCAAATTAGCTTTTCACTAATTTAGAGAAATTGGAAAGTTTTCACACCAATTCACAATGCAAACCCATGAGGTGAATAAAACATTATTTGACCAAATAATGTTTTAATAAATGATTTGCTTAATCAAGAACCACTAACCTTTAGTCAAATGATTCTTTACTCTTGGTCATACTTGGTAATCGAAATGTAATAAGCATCTGAGGAACAAATGAGCACTAATGTTATATCAGTGTTTAAACTCTTAGTAACATAAAGCCTGTCCACGCTTCAACAACAACAAAATATGTTACTATAGCATAGCAAACAGTCCATCCTGTTAGCTTTCCTCTACTCATTAGTAGAGGACATATTGTTTGTTCTGTCCCTAATCATGTCAGACCTGCAAACCTTTTTGTCCATTTCCATTTGGAAGGCTAGAGTTTAATCCAGCTGCAGCTCCGCAGTCAGAGCAGGCTCTCTTTTGTCTCAGTGGCTCACAGCAGGGGTCCTCTTTGTCTGAGTGGCTCATCAAGGCAGGTTTCTCAACCAGTCTGGCTCTATAAGTTCTGAAACTCAAGAGAAATGTGTTGTAAAAGCTCTGTTTTGGAGCAGTTTGGTTCTGAAAGGTTACCACAATGACCCATCCTTGATGACTATGGAGATCTGGGTCTTTTTGGGCCCAGATCTCCAGAGAGATCTTTTATTTTCTTCTCTGGTCACCATGTAAAGATCAAAAACCATGATCATGGCATATGGCGCAACAGAACAATTTACAGTTTCCTTATGTGTTTCATACTTCTCCTCCACTGACAGCATGTCCTCATAGACAGGTAAATACTTAAGGCTTTCCCCTTTTGGCTACCCTGATCAAAGAAGGCAACACAACATGTATGTAAATAACTAATTTTAAGCTGTGGGAATGCTTTTATTTCCGATGCAATTATTAATAGAGTTTGACAGAATATGTATTTATATAAATAAATTCTTGAATTATTTAAACACTGTCCCTCTAAAGGTGATACACAGTAATTCACAGAGCAGTTTTATTTCCCTGATCACTGCATTATTCTTCCAAAATCTCATTAGAGTCATAGTCTCTTAATGTCTTTCTACTGTTGACTCTGTAATCAGCTCTGGCAGAGGTTTAGTGTTAAGTAGTTTGGCTGAGTTTTAATTGTTTCAAAGTCCTCATGTTATTTGAAATGAACAGTAACGCTGATCCAATTAGTACTGTAACATGTAAACAGTAACACCTACTCCTGTTGTGCACCATGACCACTTTTCTTTTCACTTATGGGCACGTGTATTCAAGTTATCAGTATCATGTCTTATTCATTACTTACTGTCTCAAATGAGACTTTATGAGGGAAATAAATTGTATCAACGGTAATTCTTATTAAAAGGATTACATCCATGTAATCCCCTTTGTCCCAGTGGACCTCCAAAAAGCTCAACACATCAAGAAATCCCTTGCTCACACACTCATACATAACCAGATTAGCATGTAGAAATAAATGTCTACAACCTTTTTGATATGCTGCAAATGACACAACACTCCTCCAATAAAAACCTCAGAGGATGTTACTGAAAATGATGTTTTCCCCTGTGTGTACATGTTCCTGGATATTAAACTAAGTTGCTGGGGGACTGGAAAAGGAATCTTATGTGTGGCTCAGTTTTGATGTTGAAAACACACCTGTGTGTACAAAAGGATTATAGAATGAGACTTCACTTTTAATATCCTTCCTCTCCTCATCCCTAATTAATAAAAACAAATCTGCTTCTAACATGACTAATGAGAGTTTAGCGTGAAGGAACTCTTGGTTTATGCAATAAAAAATTGGCCACTATAAGATGTTTTAAATATATATATATATTGCATATTATTATATTCTGTTGAGAAAGTGGCAGGTTAGATAAAAGAATGAGATAAAGAGATGTAAAGTTTAGGTGTGGGAGAAGGGGACGAAACTAGCTTTGACATTTTTGTTCACTAATGTAAGGTTAAAAGTCTTGTAGAGTTCAGACCTAAATAATTAAATGTAACCTTTGTTTGAATTAACTTTTAACATTTACAGTTTTGCTTGCAGCTGAAGGAGACAAGCCCAACAATAATAACAATAGAATAATAATAACAATAGAACTAAAAACATTAAGTATAACGTTTGTAGGATTTTAAATTCTATTCTGGATTTAACAGGAAGCCAAAGAAGATAAGCTAGGATAGGAGAAATATGATCTCTATTTTTAATGTTTATTATAACTCTGGCTGCAACATTTTGGATCAGCTAAAGGCTTTAACTGCAGTTTGGGGGTGTCAGGGTTCTGCCCTGTGCTTGAGTTTATTTTTAGTTTCTGTGTTCTGTCTTTGTAGTTGTTTTCTTCCAGTGCTGAGTTCTTTAGTTACTCTCTGTTGCCCCTTGTGCTTGTTTCCTTACCCCTTGGCTTCCTAGTTGGTCTTGCCCACATCTGCTCCCAATTCACTGATTAGCCTGGTCTTGGTTCCCTCTCCCCATATATACACCACCTCTGCAGTCACTCAGTGCTGGTTTGTTGTTGTTTTTTGATTCCTGATCTCAACCGTGACAGTGGACTTCCTGATAGTAAAGAATTGCAATAGTCCAGCCTTGAAGTAACAAATGCATGACCTCGTATCTCAGCTTCACCCCTGGAAAGGATATTTCGAATTTTTGAAATATTCCAGAGATGAAGTAAGAAAATTCCGGAAACTGCTTTGATATGGAATTTAAATGAAAGGTACTAATAAAAATAATAATTACTTTACTATCTGAGATCAATTTAATCCCATCCTGATGTAATGACTGAGTAATCAGCTCCTTTTCCAAAAGTTCTGCACCAAAGACTAGACTATATCTTTTGTTTTGTCTGCATTCAGAAGCAGACAGTTAAGAGTCATCCACGTCTTCAAGACATAAAAACCCCCTGCCTCTGATCAGTGTAACTGAGTGTCATCACCACCAGTGTGAATAACAATCTTACCATATTTAACCTTTTCCTTAGCCAGCAGCAGTGGGGGCCGGCCCATAGGGGGCGCTGGGGCACCGCCCTCCCTGATAAGAAGAGAGAAACGTAAAATATATTTTTAGAAATTAACTCATAAATGTCAGTTTTACTCTGTAGAGTGTGTACCTATAAGCAAAACAAATTATATAAACTACATTTCCCTACCTACTGTCATTCATTTGTGGATTTCCACAGACAGACTCCTACCATCTCTGTCTTGGGGCGCTGATCAGACAGACCCACATTTGCAGAGAATCTGTCAATCATGTACTATTGCTAGGTGAATTTAATGGCCAATCAGCGTCTCAGAACTTTATGGTCTTGGGGCGCTGAAAATACTGCGCTTTTACAGGCTTCTGCACCCAAGCGCAGGCGCAGACAATTAGAGGGATGATGGCGAACGTAACGAGCGAGGTGCAGCTTCCACCAAATTTGGTGAGATCCTTATTTATCTACCCGTTTGCCAGAAGAACATTCATGTTGTAGGATATCAAAATTTCCTGTCATGGTTATTGTGACTGCGACGAATCCACCTCGTCGCTTAAAACTTTGCGTGCCACACACACATTCCTGTTATACTGTCTTTGTGGGGACCAATTCACTCGCGCTGAGCCCAGTAGCTCCATTAACTTAAAACACACAAGCTGTCCTGGTTACCTGCTGGCGTATTGAGGGTGCACACTTAATATTTCAGTGGGGTTAGCCGTGTGTGTGTGTGTGTGTGTGTGTTTATGCTACAGGGACTTGTCATCTTCAGTCTGGCTGCGTCTTTGCTGGGTTCAAACCCAGTTTGGTGTAATTGAATAAGTCAATGAATCTGTGTAAAAGAATTAAGTTGTAAAAATATTTGTTTGTTTCTGTACATCAATTGTTTGTGGAGGTAATATATGGACAAACTGATTTATGAGAAGAAATCAGAAATAAGAGAGCCTGAGGGTAGGGGCTTAAACTATTTAATGAGGGCTGTGGGAAGAAGAGCGGCAATTTCTGTTTTCTGTTTCTTTGTTACATTGCTGGTAACTGGAGGGAGGCTGAGGCCCAGAGGATCTTGTATATGTTTAGTTTCTTTTGCACCCTGTTTTGAGTTTTTGAGCACAATAAATCACCAACACTGGTATCCCGACTGAGCCTGGATTCTTGGAGGCCAAAGAACCCCGTCACAGTGACCAAAATCATCACTGTTACTGTTATTATATAGTAAATTAAATCATTACTGTTAAATTGTATGTATTGTGCAATTGTTTATTTGAATTCTTATTCCGGATTAGTTGGAGACATACACTAGGCTATGTCAGCCCCACCAAAAATATTTTTCACCAGCCGCCACTGGCCAGCAGTTTCAGAGGATTTGATGTCGCCTTTTCTGGCCCCCAGCAAATGTTTGACTAGGGTTCCTGTTGTCTTTTATGCTACATTTTTGAGTATGGAGCTGGTGAATGTGTGTATATATATATATATATATATATATATATATATATATATATATATATATATATATATATATATATATATATATAATGCACTAAAAGCATTTCTCTATACATGAATATATCAGTATTATGGTTCTCTTGTGTTCTAAACAATAGAAAAGCATTCAATAAATACACACTCACCGGCCACTTTATGAGGTACCCCATGCTAGTAACGGGTTGGATCCCCTTTTGCCTTCAGAACTGCCTCAATTCTTCGTGGCATAGATTCATCAAGGTGCTGGAAGCATTCCTCAGGGAGTTTGGTCCATATTGACATGATGGCATCACACAGTTGCCGCAGATTTGTCGGCTGCACATCCATGATGCGAATCTCCCGTTCCACCACATCCCATAGATGCTCTATTGGATTGAGATCTGGTGACTGTGGAGGCCATTTGAGTACAGTGAACTCATTGTCATGTTCAAGAAACCAGTCTGAGATGATTCCAGCTTTATGACATGGCGCATTATCCTGCTGAAAGTAGCCATCAGAAGTTGGGTACATTGTGGTCATAAAGGGATGGACATGGTCAGCAACAATACTCAGGTAGGCTGTGGCGTTGCAACGATGCTCAATTGGTACCAAGGGGCCCAAAGAGTGCCAAGAAAATATTCCCCACACCATGACACCACCACCACCAGCCTGAACCGTTGATACAAGGCAGGATGGATCCATGCTTTCATGTTGTAGACGCCAAATTCTGACCCTACCATCCGAATGTCGTAGCAGAAATCGAGACTCATCAGACCAGGCAACGCTTTTCCAATCTTCTATTGTCCAATTTCGATGAGCTTGTGCAAATTGTAGCCTCAGTTTCCTGTTCTTAGCTGAAAGGAGTGGCACCCGGTGTGGTCTTCTGCTGCTGTAGCCCATCTGCCTCAAAGTTCGACGTACTGTGCGTTCAGAGATGCTCTTCTGCCCACCTTGGTTGTAACGGGTGGTTATTTGAGTCATTGTTGCCCTTCTATCAGCTCGAACCAGTCTGGCCATTCTCCTCTGACCTCTGGCATCAACAAGGCATTTCCGCCCACAGAACTGCCGCTCACTGGATGTTTTTTCTTTTTCGGACCATTCTCTGTAAACCGTAGAGATGGTTGTGCTTGAAAATCCAAGTAGATCAGCAGTTTCTGAAATACTCAGACGAGCCCTTCTGGCACCAACAATCATGCCACGTTCAAAGTCACTCAAATCACCTTTCTTCCCCATACTGATGCTCGGTTTGAACTGCAGGAGATTGTCTTGACCATGTCTACATGCCTAAACGCACTGAGTTGCCGCCATGTGATTGGCTGCTTAGAAATTAAGTGTTAACGAGCAGTTGGACATGTGTACCTAATAAAGTGGCCGGTGAGTGTATGTTTGAGCTCATTTTTGGAAAATACATAATCCTAATAAAAGCATTCATGTCGAGTAACTGTAGGTCCATCAGCCAACACCCTTGGAGTGTTCCCACCAACTTTCATCACAAAGTTACACCCTTCACCAGTGGACAAAGGGCTACGACTATGCTTTCTATGTACCATCACCCAGCCATTTCCTGGTTGCTCAGGAACTGTTGGAGGACCACAACGTGGTCTTGTCCCTGGTCTTGGTTGCTCGAGTTGTTAGTCGTAGGGTGTGGTCTAACTTCTGGATGTTCAGCAGAAAAGAAAACAAAAGATAATTTAGGTCAGATAGAGAGAGCTTTAGCAGCACCAAAAGAAGGTAGGTCAGCAGTCAAAAACGGAAAGTGACTCAATACATCTTACCAAAAATAGCACCCTGTACAAATAGCTGACTAATTTTTATTAAAATCGAGTTAATTTTCTAAGATTTAGATCATATGTGATGTAAATATGAGCAAGAAGTATTACATTAAATCTTGTTTTCCCAAATTTCAGAATTTCTATGCTGATGGATTTCGCCTCTTTGTTAATGAGTGCTGAATGCTTCTTTTTCTGCTAGTGAAAGGCAGGAAGCAGGGGCTCATGGTGGGAGTCAGTGTTTTTTAGGCTTTAAAAAGCTGCAGAAAAACCTTCCCTGACATCTTCTGAACGCCAGGTTAAACCTTAGGGTTGGTATGATTGAAAATGTTTCATAGTTTTGACTTTCCAATATCAATATAACTTCTATTCAGTGACCTTCACTTGCTTAGTTTTACACAAAAAAAATATGGCTTTAACTTTTCAACATTAACAATGTTGTTTTTTTTTTAAAGAACAAAGGTAACAAAAAACTTTAATGGATGAATTGTAACATATTCATTGATTTCTCTTACAGGTTGAGCTTACAGGAAGCAGTGTATTTGACTATGTCCACCCTGGTGATCACGTGGAGATGGCAGAACAGCTAGGCATGAAGCTTCCTCCAGGGAGAGGGATGACGCTGTCCCAAGGCGTCGTCAGTGAAGATGGGGCATCCTCAGCTTCATCGTCTTCACACTCTGAGACGCCTGAACCAGGTAGGACTTAAGGGTCAGAGACTTAAGAAGATCAGCTTAATCTCTTAAGACATTTTAAACTTCAGCTAAATGGCAGAGGAGAGATAAAATGATAGCAGGAAAAAGAGTGTAGTAGTGCTTAGTAAAAATTAAGTAGATGGTGTATTATGAAGACCCAATCGTTGCATATTGTCTATGTAAACTAAAAAATTTTATTAATGGATAAAGTATCAAGGCTATAATACAGGGTACAATAAAATTTTCCAATTTAATGTAGAAACTTGGTTTTACCAGTTAGACTACAGAAAAAAATTGGTCTATAGGATGT
This sequence comes from Cyprinodon diabolis, assembly GCA_030533445.1. NCBI lineage: Eukaryota > Metazoa > Chordata > Actinopteri > Cyprinodontiformes > Cyprinodontidae > Cyprinodon > Cyprinodon diabolis. Next base: position 6,906,383 of record CM060080.1, read on the forward strand.
GTCCATACCCAAAACAGCTGGAGTTTGGTGTATACAGCAAAACTGTCCAGTGAATGTTTGAAAAGGTTCTTACTATATTACTATTTCATATAAAGATTATTTCAAGACATAAAAAAAAACACCCAAGCACACTCAAGCTTAGAAATTCTGGCCAAGAAGGTGGAGCCAGCCCTCTAAGTGCTTATTTAGGCCCTCCATATCCCTCAGTGATTACGTATTGATGATTATGAAAACCATTTCCAAAATCCCCTTTTACCTCCGCCCCTGGTTTGTTGTGAACGTACCAGAATATTTTTTGAGGATCATCTGGTGACAAAGATTTAAATCTGAATTTCGCTCTGCAAAATGGCTGTATTAGATTTAATTCATTATGATGGTAAATTTGCAATGAAAAAAGAGGCCTGCATCTCATTAAACATCATATTAATGAAGTGCTTGCCTATATGGTGTCATTCGGCAAACCACTCTAGAAAATATTAAGCTGAAAGCATTAGTGCACTGTTTGAAAAACGTTTATAACAAAAACCTTTTAAACTGATCAGTAGTCATTGTTGTTTTAAGTTAGCTCAGAGCATCCAGACCCCCCTTACTTTGACACTCATTGTATGTTGCTACTCAGTAATGTTGAGGGTTGCTGAAGACATTTCTGTTCCTAGAAGGCAAAAGCACCATTTACACTACCCTCTGAAAACCGATCCATGCCGAGCTTGGATCAGTTAACCGTGCCGAGCTCGGTTCCTTAAGACTGTTTACACACCAGGCTACCACGGTTCCTCGCCTCCTAGTGACGATCTGCTGTACTACTGCTCCCTAGAGATAAACAACCAAATCAAAATGGCGGTGCCCGTAACATTCAGGAAGCTTGCGGAGAGTCAGGCGAAGAAAGCAGCCTTTGGTTAATTTATTTGTCAGAGTCGGCTTTTGGGAAGTGGACAACGATAGTCTAATCAGGGCTTCCAGACGCAGGAAACAATGACAGACGTTAAGGTTCATCACACTGCTAAGCAGAATCATCCCTGGAAATCGTGTGGCACAATAAAGAAGCTGATATTTTTATGGATGTCCAAAATTTCATGATTACGGAGAGTGGCTGCTCATGTGCTCTTTGTTTATCTGAGAACTGAGCCAGAACTGAACCAGGCCAAGTCCTACTGATGAACTAGTACCAATGCGGTTCGGTTATGTCTGGCACGGTCTGGTTCAGCTATGCGTGCCATTTACACTCGACAGTTGTCTTGGTTACTGTTAGGTTAAAAAATGTAGGTTCATAAAAGAGAAACTGAGTCCACACAGAAGAGGGATTTTTTAACGGCTTCTGCAGAAGGAGAGAGCTACATTCAGCTACATCTACTCTCTGACTGACTTCCTCTGCAGAGACTTTTTATTAGCAGATCATAACACATGGGATGGGTTACAAAATAGAGTGTTCTTCTGACAAGGCAATTGATCAGGTCATAGGACAAAATGCTCCTCTGATTGAATCACAGAATAGAGTGGTCTTCTGATAACTGTGATCAGCCTTGCACAAACTTCAGCAATTTTCTACCACCGGTGCATGACAGTTTGCAGTAAACAGAGTGAAGCATCTCATTTCTCCAATGTTCCATATGCACACACATTAACTTTATAATCATCATTGAATAAACCTAACAGTTACCTTGCTCGGACCCATCTCGATACGGTTTCAAAAGGGTACTGGAAATGGGGCTAATGAGTAAGAGCTGGAGTACATCCCGATCCAGTTACCAGTCCTTTATAGGGGAATGCAGAGAACACGGGAGACAATCACAAACACACAGCTTCACTCCTAAAATCAGTTTAAACTCAATCAATGTTTTCAAACATCTCATGTTTTGAACTGTTAGAAGAATCAATAAAAAGCGAGCTGACGGAGACTCGGGCTTAGAAGACGCTTCACCTCACTAGGAGTGGGATATACCTCACCAAGTGTGTCCCACCTCTGCACATTTTTCACTCACTGAACAGCAACAGTGTGGCAGCAGGTGAGCAGTGGCGGATTCGTTTTCAGATTTTTTTGAGTATCTGTCCTTAATCTAACTTTGATAAAGTTCTCTTGCTTTCTAATATCTCCTCATTCACTGCTGTGGTTTTGAATGTAACACTTTCATTATTCCAAAGTGGGGGATTGCAATTCTCTCTGGATTTTATTTTCTTTTTTTTTGCCCTGTCTCCTTCACTGCTTCATTTATCTTCCCCCCCATACCCCCACTGCACCACATGTTCAAGACTTTTTTACCTTCCAAATGCTTTTCATTGTGCCCTCACTCTGTCTTCTCTCATGCTGATGATAATTTAAGCATTAGGGGGAAATCCATTTATAAATTAAACAAAATGACTTGATATCCATCAAGTCCCTTAGTTCATCAGCCTGTTCAAACAAGGAGTTGAAGATTGGCTTTGCGACGACCAGGGTCTTCAGAGACGGCACAGTAATTAGATCTGCCGCGGATTTATTCTGGGCTGATTGGGGCTGCTGATGGGTGTGTGTGTGTCTGTGGTATCTTTGTGGATGGAAGATTTTTAAATTAATTGGAGTCTATTGGAGGTCCACATTTTACGTTCTTGTTCCTTTTTTCTCCATTTGACTTCGTGTAAATCCTAACAAAGGCTCCCATTGCACTAAACTAAAGATAGAGGGTGCGGCTAAAGGGACATCTATGTGGTCATCAATGTCAAAATGTCTGAGGGGAAATTAAAGCAAAGACAAGATTTTTTTTTTACAAAATAGAAGTTCCCATCGAAAAGAAAACATTAAAACATCAGAGATAAAACAAGGAAAAAGGGTTTAGTGTGTAAATCTCAGTAATTACTAAAGCTAATTTGGATAAAGGAAGGGAAAGAAAGAAGCAGGGAGGAGAAACATGTTTGTTCTCTAATGTTAATTTGCCTAGAGAGACGGTTTGGAGGAGCGGCAGGGGATGTAGGGACATGTTTGAATGTGCATGAGTGTTTAGCAATGTTAATTTGTCTGCTAAAAAGACAGAAAGGGGAGGTAGAGGTTTCAGGCAGACATGCAGGAATGTGAGGGAATGATCCCTAATGACCCTCTGACCAGTAAGAGGGAGAGAGACATTTAGGATTCATGTATGTGGTATTCAATGTAAATGTGCTTTGAGTGCACAAGAATAGTGTGTGCTGAATGAATAAATGTGGGGAGTGAAAACCAGTTTGCAGTGGAAATTTTGTAAACTTACAGCTCAAACAGAGAGCTGCCTGTTCTAAACACATAGCTCAGAGTAATTTTCAACCCCAAATAGACAGCTTTTAAAATGTGAAAGTTTATCTATACCAATTAAAATGCATGCTGGGATCCTTATATAATTGCTGAACGTTGCATATCCAAAACATTGCCTTTTAAAGGTTTTATTGCTTTTTAGAAATACATGTGGTAAAGTAATGTCTTTTCATTTAAGATGGGTGTTGGTCACTTGTACCTCTTTCCCACTGGCTGAGAAACCACTTTAAACCCAAGAACAATCAGCTTTAAGTGGCAGTGAGAACAGCTCACTGACGCATGTCCACCCAGGTCAAATGACTCGGCAAGCGACCCGCCTCGGCTCTGATCAACATGCCTTGGGAAGAACAGAGCTGGTGTTCTGTCAGAACAGCATACCCTGTCTGATCGGCATACATTGTTCTAATACACATGCACGCACTTACACAACAGAGAATTATTCCCACATTGAATTTTAGTAGCAGTGTACTGACCAGCAAAAACACGTTTATTTAAAAAAAAAGAAAATCAGCTTTGATTATACTGCTATTTGTTGGATCTAGAAATGGCCAGGGGTGATAGAAGTTTCCAGGATGTCGAGACAAGAAGCATCTATAGCTAAAACCATATTAGTCAATGTTCATTCAAAATAAGCTACTTTGGTAAAAAAAAAAAAAATAATAATTGTAAGGGAATTTTGATTTAATGTAAAAAAAATCCTATAAATTTTGGCAGCCATTGGCTGTGCTTTATATTGTGACTCAGAATTAATTTTGGTTAGATAAAAGTAAATGCCGTTCTGACAGCATATGCTGTTCTGACCGAACACCGGGTTGACCCGCTAAATTACATCACACCATTGAACGAAATGTATGGACGTCAACACACCGCATCGGTTGCTTCTGATTTAACAAAAAGCAGAAACACCTCTGTTTAAATTCAATAAACATAGAGCAGCTCTGGTTAGAGGGATTCAGACAGATAATACAGCAAAACAATAAAACACACTGACTACGCCCTGGCTTCCTTCCTTGTTGCTCTCCATTTTTTACTTTCCTGATTTCGGTCGCACTGGTGACATCATCAACGCTAGCCATGTGTGATGGTGTTACCAGACACACAGCAGCGGGGGCAATGACGCCACGCAGCTGCCAGCTAGAGGTTAGACTAGCTTTTTATTTTCCAGTGGAAGCCAAATGCTGATTGTTAGTGAGTCGACTCATGTTTAAAAACATGTGTTAACCTGGTATTTTCAGTGGGAAAGAGGCTTTATAGAGTAAATGTATACATTTACATGCGGGACGATATAATAACATGGACAGTTTTTTTATCAGTCCATCCATCATTGCTGTGACATGAGGAAGGGCTGATCCCAGTGTGAGGGAAGATGTTAGCAGGGTTAGACCTTTACTCTACCAATAACTGAAGCCCAATACTACTCACACCACCACCAGAGAGCCAGAGCATTTACACGTCCTTTACATGGCGCCACAGGGTGAACATGAGAAGCCATCAACCCGTATTCAAAATTTTAGAAAAATCCCACAGAGAGAAATGGGTTTAACAGGAAACTAAATCATCACGGCATCAGGATTTTCAAAAATAATCCACTGGAGACGGCTAGATTTGATGAAAGAACTTGTTATATTAATACATTTACAAATATATATGCAAATATCTGTCTACATTAGCAGTTCACACATTAGATTAGTTACTGGGCTGAATATATTAACTTAGATCATTAATAAACATAGCAATTAAACATTCAATGCCACAAAACCAAAAGCTTGTTTATAAAAAATATGCTAAGATCGTACACAGTAAGTCTCCTGTTTAAATATTAGAAATACAGTTTATCAATCCTAACCCCCTCGTTACCATATATGCAGTTTAACTGAAAAAAACGGTATAATTTGAACCAAAGTTTAACCCTTTGTTGCAGTTTTACAACATTTATCCCTAAACACATTTTTTTCTGTAAAACCATTGAGCTGTTTTGGTGTTTTAAGCTAATTTGTTTAGAATACGGTATCATAATTCTCATAGATATAATGGATGGATTATCCTTTCATTTTCTCTTCTTAAACAACATTAAATCGATTTCCAGAACCAGAACAACACTTATTTTTCCAGAGTAATTAATGTCAATATTCAGTCTCAACCTAAAATCACAAGCCAAATGTAGATTATCCTCATGTAAGGGTCAGCTGTGAGTTGAAACCTAAGGTTGTGAGGCTGCTATGGAATGATATATCAGAAAGCTGGCCCTATCATTTTAATTACAGTCACACTCATAAAGTGCAGAAATTGGAGTTAAAACACAAGATGACCTTGGAGGAAAGAAGCTCTTTTGAAGCAAGATGCCTCTTGGCAACACACTCTTGCAGTTAAAGAGACTCATCTTTAAAAGCACATGACGCAATTTGACTAATATCCGTCAAACTGAGGCTGAGATGCCCCACGTCTCCAAACCGTTCTTAAGGATGAGTGGTTGAAAATTACCCATAAGATTATTTCAGAGTCAAACTAAAGGGAAGTAAAACTTCTTTAAGCTCTTACTTTCTCTTTCTTTGCTTACAAAATCACCATCAGCTCAGTCTGGTAGATGGTTAGAATGAATGTGGTTTCTGTTGCCTGTTGACTTTGAATATGCACACTGGAGATGACTTCTCATATTAATGATAAAACAACTAAATGAGTCATAGGTGGTCTGAATAAAAAAAAATTCAAGTTAGAAGGTAAAGGTAAGCTTGCTAAAATATTATTTATGTTAAAAAAATTATTTTAATGTTAATTCTCCTAAAAAAGACAAGAACAAAAAGGATTGTTTTGTTAAATCTTTCACAATATCTTTTAATGGGTATAATTCAAGATACAGAAGGCTCCTTGGGACTTAAACAAAACTCCATAAATATATAAATATCTTTGTAAATAATCAACCAGATATTTTGTTAAAAAAATTATTGTTGTAGACAGTACGGGTTAAAAAGTTATAAAAGAAATAATCAAAGAATAAAACAGTATCAGTCCTTTGTGAAGGAAGCTTCGATTGAAATCATTTGCGTGTTATGAATATTATTTCCAGTTTCCATATTTGCAGTTTTTTTTTCTTCACAATTAACTCAATAAAATGGATCAATCAAGTAAGAAGCCATGTATGTATTCTTTCACATATATGATAAATATTGAAGGTACAACAAAGTATTTCTTTTGGACGGAAGCTGAGAGCGATCGTACTCGACTTTTTTTTTCCTTTGCCTTTTTGTGATAATGACATTGATATTGAGAAAACAGTTATTTATTTCTTGAGATGACGAGATGATTAACCTGTATGAGTAATGAATGAGGCTGGCGAACAGCCCTGGACTCCCAGTCCATCCACACCTTCGGGACCCTAGTTGTGCAATGGCGGTACCGCGTGTGCGCAAATAATCAGTTTTTTAGTTTCCTATTTCTTTTCACTCATTGTCAGGTCATGGTGGATGATTGGATTGCATGGAATACAGTAGAAACAAATCTGATTGTTTTGTTTAATAAAAATTAAATTAATCTTGACTCATTTTGACTCATTTTGGGGGTTAATGGATCTTACAGCTGTTACAGGCGTAACACCAGGGCTGTTCAGAAAACACTCGGCTTTAAGGCGCCAGAGGCATAGGTCTAATTGCTAGTGAATCAGAAGTGGAAGCAAATAATCAAACCAACAATGTCATCTGGTAACCTAAAAGTTACATGATTATTTACAGAATCACACATAGGCTGCCATGACTCATTATAAATTGTCTCCCACTGTTGAGGTATTCAAGGATGTAATCAGTTTAAACCAGAGGTTTGGACTCGAGTCTGTGACTCGTACTCGAGTCGCACTTAAGTCGCATATTTAATGACTTCAGACTCGACTTAGACTTGCATTTGAAGGACTTGGGACTCGACCGAGACTCGCGATATCCGACTTGTGAACAATATTTTATTTTTTAAGTGTTTTTTGTTTTACTAACTTGACTGATCGCCGCTTGCCTTACCCGCACACAGCAGAAGTTAAAAAAAAAAAACGGCAGAGGGGCTGTCAAACAGTCATGTAGCACTTACGTCACTGACGCAACGCTACGTGACACATAAGCATGTATTTTTCACTTACCAGTTCAAGATAATGATCATTCCATAGATATAATAGCGACCTTTAAGCTATACCGTCTCAGTGAAGGAGATGAAAACACAAGGAGAAACAAGCAAGCACACAAATTATTGAACTTATTTTTATTAATCATGTGATTAGAATTTATTGTGCGATTAATTTAATATTGCAACAGGCCTACTCTAGACTTGGGACTTGTCTTGGACTTGAGCTCTCAAGACTTCAGACTTGACTTGGACTTGAGCTCTCAAGACTTCAGACTTGACTTGGACTTGCAAAAAATGACTTGTGAACATGTCTGGTTTAAACATACACGAATCATCTCGTTATCAGGAGAAAACGGCTTACGTTATCTTTAGCTCCTCGATTTGAGACAAGGACTCTCCAGCGACTTGAGGACCTGCTTTTTATCCTATGAAAGTTAATAGAAAGTATGTAAAAAGGTGTGATTGTAACAGATTTTAAATAAATCCCACCAAATCGGACTTCCTTGTTATTATCATTCAATGTAAAGGAGGAAGAGTGAGGATGTAGTGATGCTTGAAGAAGTCTGTGTGACTCTTTGGGTGGTAATTTTTGTCCTCAATCCTGCATCTTGAATATGTAGTTTAAAGACAAGAATCCAAACTTAGATTCATGCAGCCTGATGTGATGCTACAGATAAAGTGATTTTGATTACATTGCCAGTTGGCAAAAACATGTGAAATAGAAGAAATGATTTCTTTCCAAAAGGAAGAAACCTCCAGCAAAAACAGGGTGTGGATTTGCTTTTGTATGTTCTGTCTCTCCCAAGTGAGAGACAGAAGCGTGTTTAAAATAAAACACAGAGCTAGAAAAACACAAAACATGGCGGTCATAATTTTCCCTTTGCCTCTTTAGACTAGAGTGTAAAAAAGTGTGACAGATTCAGAACATATGTGGCAGATCTTGATGCATACATGGAAGGATTTTAGCTGACAGCACTCAGTCCTACAGATACAGTCAAAAACTAAAACACAGCATCACCTATTGACATATTTACATGCTTTACGTGCAGCTGGAATCATCATGTTGTTACCCAAGAAAAGAACATTGGTGGGACTCGGATGCAGTGTTGAGTTTTAATGTTGTCCAACTTGTTTTGAGTAACCTGACTAGTGTAGATGCAGTTGATCACCCATAAGAGAACAAGTTTTGTATTCCATCTAGTTGTGATAGTATTCATGATCTTTATCAAACCTCCCAAAATAAAAATAAAAAACAGCAATAAAACTGCCATGCACGCTATTTTGGAGAAAAAATGCCCACTGAACACTTTTTAAATTGCACCTGTGATTTCCCCATATCCTATGAATTACCCTAGAAGCACAAAATTGTCTAATTGTCCGCAGCATTGCCTTATTCCGACATCACAAGTCTTTGATTATTGTTGCTAATTACACTATTAGCACAATGGATGGGAATAATTCATCATAATCACTCACATTTATCATAATTATCCAAGTTTACAAGAACTTACTTTTAATGTCAGTTGAGGCAGTCATCAGCTCGTGCTACAGCCCAAGGACAAACCCACTGTGTATGGATATGAATGTGAGTATGTGTGGCCATGTATTTGTTACTTTGTGGGGACAATTTCCCAGGAATATTCTACTTTGTGGGGACTTATACTTGTGGGAACCAATAAATAGTCTCCATGAGGAGAAATCCTGGGGGTTAGATTTATAACAATGGTGGGGATTTAGTTTAGGGTTATGTATGTTTTGGTATTAGTAAGGCTTAGGGTCAGTCTCAGGCGATAGAAATGAATTCAATATGAATGGAAGTCAATGGAAAGTCCTCACAAGAAAAGTGTGACATAACGTGTGTGTGCGTGTGTGTGTGTGTGTGTGTTATTGTACCTAATACTGTACTTAATACACTGTGGGGCCTAGCACAATGTGAGGATATACTGCTTCTTGTAGGGCCCAAAGCCTGGATCCCAATGAGTTGCTTTTTTACGGTCAGGGTTAAAGATTAAAGTTCAAGTTAAACAAGTTTAAGTTTAAGACTAGTGTGGATCATGTTTAGGTTGGGTTTAGTGTTAGGTGTGAACCAATAACCTTTGGTTTGTACGGGAGAGGTTACATAGAAATGAATTTAGAAGTAAATGGAAAGGCCCCCCAAATATGGAGATATAAGTTTGTGCCGGGTAGTTGATGGGCCGGAATTCTGTAATATTTGCTTTGAAAATGTCAGAAAAATCGATAAACTACACATCTTTTATTCAAATGTCTTCTGCGAAGCCTAATTTTTTCAATCCCCAAATTGTTTTCTAAATGTCTTGAGTGCACTTTAGTAGCTTTACTGATTCAGTCCCCAGATACCATTAATAAAAGCATCACAGAAGCTTTAGGTTGTGGAAACACAAACTTGACTTGAAAAGGGTACTGAGAGAAACTGCAAAAAAATAATAATAATAAATGAAGCATTATGCTTTGAACATCTCTTGGTGAATGTTGCTGAAACTTTTCCTCTTCTGCTTTTTGAACCTTTACTTTCGAACAAAACAATTCTCGTTTGAAATTGAAGTGGTTCAACTATGCTCCAAAAAAGCAATTCATGGACTTTATTTTTCAAGTTTGAAGTCGTTTTGCTTCCATCCAGGCAACTTTTTCAGTTCAAAATGTCAAATTTAGTGTTGAGTTCCAAGCTTTATAGAGTAGCTCAACAAAGCCTTGTTTCTGCTTAGAAAACATGCTTATTGACTTATAAGAACAGGTCCCTCCCTTTAGTAATGGGGAATTGTCATTAACCTAGGACCCAATATTCAAAACAGACAGGATCATTTTCAAACAAACCTTTACTATACACAAAATACAGTGTGTGGCTGGTCGTCAGCAGGGTGGATAACTGGATTCCCTGCAGGGATAGAAAACTCAGGTCAGTGAAATTGAATAACAGGCTGATCACGACTAGGAGCAAAGTCACTGACCTGGTTCTGAGTAAATTTCAATCCCAGAGGAAGGAGAAGAATCCAAAAGAGGGATTGTCCACTGCTTGCGTCCAGTGCCGTTCCCAGAGCACAGTGTTAAGGCAAGCTGACACCAGCCGACACCGAGAAGCAACAGTGTCTGTGAAGGAATATCCGGAGCCGAAGTCAAAGTAGAACCAGTTTACAGACCAGAAGATCAGAGAGCCTAAGAGAAATTGGAGGAAAATCAAGCCAAGGTCAGTAGTATAGTCCAAGGTCGTTTAACCAGGAGAATCCAAGAATCAGTCCAAAACACAACTGAGAGAGCAGACAAGGAAAAGGCAAAATACAGATATCCAAGGACAAAAAAGAGCTCAGAAAAAAAAAGGGTTTCATTAATTTTTACAGTCAAACTAAAAGTCCTATTGTCCAAAGAGTAACACCATATGCTTCTGTGACATTAAGGGGAGCAAGTCAGTTTGCACATATGGAGGTTTAGCTTTGTCTGAGATATCAATTAAATCTCAAAACAATGCATTCATGGAGTCGTTTTCAATTTCTATGCAGCAATTCCTCTGAAGTGCAGACATACTGAGAATAGTAGTCGTAATTATGAAAGTGCTTAAATTAATTTGATTTGTATTTTGAGTGAGTTTTAAAGAAAAGCAATGAAACTACTTGAGCCAAACAAAGAACTCAGAAGCATAGAATTAAAATTAAAACAAAATTATCCATTTGGTGAAGTTATATTAAACCACCCACCACTGCAATGTGGAGTACACAATGGCCAATAAAAGCCATTATTAATATTAGGGTTTTCTAATTAGGCTTCTTAACGAAGACCTGACTGTTTACAATGGCAGCCAGAGCCGTTCAGATAACGACAGCAGAGGACAGGACGGCACCGGATGGCAAACAAAGCCCCTTTCTTTGCTATCTGTCTGTCACAGCAGCGATAAAAGGAACTCTTCAAGGTCCAAGACTGAAATTTTTAATATGTACAGATGCTGGAGGGGTGTGTGTGTTTGTATGTGAGCTGGGCGGGGGTATGCTCATGTCCGAGTGGGAGTGTGTCTTCTTATTTCACTTCAGTCTGGGGCATAAAGGATCACAGTACCCTGCATGTAAAGTTTAAAAACCAAACATCAGTAGATTATAAAAAGGGATAAAAAAAATGATGAAGCAAAAGAGGAAGGATAGATTTTAGTGATTAGGATTCAAGTTAAGAACAGTAAACAATCATTTTAATTCATTTTATTCCTTCAGTGCCAGTTTTTCAGTACTCTTCACAAAAATCAAATCATACATACTAAATGATTAAAACAATATATTAAAGGACTCCTAGTTTATTACATTGGTTAATTGAACTAGCGGAATTCCTTCTTCGTGCATGAGCATGTTATGACAGTGGGTGGGCGCTAGCATTCACTCGACTTTGCGTAAAATCATCATACTAAGCATGCATGTAGTAACAGTGGAGAATACAACTCTCCTTTAACAGGAAGAATCCTTTAGGACACCTGTCTGCTGAAGGTTTCCCATAGGTCCATAGGCCACTGCTCAGTATGGGAGAGAAACTGAGCTAATGGGGGCATTTTATGCAGAATCCACTTTTCTTATTCCTGGAGTTTTTAAAAGTCTAGAAAAGTTTTATTTAGTCTCTTGCATTGATATAAATTCAATTCAAGTCACAACACATGTCATCTTAAGGCACTTTACAATTTATCCAGATCATACAGTCATATTGATTCAAAGTTTTCTATCTAAGGAAAACCAGTTGATTGCATCAACTCACTGAGCTAAAGGCAATCCATCACACCAAGAATGCTTGTAGCGCCAGTGGAGAAGAAAAACTCCCTTTAACAGAAAGAAACCACCAGTAGAACCAGAGATGGTGTGAGTGACCATCTGCTGAGGCCGACTGGGGTACAAGGAGACAGAAGCAGAAGTACAGAAAAAAGCAGAGATGCAAAAGGCAACTATAAACCAGCTCCACAGGCGACCCCGTCCAGAAAACACACAGCCAGGCAGATGAGCTCCGAGCCAGCTCCCATGTCAGAGGATGAAAAGAGCTCATCCAGCCAGTCACAGTCAGAGAAACAGGACTATACTAAAAAAACAGGCTAATCTCAAACATCTATAAACAAAGGTGTTAATGGCAGCAGCACAGCTGATATTTCTCTCACAGATGGAGTCACAGCCGAACAGGAACGGACCAGATTAAGCTACTATAAGAAAAAGCAGAGAGAGCAAAACGTTAGAGATTGAACTAAGAGATTCTGTAGAGTGGGAGAATGGAGATAAATAAAGAAGGGGTCCCTATATCCTCCAGCAGTCTAAGCCTATAGCAGCATAACTATCGAGATAGCTCAGGATAACCTGAGCCCCTCTAACTATAAGCTTTATCAAAGAGGAAAGTTTTAAGCCTACCCCTAAAGAAGACAAAGTGTCTGCCTCACGGACTTAAAATGGGACTTAAACTGATAGTTGGTTTCACAGGAGAGAAGCCTGATAACTAAATAAATGAAGATGCGGTTTGTGTAATATTTCTTGGTCTCTTCAGCTTTCTCCTCCAGCTAAACATTCTAGGGAATCTGCCACTGAGCTATTAATATTTTGTATGTTAGAAAAGCTAATACAAAACTAATTACCTATACCCTCTGCCGGGGATACAGTGTGCAATTTTTTTTGCCCTTTTTGGGGCGCTTCTCCAGTCATGCGAGATTTTTTTGATAGGGCTGACTTTCAGCATGATCATGCGTTGTGTAGTGTACAGGGGGTAACCTGGGGCAATCAGCTTCTCACGACCACATCCCCATCAGGAATCATAAGGTCGGGAGAAACTCAAACAGGTTGTAATTCAGTCGGCCGTCGTAAGATGGTCGTGGGCAAATCGCTCAGTGCGCAAACAAGGATTCTTCTTCTTCCTCTCAGATGAAAACACAGAAGCATAGCGGGGGTGCAAGTGAAATGGAGATCTTTCTGTAAAATTGACAGACCGTAGTAGCCATGTTCGCTCAGCCATGTCTTTGTCCAAATACTTTGTTGACTTTTCTTTTTAGGACTTTCACAAAATTGCAGGATTTTGTCGTACAGTGTGAGCTGTAGCTGCGTGCAACGATTGAAAAAATCATACTGTATGCATGGCTTAAACATGCCTTTGTTTTAAATTTTGTTTACTTTAGTTCAGATGCTTTTTCTTAATGTCACCCCAGACAGGCTTCTCAACATTTCTAAAAGATAATCTCCCACAGCTGGAAAAGTTAATAGGAAACAGCTTATACCAGTAACATGTCCTATCAAAATAACACATCTGCACCAAAGTAACGTGAGATTAAATGCAGTACTTTAAAAAATCTGTTCATTTAATTGACACTGAATTTTTTGGTTTGCAACTGAATTCATTTTCTTAAAAAATGCATTATAGTTTTTTTCACCTTATTACTTCAGTTTTAGTTACAAACTTCAGTTATATGGGAGTAGATTCAAGCATAATTTATTCTCAACGAGATGAGGGCTGGCTTCTCAGCAGGGGTAGAGTCAAATTTATATTTGTATTTCTTTGTCGTGCAAACAGATAAGCTATTGGGGGAAACCATAAATGCAGACTGAAGAGGTCACTGTTTAAAGTGGAAACAAGAGAAAGGAGGTTTCTGTATTCATGTACAGCTGAATACTGTATGTGTGAGCACATGTGCTCTCAATCCACCATGTAATGCAAATAAGTCTTAATAACATCAACGGTCAGGCTTACAAGTCATGCTAATTATGACCTTATGAGGACAGAAGGGGCGAAGAACCATGCAGATTTATGGTTGCAAATAATTACAAATTCCTTTTTTCTAATGAATTCTTTTAGCAAACTGGTTTAAAATAATCCCATGCTGACAGATGAACAAAGTCCTGCAGATATTTTCTTTTGGGTCCTCTTAACCGCTGGAAGCTGACCTTAATCAAACCTCCGAAGAAGTGCTCCTCATGTCAGCCAATATGTGTGCATCTGTTCCATCTGATCAACATAAATCATAGTTTGTGATCATCAGAAGCTGCTGCAGCTCCTTACAGTCGTGTTTGTAAAACCGGTTAGCAGCTCAATGAACACGGCTGCCACCTCTATTCCACCTCACGCCTTCCTCTGATTATGGATGCTAAGCTGTTCACTTCATCCATCTGTCTTTCTATATTCTGCAGCCAAGTGCACTCCCCACTCTGTTATCCTAGACGTTGGTGGGTTGTTGTATTTTTTCGATTCCTCCACATGCTGTTTCATCCTGTTTCTTTTGCTTTCTTCACAATTTTTTGTCACATTTGTCAAGGTACAGGTAACAGGAACAGAGGAATTATATCAAAAAGAATTGAAAGATAAAATATGAACAGATTGTCTCAGAATCTCAGAAAAGTAGACAAGTAATCAAGATGAGAAACGAACTCATCACAGAAACTAAGATAAAAAACAGCAATTGGAAGTGAGTCATAAAGCACCAAATTAAAGACTGAAATAAAACTATATGGGGACAAACCAATAAAATCCCTATTATGGGCAGTATTAAAAAAAATACAACTCTTAAAGGAGAAGTCCGGTTGTTGGAGTTATTATGATTTCTGTTGTTTTTTTTATCATTTTATTCATTTATATCTTTTATATTGCTCTCAATCGTTTGTCTTTCTATATATTACTCTCATCATTCAACATATTCTCATTATCAGTTCGTATGAAATCGTACTAAAAGTTATGCACAGTGTTTCGTAGGTTTTTGACATTTTTCCTCGAAAAAACATATCAGTGCGCATGTGCAGCCAGCCAGACGAAAAAAGCAGATCAGCGGACGGACGTAAAACTGGGACGGACGAGCTTTCCACAGTGCAATAATTACTTCATGATGTCTCTCACAAGGTTGCTTGCTGTTTTGTATCTTAGGGTTAGGGTTAATTGTATGTTAAATTGTATGTTATTGAATGGTGCGTAAGATGCGCATGCGAACTGATATCTTGTCTCGAGGCAAGACGTAAAAATACGACTAAAAAAACGTCAAAAACCTACGAAATACTGTGCATCACTTTTCGTACTGATAATGAGAATACACTGCATCATTGGAAATATTGTATGAAGGTCATAAGACAGTCAAATGTTTTGCAAGAATGCTTTCCTGTTTTTCATTTGAGAAGCATAGAAGTGAAAAGTCATAACCCCGACACCTTGTGTAAAGCGTATGCTGAAACCAGGCAAGTTCCCTATCTTAAATGTTCATGCTATGTCTAAGAGACTGCGTAATCGAAACTAACGCCTACTGTTGTAATGTGTTGACTGCTCAATAAAAAGCCTGGCAAGTGTTGAGCCAAGCGGAGATGCAGAGATTGAAGGTTCAACTCTGGACTCCCCTTTGCAAAGCATTTCAGGAAATATCTTACACTGTCTTTGTTTCCATTTTTTATAGGTTAAGGTTGGGGAAACTTAACAACCCTAACACCGGTCATATTCTGAATTCAAACTTCTGAAAGTACTTTAAATATGAAATTATTACATACTGTTCAATAAATGATAATTAATTGCAATTAAGAGCAATTTCATTTGAATGTTCTTTACAGGAGGCATCCACATTTGTCAAAGAACACTACTGCCACCTACTGGTTTGTGACGTCACGGTGCGGTATCGGCTGTTGATCAAGTCCCAGTGCTGTATCTGGTGTTTGTCACAATGCGCTATTATCCATAATGGCGACGACCAGTGCAGTGCTGGAAGCAGAGAGTAATGGATTAATGACGTGTTTTTTCTCTGGCCATAAGTTTATGGCAAATCCTTCCTCTTCAAGTTGGCAATCCAACAGATAATGAATCGGAAAGGTGAAATAAAACTTTTTTTTCACTTTTACCCGATATGTTCCAACATCCAACTGCCATGCATGTGGGCATTGTCAGTTTCACTATAGCTCTGGTGAATTTCAATGGTGAAGTCTTCTGGAAATCTACAATAATTGTTGTTGATTGCAGATGTGTCTAGTAGTTCCCATTGATTTTGCTTGTAAAGCGGGGAGAATGGCCCAATGAGAAGTGTGTTGCAATAGACCAGTTTGGAGAAGACAAATGCATGAATCAGCTTTTCGGCGTCCAAGAAGGAGAGAATGGGACGGAGTTTGGAAATGTTACGGAGGTGGTAGAAAGAGGTCTTGCATAGGTGATTTATATGGACTTCAAAAGAGAGTATGGAGTCCATTTTTACACCAAGACTACTAACTGTTGATAATAGCGGGATTTTAGTGCCAGAAAAGTGGATGCTGGTTATGGATAATGATTTGGTTTGATGAGGAGTTCCAACCAGGATGGCTTCGGTTTTGGAGCTACTGAGTTGAAGAAAGTTTTGCTCCATTCATACCTTAATCTCCTCCAGACAGGTGGTGAGTTTTGATGGGGATGACTGTGAGGGTGGGGTGTCAGCTGTGACTTTTACATAGACAAATTATGGACACCTTCATCATTGGCAATGTTGTGCCTGTTCATAGTTAAAAAGAACAAGCTCAAAGTTCAGTTCACATGGATGAAAATGAACTAGCTCAGTCCAGTCAAGGTATACTGGATGTGGAGCGAAGCCTTTATTTAATCAAATTACACAGACCTTCAGAAACGTACAAAAACATTCAGGTTCTCCTGAAAAGATCTGTTTGCCATAACAAGTGCCATAAAACCTGAAGTTATCCAATAAAATGTGTCATTATCAATTGAACGCCAACATCAGCAAAGCGTGTCGCTCAGTCTTCTCAGAGTGAACGTCGCTCTGAACACCGATCATTGAACACCTTCATGCACAACACTGATCTTCAGACTGTTAAACAACAGCTCAGTATCTCTAGTCAGTGGTGACCATATCAATCAGTCAGAAGATCCTTACCGTCTACAGTTAACAGCACCTACAACTATTCTAGACACACTTAATGTTATAAGCATTCTGATGGCATTTTAGAGAAAGGATTTTGATCAAAAACGTAATTAATGTGCACAAATAAGGAATTGTTGAATAATCCATACATGTAAACAGAGTTTTCTGAGGCCCCCAGGAATATGTTCGTTAATGGTAAATTCCCCCCCCGGTTAGGTATATGTTGTTCATGGTAAAGGGTAGGGTAAGGCTCTGACATGCAAACACAACATGTTTGTGTATTTGTTTTTCTTACCTCCCTTAGGACCATCTTTGGTGTATTTACTAACCTTCTAGGGACCAACAGGTCTTGTGGAGACCAAAGGCTGGTCCTAAAATTGCCTAAAATTCTCCATTTTTAATGTTACGGAGTAAGTTCAGAGATATTGTGTGAATTTACTTTAGATTAAGGTAATCGTTAGGAATATACCAGTAAAGGTTAAAGTCAGGATTAGGGATAAATACAGTAACTACAAAATGAATGTAAGTCGATGTTAAGTTCTAATATAAATAGAAATACAATCTTGTGTGTGTGTGTTTGTGTGTGCAGGAGTGTAGTTCAGCCCCAGGAAGATGTCGGATGAAAGGGTAGAAAACTTAGACAAAGGCAGGATCGCTATGTCTCCAGACTATTAGAGCTGTGTTTGATTTGAGCTTATTGTACTGATAAGACTGTCAATGAAAGTCTCCTTTTTCATCAGTGCAGCAAAGCAGGGGCGAGAATGAGAATAGGGGAGCATCCAGAGATTAATGGAAAGAAAAGACAGGAGGGAAGACAAAGGTGAAGAGGAAGTGAGTTGGAGAAGACAAAGGATTTCGGCTTCTTTACATTTAGTTCCCATGCTTTGCGATGTGGGAAAAGGCTTTGAGGAAATCTATCTTTTAACACACGCACAAGAGTTTCCTGTGAAAAAGAGGTGTTTTTTTCCCCTCTATATAAAAGAGCTTCTTGGGATTCAAATTGTCTCATTTATAAATTTTTGACTAATCTATTGCCTCGGCTTTAAAAACATCTGATATTATGTATCTTTTTTTTAATTTAATAGTATCTTTTTTGATCTTAATCTTCTACTTTCTTCCATTGGTGTTTTCATCTCTCATTTCTTTAATGTTTGCCAATTCCTCTCCTTCAGCTTTCTCCTCTTTCGTCTCCCTGACTCAATTTGTCAAATTCCTTCAGATAGAAAACACATTATATTCATAAGGCAGGTCTCACCCAAGCGCCCCCCCCCCCATCCCCCTGACAGTAGCAATTCAATTACAGCCGTGGCAGCGATAGGGAGAGAGAGGCAGCAATGTGACAGTTACAGAGTGTTTACATAAACAAACTTTCACTCACAATCCACGCTTTGTGGGATGGGCATGACTTGAGCATGGTTTTATATGCAAGCTGGGGGATTTCTATGCTTGTGTGTTTCTCTGCAAGTGTGTTTGTTCCTGTGAGTGCTTCATATATTGGTTATTTCAGACTTTTTTACTGGACGCTCTTAGTAGTTTGAAGGGGGGTGCTAAAACAGTTCAGTTACAACTGCCTCCCTGCTTCTGCTACCCAGTGCAATGCTTCTAACAGCTGAATTACACTTCAGTGTATAATATGCAGAGTCAAATTGACTCTTAGAGTTATTAGAACAACAACTAGAGTAAGATATACACTATGCACAGGGTAAATTTAACATCAAGTCAGAGTTGGACCAAATGCACTCGGATTGGTGTTGAAGTCAACTCAATGGGCAAAGTGTTATGCTACGTTCACACCGCAAGCAGCAGAAGCAGCAAAAACGCATGTGCTGCTACATTTTTGATACTCGTACTAGTTTAGGTCTGACGTCCGGCTGAAGCATCTTTGCTGCTTTGGCTGCGCCGTAGAAAACTTGGTTTGATGTGCGTTGGTCGGAGGTACCCTATCCTTTCTTTGCCTGTAACAATGGCCGCTATATTTGCTGTTATCAGTGGGTAAAAAGTAGTTTTTTATATGTTTTTAAGTCATAAAGTCCACCTATTCATCCAGATTATCATCCTGCACTCAGATATTATTTTGCTGTTGGAGCATCTCAGACCCCCACATACCGGCGCTTGCTGTCACTGGGAATCCCGTTCAATGGCAGCCTCTGGCCTGGTCGCCTCTCTGTGGTGTTCTGCATCTGTTGGTGGCGGCTGGAAGGTGTTTTTCATGTACATAATCCAAATTGTAGGCACCAGAATGTTGAAATCGAACGTATTTTGCTGGCAGGTTTCGATATTTTAAGTTCACTTGGGCGTTAATAACTTGGGCAATTAATTGCATTTGCAACATAAATGCAAGTTCACAAAATGCAATTTACAAATTGCTGAGGCTCTCGGTTTTGGTCTCATTAAATTTAACAGGATTTAGGAGGCAGTAATATCATTATAAAATAGGTTTGTTGCCCCAGAGAACAGAAGAGAGATCTGCAGCTAGCTAGCGGATCCATGCATGTAAGTAAGAATTTGTGTATTATGCTCGAAAATGGCAATAGGTCAAATTTTTACTTTCACTTAAAAGTAGAAAGGTTGATTATGGTGATACTTCTAATAAATTGCCACTTTACCTCATCTCATGTATTAGATAATCACATCCTTCATAATTTTATATAGTTATAAAGTTAGTCAGTTGCCCTTTGATATCTTGCATATGATCCAAAAACTTCAGTTGAAATGGATAAAGTCTGGTTAGATGCTGATTCTGGCTTAACCATGGTAGTTGACCTCATTTGTAGAACTTATTTTTCTTTTTTTTGTTTTCTCAAACAGACCTAGATTATAAGTAAAATCCACAAAAGTTGTTTGATGGTGGTGTTCTGAGAAGGTCATTCTTGCAGAGAATGCTATCCTTCATAAACCAGATTTAAGGCATGTGGGGTATCATATGCTTCCCGTGGGAGCATTCATTCATTTCAACCCTCTACCTACTGACTTTATGATGTTAAAGAATTCATAAAATCAATTTGATTTTATAGATTTTTTTTTCTTAGAGTTGGTCAAGTGAATGCTCTTTCACTTTCATGCTAGCAAAGAGGAACTAATGTTAACTCTTTGAGTGTTTAGATGAATGCAGTATCAAAACTATTTCATAAAGTGGACATCTTTTTATAATGCTGCATCCAAACCTCAGCGAAATGACTATGTGTATCAAGATTCTTCAGAATATTTGAACTACAAAGAATTGAGGCAGAATCACAGAATTGTGACATACTCATAATTTCCCATACAGTGGGATGTACTTAAAGATTGATTGATTGACTTTATTGATCTCACAGTGGAGAAATTTACGTGTCACATCAGCTTAAATAGTCAAAGTATATAAGTATATACAGTCCACATATGACAGCTTTTTATTTTTTTATTTTTTTTATTATAGGATTATTATACAGGGTTATTGCACAGGTTGTTTACGTGGGTATTTATATGGGTGGATATTTATATTTATATATATAAATATATTAGGGATGGAACGGTTTATGAAAACCGTCCGAACCGTTTGGTTCGACTGTCTCGGTTCGATTCGCGTGTGTTTCGTTCGGTTCATGCGCTGCTCCTTTTTCTCATAGGCGAAGCGTTTACACTCCAGAGCAGAAGGTGGCGGTACTGCGACCAAAGCCAACCACCAGTAGTAAACAAGAAGAAGAAGAAGCAAAGCAGCGTAGCCGGGTGTAGCAGAAAAAAATCAAGTTGTTGTGGAGAATTGTGTGGGTATGGCGAGTGGGAAAGAACAGGACTTGGAAGACGCGCCAGCAGCACTTTATAGGTCTGCTGGTTGGGACCACTTTGCATTTAGAGTGACCTACGATGACGGCGGAAAGAAAGTTGTGGATAAAAGTGCAACAGTGTGCAAGCATTGTGCAACACGTTTTGTTTATGCTAACAGCAACATGACCAACATGTCAGGCTAACCCCGAAATCTCACATACTCCGTCAGCTCTCCGCCCCGCTGCGCTCCAGACCGCCTGCACAAAGCAAAGCATACAGCCGCCGCTGTGGCTCCCGTCCGCTCCGCTCTGAGTTCCTTGGAGATCGTAGAGGGCATGCGCGAGATGATTAAACTCAAAGCAGCAAAACATGCGGAAATGATCCAGGGTTTCTGCGGATCATTAAAAATAATTACAATTCACTAATTTTTTTGGATTTTTTCATTAATTTCATTAATTTTTATGGGATTTCAGTGTAACAATCAACATATACCGAACCGAAAACCGTGACCATGAAACCATGAACTGAACCAAACCGTGGATTTTGTTAACCGTTACACCCCTAATATATATATTAGTGCTGTCAATGGATTAAATTTTTTTAATCGCGATTAATCGCATCAATGCCTAAGTTAACTCGCTATTAATCGCATTTTAATCACACATTTTTTTTCTGATTGAAAATCATTTAAATACTCTCGATGACATACAAAAAATATATACAGGCTAGGTTTGTGCCAATGTTCTTTTTTTAAATTAAAACAGGTCACATACACTGATTTATGCCATAGAAACATATGGCAAGAAGATGGGGAGGCATGTAGCAAAAAATAACAAATATGTAGCCAAAAAAAAGGCCCTGAAAACAGGCTGATGTAAAAGACAGTCTTTACAGTCAATACAGTCTTTTGAACAAAGACAAGCATTTTACCCTACTGCTATAAAATGTAGTAGAGTTAACATTAGATGTTAATTAACCAAGATAATAATGAACAACTTTCAATCAATACATCAAAATCAATAGACCGACATCACTAGATGGAGGTAGTCTATGCTCTAGAAAGTTACTTTTCAGCCTCTTAACAAAAATGAGAACACACACACACACACACACACGATACTGACCAGTGGCGTACACAGACAGCAAGAGTGCCGTAGCAAATCCATTTCACCTCAGTAATCTGTTTCCTCAGCGTATTTCAGGTTGCTACTAGGCACCAGACACTCAACTTGTTTGTTGGTGGTGGGGCTTAGAGAAAAGGCACTAGCGCTACCCAGTGTATGAGCGTCTTTTTCCCTTGAGGAGCTTCGCTCTCGAAGCCTGTGAGAAATGCATAGACTGGGGGAAAATAGCCCCGCCTTCCCGCAGGCTGCAGCAAAATTGTACCATAAAACCACAGAGCGTTAATCTCACGTTAAAAAAATTATCGCCATTAAAATGGCCTCGCGTTAACGCGATAATTTTGACAGCACTAATATATATATATATATATATATATATATATATATATATATATATATATATATATATATATATATATATAGTTATTACACTGGATGTCCAATATACAGAAAAACAGGTTATTTCACAGGGTATCAAATAGTAATTGCACATTATACATTCCACAAGTCATTGCTGTTATAGTGTTGCATTGTAGAGTCTGGTGGCAGCAGGGATGAATGACCTGAATGAAAATAAAATGATAAATGCCTGTAAGGTGACTCAGAAGTTTTTTGTTTTGTTTTTTTATTTGTGCTATTTAGGATTGTTAATGTTCTCTCTTCTTACATTAGCTTTGGGCCATTAAAATGTACTGAATGACTCATTAAAGTGCTACATGTGTCTGCCTTATCTGCTGTATTATAGTCCTCTTGTCAAGCCAATTATATTTGTGTTTTCCCCACTTTACCTTAGTGTGTAGCAGCAGCGTTTCACTGCAGTAGTGATGGTGGCAGTTAAAGGAGGTTGTGGTGACCTTGCTTTTGGTGGCTTTTGTGTTGCACTGCTGCTCCTCCATCACGTTAGCTCGTTAGCTAGTTATCAGTCTGACTCAATGGGCTCCCTGAACCAAGCAGTATTATTAGAGTGTCTGACAATGATACGCAGTCCCACTGAGACGTTCCTGCATTCTCATTCACGTATGCAAAGAAACTCTCTGCACTGGGTATTGTCCAAGATGAGAGGCGTAGGTGAGTTGTTCTTTTTAATTAATCATTTGTCCTTCAAACTGGAAAAGTTTCAGTGCCACAGATAATTAAGTCCCAGAGTTGGGCAGTAGTGGACCTGGCAGCCACCTGCTGCCTTTGTAGCACTAATCTTTGTCTTGTAGGAGTGTTGTCCCTGCGGTAATGAAAGCCAAGCAGGCAGAATCAGAAAACACCTCTGAATCCCCACATGATCTTCCTCCTCCCTCATCCACCTCTGTATTCTTGTCTTTTAATTCCTCTTCTTTCACTCCAATTCTCACCTTCCTCTTTGTCTTTTCATATGTACCTTCTTTTGTTTTGTTTTTTTTACTCATCGGCTTCGATCCGTCCACCTCATGTCAAATTTCTGTCGTTGCTAATTTCCTGTTGAAGTCGTAAGCAAACACGCATGTAAGTGTGTAAATGAAAGGTGATGTATGGTGATTCAAGCTGCATTTCAGTTAAGTTATTGTGACTATGCAGAAGGAAAGAAAGTTCTTAATAATTGACAGTGAACTGAATGAAGAAATTACTTCCTTTTCTCTATAATCTTTAATCTTCTTTGACATTGTTTCGTCATAAACTTCTAAATGAGGAGAAAATTCCTGTTATTTCTTCAAGTGAGAGGAAATAAGCTTTTGACCCTTTATAGGGCACTAATTGAAATACTTTGAAAATCAAAATCTCAAGCCAAGAGTAATTTTGGAGGGCAAGAAAAGATGCTTATGTTCGTCCGTCGATACGACGAGGACCATCTATTCATCCTATGGTTGGGGAAGTTGGGGTCAAAGGGGATGGGATGGAAGGATGATAGATGACTTGCACTATGACTTTGTTTAAAGTGAGGAAGAGTTGCGCAATGTCGGCCTCACTCTCTCGTCCGAGACCATCTAGATCCAGTGGAAAGACAGGACGACTGGAGAAAGGAATGGATGCCGTGGATGGCCGTGACGTCCTACCTGTCCTGTCACAATTACTTTGTATTTGCCGCCAGACCTCGGCAGGAAACATAGCACTTAATTTTGATAGATATGCATGAACAGGAGCAAAGAATAGGGCTGTTTCCCCCCAGGCCTTAAACTGGTGGTGGAGCGGAGATAGAGGAAGTTGGTCAGTCTGTAGACTGCTGGTTAACGAGACGGTCTGCTGAGCTTTATAGGGAGATCCAGTGGACTGCATAAGCTGATACTAGAGCTTCACTCAGGGACCTGGAAAATGGAAGTCCAGTTTGGATAACACCCAACTCAACTCAAACTTTATTTATAAAGCACATTTAAAACAAGCGGGGTTGACCAAAGTGCTGTACAGGAATCACAGTTAAGGAATATAAGAAAAGAGCTAAAGGCTAAAATACATAAACACATAAAAATAGAATAAGATAAATGTTTCAATTAAAATACATTTTAGAATAAAATAAAATTTAAAATAAAATTTTGCCAAATGTCCCCTTAGACATGATTAAAAGCCAGGGGGAAGAAATGTGATTTTAAAGAGGCTTTAAAAACCTCAAAGGAGCCTGCTGATCTGATATGCCAAGGCAAGTTATTCCAGAGCCTCGGTGCCATGAAGGCACGATCACCTTTGGTTTTTAGTCTGGTTTTAGGCATCGCGAGTATCAGCTGATTGGAGGATCTCAGTGTTCTGGCCGGGGCATGAATTTGGAGAAGCTCAGTCAAATACTGGGGGGCTAGACCATTAAGAGCTTTAAAAGCAAACAATAAAATTTTAAAATCTATCCTAAAAACAACCGGGAGCCAGTGCAGTGAGGCTAGAACCGGTGATATGTGGTCACGTTTACGTGTGCCAGCAAGGAGACGGGCAGCTGCATTTTGTACCAAAAGCAGACGGTGTAAAAGTGAGTGGTCCAAGCCAGTGTATAAAGAGTTGCAGTAATCCAATCTTGTATTGATAAAAGCATGGATTACGGTCTCCAGATCTTTTTGTGGCAGGTACCCTTTCACTTTTGATCAAATTCTTAACTGATAAAAGCTATTTTTTACGACCGAACTAACCTGGCGATCAAATTTCAACCTGTCATCAAATATTACACCAAGATTTCAACACAGGTTGAGAGAACCTGTCCATGATGAGCAAGCATTGAGACAGTGGAGAGGAAAAACTCCCCGTGGGGAAGGAACCTCTGGTAGAACCAGGCTCAACATGGCGGTCTTCTGCCGGACCGGTTGAGATGAGATAGGGAACGCAGTAAGAGTCCGGGAGGAATGACACTCTGATGAAGCTTTAGCTACGATAGTGGAGGAGGGGCTGGAGGTGGGTTCAAACAGTGTCATCTGAATGAAGTCAGATGCGCATCCACCGCCTGCACACAGGAGCAGACAGGTGCGAATCGGAGGCCTTTTAAGATGAACTTTGGATGCCGATTGGCTTTCGTGGAGGTGTGGTTCAAAGCTGATTGGCTGTGTCACAGGTGGATGAAGGAAACCAAAGAGTTTCTTCAGTTGAACTTCTGCCTAGGCTCCATATGTGCCTTTGGTTCAACACATCTGAATCAAGTAATTAGATGATCAGGAGGATTCTGGAGGAACCGACTCCATGTCACCGGCTTCCCTCATCGAGCATGCTGAAGAGCGGATATTATGATCGCTGCAGCTGCAAGAACATCTTCAGGCTGTACCAGGATTAAGACAAGATATGATCAGGCTGTGATATTTTCCTGGGACTTACATGAATCCATTAGCAGTTGCAAATTTCCATGCACCCTCCAAGCTGAATCGCTTGTGCTCCAATCAATAGCCATAAAGAAATCCTTGACAGTTTGAGAGATCCTGATGTCACATTGAACAGTCTCATATGCATGCGTTTACCTGTATCCTTGCTCAGGATGGAAAGAGAAGAACACACCATAGTTTGATGGAGACATTTGCTTCTGCATCTAATGTTCCCATATTTTACTGAAGGACTGACAGCTGATTGACTGCTGGTATTTAGAAGGAGAGTAAATGAGAAGGTGGTGCAGATGTGCTGTTTCCTCTTCTGGAAAGCTTTATAATCTTTATTTTTCTGTACAATTTTCATGATTATATATTCCCTCTTACTACCTAATTAGTTCACCTTTTAGCTTTTTTTGTATTTACTTTCCCTTCCCTTTTTCTCATGCTCTTCTTTTTCTGTCTTAATATATATGAGTGCATCTGTTTTGCCATTTATGATCTTTTTTGTTTTTTTCCTCTGCATTTGAAATGTTATCTTCTTTTTTCCTTTCTCTCCCTGTCTCCTCCCCCTTTCCTTCACCCGCCTCTTTCCCCACTGCCTTCTCTCTCAATCACCGTCCCCCATCTCTGTTTCAAGGACGTACATATTATAAAGGATAAATTTGCATATTAATTCATTTCTTTCAATTTTTCAGATTAGACGTTGTCAACATGTATCAGCAGTGATCAACCAATGCAGCCACCAGAGACCTGACTGCATGTATGTGTGTTTGCTTGCTTGTGAAAAATGTTTGTCATCTATTCATGAAGAGGGATTCCAACTTGTTTGAAAAGACCAGTGTGTTATTCCCCAGATTTAACATGGTAGTGATCATAGTGATCCAGACCCTTACATCTCTACTGGTAGAGATTACATTTTCACATTAAAGACAAATGTCTGCAGCTTTTAGGGTACAAACAAAACAGTTTTTTACCGTTAAACCAGCTTCCTTGAAATAAATGGAAAATGACAAAAGCATTAATATATATATATATATATATATATATATATGTATATATATATATATATATATATATATATATATATACATATATATATATATATATATATATATATATATATGTATATATATATATATATATATATATATATATGTATATATATATATATATATATATATATATATATATAAAACAAGTAAATTAGTCTGATGGAAATGTTGAGCAACACTTTGAGGCAATAATCACTGCTATTTGGTGTTTTCTATAATGTTCAGGAAATGTTCAGTCAGACTTCTGCACCTGTTGACAGGGATGTTGGTTCACTGTTCATGAGCAAGTCACTTTAGATTTTCGGTAAGGGTTTGTCTTTTGTTTTTTTTGAAAAATGTGTTTTATATTATTTTATATATATACATATATATATTTATTTAAATTAAAAAGAATCCAGATTTGATTTTACTAAGTTATCGTTTAGTACATTTTTATTTATTAATACTTTTTCCGTTTTATGTTGTTTGAATTACTATTCTGAATTAATAATTTTCTTTATTGGAAAGGTATCTAGACTTTTGAGTACAACTTTATGTCTGAATTTCCTCTTTCTCTCTTTACATCAGTTTTTAAGTTGAAATGTTATGAATGCTTTGAGGAATTTACAGTTTGGAGGCAGTTCTTGTTCCCTAATGAGTCTGACAGAAAGAATTTTTTTTTTTACTCAGGCTTGTAATAAAATTGGTTTCTTCTGTAATTTCTGGCTTCTTGTGACACGATGAAACCTTAGAGTAGTTTGTTGAAATCAATAATGAATTATCATGAAAAAGATATATATATATATATATATATATATATATACATATATATACATATATATATATATATGTGTATATATATATACATATATATATATATATATATATATATATATATATATATACACTATATTGCCAAAAGTATTTGCTCACCTGCCTTGACTCACATATGAGCTTAAGTGACATCCCGTTCCTAATCCATAGGGTTCAATATGACGTCGGTCCACCCTTTGCAGCTAGAACAGCTTCAACTCTTCTGGGAAGGCTGTCCACAAGGTTTAGGAGTGTGTTTATGGGAATTTTTGACCATTCTTCCAGAAGCGCATTTGTGAGGTCGCACACTGATGTTGGACGAGAAGGCCTGGCTCTCAGTCTCCGCTCTAATTCATCCCAAAGGTGTTCTATCGGGTTGAGGTCAGGACTCTGTGCAGGCCAGTCAAGTTCATCCACACCAGACTCTGTCATCCATGTCTTTATGGACCTTGCTTTGTGCACTGGTGCACAGTCATGTTGGAAGAGGAAGGGGCCAGCTCCAAACTGTTCCCACAAAGTTGGGAGCATGGAATTGTCCAAAATGTCTTGGTATGCTGAAGCATTCAGAGTTCCTTTCACTGGAACTAAGGGGCCAAGCCCAGCTCCTGAAAAACAACCCCACACCATAATCCCCCCTCCACCAAACTTTACACTTGGCACAATGCAGTCAGACAAGTACCGTTCTCCTGGCAACCGCCAAACCCAGACCCGTCCATCAGATTGCCAGATGGAGAAGCGCGATTCGTCACTCCAGAGAACGCGTCTCCACTGCTCTAGAGTCCAGTGGCGGCGTGCTTTACACCACCGCATCCGACGCTTTGCATTGCACTTGGTTATGTATGGCTTGGATGCAGCTGCTCGACCATGGAAACCCATTCCATGAAGCTCTCTGCGCACTGTTCTTGAGCTAATCTGAAGGCCACATGAAGTTTGGAGGTCTGTAGTGATTGACTCTGCAGAAAGTTGGCGACCTCTTCGCACTATGCGCTTCAGCATCCGCTGACCCCGCTCCGTCAGTTTACGTGGCCTACCACTTCGTGGCTGAGTTGCTGTCGTTCCCAAACACTTCCATTTTCTTATAATACAGCTGACAGTTGACTGTGGAATATTTAGGAGCGAGGAAATTTCACGACTGGATTTGTTGCACAGGTGGCATCCTATCAAAGTTCCACGCTGGAATTCACTGAGCTCCTGAGAGCGACCCATTCTTTCACAAATGTTTGTAAAAACAGTCTGCATGCCTAGGTGCTTGAATTTATACACCTGTGGCCATGGAAGTGATTGGAACACCTGATTCCAATAATTTGGATGGGTGAGCAAATACTTTTGGCAATATAGTGTATATATATATGTGTATATATATATATATATATATTATATTATCCTCCCATGACGGAGTCTCTGGCACCTGATCTTCTGTTCCCCATTGTCTGAGACATTTACTGAGGACGTACTTATGGATGTTTCATCACAGATAGTGGCTCTTCCGCTCACTAGTCCCTGGCCTCCTTCCTTACGGCTGGCGTACAGTCTCAGGATGCTGGATTCCGGGTGGTACCCTCCGTGCATGGTTAGTAGCTTTCGTGTCTTAACATCTGTGGCCTGTACCTCCTCCTTTGGCTTATTATTCCTGCAGGCTATCTGATTACTGGCAGAGCGTAGTTATTTATTGCCCGAGACTTATTCTTGATGTTGAGCTGGCTTCTTAGGACCTGCCTTACTCGTTGGAGGTATTTGGCCGTAGCTGCTTCCCCTGTCACCTCTTCGACGTTCCCATTTGCTAGTGAGATTCCAAGGTACTTCTAGCTGTCCTCAATGTCTGTTCTATCTACCAGGAGATGATGTTTGGCACCTCTGGTATTTTTGCCAATTGCCTTCTGAGTTGTGCTCATGTATTGATCCATGTGTCCGCTTATCTTAGCCGCTGTGATCCCGGACATGAGCTTCGACATTGTGGAGAGGCAGGTTATGAGCCGATAGTTGAATGGACTGTACCCTTTGAGGGATCCTTCAGGTTCAGGATTGTGCGGCCTTTTGTTATCCATTCAGGGTCATTCCCATCTCTCAGCAGCTGATTCATTGGTGCTGCCAAGCGCATATGTATGTATGTGTAGGTGTTCATATAAGTATTTATGTGTATATGTGTATTTATATATATATCCTTATTATTTTTACCATTTGTAGTGTTAAGTTCTTGTAGTCCTCATGTTTGAGAAATAATTTTTTTTGTAAAAAAAAAAAAAAAAGCTTTCTAATATATTTTTCAGCACAAACTCTTTATGCATATTTTTATGATCTAGACTGAAGATATGGGTTAAAAATTTTTTTTTTAAAGCAAACTTGTTTGCCACCAGGAACCCACAATAATCTTTTATTTTCTTATCAAATGCTCTTAGACTTCAGTTAGAGAAACAGTGATGATTACTGCCATCTACTGGTCAAGTTGGATAATACATTCTCTTATGAATGTCAACTATCTAGCAGAAAGGAACATTTTTCTTTCTATTCTTGGCTGTATTGCTTTTTTATTTTTTTGGTAAAATGTTACCACGTACTTTTCTGTGTAAAGAATTAAATTATGAATTGCATGGTTCTTCTTTAGCACTCCACTATTTTAGATTCATGCTGGATGTCTTCTGGATGTTCAATTTCTAAGTGTAAAATGACTTCCTGCAGTGGCAGTTGAGATAAGTGGGCCTTTATCAATATTCCAACAATTTAACATTTTCCAAAAGTAGCTAAAGTAGAATCAGAATTTAAATTTATAAAGTCCTGATGTTGTCCCTTGTATTATTATTTGAGTATGTTATTAAGTTTAACTCCCTTATAGGGCACTCAATGAAATACTTTGAAAATCAAAATTTCAAGACAATATGGTTATTGGAATCAAGGACAAGACCTTATTACCTTTGGAACAATTTAAAAAATATGAATATTTTGATGGCAAAAATGTATGTCAATGTAATAACAAGAAACGCCAACTTGCCTGAATATATTCAGAAAATGACTAAATTGCTTCCATAAGTAATCCATGAAAGAAACAAATTTTTTTTCTCCAACATAACCTTAGAGGCATTAATGCTGATATTGGAACCTACATGTTTTAGTTTATTAACCTAAATAGAATTGTTAACTAGGATTATTAATTTTTAACTTTACTTTTTAACTTTTCAACTGGCTTTTCAACATTTTCTCTTGACTTGTTTAATTTGTTTTTTTCAACTTAATTTACAGTAGTTAATATATCAATTAAGATCTCATCTAATTGTTCAAATCCCAAAATAAGATGTACAGTCATGTAGCAGGATCTTTGCTGAATGGCTGGATATAGATCTTGTACTTCTAGACCTCACTAAGGGAAGTGGGGGACTCAATTTGTAAGGGGTACGCAGGTGATCAAAAACGGTAATTTGCCCTATAAAGGGTTAAAATAACTTATAATATGTCTAGTCAATGCAAATTACAATGCTGAACTTCAAAGTAAAGAATTAGAATCAATATTGCGGAAACTGAACTTATGCATCAGATTTTATTACAAATCCATGTCTCTCAGGTGGCCACCTTCACCTTTCTGGATAAAGTCCAGCGTAAAGTGAACAATGTTGTTCAAAAACCTCCAGATATTCACCACTGTTTCCAATATATATAAACATTATAAATCTGTCCTTCAAAGGAATACAAACCAAGCACACAAAAAACTAATTCCCTTGAATAATCATCCAAATGTATGGAAAACTTGTAGTATCCCTCATAAGAGAGAAACATTTTATGTTCTTCATCTATTTAGTAAAATGAAAACACTGATTTCCAGACGGAAGGAGCATGTTAGTCAAACTGTAAGTAACAATAAGCCTAAATCTGCCCACGTTGGGTTTTTTTTATGTGTAACCTTTGGGTTGCTTATTTCCTTTTTGTTGCCTTTGTGTTTCTTACTGTGCAGTGGAGTCCAGCAGTCCCAGTCTTTTATCTCCTGATAACTCTCTGGAACGATCCTTCTTCATCCGGATGAAGTCTACTCTCACAAAGAGAGGCGTGCACATCAAGTCCTCAGGATATAAAGTAAGATGTAAAGCTGAAAGTACATGTTCAATGTTCAAAGCAATAACTCTTTCAGGGTCAGGCTGCCTCCATGTTTACCATCCATTATGGAAATGTACACCAGAAGCTGGTTAAATCAGTTTAATTTCAAAATATTCTTAAAAAAAAATCTTTATTTTAACAATGAATGAAATGTAGTTTTCAATTTTTTATTTTTTTTAATAACTAAACCTAATTTATTACCGTTGATTTGCCACCTTTTCTGTGGGCTAACTCTAATCCTAACATTGGTGGACAAAAAAATTAAGTGTACGGTAAGTAGATTTAGTATAATTCTAGTTTGACCAATTTGAAGAAAGAATTAACCGCCAGTTCTGTGAGCTTTTAGTTTACCAACACACGTGTGTTATTCATCAAATAATTTCTAATGGGTTGTTTTTATATGTAAACTATGTTAGCATCAGGCTGGGAGGCTCTGAATCTAGTTGAAGTGATGGACTTTAAGTGCCATTGACAACTTATCAAATATTGATGAGTATGCCATGACTGTGTCGGCCTACATAAACAAATGCATTGAGGACGTCAGCATCAAACAGAACATCACCACCATGAATAAATGGAGAGGTTCGGAAATCGCTAAAAGCTCGGAACTCAGCTTTCAAGTCTGGTGATAAAGACGCACTGAGAACAGCGCGTGGCAACTTAAACCGTGCTGTCGGATCAGCGAAGCAGAACCACAGCCAGAAGATCAAGGATCTTTTCCACTATGACAGCAACATCAGGAGGATGTGGAAAGGCATTCAGATGATCACAGACTACAACAAACCCTCCCCCCCCCCCCCCGTAGATGCAGCAAACACTGACTTCCTAAATGAACTGAACAACTTCTTTGAAAGGTTTGAGGCATTAAACAGCCTCCAGCAGTGAAAGCTGTTCCACACCAGGGGGGGGAGGCACTAAACCTGGACGTAGCTGAAGTGAGGAAAACTCTGAGGAGAGTCAACGCAAGGAAGGCCCCAGGGCCTGATAACATACCTGGGCAGGTGTATAAGGAGTGTGCAGATCAGCTGGCTGGTGTCATCACAGACATTTTTAACACCTCACTGGATCGATCCGTAGTGCAAGCATGCTTCTAGTCTGCCACCATTATTTCAGTCCCAAAGAAGCCTCAGGTCACCTCACAAAATGATTACCAGCCAGTCAAACTGACTCCAATCATGATTAAATGCTTCGAAGGGCTGGTTAAAGAACACATCATCTCTATTCGACCCATTCCATTTCGCCTACCGACGGAACCGCTCCACTGAGGACGGCATCTCTGCTGCTCTCCACCTGAGCCTGGCACACCTGGAGGAGAAGAACACCCACGTGCGGATGCTGTTCCTGGACTTCAGTTCAGCTTTCAACACCATCTTCCTACAGCATCTGATGGGCAAACTGAAACAGCTGGGCCTCATCAGATCCTGAATGTGGAGAACATCAAGGAGATCATCTTGGACTTCAGGAAGAACCGTCCTAACCATGCTCCACTGCTCATTAACAGCTCAGCTGTAGAGGTGGCCAACAGCACCAAATTCCCGGAGGTGCACATCACAGACACACTCAGCTGGAATGTAAACACCACCTCACTGATCAAAAGGGCAAGAAAGCACATGTACTTCTTGCGGAGGATGACGAGAACCCACCTGCCTCCATCCATCCTCCCCACCTTCTACAGAAGCACCATAGAGAGCGTTCTGACCAGCTTACTCACTGTGTGGTGTGGAGGCTGCAGCGCCTCAGACTGGAAGGTAAAAAGAGTAATGAGAACAGCAGAGAGGATCATGGGGGCACCTCTTCCCTCCATTAAAGACATTTCATCCCAGCGCTGTGTGTCCCGAGCCCGTAACATCATCAATGACCCCTCAACCCCTCACCATGGACAGTTCTCCCTGCTGCCCTCTGGGAAGAGGCTTTGAAACATCCGATGCAGGTCCTGCAGATTCCATACCAGTTTTTCCCCACTGCCATTAGACTGCTGAATGTTGTGGGTTATTTTATTTATAAAAAAAAAAAAGATCAATGTTAGAACTGTAAAGATACACTGATATGTTTATATTATTATTACTATTTTTTATGTATTTATTACTGTTTTCAAGGCTGCACTTTAAAAAATGAAATTGTCTAGAGGTGTTTTAAACAAAAATTCTTTTTGTATACACTTGTGTATACAAAATAAATCTGTCTAAGTGTGATAGTCTCATTAAGACCTTGCTGTCTTCCCAGGCCTGCCTAAAAAGTTGATCAGACAGCTGCAGCTGATCCAGAATGTTGCTGCTGCTAGTGGAGAACATCATCCGAGTTCTAAAGTCCTTCCACCGTCTCCTCATATCTCAGAGAATAGACTTTAAAATACTTCTTTTGCTCTAAAAATAACTGAAAACCAAAATGCATTACAGATTTGTTGTCAGTGGATCAAGAGCCAGACCCCTTGATTCTTCAGCCTCTAATTGTTTTTCCATACCTGCAGTCAGAACCAAACAAGGGAAAGCCGCGTTTAGTGTTTATTCTCCATTAATCTGGAATAAACTGCAAAGGTGCTGAAATGCTGCTTGAAATTAAATGTATTTGTTTACCTTGGTCTTTGACTTTGCTCTTTAAACATTATTGATTCAGTTTCCATTCTAACTATCATTTCATTTTTCTAATAATATAATAATTTATTTTAATAATTTCCCTCTTATTCTCTTTAATTATTTGGTATTGCCACTAAGCCTCTGCAATGTCATTTTTCTTATATGATACAGCACTTTGACTTGCACTGCCATTAAAATCTGCTATATACAGTAAATAAACTTGCCTTGCCTTAATAGCTGTTGAGGTGGTCCGGCTGCAATTTGTATCAACATTTAAGCAAAGAGTTGCCCAAAGTCACAGACGCTTCCTGTTTTACTTGTATTTATGCCTTTCCAGCCATCCTTGTTTCTTTTAGGCTCACTGATTATCTCTGCTTTAGAGACAGGTTTCTATTTTAACCACAAGAACGCTGTTTTATTTCCATCTGGTTTGAACCGCCATGCTTTCTGCCCTTTAATGCTAAAATTCTCTATGTCCAGAAAAGCTTTTATGCTCTTTAACCTGTTGTGTTTTTCTTGTCAGGTGATCCACGTCACAGGGCGTCTGCGAATCAGGATGGCTCTGACGCACAGCCGCTCAGTGCCTAATCAGATCATGGGAATGGTGGTAGTAGCCCATGCCCTCCCACCACCCACAATTAACGAGGTTCGCATTGACTGCCAAATGTTCGTCACCAGAGTCAACATGGATCTCAAGATTGTCTACTGTGAGAACAGGTAGGGGGACAAATAAAACCCCAAAAAGTTTGAATTTCCCTTAAAAAAAGTATTTCTTGTCACTCATTTTAGAAAGGGAAACTCCTATAGTGTCATGATTATATTCAAAGGTCTGACCCAAAATGCAGAAGTCCAAACAGAGAGACACAGATGAAAAGTTTAAAGGGTTTTATTGAGGATGTTAAGCTCGGTGCAGAGTTTCTCTGAACTCTGCTCGACCGGAACTGGAAGATGAGGGGAAGACAGACTTAGTTCAGGCGCAGTGGGAAATTTCATTTGTTGATTTGAAGCAGAGGATCTGGTTGTTGACTCACATTTCCAGAGAAGTGAAGGATCCTTGACTCCAGTCTGTGTGTTGGTTTCCAGTGTTTGTCTGACTCGGTGGAGGGCGGAACAG
Source organism: Cyprinodon diabolis (assembly GCA_030533445.1). NCBI lineage: Eukaryota > Metazoa > Chordata > Actinopteri > Cyprinodontiformes > Cyprinodontidae > Cyprinodon > Cyprinodon diabolis. The sequence goes on from CM060080.1 coordinate 6,941,770, forward strand.
GATTTTCCCAGAACTCGGACGGTGTAGGGGGAACAGAGATGCTGATTGCCACTCAGATTTCCTGCTGTACTTGAACGGGTCGTGGTGAAGATGATTCCCTTGCTCAGAGATTAATTTCAACGTCCTCAAAGGAGACTGGATCCAAACCTCCTGTTTGAATCCTTGGCTCAGTTTAAGACTCAGTTGATCCCTCCTGGGAGAGGAGGTCTGAAAAGGTCCAGTTTACAGGATGACTTCCTGCCGAGAGGCAAAGACAAAAACAAAGTTAAAAACTCAGGTTGACAAGAACTCAGTCTGACTCAGAGAAAACTCAGCTTGGCTAGAGTACCCAAAACTGGCAAACACTCTGGCGTCGAGGTAGTGGCAATCAGCAGCTTAAGAGCACTCTGTTAATGAGGTAACCGTCAGCAGGTGTGTGAGGAGGCGAACCGGAACCAGGCGCCTCCTGTTGGTGGAAGGGAGACAAACACAAAAGAAACACACACAGACATAGGAGCCCTGACATATAGTGTATAAATGATTCATAGAGATAGATATTTAGAGCCTTTATCTTTTGTAATTCTGATGGCAGTGGTTTTCAAACCCGTTTTTCTTTTTACAGACGATAATTTAAAGGAAAAGTCCGGGCAGCAAGGAATAATCAACAGATCATTATTTATACCTAAAATAATTTTTTTTTTACTCGTTCATAACTCAAAAAAATTCTCAAAAAAAAAAATTCTCAAAAACTGGGTCACAGCAAGAATGTGCAAAGTTAAAGAAAAAAAATCAGCCTAAATCTTAATAATTTTGTGATAAGTGTAAAATATCCCAATACAAAAATATTGAAGGACATTTTTATATCAATATTTTAGGATTTCACTGGTTTTTATTTTTTATTTTTTTTGTGTTCAATTCTATCAATCTAACAGTGTTACGTGTGTATCTCCACAGAAAGTTTCCAAAAAAACAAGAATTTTAAAATATGAATGTTTCTGTATTTATCTTTAATGCCTATTTTTGAGCATAAAGAAGTTGTGTACCTCTTTGGGGGTTCTTATTCATGAGGAATATGACCTAATCCTACATGGTTTAACAGTGAAATATGTCTCTGATGGCTCTATCTCCTTTCCTCTGCCCAGATAAAGCAGATAGGCATCAGGATCTTTTGCAGGAGCTAACGCCCTGACTGAAAAGATTCATATCAGGCTAAATAAAAAAAATAAAAAATAACCCCTTCATGTTTTATAATAAAAGGAGCAGGGGAAATGATTGCCTTTTTGAGGGCAGAAAAGTGGATACAATGCAACGGATGATGATATTCACTGTGGAGCGACGGAAATCGTTGCTGTGTTAAAGAGACAAGCGTCTGTTCCATTACAGCTCAATTCTGAGAATAAGTTTCTATGAGAATCTGAAAATGGAAGGATGCGTTTCTCCAAAGAACAAAATGAGCTGTTATCTTCTGTACAGACATTAGCTGCTGCAGACAATCCTTTTTTTCTGTGGAAAATTGCTTATGTTAAATCTTGTAGTGCTGATGTGTGTTAGCTGTACCAAAACCCAACATAATACTTTTAGATTATATATATATATATATATATATATATATATATATATATATATATATATATATATATATATATATATATATATGTGTGTGTGTGTATATATGTATTCATGCAACCTGTGTTATCCAAGATGGATTTCCATCTTCCAGGTCCCACTAGTGAAGAACTACAGTGTAGTATACTATCTCGCCAGCCAGCAGTCATTGACTGAACCAAATTCATCTATCTCCACTCCACCACCAGTTTCAGTCCCAGGGGAAACATCCCTGTTCTTTAGTCCGGTTTATGCATATCAAAGAAAATTCAGCGCTTGTGTTTTCTTGCTGAGGTCTGAGCGCCAAAGACTAAAACTAAAAGTATCTAATTACTAAAGTAATTGTATCAATAAAATTCTTCTTAATGTGAGTTTTTCAGATTGAACTGCCTTTTCCACACTAAAGACCAAGAAAACTGTGTTTTATCGTAGTTTTTGGTTCATTTTCTTTATGTGTCTCTTAAAGACACATGTTTCAATTGTGACTCCCGCTGGAACTTTGCTAAAAGTTAAACGGTGTGAAATCCTCTTTGAAAGGCTTCGGATAAACTTCCGACAGAGCAGAGTAGGATACCTTACAGAGCATTTTTCCATTGTCCCTGGATCCAATCTCAGTCACTTTCGAAGAGTTGTGATATAACCTTGGTAGGTTGTCTGTTCAAATGTGGCCTACAAGGACGGACATATCACTATGCGCGCCAACAAAGCATCAAGCAAAGAATAAAGCCACTGTTGCTTAAAGCTGATGTTAGATTTCTGTGCATCACATTCAAATCCTCATAAGGAACAACATAAAGCTTCCTATACAAAACAATCTTCGATAAATACAAAATTACATACCCGTTCTCACATTTAATCTTCTTATTCATATTATTTTCATATTTCATTTATTTTGTCATTTTCATCATATAGCTAAAAATAGGGCTTCAATTGAAAAGATTTTTTGACAGACTTTCACTAATTTTTTCTCTGAATTTTCTTCTATCCAAGAGTCTTTGTCGATTCTGGCGGTTTGCACTGGAGCAACCTTTGTTTGCAGTATTGATGTGTTTAAGCAACCTGTCACTATCTCCCAGGAGGATTGGCCTCCATTCACTTAAAAATAGTCGCCCTCCAAGTACAACTTGTTTTAGTGTGAGCCGCCAGAACTGACTTCTGGATAGCTAATGAAGTATTTTTATCAAACCTGAGCAAAACTTTCTAACTTCCTTTGACATTTTTGGTTGCTATAACCTGGATGACTAAGAATCTGCACAGGAAACTAACGTATTTTGCACAAACTCACAAAAATCCTAGACAAGTTCATAAGATGTGTTTCTGTACATTAATATTTCTTTTGTAATAGTGAAATGAAAAGTTCTTTAAGCTAAGGAAATTTAGAGGCACCGTAAATTTCGGACTATAGAGCGCACCTGATTACAAGCCGCACGCTCTAATTTTAAAAAGAAAATCAATTTTGTACTTTTATAAGCCGCACCGGATTTTAAGCCTCAGGTTTCCCACGTTGTATGATATGTTTACAAATAAAGATATTACACGTGAGCATTTTTTTAAACGTTTGATTTAATCCGTATGATAAAACAAACAAATACGGTACATATTATGAATGCTTTTTTTTTTTCAAACTACCTGTAACACATTTAAATATACGTATGTGTCGGTAACACGCAAATAACGCTGCATATACCGGTACTTTTAATTGAACAACACACACTTTCTTCACTTTCTTCTTCCTCCTGCACACTAAAACCCTCAAAGTCCTCTTCCTCGGTGTCTGAATGGAACAGCTGCAGGATGCTGTCACTGACTTCAGTCTCATCCTTGTCGCTCTCACTTGAGCACTCGCGGTCCTCTTCATCCCACAGCAGCCCAGCCTTCCGAAACCCGCCGGTGATGCTGGATGTTTTCACACAGCTCCACGCATTGAGAACACACTGGCCTCTGTGAATACTACAATCAATTTTATTGGTCTGTTTTTTGCGCGATGAAAAAAAACACGTATTAGCCGCACTGCATTATAGGCCGCAGTGTTCAAACAGCGGGAAAAAAGTAGCGGCTTATAGTCCGGAATTTACGGTACATTAAAAAGACACCTTGTTTTACTTGAAGACATCCCCAGTAGAACCAGTCCAGTGTCTACTGTCGGTTATAGTGGGTTTATTTTTTATTATGGAAGAAATCAAAATGACAAAAACAATGAGTAGATCAGTAGATATTTTTCCTCCATATAATTATTTTTATTTGAAACTTTTCCCTTTGTTTCAGAATCAGTGATTATATGGACCTGACTCCGGTGGACATTGTAGGCAAGAGGTGCTACCAGTTCATTCACGCAGAAGATGTAGAGGGGATCAGACAAAGTCACCTGGATTGTAAGTACCATCAACACCTCTGTTTTACTCCACCCTTAGAAGTATTACAGCTTTGCCAGTTTTACCTTCTTTTATTTGTTGGTTAAATTCTGCGTTGGTTTAATTATTTTCATAAAACATGTCTGAGTCGGCAGAACCGTGTCAGCTAATGAAATCAGTGTTAATCCTTTGGTCGATGCTAAATGGTGTGTTCACACCAGAAAGGTCCTTTGGTCCTCTTGTTTGGTCCACACCAAAATAACACTATATTTTTTTGGTTGGGTGTGACAGATGTTGCCCACATTCAATTTAATTCAGTTCAGTTTATTTATATAGCACCAATTCAC